>BMAU01017120.1:0-1250000 GCA_019973935.1 Trichonephila clavipes | reverse complement strand
AAAACTAGATTATTGGAAGTAGGTAGAAGTATAAAATTTATATTAATCGATGCAATTTCTAAAAAAAGCACCATTAGAAATTTTGAAATGAATAAAATATACTTCTAGTTAAATACTTGTATTATTTTTTGAGCTTAAGCAAAGTCATCTGAATTTTCCTTTTGAGTAAATAATTCGGATAAATGGTTCATGAAAGTTTGTACTTTAGTGGGATGGAGCACTTAGTTCTTCCTAGCCTTCATCTCCTTTCATGACATTTTAAATGCCATTACAACTCTTTCACATTTTCTTTTTTAAAAAATAATATTTATTATTTAAAATATAACTAACGCAAATTAATAACAAACATACTTTGATATAAATAAAGTTATAAAAATAAAATAAAATTAAGATTAGAAAATGATGGAGAAAAATCTTGACTTTGAGAAAAATTTCGTGATACGAGTGGGTGGGGCGATGCCTAGCCAATCCGGTTGCAGCAAAGGAGAGAGCCCTAGTTAAAGGGATAAAAATATTTAGATGTAAACAGTTAAAATGAGTTGGTATCGAGTGGAACTTCTGTGAATGGCTGATCAGAGAGGTCAGCTGTTTTTGCTCGACCAATCATGTAGTAAATGGAGAGAATTTAAGGATAAAAGTAAAAGATGAATAATATAGATAAAAAGGGGGAACACACTCACATATATATATATATTTAGGAATTAAGAAAAGACAGGATTAATTTTAGGATTGCTCTGGATCTGTGAAAAATATAGGTATATATGCATTTTTCTAATAATTCTTGCTTTTTAGAATGAGTGTTTTTCTTATAATCTAACAGTATTTTATGAACTCCCTCCAATAATTTAATATGTATGTAACTAATATTAAAAAAAAGTGAATTATTTTGATAAATCAAAAATTATAATTAAGACTGTACAATTTCATTTTAAAGTGATAATAAGCATTTATAAAGGTAAAAAAGTAGAGAAATTATAAAATGCCAATTTTTTTCCCATAATAAATTTTAGACAGAAATCCTTCTGTTTTTCCTTGTTTTTTATATTTTTGCTATTTTAAACATCATTATTAATGAAACTCATGAAGTAAACAAGACTTCAGTAAGTTTAATTATGTTTAGATGAATGTCATTATTTTAAGTACAAATAAAATTAAAACATTTTTGCTTTTATCAAATTAATCCGTAAATCTTTAAAAATCATTTATATCTCTTTAAAAATTTTAATTTAATATCAAATGAATTCTAAATATAAATGCGTGTGTGTGTATATATATAGCATATCCTTTAATTTATATAATTTTTAAAATTTGTTCTTACAATAACGTGGGGCACATTATATAAAACAAATAATTTATATAAAAAAGTTAAACTCTAATGAAGGAACTCAACCTTTTTTAACTTAAATCTTTTTAAGAATGCTTTTAAAAATTTATTTGCAAAAAATGATAAAAAAATATATCTTCCTCATTTTTAAATGCATTTAATGCTACAAGATTTATACAACCAAAACCAATTCTACGAGAGGAAAGCGGAAAAACAATTGTAAAAAGTATTTCACAAGAGTGTTTGTTATTATTTAGAATTTAGAAACAACTAAAAGATATCTTAACATGTTCAAGTCATTTACGAAGGAATACTCAAACATGTCTTGGAGCTATTACTCCGGAAAAAGAGAAAAGGAATTCTTAAGAAAAACATTCCGAGTTTATTTTTGTTGCAAATCTAGACTCACTCTTAAACAGAATATAATACAATTCAACAGAATATTTTTGTTTTTATTTTTTTCATACTAAGGAAAAAACAATCACAAATATTCAAGAATGTTTGCTAACATTAGTGCATGTTGTATACACTCGAGACTGAGAAAATCGTTTCACGTCTCTAAAGGAATTGAAACACCAAAGATTATCTAACAAGTATCATGCTAGATTACTAAAATGGAAAATAAATATTTTTATATTTGTAAGTTTTATACAAACTCCTTTTTGATTAGTAAATAGAATAAATGATTACGTGATGTAAATTTTCAAGTTCATTAATATTGTTTTACATTAACTCCATTTGGCGTTAACTGTTGTTTGTTTCTACTGATTGTTGTTTAAATTTTTAATTTAAATTCTAGTTACTTTTTCAAAAGTTTACACAACACGAACATGACGTTTTTTAACACGTTGCTAAACCTTATCAGTGTCAGGAGTTAGTAAATACAACTACTAAGATAAAGATAATAGATGAAAATTTCATGCATGGTTATTACAATATTGCTTCGAACACTATGATGTAATTTGAAAAGTCTAAAATTCCTAATGATCATAAACGAAGAATAGTTGCTCTACTTTAAATAAAAGCGAATTAATATTCATTTAAAGAGAGCACTGAGAAATTGGGGACCAAAATGTATGCAATGTATTTTAAACAACACATTGTTTTCAAGAGATCTAATTTATAAAACAAATTTCTTTTTAAAGGTCATATGTTGACAAGTAAGAACTTTTCATTTTTATCAAAATAATAATAATAATAATAATAATGAAGTCGTTATTTTTAGAAATATCTGCAAGTAAAATTTCCAAAATTTCAAACACGAGAGCTTTTAGGTAAATTTTGTAGTTATTTATATCCGTAAATAAAAGAAATTATATTTTTGTGAACCCAATATTAGATATTTTTTTACCATAACATCTGTGGGAAAAAACATAAGGAAGACAATCCTTTTGTACACGGACAAGAAACTGCAGAAAATAGCTTTTTGCTATCAAAACAATGAAAACTTAATCCAGTAGAAGGTGATACATGTGCATATAATTGGAGCATGGCGCCTTCTTTATACTTTGGTGATGGTCAGCAAACTAAGACCACTGCAAGTGAAGACCAATATATTGAAGAGCAGGTGAAAAGAAACCAAAACCAGAGAGCGAGTAACATAGTTCAACAGCATTGAATGTAACACGTTGGCTTTTCTATTTTATAGTGGCTAGAGGTTGTCATAAAGATCGTATGCTCTCCCGCAGTTCTGAGCTTTATACCTTTAACATTAACCGATTGGCGTAAAAATATACAGTGGTGTAATGAACACAAAAATTGAGCATCTTAACAATGGAGCCGTGGCTCACACTTTTTTGATGAGTATTATTTCAGAGTGACAAACAGTTATCATCTTCAGTTGATACAGTGGACAGACAAAGTTCATTTAATCTAGGATTTATGGGAGTAGGAAACCTCTCTCTCTGTATATCAACAATTTTATCAAACATAGTGAAAAAATTTTTTTACCCATTTTTCACTTAAAAAAATTTGTAAAAAATATATTTTTGAGTTTTTTACAAAAAGTTCATTTTAGTATATATTAGACATCACAATAAATATATCATGAAAAAATTAAATATCTGTGTACAGTAGTTTTTCAGAAAAGGTGTATCGAAAATCAAAATTTACATTTTGAAATAAATTGATTTTAATGTACACAGTGAGACTTCTAATCGGGCAGGAGATAAAAAAAAGGCTCAGTTTATAATAAAAGATACATATTTTGGTTTATATCAGACGTTCAAATTTTAAGCAAAAAGGAAGTACTTTGTTTACATTTTTCGCCATTCAAATGGCCGTGGCCCAGTTTCAACGATTATTTCAAAATATATTTTAAGGGCTTCTAATTATCTTAGAGATTAAGGTAAGGAATTTTTAGAAAGTTTAAAGTAGATACAATTTGAAGATGTAAAAATCTAAATTTGTCACAAAAATAAGATTTTAGCTTCCCAACACCATAATCTGGGCACAGAGTCACCCTAAGCTCATGAAATCTTTAATTCTGGGAAAACTGTTTATTTGTTACCAATGACCTTGTCAGTATCCCTCTTTATAACAGTCTTCATGGGATATAAAATGTATTTGTCACATATCTCCCTCTTTTTTGGGAATGGCAAACCTTTCACACCAACTTAATACACTTGAAATGACTGAGTTCCCCTCTCGACCACTTTCGTTCCAAATACTTTCTATTAACATGCTATATTTTTTCCCTGTAAACAACTTAGTGGTTTTGATAGATGTGTTGTATCATTTATTATGGCTTATAAATGTAAATGAACATTATATATATATATATAATAAATTGACATATACGACTTCTACTGGAGGAAGTTGAAACTGATCCAGAAGGAAAAAACTGGTGAAATAATGAATATTAATCATGGTAACGAAAGTAAATTTCAGAAATGCGATGAACATGAACCGTTTGAGTTGAAGGAAAAATTTTCAAATGCTATGTAAAAAGCTCCATCAAGAAAGATATAAACCCACAAGTGTACACATTGTACTTGTCAAAAAGAAACAAGCAAAAAAAAAAGAATAAAAAATCAACACATGCTATTTGTCGAACATAAAAAAAAAAACAATGGAATTACAATTTGAACAAAATATGATAGTTTGCCCTGTAAATATCAAACCTGTAATGTTAGCGAAAAGTATCTGTGATTTGTGTTCTTTATTAATATCGTGCACGTTTGAAACATTTTAGTTCAGTTTGATTAAATTTTTTCTCAAATAATCAAAGAAAAATTGAAAAATCCTTAAAAGTAGGTAAGTATAATTTCTCTTAATTACATTATTAACAAGAAATACAATTTTTATCTTGTAAAGTACAAATAATTACAAAAAAAAATTAATTGGGGAGACGAAACCCTTTTCCAGGTTAGATCAGGGAAAGAAATCGTTAGAGTCGTTCTGTGGTGTTTATATGTGGAGAGGCATTATAATAAACAAATATGTGGAGCATTCCATTTTCGACAAAGGTTCATTTACCGGAGATTGTAACCATGAAATCATTCTCCCTCAGGTGCGTCTAATCAGGTAAAGGGTTAGTTTAGTTTATTTTCATGAGCGACAACACAATGCAATACATGTCTCATGTTGTTCTGTGGTTTCTAGAAATTCAATGTGTCTATAAAATTAATTTTCCATAGACATTTTCTGATTTTCATCGTATTGAACAAGTATGGGATGCTTTGGGGAGATGGATATGGGCACGATCTTATATTGCAGAGCACAGCAGAAAATTGTTATAAATTCTCGTTGGGAAATAAATGCAGCTTTTATCTTTTGAAAGGTTCGAAAATCTTGTGCTGAGAGAGAGAGAGAGTATGAATGGAATGTGCTGTTAAAACGTTCCAATTATGGAAGGTCCTATCCTTTATTAAAAGACTGAGGACCTATATAAATGGTACAATTTATAAAGGTTATTAATGCAACTAATGGTACAAAAATGGTTAAAATGTTATAAATGGTAACAAATAATGTCTTACCTTTTCCCAGACATTCTTTTGTACCATTGACATTTTATGAATAATAGCTTTTTCTGCTTTGTTCCATATTGTATATATCTTATTATTTTTTTGCTACTGCGCTTATCTTTTTGTTCTGGGAGAGTTTGCGTGGGTCACAGTTTCTCCCCAAATTCACAAACCTTTGATTCTTGGAAAACTATTCATTTGCTCTCCTATATGACAGTCTTCATGATATCTAAAATCTATTTGTCACATATCTCTCTCTGTTTTGGGAGTTCCTAAGGCTTTTTTTTTACAATTTGTATGTACTTGGGGTGGCTGAGTATCCCACACGACCCTTTTTGTTCCAAAATATTTTATATTAACAGGCTACATTTTCTCTCTGTTAACGACTTAGTGGTTTTGATTGCTGTGCTGTACATTTCATTGTAGTTTATAAATGTAAATGGACAGATTCTAAAAAATGGACATCTATACGATCACTATTCGATGAAATTGAAACTTTGGAAAAAGAAATTGATGGAGAAAATAGAGAAAATGATGAAATAATAAATATTAATTATAATAGTGAGTGTAGCTTTGAGAAAATCAACGAACATCAAATATTTCATTCAAAAGAAAGATTTTCATATCTGCATAACACCTGTCACATTTCTTGTCGTGTACAAGTGTACGATAAAACACACTACTACCTGTCAAAAAGACACAAGCAAGAAAAGTTCATCAGGGTATTTGTCGATCATCTAAGGACAATGCATCTACAATAACTTGAAGAAAATATGAGTCTTAGCTGGAACTGTCTTTCCTGTAATGTTTGCGAAAAGTGTCTGTGATTTGTGTCATATATTAAAGTTATGCACATTTGAAACATTTTAATTCAGTTTGATTTTTTTCTCAAATTATCAAAGTAAAATTGAGAAATTCTTAAGAGTAGATATGCATACTTTTACTCGAGTTAAAATTTTTATATTTAAAATAAATTAATTATAAAAAAAAAGAATTGGAGTGACACCTTCCCCACGCGTGACCACTAACGTTAGTATCCAGTGCACGACTTCTCCAGGGTTAAGTACTCCATTGGGCTACTATTGTATGAATTTTATGTTTTCAAACAGATCTTTGCAGAATTATAGCAAAATGAGAAACGTTGCTTAAAATTTGTACTCTTGTGAGTGATATATTCCCCCTTATGTTCTTTCAAAGCAGCTTATTACCTTTAACCCTCTAACTGGATACCTTCCTCCTGAAAAGTTATTCCGAAAGCGTTTAACTCTTATTTTGCGATTCCCTTCAAAAATGCAACAGACTTCTTTCCTTCCCCCGTTTTAGAACTTGGGAGGTCGAACGGGGACAAATTTACGACCCAGTTCGGTCCCTTTTGTAAAGTAAGAACCAAGAGATCAATCGTTTACAGCTAGCTGTTAAGTTGCCTTGGGCAATCTTCTTTGAAAGCGTAGTGGAATTCCGTGTTTCTTTCTCCTATATGTTCAGTCACAGTAAAATTAAAAACGAAATGAAAGGTAAAAAAAGAGGAAAAAATGAAATAAATAGTATGTAAGAAGTTGAAAAACAATTATATTTTCTTCAAAGAAAATTTATTTTTCTGTCGTTTTTTAAAAATTAAATATATATATATATATATATTTGGTATTGCGCGATTTGAACCAGAAAAAAGCATCCTGTATTCATTTTTGAATATGAGAGTAAGAAAACGCGCTCACTTTCCTGTTTTTTAAAAAAGTAATGAGGTAAAAAGAGCAAAGGCCCTATCTCATTTTTAAACAATAACACAATAAATATTACATTCAATGATTATATTTATGAATTAAAACCGATCTTTCTCTATTCAGTTATATTTTTAATTTAAAATAGCATAAAAAAGGATTTCAATACTTTTAATTTATTTTAATTAAAATCATATAAAAGATATTTTTATGTTAACTGAATATTTTTCAGAAAAAATTTAAATTTTCCTTCCTAGTGTTCTTTTTTTCGAACTTCTTGTATTACATAAAAATTCCTTTTCTACATCGGCATTTGTGATGGACATAACACACATTCAGTCAATAATTTTTAATTTTAATGGGGGATATACTTCTTCAAATGCGCATGACAGTACTTTTAACCATTTTCTACTCAAGTTAAATTTCTTATCTTTCTGTTTCTTTTATTACAAGGAAAAATGTCACACATCGATAACTACATTTTCACACAATTCAGTCATTACAAATTCTATTGTGAGAAAAGTTCTCCCTAATTAATTTTGTCTTTCAAAACAGTACACTTAAAACAATTTTGTTCAGTGAAGTTAACCGACAGTTCCACAATGTATTCATACCAAATTTTAAAAACAAATTTAACACTTGAAAATGTATCCTGTATTAAATTTTTCAGTATACACAAATATTTCCTGCTGTAGGAAAGATATAGTATGAGAGATGTGGTGTGCGGTCGTGAAAGAATGTTTTCTTTCGTGTAGACTATTTTTGAAAATTTAAATATCACTGAAGCTGATCATATAACTGCAAATGAGTCTTATTTTAGTGTGTGCTGGTATCAAAGTAAAACACTTTACAATATTAAACAGCCTATGGGTTATACTCAACATCAAACTATTCGCAAAATGGCTTACAACTTCTATTCAAATTGTAAAGAAACTGAAATATAAATATATCTTACTGCAGTCAAAAATATTCATAATATGTAAATATCCTATTCCTCCACTTATTTCAGTATATTTTAAAAACTGTAGCTGAATGCAATTTTTTATATTTATAAACGAGGCATAAAAGCTCACACAGTCGTAAAAATATCTTTATCATTTTTAAATTCACTACTATAAAACGTATATGGATTGTAAGATCAGTCGTAAAATCCTAAAAGCTTTTAGAGGAGCTAAAAACATGTAATTTTGGATTGATCAAATTTTTAATATAATACACAAATATACATGTTATTAAGCAAATACATTTGAAAAATCAAACTTCCTTCTGAAATAAACGTAATTGAAAGAAAAATGTTTAATTGCAAATTAGTGGAAATACATGTTTATCTAAGGGGTATCTCCAAAGTGAGGTAATCCTCAAACTTAAGACACAAACTCAGAAGCACAACAATCCCTGAGGGCCAGGAACTACTGTGCCCATCATAATACACGTGATCATTGGATGCTAAGGTGCATGGACAGATGTCCCGATTTGGTGGTCTGTCTGAAGAGAGACCTTCAGTGTTTAAGATCTGAAGCAAGATTGGTACTCATTTATCGACCCAATGTAGCGGGGATGAAAGGCAGAGTCGATCTTGCGCAGCCCGTTAAGTGAACCCCAGACCTGTGGTGTGGAAGCACTATACACTACCACTCAATCCTATTCGGTGAAAAATAAAATTTAATGTTAGAATCTTATGTAAATCCCTAATGAATGAGGGAGTCCAAACTTTTTTTTTCATGTAAACTGTTTAGACGGAAATGGTTAATTATGAACATTTCACAAGTTGCATAAATTAAAATTAACCGTTATAGTTTACATAAATTTTTAAAGGTACAAAAGTTGTATTTCGGCTGCACGAATTAATTTTAAAATTAATACGGTTACGAAAAAGTAGTACAAATCTATCTAAAGTAGGGTTGGTTACCTTAGATATTGTCAAACACAACAATGTTTTGGAAGCCAATTCCACAATTTGTTGTTATAAAAATGTATGGAAAATTACAAGATTTATTTCTGCATTTGTAATTTATATATATATAATTTTTCCTGGGAGCTTTAAAAGCTAGAGCGGCATCCATCAAAACCGCGGTTCTCTATGTTTTTCCAGATCGCCCCTGACTATGCCGGCTCTGCCATAATAAGTGAAAATGCCGGATTTTGTTTGTCAAGATCATTTTATAGCAGACTGCATTTTTCATGTATTTTAGATGGTCGTTTTATATTTTCTACATCAATATCTTAATGTCTGAATTTAAAATTACATAAAATTCTTGACCTTCGCATCAATGACCATGGTAATTTTTATTAGTATATGAATGTGTCATCAAACGATTACATGACTAATATTAACACATTATTTTAACCATTTAATTAATATTAAGTATAACATAACGCCCACAAATTTTCTAAACTTTAAAATAAATATTTCGAAAACTACTTCAGATATACTCAAAATTTTTTATTCCTACGCTTTAGCTTCTCAGTTTTGCTTCTATGTAAGAATTTATTGTAATTGTATATTCATCAATTTTTTTAGTATATTTTTTGCTCTTAGCATGCGGTTTCAACTGAATTGTATGAAATCTTAGAAATATATTAAATGAATGATTGAATATTAACGTCGCACTGTGTTCAGCTACACGAGGGCTTTTGGCGACGGACCACGTAATTTTGAACCATGGTCAAGTGACGTGGTTGACACCTGAGCTGGCATCCCCCTCTCCTAACTACCACACCACACCAACGGGAGGACGTTTCAGCTCTCAACAGATTTAACGTGCATCGCTGCCCTACACGGCAGGTCTTTAGTGGTACTGGGCTCGAACTCGTGACAAAGCAAGCCACGTTCCGATACCTATACCACTCGGCTACCGTGGCCGAAATATTTTAAAAGATACCAAAGAAGCTATATAATAAAATTTGAAATATTTATTATACTCAAACAATTGCTAAAACTTATGGTAAATAATTTTTAACTGCGCGATGCATTTTTTTTTCGAAATTTCAAATGGAATTTCTAACATAAAATTTCTAGCTTTATAAGGTCGCAATTTCAAAAATATCTAGATTTTAATTATTTATTCAGTTAGCCTTTAAAAAAGATAAATGTTGAGGTATTTTGTATAAATAGATATTTTTGAACAATATATAATTCGAATGTTTTTCAATAGCTCGAATTTAAAATTGATTTTTATGTTTATTTGCACTGCTCAAAACATTTAGGGGAGCAACCAAAAAAGTGAAGAAAACCGTGTGAGACAGCCACGTATGGGCATACAATGCATAGTACACGCGTATCAATGCGCAATACAGAAAAAGGCGTAAAAAAAATTTGAAATTAAGCTTTAATTCTTTGAAAATATGGAAAAACATGAAAAGATGATTTAGGGCAACGATTTGGTTACATGTAAACGTTTAAAAAGGTACTATTTAGACATGATGCATGAGTTTTAATAGGGCGTGTGGTCTCCTCGAACAGCTAAGATTGCTGTACACCTGTTTGCCATGGATGCGATGAGGTTATCGATCAGACTTTGGGGAATACTGTTCCACTCCTCAAGAAGTGCAATCTCAAGTTTCGGACAGTAGCAGGTGGCCTTGGTCGCGCAGCAATGCGTCGTCCGAGCATGTCCCAAACATGCTCGATTGTTCAGGTCAGGAGAGCACGCTGGCTATTCCATACGCTGTATTGTTTCAGCTTCAAGCATGTTCTCCACCAGACGAGCTCTATGCTGTCGGGCATTATCATCCTGGAAAACAAAGGAATCTCAATGGCTCCAGCGTAAGGGATGACTTGAGGACGAAGTATCTCGTATACTTTCGGCCCGTCAAAGTGCCATTCCGAATGATATGCAGGTCCGTACGTCCACCTATGCTGATTCCACCCCATACCATCCAACCAGCTCTTCTGTATTGTGACCTTTCACGAATGAATGTGGGGTTATTTCGAGTGCCCCTGTCCCTCCATACAAGAACACGTTGTCACACTCTAGACTGAATCACTCGTTTGTAAACAGCTCTTGGCTTCAATCATGTTGCTCCCAATCTCGATGCTCAGCATCCCATCTTCTTCGCGCTGCAAGGCGGCGTGGGGTCAACGGAATGCAGACCATTGGCCTACGTGCATAGAGCCCTCCCTCATGAAGCCGATTACGTACTGTTTGGCTGGACACCCTTCGTCCTGTTGCCAAGAGAAACTGTCTTTTCTGCGTAGCATTCTCTGTTCTGTTTCGACGGGCTGTTAACTGTATATACCGGTCATCAGTTGATGTAGTGGCGCGTGGCCGACCTACCCCTGGTCGACGTCTAACATTTCCTGTTTCTTGGAATCGATTAAACAGCCTTGCAACAACACTTCTGGCGACTCCAACAGCGTCCGCGACACTACGTTGTGTTTGCCCGGATTCCAGTCTGCCTATAACACGTCATGCCATGGATTCCGGTAAATCCCGTTGTTGAGACATTCTCAAGTAACCTTGTCTCAAAAAAAAATACTGCGCAATCGAATTTCACAGTTACGGCAATAAAACAGACGTTTCTGCAACATCCCGATTTCTGCCCTTGTCTCCTTTTTCTGGTTTTTGACGTCATGAACTTTGATTTGCATATAAAGTTTTTCTTCTTCCGTTTCCTGGTAGGCTTTACATTATAGATGATTCATTTTATGTTACTTATTGGTATACATATTTGCTTACTTTTGTTAAAATCATGTGCTCCCCTAATTGTTTTGAGCAGTATATATGCATAAATATCTGCTGTAAATGTTTCCGTATATTTTTGATTACCATTTATTCAAACATTCAAGTTATAAAAAAAAAATGTGTGAAAATCTTCATTCATGTTGTCTTTGATGTAAACTGAAGTTCAAGCACTTAAAATTCAAATATAATTCGGTGTATTTTAACAATATATAACCAGGCACACACACACACTGTACTTAAACTTCCCTGAACACTTAGGCTTTGAAATCTAAAAAAAAACTAATAAATCTTAATTAGTTTTTTTTTTTCGTTATTATTTTTATCAAAGTGTAAGAAAATGTTTCAAATGATTTGATGAAGTTTAAATTTATTCATTTTTAGTGGTTGGAAAATTGAAAAGGTTCCAAATTTTAAAGAGTTTGGTGTTTTATTAATTTTTTCGGTATCTTATAATAAAATAATCATGTTTGAAAAACTGAAAGCTTTGATTAAAATAAGAAAAATGAAGCGAAAGAATATACTTAAAAAAAGATAATTTGTCTAACTATATAAAATAGCAGATTCCACTGACACGCCCCAACTTGTTACAGTTTCAAATTAATATGAAACCAAAAGGGAATTGTAACATATTTTACTTATGCGTTGGGACTTTACAAAACTTTAAAAAAACGAGGTAACAAATTAACACTTCCTGGGGTCTAAAGAAATTTCCCCTCGAGTTTTTACGATTGCCACAGGGTCAAAACACGGGGTTCCCTGCGAACCATAAAACTCCTGCTGTGTTGCTTCCTCCGTCCCTCATTATCTTTCAAGAAGTTAAACCTTAAAAGGGGGAAAGGATTTCAGAAAAGTGTGGCTAATCCGCTTTTAAAAACGTTACTTGAAGGCAGAAAAATCCGTGCAGTCCATTTTCGAAGCATCTTTACACTGACGGAATTTTCCGTGCTATCCGGTAAGAGGGTTAAAGAACAAAGAGACTAATGAATGATAAATGTAGATTTCATTTAAGTTATAAAAAAGATAGGGGTTGCCAAGCTTTGAAATTCCTTTTATGCTTAGGGTTATCATTAGGTGTGATACTCAAATCTTAATATATAAAAGGTTAACTTAAAATTCTGTTTAATTACATTTAAACTTTTAGAAGAAAGTTTTACCTTGATTTGGGCTATTTCCTTTCAAACTACGTCAGAATATGATATTTGCTTTTTTTTCTCTTACGTGAATTATTTACGAACAATCTTAACTCTCTGACTGGAACATACGTCTCTCAGACGAGGACGACTTGCTTTGATGCTTGCAGTGTGCTGTGGTGTGATTTTTGGGATGGGCTGCCTTGACATTTTCAGTTGGACTCTACCCGGTAAAAGGATCACATTGTGGTGCTTGGTGACTTTTTTCAACTCACGATATGAGCGATTTTTCTTATTCATCACCGTCTATCAGAGAACGAATATTCCTATAGTTTTTTCGTGTTTGGTATTATTATTTTTAAATACTTTTATATAAATATAAATAATTTTTTATCAGTTTTTATAAAAATAATAGTGACAATTCTAGTGATAAAAATGCATTGTTTTCCTTGATTGAACCCCACACATCTTATTTGAGCCATACTCTATTTCATGAGCTATAAGAACTTTTTAAACAATCCTTACAGTAATAAAATTAAAAAAAATTACGTACCCATTTGTCAGACGGACGTTTCGCAGTGCGTCAAAAAAAATTATGTTTCGGCCAGAGGGTGAAAGAAATAATTTCTTCAGTTTTATATTATACATTTAACTAATCAAACTATAATTTGAAAAACACGATATATTTCTTGTAAAAAGGATGTTCCAAAATTTTCTAATATACTGGAATATTTATCACATAACCGATATATGAAATTATATTATAAAAATGCGCGATCGGCATTATCTTTTCTAAAAAGTACTTCGCTTACGTGAAAAAAATTGATGAATAGAAAATCAAGCGATCAAAAACATTTTATTTGCTATTTGCTGTAATCATTGTAAGAAATATCAGAAATTAAAGAAATAAATAATTTTTACTTATACTATATAAAATGCTTAGTAAAAGAATATTTTTTATCATTAGTTTCTATAGACAGAATATCTGTGTTAAATGTATAATTTGCAACAAGTGATTTAGTTAATTAAGAAAACTTTTCAATCATTGTTACCTCCTTTTTTGTAAATTAAAATCGGTTTATGTGCAATGTTTTGAAATCATGTTTGCGGAGATAAAGAATTACATTGAAAAACATATATTGTAACTCCTTATCATGTTAATTAACTTTACTCATTGTATAGTTAACATAATAAACAAACTGTGGAATTCTTGGTAACATAATTATTATTTAAGATAAATTAAATTGAGTGAAATGTTGTAAAATGATAAGTTATATTAATTTATTTTTAAAAGCAATAAACATAAATAAATATGGGGAATTATTATTTACGCAATAAATATCTTCATATTGTTTGCTCATTAAGTTTTTTTATTTAAATCTAAAATGGTCGTATTTTATATGTATTTAATTAAATTTGCTTGTTTGATTTCACATAGATACTTAGTTTTTAAAATTGCTTTAAAATGTAGAATCGTATTTCATACCGTTCACTATACTTGATGTTGCATAGAAATGTTTCTTTAAAAAAATGAGGTTTTTCGAAAAGGAAACATCAACTATTAAAACTCAATAAAATATTAGAGAAATTAAGAATCTTTTTCTATCTTTTTTTCTCCAAAGAGAGTTTAATTCAAATACCTATAAAAAATTCTTTTTACTCAGTTTTATTCTTATATAATTCTCTGCAAACGTGGAAATCAGTAATTCTATAGGAAAATACAAAAATATCAATCTTTACATCAAAATTTCCCACACAAACCTTATTATTTTTTTAAAAAAATATTTAATGGAAATTGAATAAGTGTGAATGATATATTTCATCATGTTGTATACATGTTTTTCTATTTAATATTTTTTTAATGTTCATGGAATAAAAGGAAATTTTTACAGGCATTTCCATTTGCACTTGAAATTCTTTGGCAATTAATGTTAGAAGGAAGTACTGAATTATTACTCCATGTGTACGATTTTTTTTTCAAAAAAATTGTTGAAGAATCCCTGAAGAACTGGAAAAATCCACTGAATCACTATAATTATATTAATTCAATCATTTATGTTTACAAGAAACAAGATACAAAACTCAATACTCTGATACGTTGAGGTAAATAAATGAAAATATAAATTGTATTAGAGATTAAAAAATACTTTTTTAAATTAAATTCTATTAAAAAATCAGACATAATATTGTTTATTTGTTTCCTTTAAGATCGAGAGTAATCCGAATTTGAAGTCAAAACTTTAGACAATCAATTAAGTTTGGAACCGCAATTTTGCAAAAGCGTGTATATGAATATTTTTTTTCGTACTTTGGATCATCTGAATTAGAATATACATGTAAAATTATGTTAAGCCTACTATAGCAAAATATTTTTTTTAAAATAGACCTTTTTGTAGCGAAAAATGAAGATGAAAGAACATTTTCAAAATGCTTTCATTTTGTAGAAAATGCTTCTAAAAAATAACTTTTTACCTATTTATTTTTCCATGATAGGTTGAATATTGGCAACTAAGCCTTTTGCGATACGACAGGTCCCCAAATGTGAGAACCATTTCATAGTGGCGGCTCTCGCTAACAGAATTTAAAGCTCGAATTACTTTAAATTCAAGCTCTTGTTGAATGCTAAATATTAGCATGATTGAATTTTTTCCGAAAGTAACAGAGCCAAATTGATACTCAAGGGATCTTTTACTTGGAACGTAGTCATAAACATGTATCATCTAGAACAGGGGTGGGCCGACTTTTACATGGCAGGGTCTACTTTCAATTTTTCAAGATGTCGCGGTCCACCTTGTGACGTAGGTGTGATGAGCTACACACACACACACACACACACACAAAAAAAAAAAAAAAAGCTCAACAATGTGAACTACAGAAAATGTGTCATTTCCTTCATAACTACAGTAGAAAAACTTACTCTTTTAAAACTACGCTTTAAATTAAACGCAAAATACAAACATAATAACTATACCCATAAATTTAGTAATATCTAATGATGCATTTCAAACAATTCACAATACATAAAAAAATAAATAATTTTCACTAAAAATTAGTTCTCGCAGCTATAGTCTGAATAGAAGACTTAGTCTTCCTATTATCCATCCCAATCTTGAATAATTCGGCATATAATTACTAACAGCTATTCTTGCACTGGACTCTAAGTGGTCGTCTGTAAAACGGGAATGATATGTTGTCTTAATTACATTCTTCGTTCAAAATGTAGAATCACACAGATAGGTAGAGCGAAAGAAAGATATTAAATGAATTCCAACTTTTTTTTAAAATTGAGATACTTTACTGTGCGTCTATTAGATTCCAAAAGTTATTCTTTCCAAATTAAGTCATTTTACAGGAGAAAAAAAAAGCTTCGTTTTCCTCGAGAACATGTAACATATTTTTAGTTATATTTTTCACATCAACATTGCCAAAGGGGTAACACATGAATGCAACTTTTGTGTGTGATTCTAGTCTAGTAAATTCTTGAAAGCGTCTCTCAGGTTTGGGTTGCAGTTTTATTCACGGTGTCTCTTTCATTCATGGGAGTTTCCATTATGTTGATAACCACCTGTGTTTCTTTTAGTATACGCGTCTAACGTTTTACGTTAAGGCGGTCACCCCAAAATGTCTAGATGGTCCACCGGTCGATCGCAATCGACTTAATGCCCACCCCGGATCAAGACGGGAACGAGTGAGTGAGTGAATGGATATTAACGTCGCACTGTCAAGCTACACTAGGGGTTTTGGCGACAGACCTCGTAATTTTAAACCATGGTCAAATGACGAGGACAACACCTGAGCTAGCACCCGCTATCCTAACTACCACACCACTCTTTCGAGAGGATGTCTAAGCTCTAGACAGATTTACGCGGGTTATTTTGAGATTCTTTCCTACACGGTAGGATCTTTAGTGCAGAGTTTCACAAACTGTGAGGCGCGTCCCTCTAGGGGGCGTGATAACCCTAGGAGGAGAGCGTGAGCATATTGAAAAGTCGAAAAAAAAAGATTATTTAAAAAAATATTAATTTATTAAAAGTAAACTAACAAAATGCATTCTGACATAATAAAAATTTTAAAAATTAAACAAATGTAATACACTTATAAATGCATCAGTACTGCACAATGTATTATATAATTAATTTAACAATACTAAGTTAAGAAAAAGTTTAATAATTACCAGTGACTCCACGGCCTTTTCATACATAAAATTATATGCAAACTTTAACACTTGTCTTTTAATTTGTAAGGTGTATAATTAATGTTTTAAATGCCGATTATAATTTAGGTGATTCGCTTCCCAATCCCACCGTTTTGGTGGTGTAAGGGGGGAGAAAATAGGGAAAAGGTAAGAAAATCCTCTGAAATAAGTAAGTAAATCCCTAGCAAATACTCTCAAGTTCACTTTATTGCATTCCAAAACCTTCGGAATAATTTTATGGATAGCAGTGAACACAGAAAAGATCGTATTTTGCAAAGACGTATATATACGTTCGGGGCAATTTACGCACTGGCTGACGAGACGTTTATATACGTCGGACGCGCTTATGATATTAAAGTCGTATTGTAGCTTTAACATTAAAGTATCGCTTCATCGAATTCAATACATTGTTATCGTATGGAGGGAGAGAGGGGGGCGCGATTAAAATTATGATTAAATATTAGGTCGCAAGTATTGAAAGTTTAAGAAGCACTGATTTTGTGGTACTGGGCTCGAACTCATGACACGCCAGCCGCGATACGATACCTTGACAACTAGACTATCACGGCCACCCCAGCCGCGATCGAAATCGCAATTTTGGGCTTAAAAAGCGGGCATGCTACTTCTCGACCCGTGAGCCAACAATTTTACTAATATATGTTACCTCAATTTGCATGGGAGAAAAGCAATCAACATTTTTAATTTTTTGAATAAGAACGTATTTCGGTTAAATTGTCGAATCAGCCACTTATCCACCAAATTTTGAAAAATCGACAATTTGGCGCGTTTTATCGTGTTGTGTTTTGTTGTGGGAGTAGTAACCCCACAACTTTGCGATTTTAACCCTTTATAAATTTGGCAAGAAAACACATGGCGGTATAAGCGGCTGATACGACAGTCCAAACCATATTTCATTAAAAACAAGGGCGAACAAAATATTACACAAAAACAAATCTACGTATGTAGAGAAAAATATTATAACAGACTATTTATAATAGCTGGAAACGCAATATCTCAAAAGAAGCCTCGCCTGCCTTCTAGTAACAAGCCTTGCTTGCCCCTCTAGTAACGACTCTTCAGAACATTTCCACTAGCAGGAATTCAAATAGATAATGTCTCTATCTTATCACAGATAACGTACAAACAAATTCTATTCATGATCAACTGACAGTTCTTTTAAAGATACCTTCTACAACTTCAAGAATATTTACGGAAAGAACGATACTAAAACGTTTTTGGTAATTCATTGGCAGTGTCGTATTTTTTCACCAACTATGCTTCCAAAGGCAAATAAAATGACCTATCTCTAAATCCTGGTCATGCCTTGTAGAGTCGCTATAGATTATTTTTACAAGCTTATGGCGAACCTGCCAAATTTTTATAGTTCGTACGAGGAAGCAAACGTTAGGTGTAAATCTGAATTTTTCCAAATGCAATGTATCACTGTAGGAAAAACAATGTGCGTAACGGATCTCAAAATGTTTCTGACTTCTGTACAGAGCATGAACTAAGAATTTTGAAAAATTTTAATTTCAGAGTTGGTAATAATTAAAATATGAAACGGTATTTTCTTTTAAAGATTCTCTACAAAATGATGCATTAAAGTACTAGTATATATATATAATTTCACTTCTAAATTATATATTTCAAAAATCTTGGTTCAAGCCTGTACAGAAGTATTACCTATATTCAGGCAAAGGAATATTATCGAAGCATTTTTTTCGTAAAAAAACTTTGAATGTATCTTATTTCTTCTTCCTTTTTTACCAAAATTTGCATTCAAAATTGTTGCACAGTTATAATATTCCTACAACTGTGTATGTTTTACGCTTATTCTAAATCTACTGACTCTCTCTCTCTATATATATATAAAATTGTATTAGCTTTAACAATATTATGTTTCCAATCATAGATACCTATCCTTAGATACCTTAATATGCAATACAAAACAAAAACAAATCGAATAGTATGTATTATTAAATTTCTTTGCTCTGATTTCCTGATACATCCAAAATGAAATGTTTTGCACTGTATTGCACTGTACTACAAAATTAGCGGTCAGAAAAATTTCTCAGTAATTCTGTTCATAAATTTCTCTAATCTATATATATATATATATATATATATATATATATATATATATATATATATATATATATATATATATATATATATATATATATATATATATATATATATATAAGACGCATTTGTTGTCTATTTGCCTGTTCCATTATAACTCAAGATCCAGACAACCAAATAACGTGAAATTTGCTACACGTGCAAAAAATTACACGAGGAAGGTTCTTAAATAGGTTTGGTGTTCATAATTCTTTCCGAAGTTTTTAAAAATTAATTTTTAAGTGACTTTCCAGTGTTATGACGTCATATGATGTCCCGTTTCTCATTAAGTGGGCAATTTATACTTTACATGCAGTTTTTCAAGATTATTACATATTTTTACTGTGTGTAGCTATATTAATCGGTTGGAATATTTATTCAATTTTTCTATTCTTTGATATTGAATTAGGATTATTTTTCGAATAAACCATTTTTTAAGGATTTTTCTTTTAACAACTAAAATTTTGTTTTGTTGTTTTGGCAACATTTAGGTATTATCGCAGGATGTTTATGTGTGTGACTTTGCTTACAAATTACAACTTACAATTTCAGTATTTTTTCGGAGAATTTATTTATTTCTTTAGAATGCGAAGGTAATGCGAAGGTGATAATTTTGACAAACTAAAACTTATTGATAATGGTATTTCAGTTCTTATTACTATGATTAACATAAGTATAGTATTTCCGTTTTCGTTATCTGTTTTAGATAGTATGAAATTAATAATGTTTTGCAATTTTATGTGTCTTTATTTTAACCTTTAAGGGCATACTATTGGCTTCAGTGCATAAAATCAAACTTGGGTAATTATACTGCCCAAACAAAAGCAGTGTTGGTAGTAATTGCTTATCAAACTGGAATAGGCATCAGAGAATGAGCAAAACAGACAAATGACTTAAATACCTGTTGAGGAAGCAATTAGTCGTAAGATAAATTATTTTTGTTACTTATGTACTATCCTAACAATCTCCATGGTTCAAAATAACTTGTGCCAAGTTGGCAACCCCGATTTTGCATGTCATATATATGCTGAATTGTGAAGTCATGTGCTTCGTTTCATATAATGTCGCTAATAGGTTGCGTTTATATCTAAATACCTTATTTTTTTGAAATTATGCTTTTGAATTGATAGAGTTAGTTCAGCTCTTTTTATGTCAGTTAATGTTAGTATTGTACTACTTCATTTTTAATTTATTTTTATTATCGGTAGATATATATAATTTGGATAATTTTTTTATTTAGTACTTATGTATTATTGTACAATCGCAACCATTCAAGACAACTCGCCACTTTGGCAATCCCAACTTTGTATGCGTTTAATTGGCAATCATGTGCTTCATTTTATATAATGTCAACAATAGGTTGCGATAATACATAAGTACCTTTAATTCTGTACATTACTATAACATTATACGGGCCGCAACATACCAATTTGGCGTAATTTCAAAATCAGCTCAAAAATGAGTATGTTGAAGAAGCAGGTAGTCGTAAGATAAATTATTTTTGTTACTTATGTACTATCCTAACAATGTCCAAAATAACTTATCAAGTTGGCAACCCCGATTTCGCATGCCACATATATGCTGAATTGTGAGTCATGTGCTTCGTTTCATATAATGTCGCCAATATGTTGCGGTTATATGTAAGTATCTTATTTTTTCAAATTATGCTTTTGCATTGATATAGATAAGTTCTTTTTATGTCAGTTAATGTTAATATTGTACTTCATTTTTCAATTTATTTTTATGATCGGGACATATATACTTTGGATATTTTTTTTATTTAGTACTTACGTATTATTGCACAATCGCGAACGTTCAAGACAACTCACCCCTTTAGCAATCCCAACTTTGTATGCATTGAATTGTCAATCATGTGCTTCATTTTGTATAATGTCACCAATAGGTTGCGATAATACATAAGTACCTTTAATTCTGTACATTACTATAACTCTAGACTGGCCACAACACCAATTTGGCGTGATTTCAAAATCATGCCAAAAATGAGTAGCCTACCAATATGAAATTAATATTATGTGTATTATCTTTCCCTCCACTAATCCTTAATTAATTCAATATATAATTTTTGTTTTTTTTATATTTTAGTACTTCCATTCATTTTTGGTGATTATGTACTGCAAATATTTTTTTACACATTGCGATGTCTTTGGCAAAATTATTCAGTGGTATTTTTTCCTTAAATATGTTTTTTATCTGTTTTTGACAATTTTTAAAATTTTGTTTGATGTCTGTCTGAAAGGCAAATAGCAAAATAAATATTTTACAGTATATATATTGTGTTTGTACGAAAATGTTTATAATATGTGTGTGATTTAATCAAAATTTTCAGCCTTCTTTTGTATTTGATATCTTTTTAAGATTTAATTTTATGTTATAACTAGCTATACCTAGCTAAATGTTGCTGTGGCTCAGTCAGCTTTAAAAGACTGGTGCACCATAAAATATGCCATGAAGCTTACAAAAATAATACACAATAATTCAAACAAATCTATATCTATATATACATATAAGACACATTTTTTGTCTGTCTGTTTTCTTATAACTCAGGATCCAGACAACCAAATAACGTGAAATTTGGTACACATTCACAAAATTACATGGGGAAGGTTCTTAAACAGGTTTCGTTCCAGCCCAACCTCACTCTTGGTTCTTCCGGCCAAAAAGAGTGCTCCATGTGCATGTTCTGAGCCATGGGTTCGATTTAGAGAAAACTTTACTAAACAAAAGTGGTAAGTAAAATTTGCAATACTACTTTGTTATATTTAATTTACTGCAAGCAAATACTGCAACAAATATCACATTACTTACTACATTCCATTCCATTCCTTCATTGATAGGAATGCATTGTCATTTTTTGCTACAGTCATGCCTATGAGAAAAAGGGGGAGAGTATAGACTTGCAGACACCATGCTTTTCTCATGGGCAATTGTATGTGGCCTGCTCTAGAGTGGGCAGAGAGGAAAATCTTTTTGTACGCACTCCAAACGTAATTACCAAAAATGTTGTCCATCACATTGCTTTAAGATAAATGTACCCTTTTATTGCATGCAAATAAACATTTTTGTAAGCTTCTACAGAAGACCTTATTTTAAACCCGGGCAAAGCCGATTACTTGCAACTAGTGATATATAAAACATTCATTTTTTAATAGAAAACCAACATTTTATTTTAGTCTTATAAAAAATAACTATTCCATTAAAAACGCAATTTAACCACTAATATACTTTTACAGATACGTTTAATTAGTTTTATTAAGATGTTAATGCGTTCTAGTGTGTTTAGATAACACACTAGAACGCCCGCCGGTGTCAAGTGGATACCAAAGCTTATTTTGTTCTCCTCTCCGCATTTTTGCAGGGAATTTGAACATTTTTCGTGGCTATTAATCATTTTCCCTGGTGATTACACAGAAAATGTTTTGTGACTGTAGATTAATTAGCAGTGATTTCACAGCTAAATATATCTTGAACGTCCGCTGGTGTCATTTTTACATTAAGGCATTTTTCATTGTATGTACCCGTTGTTAAACAAAATATAGTTACTAGGAAAAAAACCATTCGTAATCCAAACTTCCGAAAGTCTTATCGCTCATTTGTTTGACGAACGCAACACTCTTTTACGTTCACAGTGGAAATAAATCAATTATACTAAAATTGTTGTATCTAAGTGTTTCATTACATAGTGTTTGCTTAACTGCTCATAAAAATTTTATTCAATTTTCGCACTTAGTTCAGAGCAGACACCCTGAAACGATGACTATTAGAAAAGGTCTAAGCCCTGATGAAAATGCCAAATTGTTTGCAGTGCTTTCTGAGAAGGAATCGGCTGTAATTTGGATTACGATGAAGGCACAATTTTGAGTAAAAGTGACTGTGAAGCATCTGAAGAAATTGCAGATGCAATTAACAATATTCCATTAAATCCTGATATGCATCATGCCACTAGGGATAACACAGAAGGGTTACTGCGTAATAGTAATGTTCCTGGCAGACTTGCGACTCGAAATGTTTAGCGAGAAAGCAGTGGTCCAACAAGCTTCATGAAACACAATGCCAATGCCAGTTTTTTTATATAAAGGCACATAGTAAAGGGTGTTTTTTTAGAGGTATAGAACTTTAAATTGCAATAAAACAACGATGTATTATTCGATTGACATGAATTTTTTTTATTCGAAAGATAATCTTGTGGCACTACATTTTAAATATGATTTCTGGCATATGACTGCCATGGCTGGCTCGGATGTAGTCCAATCTGGACGTCCAATTTTCGACGACTTTTTCCAACATTTGTGGCCGTATATCGACAACAATAACATGCGAATGTTGTCTTCCAAATGGTCAAGCGTTTGTGGCTTATCCGCATAGACCAATGACTTTACATAGCCCCACAGAAAATAGTCTAGCGGTGTTAAATCACAAAATCTTGGAGGCCAATTCACATGTCCAAAACGGGAAATTAGGCGGTCACCAAACGTGTGTTTCAATAAATCGATTGTGGCACGAGCTGTGTGACATGTTGCGCCATCTTGTTGGAACCACAGCTCCTGGAGATCATGATTGTTTAATTCAGGAATGAAAAAGTTAGTAATCATGGCTCTATACCGATCACCATTGACTGTAACGTTGTGGCCTTCATCGCTTTTGAAGAAGGATTCCACCAGCCCATAAAGCGCACCAAACAGTCAGTTTTTCTGGATGTAACGGTCTTTCGACATACACTTGTGAATTAGCTTCACTCCAAATGCGACAGTTTTGTTTGTTGACGTAGCCATTCAACCAGAAGTACGCTTCATCGCTAAACAAAATTCGCTTATGAAAATCGGGAACAACGGCAATCTCGTTTTGGGCCCATTCGACGAAACTACGCCTTGCTTGATGATCGTTTTGATGAATTGCCAAACCAAACTGAGAATAAATCACTTGACAGCTGTTAAATCGGTCGCCATCTTGCAAAGTAATGCCAACTTAAACTTCTATACCTGAAAAAAACTCTTTATATGATAATTGCATGACATACTAATAAAAAGGCTTAAAGCTAAACCCTACAGAAAAGTAGTCCTGCAATTATTTAGTTAAAATAATTAATTTATATATTTTATATTGCGGTGTAGAAACGACACCGGTGGGCGTTCAAGATTAATCGAGAGAGAGAGAGAGAGAGAAATCCCGGACGTTCTAGTGTTAACGTCTTTCTTTTTCAAGTTTTTTAGAATCAATTTTTCATAATTTACTGAAAATTCTCTAGTTATAACAGGTTCTGTCGGTGAAAGCACTTCGTAATTTCACTTAAACAATTAATATAATTTATAAATCGAAAAAAAAACAACTTTTCATTAATTTTTGCATAAGCTGTCTGTGACGAATCTTTACGGAACCTTTCCACTAATATTTTCAGGCGTCATTGGGGGATTGTAAATTCGCGTATATTTCCAATCCCGTCTAAAAGAAGAAGATGGGATATGTAAAGTAAATAAGGTATTTAAGGAGAGCGTTGTAAGTTAGTGGAGAAGAAGGCTATTGAGCCAGCAGCAGTAGTGCCAAGATTTATATGATTCAATTGGATTACGATATTGGAGCATTACTGATATTATTCTGAGAAGGAGCTTTAGGAGGTTAATATACCTGAAGATATCATAAGTACAACCAGGTGATATATTCTAGCTTCAGACCGCTTACCACAAGTATTAGTTTAATGAAAGCTAACCTCCTAATGAACTCTCAAACCTCCTATTCCAGTAAAACTTTTTGATGTTGCGCACAGTTATTGATTAATTTCCTATTTCGTAATTTAATTTAATATTAAAGGTAAATCCCTTTTTGACGTAGACATATAGCTTACTATTTGTCATTAGAATTTTGATATTTGAACCAAGTGAATAAATATAAGTTATTATTATACAAATGACGTCTGGTCATTCTTTGCCTCAAATTAATCTTAGTGTCCAGGGTGGAATCCAGGTGGGTTCCCACAAGTCCATTGAAAAAAAAATTATAGTTTTTCAGAATGATATAAAGTGTGCTTTGGCATTTCATTTCCTTCCAGGTTTTCACCGAAAGCTATCCATTGACAAGAGATGGTTGCGTAGATGGTTACCTAGAAACCTATTTGCCAAACTTCTTCCTCGAGAATCCTTGAAAAAAACTTAACTCTCAGGTGAAAGAAAAACTGTAAAGCCTTTATTTTCTTCTCCATTAATACATCACAACATTTCATTGTCACAACTTTCGATGGGGAGGGGGCCTCTGAAGTTTTTCATAACCATCCAATGTGAAGGAAAGAATGTCATTTTCTCTCGCAACAATTCCCCAGAAATAAATAAAGGCGCGCTTTGATGCTTCGAATAGATTTTGGATAACATATTTGAAGAATCGCGTCAAGTAGATTTGGGAAATTTCTCGGAACGTTTAGTAGTGATATTGAATTTTTTAATGCTTGCTCGTTAGAGAGAGAGAGAGAGAAAGAGTGTGAGTAAGGATGTTAATGAACACTTAGAGACATATTTGGAAAGAAACACTGCAGTATAAATGCAAATAGATTTCATTTTATACTATAATAGTATTTGTGGAAGATTTTTAATTTTTCCCCTCAGAATTAAAGGTTATAAAATTATGTTTGATTATTTGATGTTTGTATGACTTGATTTTCTTGATGTTTATTGAACGTAATACTTGGTAAAACTCGTAAGCTATTGGCGACGCTCCTTATAATTTTAACCCATAGTGAAATAATGAGAACGATACCTGACAGGGCATGGCACTCTCAAAATTTCCACACGACACCAATTTCAAAATTTAAATGTTGTCTCCTACATGCCGGTTACCATAAATTCTCTCACAGATTTCACTGAAATTTATAAACATTTGCTTGCATTTTTAGCTAGCGAAATATAAAGATAATGTCAGACGTTTTCTCCTGAAAAACTATCCATTTCCTGTTACAGTATGAATATGCCTTCAAAGAATATGTTTATTTCATCCCACGATGACAAATATCTGCGAGGTATGTAAGGTTGATTGTACTCCCATAATCGAACAAGAGTTAAAATTTTAGGATTATATTTTGCTATTTAAAAAAAATAATTTTAATTTCCTCATGTGAAAGCCAACAATCAGGTTATGTTTTTGCTCTATATGTCGACATAAGGAAGAAGGTAGGTATATTGAAAAATCATTTATATTCAATATGTATGAAAAATCCGAAATTTTACACTTTATATCAGAATCATGTATAATTTTAATAATATCTAATAACTTATTATGCAATTCAGAAGACATTGTTTCGAAGGTCGCTTATATGTATAATATTTGGATGACCAACATTTCTTTTTTAAAAATTTTCATTAAAATTTCTACAAGATTCCAGTTATTCTTACTTTATATGTTCTTTTGCATGTGTCTTAATATATTTCATAAATTCCAATACATTCCATAAATTCCAATTCCAATCAGGTAATATTAATTTCTTGAAAATTCTCAGATCTTCTTCTACAAGGAAAATTCACCTAGCATTTTATTTCGCCCTCAGATCTCTCAATATAAAAAAATAAATTCTTGATATATATGTCTGCGAAAAAAAATGTAATGTTTTCATAATTTTTATAACTTTATTTTCAATAGCTTTTCATAAAATTTTCATTTTATGCCTAAAAATATTTAGCACACAGAAAATAATTTTGCTTTTCTACAGCTTGCTTTATCAAACCTCTTCAAAGGCTTGTAACAGGTCGAGCTTAATTGGTTCTCCAATCGCATACAGCTTTTTTTCGAATATGAGTAACTATCAATTATAAAAATCTTTTAAAAAGAGTATTTACTTTCAATATTATTTTTCTAAAGGTATAATTACTTTTGGTTTTGCACATCTTCACATACTCAGTTCAGTTCAGTTCAGTTCAGGTTTTGTGGGTTATGGAGCAACAAAGGCTATGATCCCTTCACATACTCTTTTAAATTATTCATTCAAGTGGCTTCTTAACTGAATATTTTTTTTTATTTCAAGTACCTTTCGAATCTTATAGTTTCGTAAAAATATTTGATAAATAATTCGATAAAGAATATTAGATAATATTGTAATAAACGTCATTAAATGGTCGTTGAAAGAATTTCCTTCCAGAGATTTTAAGAACAGTCAGTAGGGTAAAAATCTTTAGGTAATCGATTTTGAGTTTTTGATATTTCTAAATTTTCCAAATCAAGACCTTTCCAATGATATTACATATTTGACATTTTATGAATTAGAAGTATTTTAAAATGACTACTAAAATAATCATCTGGTGACCACGCCCACTTTGACAGATAAAATTGACAATAATGGCTATTTAAACAGTTGCAAAGCCTCTATCTTTTTTTCAATTTCTACTATTAGCTCACACTCTCTCTATACTTATTTACTTATTTATCTACGTGGAATTTTCAATCGTTAATAAAATACATTTTAAAGCTTTATGTACATGATTTTTTATTTTGGATGATAATACAATAATTTAATTATAATTAATAAAACTTAATTGATTAAAAGTAATTCTTTAAAGAATTACAGTCACGTCGGCATCATCTTTGGCGACTTGTGTCAAAACTTGAAAAGGTTTTTTTCTCACGTTTTAAAGCATTCAGTCGAACAGAAATTTTATAGACACGATTGTTGTGAATGTCAATACGGTACTTTAATGATAATGAATAAAAATTAATTACCACTTTATGTTAAGATTCTGTCATATGTATATACACATTTATATTAATTGTAACTATTTAATTTAAAGTGGCTAAAATAAAAATTTTCTGTGTTGATCTAAGTAAGAATTGACTTAATTTTTTTTATATATTACTTGTGTGTGTGTGTGTTCATTTATGAAACATCTTTAACTTGAGGTAACAGTATAATAACTGCAAGTTTAACTGTGTTAGATTTTGGAGGGAACTTTATAGCATGGTTAGAGTGTGATTCGCGCACGAAATTTAATTATTAACTAATAGAAAATTAAAGATAAAATTTGTAGATAAACATAACAAGGATTACAGAAAGTTGTACATTTTTGTATAACTTACTTAGACAAGGTAAGATTTTTTATAAAATTTTCTGTTTTCTACGAACTTTATTTTTAAAATTGTTTGCGTTATTTTTACCTAAACCTACTTACTGCATGCATGGATATTTTACTTGTGTATTTTAAAGTGAAATTTTTGAAATATTTCTAAACTATTTAGCTAGAAAATTCATAACATAACAAAAAAAAATTGCACTTTTTATTAAATTCCTTATTATGTTTTACAAAAAATTATCTTTTTTAAAAAAAGAAACTGAACAAATTATTTAAAAAAATTCACTGAAATATAAAGAAAAAGGTGTATTCAGTATATAGACAAAATTTTAATTCTTAATGTTTAATAGTTTCTGAGAAAAATTACAAAAGACATTTTGCCATTATAGTTGTGAGAAGTTTGATACATACATAAAAATAAGTGAATTTCAGATTTAAAAACAATAAAAAAACCCAGTCTTGCGGCTGTTTTAGAAATATCTTGCCCATTATATACAGAAACTGGAATTCTGATACTTTAGGAAGTTGTGAGTATATTAACATTCAAATCCCTAATGAAATTTTCCGAAATGTCGCATAATCACATGTTCCCAAATCATTACTTTTACAAATTGATACATATTACAAGGCATTAAAGATGTTTTTTGGTTAGTATTGATGCAAGTCAGGGGTCTCAACCCAAATAACCTTGCGGGCCACTTCGGAAAAACATAATCTCGTGGGCCGCACATAAAAATATGTACCTTTATATCAGATTTGGAAACAAAAAACATTTATTGGAGTAAAAATTTAAAACACAATGAATTATTATTACTATTGTCTTCATTATTTTCATGTATACAGACAAAGATAATATAATAATGTTTATATAATGTTATAATGCAATGATCAAATAATGTTTAAAGTATTACAGTTGCCATTTTCTTTAAAATTACAGTGTTCATATTGAATTGATCTTTCGTTACTCATTGTTGAAATTTGATAGTGATGTCATTCGCAAAAGATTAAGTATACATTGTCCTTTATCTTAACCGACCAGAATAGTTTTTAAACTTTAAAACACATCTCCGACTGCCTCTTGCTTTTGGATACTCCAAATAGAAAAGGAGGAGGAGAAACGAAAGTCATATACACAGAGAATCATGTACCATCCGTAGTAAAGTATATGTATAAAGTAATTCGAAATTCATTAAAAAAGTAATTTACTATAGTAAAATCCAATGTAACTGTTTGATAAAATATAAATCTATTTTAATGTAAAGGACATTTCTGTTATCAAAAAGGATTTATTTTAAAACAGGAACAGGTAACTGGTAAATACATTGTATATATATATATATATATATATATATATATATATGAAGGTCTCCTTGGACCTCACTTTGAGAACGAGAATAAATAGGAGTCATGAAAGAACCAGTAGCCATTTTTATAAACAACTTTCTTTATTTGGTTATCTTATCCAAATAGAATCAAAGACTTATTAACAAATATATCTAACTAGTATTATGAGGTTTTAAAGGTAATATCCTTTAAATTAACTTAATGAATTAATGATCCAATTAATTAACAATTAAATAACGATCACGCAGAGATTACCACGATATGAGATCCCATAATTATATTTAATAATGTTCCTATTGAACATTTAACTTTAATCTCACTCGTAAAACTTTAATGAGACATTAATTATAAATCAATAATTACCAACGGAATCTCAACTCTTCTTGAGATTAAATTATCTCCAACAAGAATTCTTCAATTTAACTTCACTATAACTTTCTGCTTCAATCTCTATCTCCTACTGCTCTAACTTTACTATTCCGTTTGACTTAAATACTTTATCTAATCTGCATAACAAGGAATCCTGTCCGCTTTTTGGAGTTGATTGGAAATAGGTAGGGAATTAAATTTCCCTAAAAAGGACGACTCAGAAGGTTAGTGATAAAGTTCCGTATAGATTTGTCACAATATATATATATATATATATATATATATATATATATATATAATTTCCCCTCAAGTAAATTTCAAAATGAAAATACTTTAAAAATCTGATATTTAAAAATTTTTTTAAAAGACTTTGAGTGCTGCAACTTACGTACTTGGCGGTAACATGCACCCCGAAGGTCGTGTGTTGGACATCCCTGGTGTAAGTAATGCATCCCAAAACTAAAGGTTCTTTCAAGATTGATACAGAATTTGTTGAAAATCATGTCAATTCTCAGATATTTTTAGCCCAAAAGCAGTTGTCGTAACACAGAAAATGACAATTTTTATCAAATTGTGTAATCTTTTTTGTCTAAATCTACTGTCTGCATGGACTGGAAATGTTTACTATATATTTCTTATATATTGTGTATTTATACAAATTTTTAAGCTTTGGTTTTCAATAGCTTCTTAGTAAAAGGTATATAAATATCTCAAAATGCAATGCCTTTTATCGTTGCACGTATCTTGTTACATACAAAAAATACTTACATTTCATGTTCAAAAACATGAAAAACAGATTTCTTGTTGTTTTGAATATCGTTTATCTAATATTTAAAGATTTTTAATTCTTATGTGGAATAAATTGTGTTTACAGATGAATATACAAATCACTAATGAAGCTTTTCGAAATATCGTATAATCATGTATTACCAAAGCCATATTTTCATGTATTGACACATTCTCACATGATATTTATGATGCTTTATAGTCAAATATGATGAATGTAATTTATCAGAATTGAAAATTCTTCAAAACGTGATACATAATTTGAGTAAAATAATCCAACCGCTACAAAATACCTTGTTAACTTAAAAGTGAAAAATGCTATACATGTATTTTCTGAGAAATCTAAGTAAAAGAAAAAACTAAAAAGTCTTAAAAGTAATAGAGAATAAGCTAATATTTCAAAAAATGGGGCAAATAATGTTGTACTTTATTATTTTTGTAATTAAGTGCCTTTTTACACTTAAAATGCAATTATCTCAAAATGATTGTTTTCAAAGTGTGTGTACCTTTTTCTCAGAATCTTCTGAATGAATGCACTTGCAATTTTTACTGCACATAAAAAATATGTAACTATTTATACTGGAACTACTTTTTTGGAGATTTATGCGCAATATTTTGCTGAAAGCAATTATCGTAAAAAAATGACAATTTTCAAAAATGTCATAGTGATACGTTTACCTTGACTTTTTTGAAAAAGTAAACAATATATTTGAATTATTTTACCATTGTATAAATAAAAACGCCTAATCAATATACAGACAAAATTTCAAGTTTGTATATTTAACAGTTTCTGAGAAATAGATTCCTAAAAAAGCTATATTTAACATTGTCGTTATAGGGGGTTCCGACTAGTCTGAATATACTCAAATTTCTAGTAGTTCAAATGAAATATTTCTGGCATTAGATTTGAAAAAAATATTACTAATGATAACTGATAAAAACTGCTGAAACTGTGATACATTGACGAGTCCCCTGTGCTAAAACGTTAGGAAAATTAAGAGTCTATATTCAAAACTCACAATATATATTAGACTAGAATCAATTTATTTCTAGAATAAAGAAGTTAAACTTATCGAAAGGAAAGTAAAATTTCATTTTCCTTCAATTTATATTTAATATATTTTTTACAACATTAAACATAATTTTCTTCGAAGTACGTGACTCGAAAGTAAGGAATATATCTAAAGTAACATTGTGATGATTGATTTATTATTACAATCTTAACAATGTTTGCCAAAATTTATATTAAAGTTTATTTATAAGCATACATCTTAATCGATGACTTTTAGAAAATGATGATCCGAATGTTTGATAATATGAATAATGTTTTCAAGAATATTGACATTGAATTCAGGCATCCAATACTCAATATATGGCATACTTTTTTTGGTTTAAACACCTATATATATACACACAATGTGACACAAAAATAAAACGAGACTAGGTATGTAGCTTGAAAAAGAGTGTAGTTGGCAACTGCTGTTTTAGTAAAGTCATCCCACGCACCTCCTATATCCAGTTTTGCCTTAATCGATCCCACCAGCTGGAGGTTCTGCGTTGTAGAGTGGACACGTGCAACTGCATTGCATCGTAAAATGCCGAATCAACATCAAAAAAACCTAAGAAAAGAGCCACAAAAACATTTTAAATACTAACCGAGGTTTATGGAGATGAAACTTTGCCTCGTGCATATGTGTCTGAACGATATAAAATGTTTTAGGAGGAAGGTCAGTGTGGAGAAGATGATAAACCTGCAGGACACCCAAGGGCAGTGATTACAGACTAAACACATTGCCAAGATTCGTGAAATTAGAGGATTTTCACTCACATCAGTGGTCAGACTGTTGATTGGTGTACTAAAAAGATGACGGGAAAACGTTAGGAAAAAAGGCCAAAAATTGGGGAGTGATGGATGTTTGTTGCTCTATGACAATGCATCTGCTCACATAGCCTTATCTGTCGAGCATTTTTCGACCATCAAAATCATTACTATGCTAGGACATCCTCCTTATTCACTTGATTTGTCTCCACGAGAATTTTTTTTATCTCCTACAGTTAAATATCACTGAAAGGGAACTCATTTTATCTCAGGTAAAAAGGTTCAGGACAAAACAGAAACTAACCCTAAAGGGCCTTCTACAAACCTCATCCTAGAACTGTTACCAGCAATGGAAGCACCGAATACAGAAGTGTGTGACTGATGAAGGGAACTACTGTAAAGATGATACTGTCGCGGAGAACCGATTCTGTAAGTACTATGCTTTATTGAATTTGTCTGGATTTTTGTGTCACACCTCGTATGTAATATAAACTTATACTACCTCATAAGGCAGTATTATTAACATTCAGCCAAATACATCTCAAACAGCCTTCTTAGAAACAAAAGCGTTGACTTTTAGCTCTTAAATGGGCAATTCTTTTGGTCAAAATGTTACAAAAAAGGCACAGGTACTATCATATATAATTAACAAGGAGAGAGCACAACTAAGGAAATTCATTTGGGGTCGAGACTTGGTGTAATAGTAGTACTTCTTTCGGGTGTTTAATCATCAATGTAATTCCGCCGAATGGCCAGCCAATTCGGAGAAAGTAGCCTCATACAAAGTTTTTGGTTAAAATTTAACACAGTATTCCATGAAAAAAATAGTAAAATATATCAGAAAATTTTATTATTTAAAATTATATATAATATATATATATATATATATATATATATAGAGAGAGAGAGAGAGAGAGAGAGAGAGAGAGATTTCCCACTTTCATTTCTTCTCCAGCAACAAGCTACACATTGCCATGCCAATCCATATTCTTAATGGAATATTTTCAAGAGACTACAATCCAGCTCTCAAAGAATAATTTACGCCTTTTCAGGCGAAGAAAGTCCTGAATGATTAGTATTTCAGTAACACATAGTATATATATATATATACTTACCTTAAAAATAATCTCTAAATAATCTTTCAATAAGAATTAAAAACACGTGCAAATCAAAGATAGAAAAAGGAAATTTCAGTACCCATACAGGGTTTGGGCAAATTGGTTGTGGCCAGCTTTCGGTAACCAGTACGGTATGCACGTAAACCAGTTAAGGGTTGTAGTGGTATCACCTACTTAAGCTAGTAACATACTTCGACGTAAGGGATCACTTTTGTCTAGTGGTTATGTTAATAGGCTTCGGATTCACAGGTCGCGGGTTCTATCCAACGGATATCTTTCGCAGTGGTAACCCGGTTGTGATATTATATTAAACTCCACATTCGGGACCTTGATTGAAAAGAAAAAATAACCCACGAAACCTTCTGATCTGTCGTGTCACCATATGCCTTCAAATAAGGCAATTAGACATCGTGAGACCCACTTGACGCAACAACCAAAATCGTCTGACTAACATCACGCAACACCAGCAATTAACAGCAACAGTTCCCACACCAAACGAATGATGTTCATTTCTTCACTGGAGTTAGACAGTTTACAAAGCAAGCTGGGCAAAGTCTATCTTGTTTATGTGCTTGGATATGCAGTCGGGACCAGTGGCGATTCGAAAATCGGCCACCACTCTATCTCGTGGTCATTTTGGAATTTGAAGGAGTTTGCTAAATCCCATTTTGGATTATTCTTTTGATTGAATTTCCACCAGAAGTGTTCTCGGTAGTGCTTCTTTATGTGATTTTTGGTACTATAAAAAGGAGCTGCATTTTTAGAGATGTGACAGATTTTTGTCCCCTTTTTCGCCAAGCAAAAAGCATTTCATTCCCATCAATGTCCCAGTGCGATAGTATCCATTGCATGGCAATGTCTGCATAGCATTGAAGGAAATCGCCAATTAACAGTTGACATTTGAGGTTATCTACTGATAATGGTGCCTTGATGCAAGATATTGTTTTGAGGGCCACCCCCTTGAATCATTTAAAATAACCACCTTTGAAACCTACAGCAAACTAGTACAGGCAAGTTAAAGGTGAATACTAACTGGCCTGAAAGCAATGTTTAAACCTGTGATCTTAATTCCTAAGGCTAAGGGTTTCTTTATTACAACCATGGCTAACTTAGTTTTAACAAAACAAAAAAATAAACCACATAACCATAAAACTAAACATCTTTTTAATATAAAATACTCTATTTTATTGTCATTTTATAAATTTGTAATTTAATATTTAAATTTATTTAAATTTCAAATATAAATTACACTACTGAATGTATGTCGGTATAGCAGGAAATTAAACTTGACAGTGGAAAAGTATTGTTTCTAAGGTGTTTCTTTGAAATACAATTTGATTAGACAAGCGTTGTGAAAGATGGCATATTTTTAAGCAAATACACGAAAATTTTATGAATGTATACATACTCATACACACACACATACATTTCATTGCGTTCATATTCTCTTTTTCAGAAGCTGTAAATACTTAAGAGAAATATAAACATGTACAGCTCTATCGTTTTTGTGGAATTTTGTCAATGGAACAAATTTTAGAAATTTTACTTTTTGTATTCAGATTATTTGAAGCATATTTTATACAAAAATAAGTAAAAAGCAGCACTTTTTACTTGAATACTTTTATTATTTTTCCTATCATAAAAAATGAGAAGCTAAATCAGAAGCGATGGAAATGAGACCAAAATATTAATAAATTAAACTTTAATTTTATGAGGAGGCTGCATCAAAGGCTGATAAAGAAAATCTAACCTGATTAAGATGTTATTTTTTTAAATAACACGAATTTAACGTCAGATAATTATACCTTAATTAAAAATTACTTTTTCTCTAACTTAGAATAAATTTGTTTTAGAAATGATTTATGCAGTGTTGAATTAAATATACATGAAATGAAAACACAGAAATGGCGAAGTATTTATCAGTCTTTTTTATTATTTGAGGAGCAAACATTCAGATGGATATCATTTTAATTAAGAAGCACCATAACTATTCAATTTGAATTTTTCAAAAGTAAGTCTCTTTTAAATAAGTGTAATAGTACATAACATTTCTTTGAAATTTACGATATACAGCATTTTTATTCTATGCCATTTTTTTAAATCCTCTTTATATTTCAAAATATTGTGCGGAGGATTAAATAGGAGATACAAAATTAAAAAAATCTTATATATTATTAACATCTTGATAACTTTTCTTTTGAAAATAAGCCCAAAAGTGTCACTTTTATTTCTAATAATATTGAAATATACTACTATATCTTTCATTTTAAAACAGATAGAAGCTAAACTTTTTAAAATAACTGCAATATGTGCTACTTAAAATAACTGATACATAAAATTCCACTATAACTGACTGGTTTATTTCAGCAAGATAATTAGTTTTGTTCATAGATAATAGACAGAAAATAAGAATTTTAAATTTACGTGACACATTAATTCCTGTTTCAATTTTTAATATTATTTTTAAATATGCTTGCTTAAATTTCAATAACGAAATTTTTTATGGATTTAATAAGTTTTGAAGCATTCTTCAGAAAAAAAAGTAGAAAATGAGCGTAAGCTTTTCAAAATATATATACAAATATTCTGATATTTTTTATTGTGTACTTTCTCATTTTAATAATGCGTTTTCTTGAAACAATTTTCCATACTTTATGAATTTACATTGTGAATTTATGAATTGTGTGTATATATTGCTGCAATACTTATTTTTATAACTTAAAGTATAAAGTGACAAACCGCTTGACAATTTCTAAGGAACAGTTACGTTTTTCGGAATAATTAAGTATAGACAATGATTGAAGAAATGGAACTAAGTACATATTTAATAGGGACAATGTGCATTTATTATAGTGTATAATGGTACAGATATCACCACATAGAAGAATAGAAAACTTAAAAATCAAAAAGTAAAAAGATGTTTCTTGGATGATTTCCCCACAACCACAGAAATAGTTTTTCTGGTGAGATTGATTCACACATTAGTACCTTAGTAAAATATGTGTTGGTCATGGACGCTAACTCACATTTTGACTCAGTTCTCTATGCTCTTCACTAAACATTTGAGGAGTCCATGGGGGATATTGGCCCATCCTGTCTCAAGGCAGTTTTCAGCTCTTTAGCTGTACGGGGAATGATGATTCTTTGAACAACACGCCTACCAAAAGCATCCTAGGCATGTTCAATCGGATATAGGTCAGGAGTATAAACAGGCTATAGCATACGGAGAACATTTTTAATTTGCAGTGTGTCCGATACCTCAACGTTTCTGTATGGTTTCGCAATATCGTCCATAGACAGAAAGCCTGGACCAACAGCAACCCTATAAATATGAATAATATCCAGAATAATCTATCTTCAATAACATTGCCATTTGCTTCGCACAAAGATGTGAAACTGTGTTCTGCTATTGTGCATGATGCCCGCTTACACCATCACGCCTGAGCCATGCTAATCACGTTCACACATCAACTCCATAGCAATTGGAGGTCAGAATCGCTTATCACACTGGACGATATTCGTCGGAGAACATCACTCTAAGCCAATTTTGATTATCCCAAATAACATGTTCCTTACACCAGCATAATCTCCCTCGACGATGGCACTGTTGAAGTGGGATGCAACAAACATGCTTCCGTGCATTTAAACCAACTTGATTTAATCGCTGTGAGCCGATTCTTGCTGAAACATGCAAACCGGTAGCAGTTGCAATTTTGCAGCTATCTGGCCAGGAGTGAATTGTCTGTTCCTTTTCACCACGACGACTACATAGCAATCGTTTAAAGGTGTGGTGTTTCTATCTTAACCCTCGGCATGATTTCGAAAAACATTTCTACCTTCAGCGATCTTCTTTAATGGCAAAATGACTATCTTTGATATAACCCATTGCAGCAGCTACAGTGGTGATACTTTGATTTGCTTCCAAACCCCAAATTGCTCGTCCACGATCACTGTGACTCAAATAACATTTTGTGATTAATTATTGCAAAACGCAAACATAATTTAAGAGAAGAAACTTTTATAACATCCGCCACTATTTTTATGAAACAATACGCAGCATGAACTTTCGTATAAATCATGAACTTGTATGCACTGTCTTTTATACAGATAACAAGTGCTGGTCTACCACGCCCACTGAAAATGAATTTGCTTTTATTGGTCAGCTGTCTGAGATGTAATTTTGCATAAATCACTTGTTCCTTAGCAATTGTAAAGTAGTGTAAAAGTAATGTTTTCCGTTTGCAATGATTTATCTTGGATTCGGCTGTCGAAAATGCAACAGATGCCAATAAGTTATCATTGAATGATATTATTTTAAAAAATGATTAATACTGTTGTTAACATCGAATGAAAGGTTCACAAAAAATACTATAGTGCCAGAATTTAATGTCTAACTGGCGCATTGCGACGAGAAAACTACTTACGGGAAATATTTTAAGTTTCATGCTAAATAAAAACATTATAATTACACAGAAATTTTTTATATGCAGTTAAAAATCTAATGTCATATTTCTGTAAATGTTGCATTAGATTCCACAAACTGTAAAGTCAGTGTAATAAACTTAGTAGAATAAGTTCCTTAAAGACGATAGAAAAGAAGATAAGTATATAATTTTAATTCTACCATCTTTTGGAAGATTATAAGGAGCTGATGCGTTATGCACCCGGTAACTTCAATTTTTTTAGCGATTTTTCAGTTATTCCCCAACTTTTTTTGGTTTATACTCTCATGGACAAAACTTAGCGCATTAAGAAACAATTGCAGGATCGTTGCATATGTCCCCGGCATGAAGGTACATATGCAAATGATTAGAAATGCAGCGTTAATGCGCATTACGTATAGCCGGTAGAAGGCATTTAACGTCATTCCCCGTGAAGTATTAAACAGGTAACCAAATCTTATTTGAGGGTGCTGAATCATTTGCAAAACAGAGCTCAGGTAGAGATGTCATTATGCCGTTTTTGAAGACAATATGAGAAATTGTCGCAGCTTAAGAAGGAGAGAATCATAGGCATGATGGAAGCTGGGTGGTCGGCTAGACGAGAAGCTCGTCAATTAGGCCTCTCTGATTGTGTTGTGAGGAGGTGTTGGGACCAGTTGATCCGAGAGATGTCATTTACGCGAAGAGCAGGCTCAAGACGCCCTCGACAGACCAGTTGTAAAGAAGACCACCACTTCGTAAGAAATGCATGCGTAGAGCCAACTGCTTCATCAGCCGCTATGCAGGCATATGTAGCAATTATTTGGGATCGTGTCACCCATTACGTGTGCTGCCTTTGATGCCCATCCATCGAAGCCTAAGTTTGGAGTAGTGCCCCGTACTAAGAAACGGGACTGTAGCGGAATGGAACCATGTCTTCTTTAGCGACGAATTAAGATTCAATCACAGAGGTGATGACAATCGTGTTCATGTATAGAGACCCCGTGGTGAACGCCTCAATCCTGCCTTCTCTTTACAGTGACACACCGCTCCCACAGCTGGTGTGATGTTATTCTACAATACACCGTCACCCCTAGTATTGATCCATGGCACCACATGACAGCCCAGCGGTATGTTCCTGACATCCTACAACCATTTGTGTTGCCACAATGCAACGGCTCCCAGGAGCCAATTTTTAACACAGCAAGGGGGTCGCAAGGCTGTCTTCGAACTATTACTACCCTTCCTTGGCCTTCCCAATTCCCTGATTTGTCTCCAATCGAGTATATCTGGGATCATTTGGGATGGCGAGTTGGGTATCCCACGAGTTTGAATGAACTAGAGACAAGGTTACGGAAAATATTGGAGGAAATGTCTCAAGACATCATTCATAACTTGTATGTTTCAATGCCCGATCGTATCGCGTCGTGTATTCGAGAAATAGGGTGTTCAATAGTGTATTAAATCCTCCGTTCTTTTGCTTTTTTCTCTAAAAAAATCTTTCTTTTTTAAATGTTCTAATCATTTACTTATATCAAAGTAGTCATTACGTATGTAAAATTTTGTTTCGTTTTGATGACTCCTTCTTGGTGCGCTAATTGTTTGTCTAGGAGTTTATGTCGGTCATGTTAGGCGTAGTATTTTACAGATGTATTGATCATTGAAATCGACTCACTAGAATGAGTTTAGTGTTAAAGTTGAAAAGAAGACAAGATTATATATAATTTTAATTCTACTATCTTTTGTGAGAATATAATATCTATATATTCTGTATTAGTTGTCATAAATAAGAATACGTTAAATGTCTTAATTTTTAAGGGAGTCTGGCACATGAATATTTAAAATATTATCTATTTGTACTTTTTTATGTTTTTTAAAAGTTTCCATCTTTTGTATATAAAATAAAACATGACATGATACAAGGAAATAGATAATTAGAAGTATTTTATTTATTTTTTAAATGAATCTACTCCTTGACTTGAATGAAAAGAGCTCTGCTAGGAGCATTTGTGTTTCCTCATGCATCGATTTCTGATGAGTGCGTTCCATATGATATTCAAGTGGGAAAATTAGTGTGCGTATTAGAATATCCCAAAGTGTATGGATCCACGTTTATTGTATCTTAAATGAAAAAACAGGGAAAAATTAAGTCACAGAAAACGCCTAAGTGATCGTAAACGACATTTTAAAAACAGCTTTTAAAGATATTATGGTATGGCTACTAGAAACAATATCAATGATCTACACAACATGATAACTATTGTTTAACATACCTCTTCAATTCTTAATAATAGTTCACTCTTTCAATATATATATATGTAAGGATAATTAAATTAGATTAAAAATTAAATTCCCTATCTAGCACTTGACTCTGTCTTTCTCCGTTCTCATATTCAAGTATCAAACTAATTGCCCATTTATGTCTTCCGAACATATGACCTAGCCAATAAACATGTCTAATTCTAGATCGTTAGATTTAATAGTCAACATATGTCAGCATTAACTTGCAAGCACCATCTTCAAAGCAGCGACAATTACCAGATGTTTTTCACGTGTTATTCACGTGAAACCCCTACCATGGCGTGTTTTTTTTACTCCCTGCTCTTAGCATCAGAATGGATGTAGAAACGATGGAATAAAGACCTTCCTTTTTAAACTTTAATCTGATTCTGTCTTTAAAATCATGACAGAATTAAAGCCGGCAGGATCTTTGTCTGCGATCTTAATGTAAAAAACTAATCTTTTTTATAAAATAATTTTAATATAAAAACTAAAGCCAGCGACCATAATAACTGATATGGAGAATTTGACGGAACACCGAATGCACCATATGCCAATATGCTGAAGACGTCGGATTGCCGGAATAAAAAATGATACGGAAGAAAAAACGCGCTAGTAATTCCCGAAAGAACATCACTCAGAACATCGAGAAGAATGCACTGTTTACCGCCGAACGATGTTTCTACCGTTGCTGAAGAGACCAGCAAGTTTGCCATGAAAGAACCAACTTTCGAATGACGAAAAAAGAAACAAAACCAAAAGAGAAGCCTGAATCCCCCAAACTCCGTGATGAAAGACATCACTCTTTTCCACCAGAGAAAAATAAAGAAAAGGAAAAAATCTTCTTCGCCGGAAAGTCTGCACGGTAATACTGTGAAATAGTGAAGTATCAACATGAAAGAAAAAATAAATGAATAAAACTTTACTAGTGAAATAAAGTGACAACAACATCTGGATTGCCGTTCACCAAATGTTTCAGCCGCTGCAAAGTGGAGGTCAGTTAGATTATATATTTCCAATTGTAGTAACATTGAAGTAACTGAGTTTTGTTGAACAGAATTTTGCGAAAAAGAATAATATATTATATGATATAGTATTTAATTTTTATAATATAGTTGTGTTATAAATGAGATATTTTCTTTATATTTTAATTGAGAAAACAAAGTATATAGGTTTAGTCATACAAAATTTTGAGAAATTTTAATATACTGCTCATAATTTTATCTTAAGATGTCGAAAGAGTTAAGAGTTATGATAGAAATTGGTGTTTTAAAGTGAAAGATATAAATTAAGTTTTTAGAAAAATGACTAATGCGAGAACTAATACTAGAGATATTGATTGTTATAAAAAACAAAAGTAAAGTCAAGTTGTATTCTTTTTTCTCCATTGAATTCAATTGTTTTGTTAATTATTTTATTCAGCAGTAATCTTATTGCATGTCATTTAATTTTTTTTATTTTGAAATTGTGTGTTTTGATATACTGGCCATATATCAGGATTCACTATTTCTCGAATTTTTCCTTATCTAAAATTGAAATTAATTTAATAACTTGAAGCTTATTTTTAGATATTATACAGTGGATAAGGGAGAATACAATCGTTATAATTTTGTATATGTCTCGAAACATTAAGAAGACAAACTTGTTTAGTTTGATATGTACACCTCTCATTGTTTCTTATCAGCATCCCTGAACATCTGTGAGTTGATAACGCAGATTTCTCAGAGAGATGTGTTCAAAATTAAGTAAAGTGATACAGTTTATATTAGTGAATGTGTGATGTAAGAGAAAATCAAGAATTTTTGTCTATGAAATGAATTTTTAGAAGGTTACGGAAAGATTCAAAATATTGTATGCGATATTGTTAAGTTACAGTGAATATTGAGAAAATTTTCATACATACTAAAAGTTAGTATTGAAGTGAGTCCACTTTTCCGACTCAAAAATAATAAAAAAGTGCTCTTATATTCTTGTATTCTTTTATTCCTATATTCTTATAATTTTTATGTTTTATAACGTATATGAAATAAAATATTGTTTATTGTGTTGAATAGTGCATATATAAGTTGTGTGTTGTACACTGTTTTCCTATTATTAATAATTTCATTTTATTAGTGTCTATATTTTTTTTATCTTTTTAAAAAATGTTTTTCATATATGCAAAATGTGTGTAACAACATAAGGTAGTACTACGATGGCACCAGAGTAGATTTTTATACAAAATTATTATTTTAACATTTGTATGATTTCATGTATTTTTGTATTTACTATCTTATTGTTTGATATATTATTTTCCAACACAATTTTTTGTAAAATATCTACCAGCTATAATACGAATCTATTATTATGAAGGAATAGGAGGAAACGTGAGCTCTTATTCTAGATGTCGAATAGATTTTAACAAGCTAATCTTCATTTATATGTATAGAAAGTCATGTTTATGAATTAATATGTTGGAAGTGTCCTTACTGTGTTTGTTGTTATAGTTTCTCGTTTATTGTATTGCTTTTTGATTTTAGAATTACTAGTGCTTAAAATTTCTACTGTGTTTAATATGTCTTTCTAAATAACTATGTATTGTTTTGTGTTTGTTGAAAATTGATTAAGTTTGTAAAGAGAAAAAAAACCACGCCATGACTCCCTTTTAAAATTGGGGGGCAAATGTAAGGATAATTAAATTAGATTAAAAATTAAATTCCCTATCTAGCACTTGACTCTGTCTTTCTCCGTTCTCATATTCAAGTATCAAACTAATTGCCCATTTACGTCTTCCGAACATATGGCGTAGCCAATAAACATGTCTAATTCTAGATCGTTAGATTTAATAGTCAACATATGTCAGCATTAACTTGCAAGCACCATCTTCAAAGCAGCGACACTTACCAGATGTTTTTCACGTGTTATTCACGTGAAACCCCCACCATGGCGTGTTTTTTTTTACTCCCTGCTCTTAGCATCAGAATGGATGAAGAAACGATGGAATAAAGACCTTCCTTTTTAAACTTTAATCTGATTCTGTCTTTAAAATCATGACATATATATATATATATATATATATATATATATATATATATATATATATATATATATATATATATATATATATATATATATATCTTGATCAAATTTTCAATCGTTAATAAAATACTTTCTATTCACCCATTCAAGTTCAAATACTTTTTTTAGAACTTTTAGTGGTTGACACTTGATGTTAGTACAGTTTCTTCAAATGATAATTCACGAATTAAATTTTAAAACAATGAATAAATAGTAACAAAAAAAGAATAGTCCAACAGCATACATGGAAAGGAAAATGGTTCTTGTTTTCATAAGGTTACTTGTTTTCATCGTCTTTCTTTCAATGCTAGCACTCAACATGGATTGTGTCCTGCGGGTATAATTTAATCGTACAAGTGTCAAACAGAAGAAACTGAATTTAACGAAAAAGTCACTATAAAACACATACACACACGCTATGTACCATAATGAATTAAGTGAAGCAAATTTTTAGAGATCTAGGGGTTCTATCTTATTAAAAAAATGCTTACATGGAAAGACTCCGAACCCAAATGAGTCAGTTAATAACACCACATTTTTAATGATTCCAAAATTTACATTTGCCGAATAAAAACTCTAGAATTAGAGTTAAATTAGGCTATTGCAGAGCTCAATATAAGTCATGTAGCAAAAGTAATAATCCTAAAATACTGCTAAATTATAACTGTGTGTCATGCTTCAAAAATTAGGTGCACTTAGGATTCGTGTACCCCATAGAAAGCCCCTTGAGATCCAAAATAAAGTCTAATTTGTTAAAAATAATGGAAAAAGAAAATTAGAAGGGTCTTTTGTAGAAAAAGAGAGTAAAGAAAGCGCTTCATGCACTTCTGAAAAGTACTAAAAAAAGTAAATGCCCCAAAATTACAAATTTTTACTTTAAAGCCTATTATTTCAAAATGTAATATTTTTCACTTTATATACTTTTATCAAAAAATTATTATTTTATATAATCCACAAATTTTTAGTAAGCGTACTTTTAACATGTTTACACATTTTAGTGGAAGGAATAAGACATATACAGCAAACGTTTTTAGGTAAGACTTTTTTAAACCAAATTTTAGAGAAAAAAATTAGACATTTTTTAAGAAATTCTTAACTATTTTAACTTTTAATAAAAATACAAAATTTCTTCATTAAAGTTTTATTGATAGTACACATAGCCTAATGTAAAAATGTTATCCATGATGAGTAAGTATTTCTGAGGAAAAGGTACATAAACTTACATAATTTGACTATGGACGTGACGGCCCTCTTAAATAATTTATGTCAGCTAAATGAAAAGTACGGCTGTGTGCGGAACACTTTTAGAATTTGTCTAACACGACACGCTTACCAATCAAACTAATTCTTATAACTTTTTTCTATATATTTTCACTGTATAATTTTTCCATAAGGAAGACCTAACTCCATAAGGAAGGAAACAATAAGGCCTTACAGCTAAGAATTCCGAATTCTAGGTTTTAAAAGACTTATAAGGTTTAATGTATCTCAATGCAGTTGAAATATTATGCTTGCATGAAATAAAATAACTAAGGTACATCGTTATATATTTGTAAATAAAGTTTCCATGTAGAAAAAAACAAGAAACTATAATCACTGCAAAAAAACAGAAATTAACATTTTTATTTACTCATTTTAATACGCATTTGCGGATTTTGATATACAGAATAGTTATTTTGAGTCACATATTTGTTGTTTTGTGTCTCATTACCATCTTTTTTCATCTATCTTATTCACATTAATAAAATTCTCAATATATGACTTGTGCTTTTCTCTTAACTTTTATATTTTACTGAGACAAACGAGTATATAATTCTTAGATCTGATTATAATTTAATTATTTTATTTCTAAATTCTTCGTCTGGCACCTCAAGTTAAGATTCCATATTTAAACTAATTCGAGCGGAAAATTGTGGATAGTCATATATCAACGTAGAGGTTTTGTATTCCAATGGTGAAAACCAACATCTTTTTCTATTATAAAATCTGATAGTATTTCTTATATTTTCTTCTAGTTTCTTTAAATCTTTCGAAAAAAAGACAGCCTGCGTTATCACTTATCTTGTCTAATGCGTTTCTTCTATTCTTATAACTTCTTATTATCTTCAGGCTATATCGCTAAAAATATAAACCTCACCCTCCTTGATGTGTTACAAATAGTTTAATTTGGGAGAATTGGAATATAGGTAATTTAACAGCAATTCACCTTGATGTCACATTAACTGTGCACAGACAAAATCCAAACGCATATAAGCTATGGTAATTTACATCAATTATCTCTAGGAAGATTTATGTAAAATAAATTCTATTTTACACCTTAAGTTTGTTTATAAATAATTTTTCTGCACTTTAAGAATCTCTTTAAGTCAGCGATTCTCAAACTGTAAGGTATACCCCCCGGGGAGCGTGATAACTCTATGTTGGGAGCTCGAGAGCACATTGAAAAGTCGAAAAAAAAAGACAATTTTAAAAATTATTAATTTACTTACAGTAAACAAACAAAATACATTCTAACACAATAAAAAATAAATATAAATTTGCACTGATATAATACACTGATAAATATATTCGTACTGTACAATGTATTTTATAAATTAATTTAACAATACTAAGTTAACCCGCGGTCACTCGTGCCTGTTTTTGCTACCGTCGTTACTCGCGGGGTGTAGAGAACACCCCAAACTTTTAACATATGTATTTAATTATGAGAATAAAATTAAGTCATTATGATGCATATTTATAAAGTACAAGATGTGTTTTTTGTATAATAAAAAATAAAATTATTATAATTATTGCATACAAATGAGACTAACATTAATTTTAACTAAACATACTAAATTTTCATTTTAAAACACATAATTTTATATTTTATCATAAACCAATAAAACGTGTATACCAGTAATAAATATACCTTATAATTAATGAGATAATGATAGAAGAAAGTAGAAAAATAATATTTTAATCATTTTCCAAACATTCAGAGTAGACTGTATACAAATGCTCAACTTTTCGCGGGAGTTCTTTGTCCCCTTCCTCGATAAATTTTGAAGGTCATTACATTCCAATCGTTCAAGAAAGAGATGTTGCATCACCTTAAGGTACAATGATCTAAAATGTGCAGGTACAGAAAAAGTCGTGGTTCTGCGCATTCTTATTAGAATACTGGGTGGATTTTCTTATTGCTGGGGTGTACAGAACGCCCCGCGCGAGTGATCGCTGGTTAAGTACAAGTTTCATAATTACCAGTCACCCCTTGGGCTTGTCATATTTAAAATTATATATAAGAAGGAACATTTATCTTGATCATTTTTACAGTTTAAAATTAATTCCTTAACTGTCGATTAAATTTACGCCATTAGATTCCCAATGCCACCGTTTTTCACGAAAGCACACTTATGTGATGTATTCGGGGGGGAAAATTAATAATTGCAAATCCTTTGAAATAAGTAAATCTTTCGCAAACACTGTCAATGACCTTTTATTGCATTCCAAAGTCTTCAAAATAATTTTATGGATAACAGTGCACAGAAAATATCGTACTTCGGAAAGACACACACACACACACACACACATATATATATATATATATATATATATATATATATATATATACATATTTAAATATATATATATATATATATATTTAAATATATAAAAACAATCACAATTATCAATTTAAAAATTGAAATATATGAATCTAAAATACCAAAACACTTCAGAATATCAATGGCGAATATAAAAGATAATGTTCCATCATTTTCGAACAAAATTAAAAAATTATAAAATAAAATAAAAATTTATAAAATATCCAAGTGCAATCTCGGACTTAGGACCGATAAGTGGGGTTAAACTAGTTTGATGGCGCCAACCTTCCCCCTATTGCAACTTGGTAAGTTAATTGGAAAATTTTCAAATTTCAGAAGAAAAAAATTTAAAAATTAAAAAGTTAAAATTAAACCATTATACTTTAAATTAAAAAGTTAAAATTAAATCATTATACTTGAAAAATAAAACTATTCGCCATCACATTCCGAAAGATATTGCAATATTAAAATTTAAAAACAATTTAGTGCATAATATAAGTGAACCTTCAAACTCCCAAGATGATGCACCCATCTTTAAAATAGTTGTAAAGGTAGAAAAAATAAATTCCTGATCCGAAAGTTCAAATCAAAAAATATTTGAGATCCGAAAGTTCAAATCAAAAATTATCTAAAATCAAAAAGTTCAAATTAAAAAATCCGAAAGTTCAAGTTAAAAAATCTGAAAGTTCAATCTAAAAAATTCGAAAGTTCAAACTAAAAATTTCTAAAAACCGAATGTTCACATTAAAAACACAGTATATTCACAAATGAATAGAGTAAATCATTAAAAATACAGTATATTCACAAATGAATAGAGTAAATCATTAAAAATACAGTATATTCACAAATGAATAGAGTAAATCATTAAAGACTCACCAAACAGTATCCCATCAAGAATATGATCCATTTCTTATAGCACGACTTTTCATCTTTAATATATCAATTACACATCATATTTTGCTCATACCATCTAACCATGTCAATCCAATCGATTCTTGATCCAACACTAGAGTATGACTACTTGGCATTAGATGCAAACCATATCACATGTAAAAGACTTGCTTGATTGATTGGTCATAAATGTCTGTTTGTACATAAATGTTTAACTGGTAATAAATAATTTTAAAGTGTATATATAGTCGTTTAAATATTGTTTTAAGTGTGTGTGTGTATTAAAATGTATATTAAAATGTAACCTGTGTGTGTGTGGAATGCACAAATTCTTCACAGCTGGACCACTAACAAGCTGACTTTGTGGACCTAATGTTGTGTGGTGGATTTGTGCATTTACGAGTTTAAAAATATTTTTAAGAAATATTTCTGATCTAAATATTTTCTCAGGAAATTGATGGGATAATCATTTTGTATGCACAATAATATAAACTTCTGGATATTTTTGAATCTATCAATATTGTGCGTAGTTAAATTATTATTTCTCAATAAAAAATTTAAAATTATATTTCTAAATACAGATATATGAAGACAACTATTGAAGTTTGGTATCTTTATGACATTGAATTTAAATGCTTCCCTTTTATCATATATATTGCTATATAATTTGTTGTCAATAATAGTTAAATCCAAATTCAAAAATTCAACTTTGTTTGAGTTAAAATTCGTCTGTATTAATTTTAGGTATTCCGGATAAAAATTAATGTTAGGTTTAAATTCTCTATCATGACCTATAACAATTAAATCATCTATGTATCTTAACAAGAGGCAAGAGGGTTCCTTTCTTCGAACTATTTCATAATGGTGTAAATACAGGTTAGCGAGACTATTACTAGCCGGGCCACCTTGAGGCAATCCTTTGATTTGTTTATAAAGTTTGTTCTCAAACATAATGAAGTTCTGTATAACAAAACGAATAAGTGTATTGAACTTTTCAAAACTAATGTAATTATTCAAATTTATATTTCTCATATGCATCTGAAAGTACCTGAATTATATCTTCTATTTTAATGGAGTTAAATAAATCTTCGAAATCGAACCCATTCACAGAAAATACCTCTTGTTGATCAACTTTCTTTATTACATCATATGGCTGTTTTTTATAATAGAAGTATCCTTAAATTTGTCTATTGTCTCTTGTAATATGGTCTGTAAAATTCTTCCCGATTTTGATATATAAGTATTGAACCCATTTGTTACACTGCGGAATTTGATTGGATTCTTATGAAATTTAGGAGTCAGAAATATATGGGGATATATAATTTTATTGCTAGAAATATTTAATTGTTTACCAAATGCCAATAATCTGTTGTTAATTTCTTTCATACTAAATTTACTTACATCATATGCATTATTATTTTGTATATGATCATTTATTAATTTACTATAGTAATATTTACATACAACTGCATAATTTCCTGGTACTTTATCTACATAAACAATCACAAAGTGTTTTTGTAAGTTTTCTATTGGTCCCTTAATTTTTCTATAACAATCTTCATTTTTTGTTCTAAAATTAAAATTCATTAAGTCCTTATGGACATGAAAACCATATTCTTTAAAAGCCTGAGTAGGTAAATTATATTTAATTGCAACATTTAGAATAAATTTATTAATATCTTCTGATAGTTGTTTTCTCACATTTAAATTGCTGTTTGAAATAGTCAATCGATAACCAGTACCTTTGCTCATAATTTCTCTTAATTTCTGTGTGTGTGTGTGATCCTGTACAATTTCTAAGTTGCCAGTTATTACGCGCCCATGATATTCGTCTACGTAATTCTTGTATTCATTGCAACAACATTCTTTTTTATCCACCAATTCCTTAATACTATTATAGTTAAAAATTGATCTACTAATTTTTTTATTATACTTGAACGCTCGTTTTATTAACACATTTTTCATCGGAAATAAATCCATGTTTTTCCCAAATATTTCAGAAAATTGTTTCCCATTATATGATTTATTCATGTATAGCAAAGTACAATATTCTGTATTATAAACCTCCTTAGAGTCTATTTTTATTTTTAATCTATTTGTAATATATTTGCATAAATCCATTACCATACATATATATATATATATATATATATATATATATATATATATATATATATATATATATATATGTGTGTGTGTGTGTGTGTGTATGTGTGTGTGTGTGTGTACGTACTGGGCAATTAACGATTTCGCTAACGTATACGCCAGTGGCCCATAAGAGGTTAAAAATAAATTGTAGCTATATAGCGTCAATCTATAGTAGCATTAATTACAATAGTGAAAATTATGATTGAATATTGTGTCGCAAATATTACAAGTTTGAGAAGTACGGCTGTAAATAATGTTTTTGTACCCTACGATTGTCTAGAAGGATTTTTTTATACATTTTTACAAAAAATAACGAAGAGAGTCATTATTATTATTCCTTATTGAAATCAATTTAATTAATTTTAACTTTTAACAAGATTATCTTGATGATAACCAAATATCCTATTAATTTGTTTTAAATATACTCAAAATTCTCCAAATGTTTTGCAAATAAAGCTTTATAATAAATGCTTAAATATAAATTATTTATTAAACAAATAAGCTCATTAAGATATATTTGAATCTTTTCATTGGAAAGTTTTAAGAAAACAACAATATATTTTTTTTGTTATTATGGAGCTAAACAATTAGTTTGTAATCCGAAACGTTCGCAAATTAATAACGTTTCCTTAGAGCCTTTGAAAAGAATAAATCTCTTTAAGCGCAAATGTTTAATTACATACTGAGTGGTAAGTAGATTTTTATAGAAAGCAATCTTTATTCCTGTACGTTTTCATATTTTAATGCAGAGAAGACAACTAATTAAGATGTACGGTAGTATTTTTTAAAAAATGAAAATTTAGAAAGATGTAAAGTCTCAAGGAATAAATCTTCTTTAAAAATGATATAAACAACTTATTTTCGTGTTTGAAATCCTACTCACATTACTGGTTGATTCAAAAATAATGTGACTAATTTTAGGGCATCATAAATTTTTATCGAATTAAGTTATTTACATGAAATTTTCAATGTGGTTTCCTTCCGCATAGTACACTTTGCGTAAACGTTTCTGCTAAACAAAAAAGAGCTTTTTGACCATTTTTGTGGGTATTTTCAAACTTCCTCATTGATTGCTTTTTGAAGCCCTTATAGAACTCTTACTTTACGTCTATTTCATTGTATTCCCATAGTAAAATAATCGCAATGAACACAGTCAGGAAATGGTGGTCGTAATTTTTAAGAAAAAGAAAATTTATTTTTTAATCTTTCAGTCATTATATAGTTGACTTTGCACAATGATTTGGTGCGCAGTGTCGGTGTAAAATAAAATTTTCTTGAGTAAAAGGACGTTTACTTTTTCTGATCAAGTGTTTTAAAACTTTATTCTGACAGTATTTAGCATCAATTTTAGCCTTTAGTTCTACAAAAATTGCTTTTGTTAAGACGTGAGAGGATATTCCCATCTATACCATAACACCTGACGACCAACTTGTATTTTGAAAAACCGTTGCGTCTTTGTGACGTTTTCTGCGTGAAGTATATTGTATTTTCGTTTTGCCAGTTGTAAATGATAAATCAAATAGTGCTTCATCCGAAGTTATCCATGCTTTGTATATACCTTTGTGTAACAATAAAGAGACCACACAAGAACGATTCCAACGTTATTCTACGGTCTTAACACATATTAAAGACACAATGATTTAATCACTTTTTCTGAAGCCAATTTTCTTTATCTGACAACAACTTGTCTATTATGAAACCCATGATTTCTTTGCTGAAGGTCTTTGAGGCAGAGAATTTTCTACAGTTAGGTCTTTTCAGCTTTTTTTTCTTTTCCCTGAAGGAATTACTTCATTCACATTTCTTTTCCTAGACACTTGATTGACAGTCAAATTTTACTTCTTTACGAAGTTTAGATAGTAATCCAATAGCAAAATATCTTTTCTGATTTTTAAGTGCATCATTTATAATAGAATTTGAGGAAACATAATTCAAAAGCTTTAAAATTTCGATTCGGGTTTCAGGATCTTATTTCGAAGCCATAATTTACTCCCACTAATAAACATAGATTGATAATTTAAATGTTTTCGTTCTTAAAATATAACTGCCCGCAATGCAGCAAAAATTTACCATAAATATTCACATATTTTTAAAATTGGTCACACTAATTTTGAATCAACTCGTACACATAATTTCTTTAGGGTGTTTTAGACAAACATATATTCAAATATGGATTTCACTAGCTCTAAATATAAAATTAATACCTATTTTTCTACCTACTAGTTTTCTTTAAATATAATTTTAATTAATCATATTTCGTTATATATAATACAGCGTTTAACTATTGGGAGTCGTCCCCTACGTGGGAGACGCAAGCATATCGCGCGAAAAATAGAAAATAAATTATTTCTTTAAAAAAATTATTAAATTGCTGAAAGGAAACAAAACAAAACACATTCATCTGCAAAAAGAGTAAAATACACATTTATACTGATGTAATAGACAAAAAATGTATCAGTACTGTTAAATGTATTTGATAACAAAATTATCAATACTAAATCAAGAACAAGTGAAAAATTACTAGAGAATCTCATGCGTTTGCCAAGCACAAAATTTAATACTTATTTTGATAATTTGTAAGGTTTATAATTAAAGTTGTATTGTAGCTTTAGAGCCAGAGTACATTATCAATGCAATCAATACATTAGTATGGTTAAGGGGGGGAGCGATGAAGTGATTGAAAATTTGACTAAATGTTGAGAGTTTGAGAAGCACTGCGTTAATGTATTTATTAAGTAGGTGTTTTACATGCTGAACTTTGAAAGCTTTAATTATTTAATTTTGTAATATATAAGGGAAGTTCTGTATCCAAAAATGTATAATCCATAAAGCATGCACATCAATTTATGTATACAAATAATGTTTAATGCTACATATTGTTTAATATTAAGCCACACAAATTATAATTATTTTTCAAACATCGGATTACGCTTTTTCTTTAACAAATAACCTAAAACAAAATTTAGACAGGGAATTTGAATAACTTTTATTTTTGATTCTGTTATTTTTCTACATTCAAGTAGTTCCTTCAAAGTTCATAAATTATTAGCAGATTTGTTATATTTTTCTTTAAAAATCCTTCTTTTTACTTCACATTTACGCATAAGTGTTAAATATTGCAAATAAGATCGAATATGCTGTTTTAAATTCTTATTAACGTATTAGATTTGTACCGCCATCGGATTTGTAACACGCACGCACACACAACCTACCAAATTTCATTAGCATGCATTTTGTTTGACCTTTGGCATGTTATTAGGTAACTTTTTCTTGTATTTTTTGTGTATATAAATAACAGTGAATATACAATGATTTCAAGAATTTTCACTTCCTTGAAAAATGCTGTGAGTACAATTTTCAAATTGTTTTTCTTAAGAATGAATGATATTCTACAAAATCTATATTTGTTAACTTTTCATTTGTCTCTATTTGGAAGCTTTTTCTCAATCTACACTTTTCTGTTTGTATTTTTTTTAATTTTGTGTTCTGTCTGGAGTTTTCCTTATTGACCTACCGAGCCGCAACTGGGGAAGGTTGGTACCATCAATCTAGTTTAAATTCCCTTATTTGGTCTTATGTCCAAAATTGCTTTTTGACTCTCTGTGCTCCATTTTTAATTTTTGTTTATTTGGATTTCTTTCTTCCAATTTAAATGTTTATTAAGTAATCTGGATTAATTTTATATTTTGTTTTTATTATTTATTTTTTCACGTTTTCAAGTGAATTATATATATTTCTTATATACATTTATGAATATGTAATACATTAATAAAAATTAGTTTAAATAGCTCAGGAAAACAGTTTAAAATAAGAGTTTGGGAAGAACATAATAAAACAATAAATTAAACAATTGTTATATAAATATGTTTAAAAAAGTTATAGCCTTTTTAAACATATTGACTATTTAAAGAATGTTCTGTCATCCAATGGAAGTGAATTGGGGCTTAAAGTAACAACATTTGTATCTCCTTTTTTATTTAATTATTTTAGAAAAATAAGGCTGTAAAAATAAAAATTTTAAAAAGTGGAATGTTTTTCTTTTTTTATTCCCAATTTTACGCAATATTATTTTCGTAATTAAATCTTTTTATGAAATCGAAAGGAATAGATTTTATTTCGAAATCATGAAGTTGTCTCTACTTGTTAGAAAGTCAGTTTGCTTTTAATGCTTTTATTCTGTATGTGGATGCATAGTATTTTTTACTAGAGAAATTTATATACACGCGGTGCTTCATTTTTTAAATTGTTTACACAACCACTTCGTAAATTGCAAAAAAGCAATACTTCTTTAAATATATATAAATTGTTATCTCTAAATTTAGAAAAGGAACAATGCATTTATAATAATTTTTTTATTTAAGCAACAGAAAAGCAGACGTACTTTCCATTAAAATAAAAAATATCAAGGGATGTTTTCTTCTTTCGTGGTTATTTTTTATTTTACCGATAATTGTTATGAACCGAAAGAACGTCGGATTATTTCAGTATCAGCATACAAGTTTTAAGCAACTACCAGATTAAAAATGCAAAATACAATTATAAATTGCAGTTAACAATTTGCTTTAACTTCCATACTCTTCGAAAGTGTAACACACAAATTCTAGAATTTCTCTTTTTTTTCATTCCAAATTATTTCTTAATTTAATTACTAGCTTTCATATAACGCTATTTGAATGCACATGCTCTTTGTAAGTATATGAGGTGTGACACAAAAAAATGAGACTAAGTGTGTACCTTGAAAAATGAGTAAAGTTGGCAACAACTGTTTTTGTGACGTTATCCCATACACCTCATCTTTCCATGTGGCCAATTTCGATTTAACTGATGATGCTATTTGGGAGAACTGCGTCATTGAGTGAACACATACAACTGCAGCCCACAGAAAAAAAGTCTAATATAAGAAATAAGCAACGAATCAGCGTTAAGTTTCTTGTGAAACTTAACCGACATTCAAACATTAACCAAGGTTTATGGAGATGAAATAACTGGTTATCAGGGGAAAGGGACGGTGAGGAATATGATATTGAGTGCCCAAGAATAGCGATTAAACTTTAAAACCTAACCAAAGTTCATGATTTATTCCAATGAGACCAAAATTAAGTGTTCGTGTAGTAGCGTAGTTTGTAACTTGGATAAGGAAGCTATTCAATGCCTTTTGACTGACGACATGCACGTGAGGTATATTTGTGTGAAGGCGGTTCCAAAAGTTATTTCCGATAACCAAAAACAGTGCCGTAAAGACGTATGAGTGGACATGTTAGACACATTGCAAACGAGCCAAGCTTATTGGAATATATTGCAATTTGTAATGTGATATGGATTTTTACCAATGACGCAGAAAGTAGCCTCCAGTCGATGCAGTGGAAATATTCTGGATTTCCAAGACCCAATAAAGCACGCAATGTTGTTTCCTTCAACATTAATAGAAATATAATGATCGAGTGTCTTCCTAGATCTCAAACTGTTATTCAACAATACTGCATTGGAGTACTAAAAAGACTTCGTGAAAAAATTAGGGAAAAAATGTCGCAGTTGTGTAGTGATAGATGCCTATTGCACTAGGACAATGTACCCACTTACACGGCCCTATCTGTCAAGAAGTTTATGACCAGCAAAAACATTACTTTGATGGGATATCCTCCTTATTCACCAGAATTGGCACTATTCGAATCTCCAAAAGGACATTTTAATAACCTCGTTCAGGAACTATTATTAATAATGACAGCACCGAATGCAGAAGTGCTTAAATGTTGAGAAGCCTACTCTGTAGGTGATAACGTTATGGAGCACTGGTTTTGTAAGTAAACTGATTTAATAAATCAGTCTCGCTTATTTTTGGGTGACACCTCGTATGTGATGCTTATAATATGACATATTTTACGTATATTTACAGGTGGCAGTTTATGATACTATATATTACCAATAATTTCTTTATGCCCTAAATCCTCAATTACAGACACGCATATTGTTGATATTCCTACCATCCCCTTTAATATTTATTTGGTATATGTATTGTTTATAATTCTTTCAGTAAAACAATGCGTTCATACTTGCATTATCATTGCCATAAATCTAAAGAACAAAGCAATAAATATAAATATAACAACACATTATTGATCCAAAGTATGATAGTCCTAGTAGTAGAATAGCAAACCCTTAGCCATTAAACATAATCCTAAGGCAAGCCAAATTTCCTCATAATCGCCATTCCTACTGAGCTCCACAAATTAAAAATATAATGTAAGAATAAGAATGTATAAATATCAAAGATTATAAACATAATACAAGGACAATTACATTTAAAATTGTATAAATTACTTATAATATTGCAGAATACCAACTTAAAAAAATTATATTCATTTGCTTATGATAGAATTTTGAAAAGAGAATCCAAGTTTTAAAAATGTAAAACAATGCACTTCATATGTCAAACACTAGACATTCTTCTCTTATTACTCGTGACAACTCACTACAATTTCCACATTAATAGCATTATGTTAATGAATTCTGAAAGTGAGTTTTGCCAAGAACACTGCCCTCAGCAAAGATTTTTAATTGAACTTTATTTGACCATTAAATATATCCAAATTAAAATCGAATTCTGAATAACAAATCTCGAAATAAATATGGGCAATTTTTCAATGTCATAAATACCTTAATAAACTGCTTGACAATTGGTATGGAAGAGTTACGTTTTTCGAAATAATTAAGAATAAACAATGACTGAGAATATAAAACTAAGTACATATTTAGTAGGGATGATGTGCATTTATTATAGTGCAAAATGGTACAGTAATCACCACATCAAAGAATTAAAATCTTAAAAATATAAAAAAGATGTTCCTTAGATTATTTTCAACAGCCACAAAAATATCTTCAAGTCATCATGATGGAAACATGAGTACCTTAGTAAGATGTGTGTTAAACACAGACACTAGTGCACATTTTAAATTTATTCTCCATGCTCTTCACTAAACTATCGAAGAGTCCTTGAGGGAAAGTATTGTTCCACTCCTCTGTCAAGGCTGTTTTGAGCTCTTGCACTGAACGGGGAGGGAGGGTTTCTAGTGCAACACGTCTGCCAAAGGCATCCCAGGTATGCTCTATAGGATTCAGGTCGGAAGAGTATGCATATACCTTAACACTTTGTGGCCACGTATTATCATACATAAACAAAAGGTCTGGACATACAGAATCCCTATAAATACGAATATGATCCAGAATAATCTCTATGCAATACTGTAGCGATGTAACTCTTCTTCGCTGAAAGACACGAAGCTGTGTTTTGCCATTGTGCATGATGCTTGAACACAACTCACGACTATGCAGTACGGATCATGTTAACAAATAATTTTTTATGCATAACGTGTTCCACGCTCTCTGTATAGTAGATGGTGGCTAGAATCACATGTCGCACATAAATGAGATTCATCAGAGAACATCACTCTAGACCAATTTTGGTGATCCTGACCAACGTGTTCCTTACACCAGCATAATTTCTCTCGACGATGGTGTCATTGAAGTGGGGTACAACGGACATGATTTCGTGCATACAACTCAAATTTATTTATTCACCGTGAGATAATTCTTGCAGAAACATGCCCACTGGTAATGGTTGCAAGGTTTGCAGCTCTATGGCCAGGAGTGAAATTTCTGTTCCTTTTTTCCACGAGGGCTACATAGCGATTCTCTAAAAATGTGATATTCTTATTATGACCATTGGCATGATTTTGCAAAGCATTTCAACCTTTAGTGGCCTTTTTTAAATTCAACGTGATACTCTTTGATATACCCATTGCAGCGGCTTCATTAGTGACACTTTGACCTGCTGCCGGTTATCCAACTATTTGTACACATTCGTAGTCAATCAAATGATGTCTTGCTGACATTTTGCTCTTAATTATTACCACACAAACAGAGAGAGAGAGAGAGAGAGAAAATGTCTGAGAAAACACTTTTATGATATCCAGCACTATTTTAGACAAATATCAAACATCATGAATTTTCGTATGAATCATGAGCTTGTATGCATTGTTTTTATACAAATAACTTGTCTTGATCTACCACGTCCACTGAAGTTGAATTTGCCTGTATTGGTAAGCTGTCTGGGATGCAATTTTGCATAAATCACTAATGCCTTACCATTTGTCAAGCAGAGTAGTTTGAGTACATTTTTTTCAATTCCTTCTTAAATTCCTGATAACATTTAAGCCTTTTTATAAAATCAATAGATTTATACTATATTGCTTAAATTTTGAATGAACTTTACTTATTCCGATATGAATTATGAGAGAAATTTATCATTGCTGGAACCATAGAAATGTTTTCAAAATTTAATCTATTAATGGGTGTTTAGTAATTAGTAATGTCGCACTTAAAGCAACATAAGTGATTTGGGTGACAGACCTCTTAAAATTGAGCCGTTATGAAGTAATGAGGATTACATTTGAGCTAACAGTTATCCCTTTCCAAACTCCCCCACCATTTCAACTTGGTCAATTTGAGCTTCAGAAGATTTAACGGGCATCAGACTCTCTGTATGGGGCGTCTTCAGAGACATCAGGAACCGAACCTGTGATTCTGCAACGTCGTCGGTTACAAGTCCTTGACGGGCCGCGGTAGCCGAGTGGTATAGGTATCGGACTGTGGCTTGCCTTGTCACAGGTTCGAGCCCAGTACCACTCAAGACCCGCCGTGTAGGGCAGCGATGCACGTTAAATCTGTCGAGAGTGTGAAAGTGTCTGTGAAACGTCCTCCCGTTGGTGTGGTGTGGTAGTTAGGAGAGGGGGGTGCCAGCTCAGGTGTCGTCCACGTCACTTGACCATGGTTCAAAATTACGTGGTCCGTCGCCAAAAGCCCTCGTGTAGCTGAACAGTGCGTCGTTAATATTCAATCAATCAATACAAGTCCGTGACCGTGACCCTATAGGTATATATCTACGTATTGTAAGGTAAAGCAGGCATTAGAAAACAGCTCAAGTCTATTTTATTGCAAGCTAATAAAATAATTTAAGCTTTTTAAAGGATTTGGATCTTTAATTATATACGTAAAATGGGTTATATAAGTACATGCTTCCCTATGGAAACTTCACCTTCTATTAGTATGACTTTGAGGTGCATTGCTATAGCTTTCACTTAGAGCAGTGCTTCTCAAACTGTGGGGCGCGCCCCCCTGGGGGGGCGCGATGACCTTACTAGGGGGGCGCGAGCATATCGAAAATAAAAGATTTAAAAAATAATTAGTTTACTGGAATGAATTAAAACAAAATACTTTCAGACATAATAAAAAATGCACTTTTACTCTGATATAATTTATAGGCGATATTAAGCCATCAAAAACAAAAACTTCTTCAATACCTAATTAGCTATCTTTGATTCTATAACCAAATAAAAAACTTTTATTTGATTTGCTGTCATTCCGTGATGAGAGATTTTTTTATTACGCTTTTTTTTAACCTAACCTTTCAGAGAAAAACCAGATCCCGGACCCAGAATCGAAAAACTTTAGGAACATAAAAAATTCATCACTGTCATTATTTTTGAAATACTGCACATTACAGCTGTAATCTGTTTGACCTTCTAAATTATTGGTACGGTTAGTTATGACCCCTCTCTTACGTGTACTCTGTTGCGCTTTTTTTCATGCAAAAGAGTTTTATGATATTTGGAAAACCACACACACACACACACACACATGAAGGATTACTTGGCCAAGACATATTTTTATAAATATTCTCAATGTATAAAGCATAACGAAAAACGTTTCACACAATTTTTAGCAGTAACATACATATTATCATAATGAATATACTTTTTACCCGGAAGTGGTCGCGCGGGACACACAGATTACGAAATCGTTAATTCTGGCAAAACTGTATTTATTACCAAAGAAAAATTGAAAAGTCCTTGAAAGTAGGTAAGTAAACTTTCTCTTAGCTAAATTATTCACTGGAATCATGATTTGTATCGTGTACAATAAAATAATTATATAAAAAAGGATTGGGGTGACTCAATAACCCCGACCGTACCCAGTGCGCGCCTGCTCCCGGGTTAAAACATGTTGAAGTCTTTTCACTTTAAATATTAAAAATAATACAATTATTCTTCATCGATATTTTATATTATTGATCATTATTTAACATCAGTGGCGCACACAAGGGGGGTCCGGATCCCCAAAGCCCTTGATTTTTTTCCGATTGATTATAATTCTAAGTTTATAGTACGCAAAATTTAGTTAAGTATTTGTTATTAATGATTAATTTTATTAGTCAATGCTAATTATTTATTCAAGAATTAGTTTTTTACTGTGTTTTGTTCCCGAAAATCGACAAAATCAAAAGGAACCTGATACAAGATTGGTGAACTTTCGACCCCGACCCCCTTGAAAAATTCCTGTGTGCGCTACTGTTTAACATCAATTATAAATGCTAATTCTGTGAGGCTTAAAATTACAATTCGCTTAAAACTAATTATAATTTGAGCAACGGATTTAAAAAAAAAATCATTTTACGTTTTTGTAAACATTGTCGAGCACTTGGTTTTGCTTCCCTTACAATTCAGCTATTATATCAATAATGTTTTATTTTTCTTATAAATGAACTCGAGCAAAGAGCGGGCACTTCAGCCGGTATACTTTTTAATGTATCAGTGCTGCACAGAATATTTTATAACTAATTAATTAATACTAAATTAAGAACAAGTTGAATAAGTATTAATGACGTCCATGAGCTTGTCTTGGAAAGCAAAGTTTTTGTAAGGATTGCTTATGATTAGAAATTGACCCTCTGAGTTCTTTTTCTATATTTAGCAGATATCTATATTTTGTCTTCTAAGCAGCTACCGCATTTTGTAATATGTTCAATTTAAAAAATTAGTGAAAGGAAAAATAACATAATAATTATCCTATTATTTTATTTATTTATTTATTTTGCTTAAAAGTAGTATACAAAATTTAAAACTTATGTTACTAATTTGTATGGCTTATAATTAAGATCGCCTATTGTAACTTTAGCGTCAAAGTGCATTATTATTGCATTCAGTACATTATTAATGTATAAGGGGGTGGCGAAAAAATTGTGATCGAAAAGGGGGCGCCAGTATTGAAAGTTTGAGAAGCACTGACTTAGAGCACTACATGATTAACGATAATAAAGTTAAGATAAAATTTTAAAATAAATTAAGTGGTTTGGAAGTTCAAAAGTTACGGAAAATGAATAAGAGATGATTAAAGGAAAGGCCACATATTTATAGTTAAATTCTTAATTGAATTTGTTTAACCTTAGAGACTATAAATTAGGAATAATTTAGTTATAATTTTTTTATCTCATTTTAAATAAAGTATGTATATAAGTTAAACTTATTTTTATGCAAATTTACTTAATACATATGAGTTAGTTATGAGACACACTTTTTTCGAAATAATAATCAATTTAATACGAAGTTAAAATAGCAAAAGTTTACTTTCGTTCACACTTTTGTTGTACTTACTTTTACAGTTATTCAAATAGGACAGTGGTTTTCAAATTATGTTCTACGGAACCCTGGGGATCCATGAGGCATTCCCAAAGGTTCCACGAGTCACAAAAAGAAGTTGAAAAGAAAGATAATTATAAATGTGTATGCACACAAAATGAATTAATGTTCTCTGTGAAGTTTATGTAACCACAAGTATGTAAAGCTCATCCCAATCATCAAAAGGGAAAATTGTTTTTATATATCATAAACTTATTTCTTAAAACTTTCTTAACTTTTATTATAACATAATAAAATTTATATTATAATACTTTTTCTTTACATACGTACTACCTACTACATTATGAAGATTCAATCTTTAACTATCCCAGGGGTTCCACGAAATAACTTTATATTCATTAGCACAAAGGTTTGAGAAACTAAATAGTTTTCTGATGAAAAATGCACCATTTTTCATTTGTAGAAAAAACACCTATAAAGAAGGAGAAGGAACAACGTGTTTACATATTAACAGATTTGATGTTAAAATCTAAATTTAAGCAAGAACAGCTTCAAAATTTTACTTTACAAATTTGTGCAAAATACTCAGAATTTATCACACAGCCTTAAGCATTTTAGTACTATTGAGAAAAATGTATTTATGTAAAAAATATTTCTCAACATGAATGGATACAAAAACAAGAAATAGAAAATTAAATGCAAGAGTATGAAATGCGACTGCAGATAATTTCAATAGACTTCGACGGTTTGGGGTCCAAAATAATGCATGCACATACCTTAGCTACTAAACATAATGCATGGGTAAGCAATATAATTTATTATTAATGTAGATAAATTCTATTAAAATTATTTTAATTTTTTTAATAAGAAATACAACACTTTCTTTTATTTTTCTTTACATAAAGTAACTATAACATATGTTGATCTACTTCAATTATTATTTTTAAATATATTCTAATTGTATGGATTGGGGTTCCCTGAAAACAATTTTAGTTTTAAAGTTTCCATGACTCGAAAAAAATTGAAGGGCACTGAAATAGGAGATATAAATAAACTTTAAAGTTTTGAGAACTCTAAGAATGGAATTAATTAATACTATAAATGAAACTTATTAATTAATTCATCAATATTAGGGCATCAATTTTCATAATAGTAACTTAATCCGAATTTTCAAAACTGCAGAATGTATCTCGAATAGCGGAAGTCAATTAATAAACAGCAGAAAAATTGACCGATGGGAGAATTACATTTTGTGGAACAAGTAATCAGTTCCGTTGGGGAAGTCTAATAAATGAGTTTTCTAGTTTCTGACCTTCGCTACTTCTAAAATCGATAACTCCTACACATAGAACACGTGTCTTACAAGAGAAGTACAAAGGCAGAAATATTTAAGAAATGAATGATCATTGTACATAGTGGCCTACTTAACTAAGTTTCGTCTTTCTTTTGGAAAAGACATGATATTTAAATTGAATAGTGTTAAATTGTTTTAAATGAATAGCCATTTTTATATGAGTGAAGGATTATAAAAGCATATTTTCTTTGTACTGACATAAAGAACATAAAAGAACTTCGTTTGATTTGGTTACTAATGAAATTGGTTAGAATAAAAAGGTTTATGTTTTATGAAATTAATATTTAATGAGTTTAGTTTAATTATTTTATGGACTAAATATTAAATTATGCTTAAATTTTCATATGAGAAATCAAAAAATAAATAGTATTATTATGATTGTAAATTTCATTTTATGAAAAAAAAATTGATTTTAATTTTTGAAAATAGAAAGCAATAAAACTATACGCGAAAAAAAATGCAGATTATTATTTTTTCTATTAAAGATATAGTAGTATTTCAATAAATACTGCGTTTTTGAAAAGATAAATTGCGTTGAGATTTTTAAATTTCTAATATAGATAGGGATTATAAATATTTTCAGAGATGATCAAGGGATAATATACACTAATTAAACAACTAAGAAATAGGGAAAAGGGTTTTTTTATAACAAAATTCGATATCTGACACATCAAAAAATTATAAAATTAAAGTTACAATAAGTTAAAAGTATTTAATCGGTAGAATGATTATGAAAGAGAGTGAGAGAAAAGAAAGATGGATATAATGATAAATTGAATAAATGTGGAGTTATTTATTCAGCGTTTGATCAAGAGAAAAAATTAATTGATTTAAACTTATGGTGCAAAAAGAGGAATATATGAATGATTATTTTGCAGCACACATTATTGCATGTATATTGATTAAGTTTATTATTAAAAACTGGACGTTTTAATCACGTTAAAGAAATATGCTTTACAGAATGAAAAATTACAGCAGATTTTTTTTCTTTTGTTACAAACCATTTTAAGTTTTAGTTCCTTTTTTGAGAATTACTGTGTGTATAAGTTCAATTACAAGAAAATAATTTCAAGTGTTTTGAATAATGGAATTTTGCTGCAGCTGTACGAGATTATCAGTAAAATGTATAAAGATGTAATATATATCAAGGTTATCCATACACTTTAAACATTTTTTTTTCAAAACGAAATGTCAGGATAATTCAACTAAATTTTTAAAATTGTAAAATTAAGCAAAATTAATTATAATTTTTAAAACATTTAAAATTTTCTGTTTTAAAGACTAGTTTAATCTCTGAATCTTTGATTTTATTCCCTATTTTGCATCATAAGTCATGTGTACTATTTATAAATATACATATAATTCCTTAATTTTATCAAAAACTAAGTTTTATTAGTTTTTTTTTAAAAAAAAATATTTAATTTCATACAGATTTACTTAACAATTAACGTAAAAATGAGTTACTTAAAATGTAAAATAGTAAGCTTAATATTAAAGAATAACAAGCTACATTAGTGTAACTGAAGAAAAATAAGGTTAGCCAATCGTTTATTTGAGTAGCCGGCTCGATGACGTAATTGGTTTGTAGCTACCCTTCTGTACCTAAGGTTGCGGGCTCGACACCGACCCAAGTCGGTGGATGATGAAGAAAATCGACAGCGGCCATGTCGTATGATTATACGGCAAGAAAGAGATCTCTTGTTTGTCCGTTTGGCTTATATGCTCTCGTCAAAATTAAAATCTTAAATACAAATTTCGCATCGGCAACACTCAGGTGCCTCCCTCTGGGGAAGAAACTGGACGTCAAAGTTACATGCGGTAATTGGTATCACTTAAAATGATGCCGCACTAAGAAGGGATACCAGCTCCTGGGGAATGTACTAGGTCTGCAAAGGTAGAAATACCAAAACGCAGGCCCATTATAGAAAAAAAAATTACATTTGAATGGAAAACTTCACAAAACCAACTATTCCAGAGCTTAATTGCCCTAGAAATTTGTGTCATCTACTCTCTGTTGTTCAAATATAAGAAAATATCTCGAGATAATTCCCGGTCTTACCCTATCTACAGAAAATGTCCGTAAACACAATTTAAGCCAGACTATATTTTTGATTTCAAGGTCATTATAGCAGCTCTTTTTAAACTAGCTCTTTAACCATGATATTCCTTACAAACCTCAAGCTCCAGAACTGTCCTCACTTGTTATTGGGGCTTTTGGACCAATATAGAAATGCACTAAATCCATTGTCAAGACAAGAAGAATAATGGAACACTAAATGTATTAGAATTATTATGTAGGTTATGTAGTTTTATTGCGCAATACATATAATTTAAAGAAACATTAATTGATTTGTAAAAAGAAATTACTTTAATTTTCATAAGCGTAATGTTTGTGATTAGTTACAAAGTCAGACTCGCTAGATTATATTTATCATCTTTATGTTCCAAAAACTTCTAAGCCATTTGTGAGCTTAAAAAATACCTAAAAAAGCGCAAATACTTTCACAGTTCAAAAATTAGTTTCATATTCTCTTTGTCTTGAGTTGTGTGTCTACAATATTTCATTTCGACTTACATGGACAATGGTGGCAAAAACGTCCACGTATAAAAAATCAACGAAGTGTATGTTAAAGAAAAAAAATAAAATAATTTTACTCCTTGATAAGTTTATGTACTTTTATTCTGATATAAATAAGTAAAAGAACAAAATAAAAAAAGAACCGGGTGTTTTTAAAAGGATATCGGAGTTTTAACGCTTTATGGTATTCATTACATTTAACATATTAGTATGACTCCTACATCAAATGAAAAAGCAATTAATACAGATTTGTTTGCTGACATATGTGCACGTGTGCAAGAAACTTATGCTAATTCTTGCCGATCAACGCGCTAGCAGAAAAATGACTGCTAGTAAACAGAAAGTATTTTGTGTTCTCCAGTTTGCAAAGACAGAATCTGCTATTACTGGGCAACGGGTGTTCCATATTAAGTTCGTCTATCAACATTTGGCAGCAAGATGGTGGACCGCCCCACTGGCATCTCTCAGTACGTGATTTTTAAGTGGTTAAATATCACTGTACCCAACCAATGGATCGGCCACAAAGAGCCTAACGATAAATCTTGTATCGCGTGGCATCCACGTTCACCCGATCTGACGCCATTATAACTTTATCTGTGGGTGTTCACAAAGGATTGTGTGTACGTTCCACCGATACCAGCTGATCTTTCAGACTTTAGACACAGAATGGAAGCAGATGTTGCAAGAATTTTTTCAGACACATTGAAAAAGACATGGGATGAACTTATCTATCGACTTGATTTGTCTCGTGTGACCAATGGGGTTCACATTGAACATTTTTAAACTTACAGGTAAAATTGTTTCAGTTAATTTTTCATTCAATATATGAATTGTACTTGTTAGTCGTATGTGATAAATACTTTAAAGCGTTGAAACTCCGATATTCTTTTAGAAACACCCGGTATTTTTATCCAATAAAAATTCACTCTTAATATCAGACGCAATAAATGAGTTCCTTTGTAAATATGTTAAAATCACTACCAGAGTTTTCAGAATCTTTACTTTAAACCTGGATAAAACTGAGAAGTTTACAAACAGCCTAGAATTGAGAGATAAAGGAAGATATTGTAATTCAAATAAGTATTTACGCTTGAATTAAATGCATTTTGTGAAAGAATTCCTTCCCCCCCCAAAAAAAAATAATTGCTTTTTTTTTAAACTAACTAAAACAGAGAAGTGCATGCCAATTAAAGATAATCAGAAATAATTCCCTATGTACTTAAGGAGAATTTGTGAATTCCTTTTTCATAATTTGCAGAAAGTAACATTTAAATAAAACTTTTCTGGATATTTGTTGTGGCTGTGGCAACTATTTGTCAAAGTAACGGATTCGTGGCTGGTGTGTCATGAGTTCGAGCCTAGTACTACTGAAGACCCATCTTGTAGGGGGGGGGACTCATATATGTTAGATATATCAATGATAAAACCTCCTCTTGTTGGTGTGGTGGGGAAGTTAGGAGAAGAGGGTACCGAAGAGGTGTCGTCCTCCTCACTTGACCATGGTTCAAAATTACGCCTTCCGTCACCAAAAACCCTCATGTAGCAGAATAGTGCGACGTTAATATTGACTCACTGAGTCACCCTGGATGTTTGTTTTACGTAGACGTGACACATACTATGGGAAAAACAGTTGTACAGATATACGCAGTTATCAAAAATGTTATAAAATTAAAAATAAATAATTTCATTAAAATTTACAACTAGGATGATTTTATCAAGTTAATAAACTTGTGATATGATAATAGGTATTTGTGAGTTTTTTTATTTGATTTTACAAGGGCATGCCATTGCTGTATGTATTTAAGAGCTTCCCTGTAAACTAGTGCTTCTCAAACTTCCAATATTTGGGACCCGATTTTCAATAATAGTTTCCATCGCGCCCCTTCCCCCACCCCACAACAACAATATACTGAATGAATGAAGTAATAATGCACTTTGACGCTAAAGCAACATTACAAATTTAATTATACACCTTACAAGTTTTCAAGATAAGTTTTAAACTTGGTATATAATTATGTATATGAAAAGCCCATGGCAGTCACTAGTAATTATTAAACCTGTTCTTAATTTAGTATTTATACATTAATTACGAAATACTTTATGCTCACCCAGTTTTTAACCAGAAATAGAAACTTTGAAGCCTATTTAAAATGATACAATTTGTCGCCAACTGACCAGTATTTCTGTTCCAGTGTCACAATTCAGGATGACAAGCATATGATATTTGTATGTACTAAATTTATTTCCGAAACACGCACACCCTTGTCTACAAAAGAACACTGTATCATAGCCTCCTCTTTTCTTAGCCTTTGTTAATAGCAAATCACCTTTTACATCATTTTTTACATTTATTGATATCATTTTCTCTCGTATTATTTAGATTGTAAATTTTGTGTGATTGCTAACATTTAGTCAGCATCTATGTGTGATCATATCTGTCTATTTGTATGTATATATATGTATGTGTATATGTATATGTATAATGTATGTATGCTTTAAGCATTTGTATTTTGAAAATCCTATTCTGATCATGTTTCTTAATCTTCCCCATTGTGTACTTTTAATTACCGAATGTCTCTGTTTGTACGGAGCAATTTTTTTATCTTGTTCTGTATTTATCATTTTTGCATCCATTCTTGATTTTTTTGCCTTTTGATTCCCATTTGTGTTTGTGTATCCACTCTTCTACAGCTTCCTACCGTTTATTTTCTTGCGTGTGTGTGTTTTTTTACTTGTGTGTCTGTGTGTTTTATTTTATTTTATTATTTTTTTTTATTGAATTACGTTTTCACCATTGTGTTATACTTTTCTCGGCACGCAAGGAATCTTTACATAAAATCTAAAAAAAATACTTTATGCAGTACTGATGCATTTTTAAGTATATTATAACAGTGCAAATGTGTATTTTATTCTTTAATATGTCGGAACATATTTTAATTAGTTCCCTTTCAGTAAATTAATAACTTTATAAAATAATGTGTCATTTTCGATGTGCTTGAGCCTCTCACGTAGGGTTATCACTCTCTCTAGTGAGGGTGAACACCATAGTTTGAGAAAGGCTGCTTTAGTTGGAAAAAAGTCAGTAAAATGAAGAACGTAAAGTGAAACATAACGTCTTTCGTGAAATATAATAAGTAGCAAATTGCAATTTTAAGTACAATCACAAAGAGTTATTTCATAACTTAACCTTTGCTGGATTCTAAGTAAAATCTAGGGGAAAAGAAATAATTGTGTATCGTGCCTCTATTGCTTTCTTTGTCTACTTTCATCTACTGCTTTGCTTGTCTTTAGAATCTTTACACAAATTCTCAAGCTTAACACTGGGATAAATATATTTTCTTTTTAGATTGGTGTATGGACAGCTAAAAATCTACATAATATAATTTATACACATGCAGATAAATAACAAAAACAATTTTAAATGTTACGAGGAGTCTTATTCAAAAAGGATTCCTTTTATATAAACGGTTCAAAATTGCTTACCATCTATCTTGTAAAGAATCTTTAATTTTGTTCAATCAATCCCATGTTTTGCTGACTTATTTGTCACAAGAAATACTGTACTTATTTAGTTTATAGTAATTCTTGTCTTTTGATCCAACTACGGTATAAAATTTTCTACATTATTAATAATTAATGATTAAAAGATGTACAACTCTGAATTTTAACCGTATGGTTTAAAATGATTAAGATATTATAAATATTAAAGCGAATGTATTACATTTTAAATCAAAATTTTAAATAACTTGTCGTTAAACATTACCTCCTAATTAGTTGTTATTTGTGATCAGATCGTCTAATTGGATTTTAAATGAACTAAATTCTTCGTATTTTCCCGAGAACTCGGGTAAAACTAAAGGAGGTATTTTAGTTTTTATTTCGAAATTATCATTTGTTTTCATTACTGCCCCAGAACTTGATTTCTTAGAGGAACTAAGAATAGTTTCAATTCTTACCTCTAATGACTCAAGGTGGACTTCAAGAAGATGTAGATCTTCGTCGATTGCAGTTAATTCTGCATCTTTCACATTCGGAATGGCGTAAAGTTGTTGCGGAGTTCCTCCATATTTTTTACAGTGCTATCAAAGTTCTTAGCTTTACTTTTATTTCAACCGAATTGGTTTCTTCATTGGCTCTTTTAAGGAATGTTTCAATTCTGCGAATTTTACCTTCCAAGGTACTTTTTAATCTGTTTTGCATATCCATAGTCCACTGATCGCTCCTGGCATGAGCGGAACCAGAATGTTTATTTTTAGTTTGTTTTTGTTTCATGACGCTTACTTCTTTTTTACTTTTTTATTTAACCACACTACATATATATGCTATTTACAAGCGCAGCAAATTTTAATTAATTTTTTATTGTGAGCTTCGAGTATTAGAATCCTATATTAATGCTCACGTGAAATTTTCTCGTCCATCTCGTTCCACAGAAAGTTCTCATCTGCCGGCACAGCGCAGCAAAGGAAGAATATTTGCATTTGTGCGCATGACGTTGGCGCGCATGCGCCAAAATTAGTTTTATATTTCTCTAATAGATTAGAACAAATTTGAAAAGATTTCATTGTCTTTATTTGTCTTATTTAATCATGTTGCTCCAAACATTTGTTAATTTACTAACAAAGTGTGTAAATACTTCGATGTCATGGTCTGTTGGTAATCTAGACACACAAAGAAATAAAAAAAACAGTATTTGTTGATAGAAAAAGTACGATGTCTAGACCATCCCGACAACGCGTCACCCAAGTCTAAAAAAAACTGTATAACTCTTTAAGAGTAGTCGGTAGGGCCTATACCGACAATGTTAAATTGAGCCATTTTAGGAACCTGTTTCTCAGAAATTGTTGAATATAAAAACTTCGAATTTTTTTGGCTGTATAAAAATTAGGCTTTTTTATTGAAGTAGTAAAATGTTTCAAATATATTGTTTACTTTTTTTCAAAAAATTCATCATAAAAGTATCGCTTTGAAATTTGTGAAAATTGTCATTTTTTTACGATAACTGCTTCTGAGCAAAATATTTTGGGAAAATCTCCAAGAAAGTAGCTCTATTATATATAGTTACATATTATTTATGTGCAGTAAAAATTGCAAGTATATTGATTTTTAGATTCTTTGAAAACGGTACACGTAGTTTGAAAGCAATCATTCTGAGATAATTGCATTTTAAGTGTAAAAAGGCATTGAATTACAAAAATAATGAATTACAACATGTATTTGCCCTATTTTATTAAACATTAGTATCTTCTTAATTTTTTAAACATAAAATAGGAAACAAAAAGCCTTAAAATGTTCAGAAAATACATATATAGTAATTTTCAGTGTTTGTTCAACGAGATCTTTTTAGCATTTTGCATGAATTTTCACAAATTATGTAATAATCTGTGAAGAAGTTTTAGCTTCAATGCATTACAAATGTCACATTTGACCTTATAACATCATAAATATAATGTAAACATGGATCAATATGTAAAAGTCATGATTTGAAAATATGTGATTTTACGACGTTAGAAAAATTTAACTATGGATTTGTGTGTTTTCTTGCAAACACAATTTGTAAAAGTTTCAAAATTCAAAATTTTCTCTAAACTGTACAAAGGATTTCTAAAAAGTCAAAAATAAAACTTTTATAAATATGAAATTGGTGCATTTTTATGCATGTAACAAACTTCTCGCAACGACAAAAGTAAACTATTAACGTAAAAATATCACTATGAATTTTTAAAAAAATGACATTTTTTGTCACATTATATGGACTCCAGTCAAATATTTTGTGAAAATCCCCAAAAACTCATTTTGGATATATATAATTATATATAAGTAACCTGAGGGGGAAAATTCATTACATTCATACATTATGCTCTGAGAAAAACATGAATATGTAAAAGTCATGATTTGAGAATATGTGATTTTACGACGTTAGAAAAATTTAACTATGGGTTTGTAACTTTCCATGCACACACAATTTCTAAAAGTTTCAAAATTCAAAATTTTTTTCTAAACTGTACAAAAGATTTTTAAAAAAGTAAAAAAAACTGTTTTTATGTTTTTAAACATGCAATTTGTGTGTTTTTTATGCATGCAACAAGCTTTTCGCAACGACAAAAGCATTACACATCTGAGTTATAATTAGTTAGCTATTATTGAATAACTTTTGAATATTAAAGCTTAAAAACTTGTCTAAACAATAAATAAACAATAATATTTGCAATGAAGTGGAATATTTAAAATATATTGTTTAGTTTTTTCAAAAACATGTAACACAAAAATATCACTATGAATTTTTAAAAAATTGACATTTTTTGTCACGAGAGATATATGGACTCCAGTCAAATATTTTGGGAAACTCCTCAAAAACTCACAGGAATATATACAATTATACATCAGTAACATGAAGGAAAAAATGTTATGTACATTTATACCTTATATTCTGAAAAAAGATGAATACAGTTTTAAAAACATCATTTTTGAAAAAATTGAATTTTTACTATAAAGTGCCATTTTATAACAAAAATCATGAATTACAGCGTGTATTTGTCCCATTTTTTTAATTATTAGCATCTTTTCAACTTATTTTGCATAAAATAGTAAACAAAAAAGTCTTAAATTGACCAGAACAGCATTTTTCAATTTTTTTAACGAGAAAACATCAAAATTTTCTCAAATACTGAATCAATTTTTAAATAATTTGTAGCTATCATACATTACAGATATCAAATTTGAACAGAAAGCATCATAAATATAATGTGAAAATATATCAATATGGTTTTGGTGTGAATTTGAGATGGTATTTAAAAATACCTGATTATAATACGTCTCTTAAATTTTCGTTAGGTTTTCGTAACATTATCATTAGGTCTTGTTGTTGCAAACAGTTACTAAGTTTAAAACTTCAAAAGTTACTTTAAACTGGACAAATAATTTTTAAATCAGACAAAATAAAACTGTTTCTATGTTCTTAAACATGAAATTTATGTATATTTATGTATGCTTCTCGCTTCAACAAGCTTCGATGTAACAAGCTTCTCGCAAAGACAACAAACATGATATTTAATGTATCATCTCATAACTTTTTCTCAGAAACTATTAAACATAAGGACTCAAATTTTTATTTATATTAATTAGACATACACAATTGCATTTAAAAACAAACTACACAACAATAAAAAAATTTACACTTTATATTTAACTTTTAAGAAAACATAAATTTTAAACATGCATACAGTAAATTTACACAAAAACATTTTTAAAAAAAGTAAATAAGTTTTTGAAAACAGAAATTTTTATAAAAAAATCTTACCTTTGTTTTAAATTTAATCCAATTTTTTTCTGAAATATCACATAATTGTAACTTCAAGTATTTTTAAAATATTTTTAGCGTTTTTCTAAGTCTTTTAAAGTTTTAATTAGTTATTATTACTAATTATTTAAACTAAATTTAAAGTGAAGAACAGGTTTAAATTTAGGTAAAATCACTAAATATTATATATAGCATTCAAATTAAAACACATGCTTTGAAATTTGGCACGAAAATTTTTTGTGTATCTAACACAGTTAAATTTACAGTTACTATACAGGTATCTAATGCGTATTAATAAAAATAAATTGAGGCTTTGCAACTTTGCTTCAGATTTTAAAAGACAATGTTTACATTTCTATCTGTCAAATGGGCGTGGTTCATAAGCTGATTATTTTTTTAAAATCATTTTAAAGTACTTCTAATTCATATAATGTCTTGTATGTTATATCAATGGAAAGCTCCCGATTAGGAGTTTATAGAAATATCAAAATCTCAAAATCAATTTTTAAAAGGGGTCTACTCTACTGACTGCTCTTAACAGAACGAGTAGTTTGAGAAGGCCTACTACATTCATAAATCCTATATTTGTCTTAAGAAGGTGGTTGAAATGGTTTTTGAAGTAAATATTTGAAAGAATTATTCTCAAACCAAGTAAATTCATTATAATCCCACAAGCTATATTTTATTTTAACCTACTACATTCTTCTTTAATGTAAAATTTGAAATATCTTCTCCTTCCCCATTCACTAAGCAGATTTCTACAAAATGAAACATTACAATTGGAGTGATTAAATAAGACGTACTTAATTCATAGAATGATAAACCTCTACTTGGCTACAAGTTAAGATTCTCTCTCTTATGTGGAACTCAAATCTAATGATAGTTATAGCGTGTGTCATTATCAGGGTTGTTAAGATAATGTGTTTTGATTGTAAGAGGCTTTTCAAATAGCTTTGAATACTTTCTATTCAACCTCTGTCATCATTTTTCGAGTAGTTTTCTTTGATAAAGAGATTGAAATAATGATAAATTCAGTGAGTTTGAAAAGTAACCAAACTACAGTTACACATGAATCATAGTAGTTAGAATAGTTTATTCGTGGTAACTATTATTTGGTCATTTTCTTAGTCAACAATTTTGTTTATTTACTGTGGAATGTTTTTCACGTCCTTCTCGCTGGTATGAAGCAGTATTAATGTTGCAATATTTAAAGATTCACAATAGTTTTTTTTTATAAATGTGGTTGATATTTTAATTGTTGAATTTATTTGAATAATTGGTGTATTATGATTCTGAAGACACAGAAAAAGAAATGCTTTTTAACATAATTTGTTATATATATATATACAGAGACAGAGAAAGAAAGAGAGAGTAACATATATATATATAGAGAGAGAGAGAGAAAGAGAAAGAGAGAGAAAGAGACACAAATAGAGAAAGAAAGAGATTTTTTATATAGTGTAGATAGATTTAAAAAAATTATACTTTAAAAATTAAGTTTAACCAAACAAACTTTATTGACTATATAAAATATACATTCATAACAAAAAAAGAACCTTACCAAAAATTAACGTAAATAATATCTAGGATGAACAGAAAACTTGAAAATATAATGCCTTAACGAGCATCTAATTTTTGTGTGTTGCGTTTTGTTTGTACTTAAGAAGTTAACTTGCAGCGGCTTACAAATTTAGATATTTTCCAAACATTTCTCATTTCATAACAGATACATGATATTATCAATATAAAATGAGCAAAATTATTAATATACTAAAAAAACTGCCAATGAGTTAAATGAAAGTTTGAAACTTAATGAGAGACATAAAATTAAGTATAAGTAATTTTAAAGGAAAATAAATATATAGTATAAGTAGCAAAAAAAAAAAAAAAAACTAAAGCGTTCCACAAAATTTTAAGAGATATGGTCTCTACATATTTTACATAATTCTTTTCGTTTTTTTTTTTTTTTTTTTTTGCATTTAAGTAACTTAATGGAGTTAATTTAGTTTGAGGTAAGCCAATGACTGCTTTTAAGCATTTAATTAAATTTGTGAAGTAGGAAAAGTTAAATTATATAGTTACTATGTTCATTTAGATATTTGAAAATGTGAGTTCTTTTTTAATATTTCGGGGGAAAAAAAGAAGAGGTGAGAGCATTTTTTTGCCAAATAGTTTGCCTGCCAAATATTTTGATTTATTCTATTATCATATTTAAAACTTTTAAACAATTTCTATACCAATTTGGTGTTTTATTTTCTGGCTTTCAGTCTTTATATTTGTTTAGAAGGGGGAAAAACCACCAAACACAATTAATTAATTTCGAACGAAAACAAACGAAACATGCAGAACAGACTGCAAAATTTCCGATCAGAGACAAACATCTTTTCCCCTAAATTCGCCAACGCATGCGTGAGATCTGACCAATCAGGATCGTTTCCGAAACCTAAGGCTTAAGTCAGGTGAATCGTGAAGAGCAAGTGAAGCGCCACAGTTGCCCACACGGCGTAAAGCGCGTAGAATAGGGTTTTCTTAAACTCTTTTTTTAAGCTCTGTTGCTGCGCTCGCTTTTGTAAAACTTACCATCCCACCTACGTAAGTCTCCTTGTAGAGAGTAAGAAAAAATAAACACAAATAATGGCTCACTAGTTAAAGTTGCTCTCACGAAAGAGTAAACTTGTGTGTTTATATTACATTGTTTACTTCTAGAACATACCATTTTTGGAGAGATATAAGTTTATATTTTCAATGAAAAACTGTTTTATTTCAATTTATCGAAGATTTCTTGACAATATATTTATCTTTATAGTTAAAAATAACTAAGAAGGAAAAAAGAGCTTTATCAGTTATGTTTTGATCTATGGAATACATTTTTTAAAATAAAAAGGCACAAAAAATAATGTCGAATAGTTTTGGAATACTTCTCTTCTAAACTGAAAATATTTTTCATCAATTACTGCACAGAAAGATATTGATTGTGTATAAAAACTACTATTTATTATTGTATTCTATTACAATATAGTTACTTTAGTTGAATATTCCTTTTTAAAATTGGTCTTAAACTTTAACATATCGTAAAATTGATTACTTTTGGATTACCGAGCTTACTGCCGAATTAAACGGATTTACTTCCAAATTATGTTTGTATTGTGCATCAAAAATTATGTTAATTGATTGTGAAAATTGTGTTGGATGTTTTCTGTGAACTGAAAAGATTATGAAAAGTATTGTGCATCGTTTAGTGTGTGTAAGAATGTTCTCAAGTGCAATCTAACAAAAAAGAAAGATATTCAAGTTCAACTGAGGTCGAAATTCGGCGAAAGGTAAAAGATTTGGTTTTCTATTTTGTTAAAAATCTGTTTAGGTGTACCATTTAATTTTTTAGTCTTAAAAAATATCACTTTCTTTTTTTATTCAGTGCAGCAAAAGTTCGAAAATGAAATAAAGGGCAATTTCAATTAGTCGCTTTTACTAAAATATATTTTATATTATTGAAAACTTTACAAATTCAAATTGTGTGAATATATTGGTTAGTTGTAAAAACATAAAAATGACAAATAAATGATTAGTGAAGTTCCTGTAAATTATATCTAAATTATTATTGTAGACTAATGATGTTTTTAATTTATTTAAGGTGTTTGACTACGTTCGGGACCATGATTTTTCAAACGCGTACAAGCGAATGTTTTTTCTATTATTTATTGTCACTTATATTAGAACACTCGTTAAAAATTGTTTTCATAATATTATTACTATAAAAATTATTTAAATGCAATATTTTCACAAAAAATGGACGTAGAATTACCTATTTTCAAAACATTTTCCTTTTATGAAAAATGTTTTCATAATAATAATATTTTGCTTATATAAAGTAAACACTTCTCCAGAGAGTCTGTGTACTAAGACTTTTTAAAAATTCACATTATTTTTAGAGTTACTACCAATTAAAATAATAGTTGGCGTTTTTTTTCTTCTTAAAAATCTTCACTCTGATGATTAAAATATGAATAATTCTACTTCAAAGTTATATATTTCAAGAATCCTAGCTCAAGCTATGTACAGATGTTTGAGCTATATATAGGCAACATGTTATTATTATAAAAGTATTTTTCATACAAAGAGAATGTTATGAAAATAAATAATGTTATATCCATTTTTTTGCCAAAATACTGCATTTAAATAATTGTTTTTGTAATAATATTCTTATAAAAACTTTTCACGTGTATTCTAATCTAAGTGGACACTAAATATTAAAAAAATTAGTTTGTACGCTTTTGCCAAATCATCGTTCCAAATGTCGTTCCGATATCTTTACATTGTAAACAGTTAAAGAAGGCAATGAATTGTTTCAAATAAATCTAAATAAAAATACTGATTTTTAGTTTGACAAGAATTTTTAGTTTGTTGTTACCTATAATTAGAAAGGCTTTTTTATAAAATTAAAAAGTTCATGAAAATAAATCATGAAATCGAACATAATATATATGTATATTTCAAAATAGCAGAATTTCCCACCGATAAATGCATTTATTTATTTATTCGATGACCTACTCTATTTTTAAAGGCTACATATTTTTGTAGATGGGCAAGCAACATTTTCTTATACTTTTATAATTTAAAAAATAATCAGTTGTTAATCACAAGAATACTGCAAATAATTATTTACGATTATGAAGTTGATTGTAACTGGATCAAAATACAGTGGTTGAAATATAAAGCTTTCTTTTTATCAAATTATATTACTTGGAAAGAAAATAAGCATCTCAAAGGGAAGATGAAGGGTAATTTATTTTTTTTTCAAGATTTTTTTTTCCTTAAAAATTTTATTTTATCACGTACGCAAAAAAAAGAAGAAATCTTTTTAGCGTTATGTAAGAAATATATTTAAAGAAAAAAATATTTTTAGTGTAGTAAATGCATTTAAAAATTTGAACTTTAATGCAAGAGTATTATTTTCAGACTGGAATTTTTTAAATATATTACATGCACTTTATCGAAGTCAATTGAGTGAGTTTTATAACTAGATATCCCGAAATACACATTCTTTATCGATTGGCATATGCTTTCAGAAAAAATGGAAACGGAAACATATTCTACAAGTAGAATTTTAGAGTTTTTTTTCTATTCTTTATCACAGGGATTTCAACTCTGTTATCTAATTTAAAATTCTTTAAATTAAATGATGTATGAAAATATGAGTACGTACAAAATTTAATAACTACTCATACATATTTTTTATGTGGAATTTTCTTATTCATTAAATTAAGTAAGAATTAAATTTAATTTCAATGAAAATCCCTATTTTTTTAAGTAACTAAAAGGCTTAATGTGTATTTTAATGTATTGCGTACGTACATGTATGTGAGTGCTAAGATTATTATCCATTAAAAATTGGAAAACATGCTTCTGTAAAACGTTTAGGAGGTAATGTGCTTTGATATGAACACCATATATACGTAGTGTATATTTTACTGCCAACACAAAATGTTAATTGTTCACTCATTATTTTAATGCAAGATACGCAATTTTAAACATTTTATCATCCATAATCATATATATTGCTTTTAATAATCAAAAATATCTATTAATGCGTAATTGTTCCATCTAGGTTTTGAATATAAGATGCTCAACGAAAGAGTTCGGGACAGGAAACTTTTTTTCAAGAAATTTGATGGTTTGGCACGAAAAAAATATTGAATTAAGCTATATTCCACACAGTTGTATGAATTTATTCAGTTTTTTTTACATCATGTCAATCTTTATGTATATATAAAGAAATTCATGGGGTAGCAAGTTATTTTTTAAGTATCGTATATACGTTCATTTTATTTCATTTATGGGGAACCAGTTGTAGTACAAATTTGAAGATAGAAATTTTACTTCGCTATTAATTAAGTAGTTATATAAAAAAGATAAAAAAGATGCTCCTGATGACGTAAATATGACGTCACACTATAGCGTAAACAATAGATGCGCAACATGTTACATCACCTGTTTGCGAAATTTATTTCTTTATATCATAATGTTTGTAATTATTGGTATATTTAAATTTTATCTACGCCAAGGATATAAATATATTACTTTCCTTCTTATTTCACCTTAATTTTTTTCTTGAGGTACGAATTGACTTTTAATGAATATGGGAAAATTTTAGGGCTTCGGTTGATATTTAATTTCTTATTCTCTATATTTTAATATTTAGCCTCCATTTCTTATATTTCCTCTAGCTTTTTTTTCATCTAATAATATAAGATATGCGATTTCTAAAAAATTCTAAGCTTTCTCAAATTTTTTATGAAATATACGCAAAAAACTGGTTTTATGTAAAAAAGATGAACATGTATGTGTATATGTGCGAGAGTTTATACTGAGATAAAAATACTTTGATATCAGAATGCTTGAACATTTTATACCTTCTCCAAATAAAATAAACAAGCAAACAAGATTTTTAAACCAACCAAAAAGCCCAAGAATCGTCTAAAGAATTCTAAAGAATGCTTATTAAAAGTATTCAGTTCTGTAAAGTTTACGTTTGTACGATATACTGAGATAAATCGAGTAGTTGATTAATTAAATATTATTATGCAATTTGATATTTCATGTAGGTATGGGAATATTTGAGTATTGGTTGTATTTCTCAATAATTTTTTCCTACAATTAAAATTTTAATACTATTTTATCCTTATATTCAATATAAATACAAAGGGAATATGAAATATACTTATTAAATATAATTATTTTAACTAGTGTGGTGTACTTCGTATTTCTTTGAATAAACATTAAATTAAAATACTAAGTGCTGAATATATACAGGGTGATTATAAAAAAACTTTGCCAACATCTGCACTTCAATCGTCCGTTCTATTTAACCGATCAAGATGATATTTCAAATAAAGTTCTTTTGAGATATGCGCTCGAGATTCTGTGAATGGCAACACAGTGGCCCTCGCGGTTACAGTTATAGTGACAGAAACTCGAAATTTTTCGAATGGCAACACCCACTTTTACCATCTCAAAATGTTCAGCACATGCGAAAACCCTAAATAGCGTTAAAACGGAACCGATATGTCTAGAAACGGACGTGTTATGCAAACACAAAAAAGAGTTCTGAAAACCGGCCAATAAAACACGATCTGGGCGCACGCAATAAATTTGCATATGACAGAGTCAAGATACCAATCACAGAACGCTGGTCGCCAGATATTCAGCGTAGGAAACCTATAAAATACCAAGCGGGTATGCGAAGTCGTCATTCGGGAACTCGCACATGCCGACGATATGGTTCTTCCTGGGAAAGTTCGCGGTGAATTGATCAAACTCTATTACCAAAATGGGATGAACGCTGCGGAAGCCTTGCGTATGTATCACCGCAATCATCGACAACGACGCGGCCCAGGTACTCTGCAAGCTCTGCGTGATTTAGTGCGGAAATTCGAAGATACAGGCTGCACCTGTAACAAACCTCGCCCGGACGGCCAACTGTTTCTGAGGACGTTGTCATGGAAGTGCACCATACAGTGACTGCAGGACACACAGAAACCGCAAGAGGCATAGCGCGCGTGTTGGATATTCCGAACTCAACGGTCCGCAAGCTCTTGCGCTCGGTACTTCACATGTTTCCTATCGGTTCAAACGCGTCTAGATGTTGGAGCCGGGTGACCCACAACAACGTCTGACTTCGCAAATGAATTTTTGTTACGATATGATGCGGATAACGACTGGCCACTTCGCATACTATGGACGGACGAGGCGCATTTCACCTTAAATGGCAGCATTAACACAAAGAATTGTGTGCACTGGGGAGAGACGAATCCTCACGCTGTGGCGCCAGTACGATTATTTGACGCCAAAGTGACTGTGTGGTGCGGCATTACAGCTACATTTGTTCTGGGCCCGTTCTTCTTTGAGGAAACGACCCCGACTGGCCCTGCAACATGTTCTGTAACGGGCTCTCGGTATTCAGCCATGCTGAAAAATTATGTCTTACCGGAGTTGCGTCTGCGGAATGCACTCAATGACATTGTTTGATGCAAGATGGCGCACCTCCACATATAGCGAGGTCTGTTAAAAGGCTCCTGGATGAGCATTTTGGTGATCGCATCATCTCACGCTATTATCCTTTTCCGTGGCCTGCGCGATCCCCAGATCTGACGCCTATGGATTTCTGGTTTTGGGCTATCTCAAATCCACAGTTTATCTGCGCAATCCTCAAACATTGTCGGACTTAAAGGATTCTATACGGCGTGAGATTGGAAACATCCCTCGTGCCATGTTGCGTGCAGCGATTTGTCCACCGTCTCCCGCATGCAATGCGTAATTGCCTGTGATGGCACTCATGTGAAAATGTTTGAAATTAATACAGATTTTTTTTTCTATGTGTTCTCATCATTGAGCAGTGTCTTGTCTCTGTCGTATGCGTTATTCCTCCGTGCGCCTTGAAGAACTGTTTGTATGTGTATAACACGTCGGTTTTCGGACATATCGGTGCCGTTTCAACGCTATTTAGGGTTTTCGCATGTGCTGAACATTTTGCGATGGTAAAACGTAGGCGTTGCCATTCGAAAATTTCGAGTTTCTGTCACTATAACCGTAACCACGAGCGCCACTTTGTTGCCATTCACAGAATCTCGAGCGCATATCTCAAAAGAACTATATTTGAAATATCATCTTGATCGGTTAAATAGAACAGGCGCTAGAAGTGCAGATGTTGGCAAAGTTTCTTTATAATCACCCTGTATATCAAAATCAAATTATATGAAAAATTACTTATTCTCTTAGTTTTATTTTAACCACATAGTATTCAGATAGTTCAGTAATCCTAGTGCTCTTCAAGGAACGGTACTATTTATACATACTATTTAATTACATTATTTCTGTTAATTTCATACTTTTGCTGAGTGATACTATTCAGCTTTTCATACTTTGAATTTATATTTCGGTCAAGAATCTGGTAATAACTTGTTTATTGTACCTACAATGAGTGTGGGATACGCTTATTTAAAAGTAATATTAGGTACAATTTTTTTTGTAATGGATTTAGATATTCTGTCCATTATTTTAAATAAGATTTCGCTCAATAATATTAACAGAAAGGGGGAAGGTTTGCTAGCCAGAAAACATGTTATATATATATATATATAAACCCCACTTTTATGTAAATTATAATGCGTATTTAATGTTTTAATTCAACTATGTTAATAAATCTGTAGCACCCATACATATATGTATATTTTTTTGATTCTATTATTTTTATAAATTCTAATATCTGGTTTTTATTACAATTTCTGATTTTGCATGCTTCCGTTATATTATTATGTTAATGATTCATGTCTTTATAGTAGATAATATTAACTGTGCATATATACGGAGAAGATGGTACCATAAAGTGGCTTAACCCTAATTCGCGGGCCCTAATTCAGCTACAGTCATAGAAATCATTATAAGTCTCCATTTTAGTTCAAAGACATTTTTTGTATCATTTATTGTTATGGTTCTTGGAATCCAATTTCTTTCTAATTTGGTCTTGTATGTTACACAACTTTCTCAGTATTTTATTTTATTGTACTATATATATATATTAATGCATATGTGTATGCATCTAAAAATTCGTGTATTCGCTTAGAGTACATTATGTTTTTCTGCTCATTTTTTTATTTCTATGTAATATTTATTTTTTCTTATAAATTAATTTAAGAAAATAAATTCAATCTGAAGGAAAATAAATCCATAAGACTAAAGTTACACCATGACGCTTGTTAAATTTACTAACTGAAGTGAAGGAAATTGAGTCATTATCTTCCAAATCTATTTTGTGCTAAATTTGTTTTTTTTTCTATACTTGGATATGTCGAAGTGACAGCGTATTTTTAGTAACAGAAATCATAGTTGTTTTAAAACAATATTAAATGATAACAAATACTTTGCAAATTCATTCAAAAATCACTTAAAAGTTTATAGTAGAGAGCAAAGATGTAACAGTATTTTTTTTAAAAAAAATTAAATTTTGAATCACTCTTTAAGCACAAGATTATAATAATTGTAACTTAATTTACAACGAAATATAAATACAGGGAAATACTAATAGACACTAAATCGAAGTCATTTGTCTCTTTTCCTTGATACCTGTTAAGAGTATCTGAATTTCCAGTTACTCATAATAAACGAATGAAAAATATTTTATAAAAAAGAAAATTTGTAAGCATTAATGCCAATGAAATAATTCTTAAAATCATCTAAAAGAAAAAGGAAATTGTCTTGAAAAATAAAATGAACTAAGTAGGATAGATAGAAAAAAATAGCATTACTTCTATTGTATTTAAGCAGTTGTTCATAATACTGCACATCAATAAAATGCTTTTCTTAATGTTTTAATATATATGAGTGTTTTATACAAATATATTTATGCAGTTTAATTAGACACCAGGGGACTTTTGATTCAGCTAACAATAAATTGCGCCCCACCACAGTTGTCATTCACCAATTATGCACTTATTTTGCAAAAGTTGTTATAACATTGATAAATGTCTCCTATGTTTCGTATTATAATGTAAGTCACATAAAAACTAAGTCGTTTTTCAAACTTTTGATGAATGTTGGTATTTACATAATCAGGAATTCAAAAAATTAATTAAATATACAATATTATTTAAATATACAACAAATGATTAAGAATTCTACAACCAACTGTGGGGAGACTACCATACCAAATGTTCAGAATTGTTTCTTTGTAATTTAGCTTGGAACTTATGTACTATCGCAACAATGCCAACGTTAAAGATAACTCGCCAAGTTGGCAACTCTGATTTCTCCGTGTGCCGTACGTGCTGAATTGGTAACCATGTGTTTCACACTATGTGTCAACACGGTTGCGGTTATACCTAAGAACATTTAGCCTTTTTTCTTGACATATTATTTTATCAAATTATTTTTCCACTTAAAATATTTTCAAACGACAATGGATATGGTTAAAACTTTTTGCTTATGTCACAAATATGTCAACAAATATGAAACAAGAAAAAAATCACAGTAAGTTGGGTATGTAAATAGACAGTGAAAAATAAATTCAATCATTTCATGCACCAATTATACCCCATCTCCCGTTTCGTTAAAATTTAAATTCAATTTAAAAGATTACATCGAAAGTTTGATTCTCAAAGAGCACGATTACACTTACAGAAGGACAGATAGCGCAAAATGTATATATCAGTAAAAATATAAAGAAAAAAATAAAATTAAAAATTTAACACAATATCGAAATACTTATGTGAAAATAAGTTTAAAATTAATTAAAACAAAAATTTAAAATGGAGTCCATCAAATAAAAAAATAATTTTGGAACGAGTAGCTAGGGTTAACACATGTGTTGTTTTCATCAATCTTCCGCCTTTGCAACTCGATAGGATAGTAAAAGAATATTCCAAACAAAAAAATCTCTGAAAAAAAAAAGAATACACAATGAAAAATTTCAAAATAAATGAATGAGAAGTCAACCAGTTTAATGTCTAGATAACATAATAGAATACGAAACAAATTCTAAAAATAATTGTTCAGAGGACAATTAAAAGAAAAGAAAATCTTAAAACAATTTTAACCCTTTATCTATTTACGGTACATATAAGTACCACTTACTTTAAAGCTACATAGAATAACCATTTTTACGAATACTTTGACGATATTTAACAGGAATACTCTTTGAAGTCCACTCTTCCAAGATATATGACAGCACGGGTTATGTGATGAGAATTTTAGCGGGGAAGGTGAATAGTTTTATAGCAAACATCGCGTTTTCAGCTGACGGTGTTTCCAGCGGATTGCGAAGATTGTCATTTTTGTTACGTAAAAGTACTTAATGTCAATAGTTTAGCGAGTTATTTTTTTAATGTTAATGGCGACCTTAGAAAATAATTTGACTATTTATTTTAAGTGAACAGTGTGTATAATTAGTTTTGCAGTCGGATATCTATAATTAATTAATTAGCTCTAACGGATTAAACTTCCGAAAGTTGAGTATTTTTTATGTATATCCCTCAATTTTCAATGTAGTGATTCAAAACAAAATATTGCATGAAAAAAATGCAGTAAAATCATAATGCGGTAGATAAAGGGTTAAAGAAGTTATCGTCTAAATTTAGATTCTGAGTACAAGTTGTTCTTTGTAAAATTTTTCATACAGCTTTCTCTTTTTACTAACAATATAATAAATAGTACTTTTATTACAATTTCAAAACATTTTATGTACAAGTAGCTCTTGAAATTTCTACATTTCCATTTCAAATATCTTGTTATTGATAAGAATGAGTGAAACGTGCAGTTTTTAAGAGAGCGCACCACCGTAAGAGTATAGAAACGTGATTCCATAAAGAAATTGGTTATTTAACTAATGAGTTTTCTGAGACCCAATGCAGTCTCACTGCTTTACGAGGACTTCAGGGATCATATTCTGAATCGTTATGTGCTTTTTTATGTTTCAAGTATACACTTTTGCAAATAAATAATGTGTTTAACTGCAATGCAAATTATTTAAGGAGTGATTTTATTGTACTTCAGTTATTACATATGTTTATCTTAGAATTTAATTATTTACTCGTGGGATTACTAAGTTTCAAATAATTGGTATTAATCTTAAAGAATCAGAAACATTATAATAGTATACGAATAGTATCGTAAATGTTTAATATAAGGCATCTCGAAGAATTAAAATTGAAGTGATAAAGTGCGAATGTTACTATTATTCACATTTTATTTGTATAATATTTTAAATAAGTATATTATTTTATTATTTAAAGTACATGTTGTTTACCACAAATTTGTAAAATAATTTAAGCCATAAGTAACAAACAAGACTTGAGATTCTATTCCTTTTCAACTTACGATTTCTATTGAAAAATATTTATTCTCCTTCACATTTTGAATTGTTATGCTCGATTTGTTTGATAATAATATTCATAATAAATTTAGTAAGAAATACAGTTCTTCATCAAGCTTTAAGCGAAACGTACAGAAAAGAGTAACATATGCATATGAATAATATTAATATTATTTATTCGAATTCTTTTTTTAACTAGCGTTTTTTTTTCTATTTTTAGTGCATTATTTGGGTATGGTTCGCATTTTCTTCTTTACTTTGTATTATATTTCGTTTTGTTGGCTGTGTGTGCAACTAAATTTAAAGACTCCAATTCATATTTTCTCCCATTGTAATAAAACCAATATATTTTATTCCATAAAAATAAAAGTATGAAAAGTTAAAATATTAATTAATTTATTTTTAATTGACTGATTGATTGATTTTTATTGGCTATTCATTTATTTAGATTCAACATTATTTTTTGACTAAAAACCAAAACTATGAAACTATTTTTCAAAAGTATTTAAAGGCATTTTGTGCTCTTTCCGCCCGGAATACATTGCCTCTATAATTATTCTATGCACGTATGAAACGTCTTAAATTATTTACTTCAAAAAATATAGAAATGTAAAGTTAAGTAGCTATTTTAATAATAAGTCTGTTATTAAAATAGATATTCAATTTATTTAAATACTTTAAGAAGTTTCAACCATATATAATGGTTGTCGTTTCAGATGTGATAGTGTTTTTTATTTAGAAATAGTTTCTAAGATCTTAATTTTTGTGTGTGTCACTGTAGAAAACATTTGTCTCAGAATGTTAAATAGAGGAAAATTATAAGCTGAAAAAATTTCTTCTAGAACATCTAAATGGGTTTTTATTACTGGATTTAGTGTTAAATATATATTTCAGTTATATATTATTCTACAATTATGTATTTAATGATTTATTTCCATCGCAGTTATATGGCATGAGAAATCAATTGGATCCTCGCACAAATGATATTCTTTGTAATGGAACAGTTCTAAGTATTTTTACATTCAATAGAGTACATACCACCCGTAAAATTAGTTTATATATATATATATATATATATTGAAGTGTATATATAACACGTTATGTTGAACATGGAAGTGGCTTCAATACTGCCAATAAAACATACCATGTAACAAATAAAATTCATGTAACAATCAAACAGGGAATGATTAAAATATCAACAAAGGAAAAACTCTCCAATCATAGTGAAAATATTTATTCTGACATTTTTGCTGTAGGAACTTTATTATGTTTCATTAATATAACAAACACGTGCCGTTTAACTGTAACGTTATTTATATTCAGAAATATATTGTGCTTATTTTTCAAATAATCGATTTTTAAGAACTTTTTATTTGTTGCTATAAACGATTAATAACTGTTAAATTTGCAATAATGAAATAATTTAAATTATTAAAAACAAATTAATTGTTCCATTAATAATTGTATAATTTGTAGAAGAAAACACATTAAAAACAAGTGTCCAAAGACTAAAATTGCATGTGTGAAACTAACAACTTTTTACTTATTTTTATGACTGCAATTTACTTTTTCACTTCTAGTATTGTTTTATAACATGAAATTAATAGTAAGATTATAAATATAAAAACAATTAATTAAAATAAAAATTTGGAATAAAACTATATAAGTAATAAATTTATATTAAAAATATAAATATGAACATGGTTGTTTTCTTTCTTTAAAATAAAATATTTTCCTGATTTATATCATCAAATAAATAGAGATTTGGTATAATTCCAAGCATGGACTTCGGAATTAATTATGAATGCGATACGCCGCTTTGATGCTTAGGTGATTAAAAGAAAGCGTATACAAAATTATTTCTGGAATAGGATCAGACAACGATGTTTAGGATAGACTGAATATTGGAAATAATACTGGAGAATACTGGTCAAAAGTTATATTAATGCAACTGGCCAGAATGGACGGTATTCTTTTTCTTTTTGAAAGGGATGAAAATTTAATTTCCCCTATCCAGTAAATGTTTTGTCTTCGATTCTAAGACGCAACCGATTTCCAGTAGCATTAACAGGGGGAAAATAGGTTCAAATTAATATGGTAAATACAGTTATTTGTCGAAGACACTCCTATTTAATAAAATTGTTAATGACAATCAATTATCTCTTTGGTAACAAACGATTTTTTTGTCTTAATGCCTTTAAACCTCCGATAGACGAGCTTCAAAAAGTTCCATCCATAGGCTCGTGGCATCTGTCAGATGCATTACCTCATACTTACGTTTGAAGATGATTTAATCCTTTTTTGTGTGATTTGACATTCAAATATATTTGACATGAAATAATATTTAAAAAAGAATCAGAAACTGAGATATTTAAAGGAAAAAACATCGAAAAAATAATGATTAGTTATCACTGTTAGTTATCAAAATTAAGGAAGTAGTGCAAAAGCATAAGAACTGACGTTGTTGTCAATTATCAAACAAATTCAATGAGTCATGCTGCCCTAAAAATGAAGAAATCTCCCTCGTCTTTGATACTGAAACTTAGGGCGAGTGTTGAAAGGCAGATAGAAGAAGGAGGGGCGTGTTCCAACGAACCGTAAGGATGCACTATTTTTATTACGCATTTGACAGATTCACGCGCCTAAAGGAATGCTAAGCAGATTAGCCAACCAATGCCAAATTTTCTGTAAAAATTTGTTTTTTTATTAAAGTAAAAACTGTGAAAAGTTCATCTTTATTACAATGATTGTTTGCATTACAGTTCATTTACAGATTATCATACTGGCATGATAGATATGTAGATTAATATAAAATTTTATCAATTATTATCTGGTATTGAGATACTAGAGATCTCACAATTCAAATATTTTTGTGCTTAAAATTTTTTTATTCCTATATTTTAATATAAATCTGAGTCATCGATGAATGAAATCAGGTTTTACGAGTTATCGTAAAAGAACTTTATTATTTGAAAATGGGAAAATGATAATAGTAACAGTTGTTGTTGTTGCTGTGTTGTATATTTATCTGCTAACTTTAGGATATACTAATGAATGTTTTATAATTGCAAAGTTGTATCCACGGCAACATGAAAACTCAAAACAAAATTACTATTGACGCATTTATATCCATTTTTAAATAAAAGAACATATTTCTGGGAAATTTTAGAATAATAAAAATTTTAGAAATCCATATCACAATTTTTTTTTTAAAACATCAAATAACTATTCATAAAGTATTTTTGAATATATTTCATGGACGTATACATTTTTCTTCTAATAATATTTTACTTAGTAACATATAATTTCAAGACTGTAATAGTTTTCAAAGGAATGTTAAAATGTTTTTAAAGGAAACTGATAGCAACGATGTACATTTCGAGCTGAGCGAACAATATGCTGGAGGTGAGGAATTTTATTTCCATCGCGTAGAAAATGCATACAAAAGAATCGAACAATACATTCGCGTGCTGTCATTTTAGTTAAGTATGGTGAATAGCTTAAAAAAGTTAAAATATTGATAAGTGTAGAAGTAAAGTTAATGACCTTTTTAGCTGTAAATGGTTGTACTTGAATAAATATTTATCATTAACATTTAAGCAAGATAATTAACTTTTCTTTTAATGGAAAGCTTAGTATGGCTCTAGGACTGTGAGTACACCTGGACTAACAGAAATATTTTTTTTAAATGATTTTAATTTTTCTGTTTCAAAATCCTATTTTCTGCAAAGCATTTTATTACTATTTTTTTAAAAAAATATTGCATTAATATAACTGAAATATTATCAGATACATTTCAAAGCTTCTAATGTAATAACATTTGCTTTGTTATTGACAGTACATAAAATTAACATAAATATACAAAATAAGGTTTGCTCAAAATGTATCCGACCTTGCATTTTCCCGTGAAAAGTAGAGATTGTAAATCGGCGCCACTGGGCCCAGTGGAAGGTGACAGCTTAATGCACCTGCTTGAATTTCCCCCTCCCTCTTCCCAATGTACCAGTCGTTTTATACAGGCTCTTAATTGAGGTGATTTTATGCGTGTTCATCGGCTTTTAAAATTTCTCTAATTTTTATATCTCTAAGATTATTATTTTTTAAACTAATTGAACGGATTCACTGCATCAATTTTTTGTCCCACGCTTCATGATTTCCTGCTATGTCGGTGGCACAACTTAAGGAGAGGTTTAATTGATTCAAAAAAGGCCGCTCGTTGGTAGCGTGAACAGCGTCTTGCTGGTCACAAACCACTCGAAATACGGCTGTTGTTGGAAAGGTGGAGAATCCGATAGTGAATGATCGTCGTTTGACCGTGCGAGAGATTGTTGAACAAGTTGAGATCATTACAAGTTATTCACATACAATTTTATGTGATCCTGCGCGGAGCGGCCGCGAAATTTGTAAGCAAGCTTCTGTCGGTGGAAAAGAAAAACTCCGTCTCAAATATTCGAAGAGAATGAAGTGTATTTCTAAAATATGACTACCAGTTCAATGTGAAATGGTAAAATTTTAGAAATAATCGAGTATTTGTAACCTAATAGTTAATTTTATACTACACATTTAGCACAGAAATAAATAAAAAAATATATTCTTTTTACGGCCTTTGCTAAGGCTAACTGGAGAAAGCTACAGCTAAGGTATTATTATTTACACTTAATCCTATTCTAAAATTTCATCATCAATAGTCCTTGTGACGCTTATTTGCCAAGTTAATGAAGCAGAAGAAAAGCCCTACAAGAGAGAGAAAACTTTTTATATAGGAACTATAATTTTCATTCAAAAAATTAACCACTTTTTGTATTAGAATTAAAACAAAAATGTTTCATACAAATTACAAAATTCGTAAAAGTACATGTTTGCAAATGTTTATATTACATTTTTTCATCTAATTCTAATATCTTATTTCTAACTTTTCATCCCATCTCCACAAAGTCTTAAATTATGAAGAATTGTACAACTGCGCCTATATCAATTTTTCTAAATCTAACGCACTCAAAGAATATTGTAAAAATTTTTAAATAAATATAAAGAAAATCACGTACAGTAACGATTTTTTTTAAAAAAAATTCTATAGAAGTACTTTTTCAAATCCACACATTTAATATTTATTTATGAAATCTGTACATGCACTGCAACCAACAACTTTATAATTAACTACCTGTCGTAAATCTTTCTAAAACTACAAGCGTATTTTACACATATATCTGTTCATAAACCATAAATGAACCAACCAAAATTAATTTTGAAAATAAAACATAAAAGTTTTAAGTTTTATTTGCAATCTGGATCACGTATAATTGAAAATTTTAACAAATCAGTAACTCATAGTGTTATTTTCATAAGTTGTTTCGAGCTTGCAAAGTGGCTTTTATTTTCTATCCATGGCAAAACTTCAATGTGTATCATAAATCTAGTGATAATGATCATTAATCTTCTTCAGACTCTCCATATATTTTCTCGGAATATTGTTTCATTTCCCCAAAGAGCTCTTGATGGAATGGTAATGGAGCTGTATTCAAGAAGATAGCCGAGATGTACTCGAACAACATACCGGAAAATAACGCATCAGATCCTTTGAGAAATACTAAAGCTTCTGAAATTATGCATCAAAAAGGAAACAAAGGAGTACTTCGTCAAAAAGAGAATCTCAAAAGGAAGGAGTACATAAGTCGGAATTTATAATGGTTAAAAATGTGTTACGGTATGAGACGAAAATTAAATAACCCATTGAAACATAAGGTAGCTTATGTTAACTTTCTTTTATGACAGACCCTTGTAAATTATTCAGTATTTACTTGATATAATGAAAGTTGGCCTTAAACTCGTGTCTTTTTCTTTGCATTTAAAACAATTTTTGATATTTTTAGGAAATTGTGAGCGTTCGTTCAATATGTATATTTATTTAAATTTTAATGCCAGAAGTCTTATCAAAGATGTTTCGGAAATAAAGTTCCATAACACGAATATTTGTTAGCCAGATTTACTGAAAAACAGCTAGATAAAACAAATATTTAAAAAATAAACTGTAATTTTAAATTAAACAAGCATTGCTTAAGTCAAACAATTTCATAACGCACTCCCTGGAAATCATATACTGTGGTGTTTCTCAAACTGTGGGGTGCGCTTCCTATGGGGCGTTATAATCCTACAAGGGGGCGTGAGCATATTCAAAAGTCGAAATTGAAAGATTATTTGAAAATTTATAAATTTTCTGAAAGTGTACAAATAAAGTACATTCTGACATAAAAAAAATAAAATACAGATTTACACTAATATAACACACTTATAAATATATTAGTACTGTCACAATACATTTTATAATTAATTTAACAAAACTAAGTTAAGAACGTTTCATAATTATCACTAACCCTGTGTTTAAAAATTAAGACTTATCTTGATGATTTGTCCAGTTTATAATTAATTATTTCAATGTCAATTGAAAATTACGGGATTTACTCCCCAATACTAACGTTTAACACGTGGCGAACTTATGTGGTGTACTGAGGGGACAGTAAAGACCTAAATAAGTAAAAAAAATCCTCTCAAATAAGTAAAAGCCTTACTTCATGGATGAAAAGATCGTACTTCGGAAAGGCGTATATATACGACCGAGGAATTAACGCACGGAATGTGCGATACGTTTATATACACCATCAGCACTAAAGAAATTACAGTCAAATTGTAGTTTTGGTGTCAAAATGTAGTATTATTGAATTTTATACATTGTTATTGCATGGAGGGGGGGTGCATTGAAAATTATGATTGAATATTGGACGGCAAATATTGAAAGTTTGAGTAGAACTGATAAACCGATTTTATAAAAAGAAAAAAAAAATAACATTTCAATTTTCGAGATTGCTAATAATTGATAAGGAAACGAAGCGTTAGGTTTCAAGAAATAAATGACTTATTTTGGTAAATTAACCATCGCTACAAATTGGGTTATTGGCGAAACATCTCAGAATTTTGGTTCATGATCAAATGATGAGAACAATATCTGAGTGGACAGAACACTCTCCAAATTTTACATCACATCAACGTGAGCAAGGATTCAACGTACATCAGCCCCTCTACGCAGTGGATGACCAAAGTAACCTAATAGTCGTGGCTCCAGGCTCGTGACTGCCGTTTGAATCCTGATGACCAAAATACCCCCATGTAGAAGGACCAATGCCCAATAAATTTTCCGATGCTCAAGTTCCTTACGTAGACGTAGTATGTAGTTATGAAAATGCATTGCCTCCTCAGGAGTCATCATCATTGACCTTGGTTCAAAACTTCGACGTCCGTCGCCAAGAGACTTCAAGTCCGTCTGAAGTGAGACTTTAGCAACAACTCACTTTCTCATTCTACTGTGATGATCTTTAATAACATCTAAATTAGAGTGGATGACTTGGCAGTACCTATAGTAACCAGTAGTTACTACCTTGGCAACCACTGCAGCAAATAGACGTCAAAGAACATGATACATATAGAATAGTAAAAAAAAAAATATTTTATTGCACACACAAAAATTAAATAGCACTAAAATTCCTAAACTCAAAATATTAAAATCAAGTTTAAAAAATGTGTCTTTCTATTCCATTAAAAATTTTATTTAAAAGATCTTTCAAAGCATGCGCTTAGGAAGACCTTTCTAACCGTATTTCTCAGAGAAAATGCTATCTTGGATTTGTGTAAAGACCTACGGCGTAGAGCGGTCGCTGATTTCCGCCTAACCACCGGACATGACTGCCTACGAAACTATCTGTACAGACTCAAAATTGCTTCTTTCCCTGATATGCATTCTTTGCAGCTCTGGAGAGGTCAGGGACTCCGTACATCTTCTACAATAGAGGTCGCCAAAGTGGTGGTCCGCGGACCACTATTGGTTCACGGGAAAATTTCGCTGATCTCCAGAAAAATGTGGAATATACTTACTCATCATGTTAAGTTATGTTTAAAGATACATTGAAACATAATTCAATTCATAACAATACGTGAAAAGTTATAAATGTATCTCATTTCATAGAATAACTCCATGGTAGATAAGCTGCACTGCTGTAGCTGCATTGTTATATGTAGATAATAAATCTATTTGAAGCGTAAATTAAGATTAATAATTTAAGTATGCATCTAAAAGAAAGCTTAATCGACCTATCGTCCGACGAAACTCTCAAACATCATTCATCCTTATCTAGATCTCAATTTTGTATTTCTATAAAAAGTGAAAGGCGTTGAAAATTCTGATTCAATTCTTCACAACTATTTATGTGAAAAGACCTTTTCATCTGTCACAGCCATCAAAACTCGGTACCGATTTCAGCTTGAAATAAATGCAGTTCACCATCTTGCAATAGCAACATTGGATTCAAATATAATATCCATAATCTAATTTCAAGTAAGCAGGAACATTCACACACTAGGAATGTATAATGCTATAAGTTTGATATACTTAAACCAATTTTAATTGTTTTGTTTTAACATTTTTTGTTATTCTATCCTATCCTATTTTGTTATCCAAAAAATCCTATTAGTGGTCCGCGGTGCGACCTCTGTTCTGCAAACTCTTGCTCTGCGCAAGACGTTTCTCACCCAACGTTACTGGGAGGCCAGAGACATGTTGGATTGATGCACTGCGCGTTTCAGCTTTTTTATTGTATTCTGTTCTCTTTTTTATTTATATTTGTTATCTGATGTACCTGTTCATAATCTGCTATTAGAAATAAACAAAAAGTTTTCAAAAATGTGAAATAGTTTTTTTTAACTTTACTGTAAATCGATGAAAGGTTTGTAGAAATATGTTGATGGGGTTTAAGCATTATGCTGTGGAATATAAAAGAGTTCAGTTTCCATAATCTGTGTACCTGTTGAATAGTTATATTGGTACAGAGGTATTTTGATAACTTTGTTTTACGTAAGCATTGACTGTAGTGCTAGATTTTGGTTATAAATTAAGTTTACAATTGTTTTTGTTCGTAAAAGAGAAAAAGTCCAAGCTAAAAATTATTTCACATTATATGCCAATCGGATTTCTAATGGATACCAAGAAAAATTTAAAATAGGGTTAGGAAAATATTTGTGTGGATTTCATTAAGTAATCAAAATCAGATTTATGATAAATAAAGGAAAAACTTCTATAGACAATCAGTTAAAAGTTTCGTAAAGGTTTGGATCAATATTTTTAGGCTGCTGAATATTTGATTATCCTTTGGGCAATGGTGGTTAAAATTTCATGATTACGAATTAGATCTGTCGGTGTGGTTTTCTTCTAAGTCATGGTGCTATTAAGAATCACGTGCAGAGGACCTGATTCACTTTAATGTGTTGAGACTCAAGGTTATCATGTGACCTCACTTGACCAAGATTCAAAACCACGTGTTTCATGGTCATTAGTCTTTGCGTTTGTGTTGCTTTGTAAGAAAATTCGATTTTAGAAAAAACTAAATTTTTAGATTCTACTAACTTGCAAATTGAACTAAACTGATAGAAAATAATCAGTAATAATCATTACAAAACACACAAAAACCCCTTCCTCATGAATGCAAAATACCTTAATTGTGAGCTTCAGATTTTTCATGTTGGATGCTTTTGAATAGATCCTTGGAGGTTCGTTGAAATAAATTGTGAGCATATCTAGAAAGAAGAGTGCCATAAACCATTTTTAACGATTAATTAAATGCATTCTAAAACCTTAAAAAACAACATTTCGAGAAATAAGGAAAATAAATCCAAGAAAAATTAAATCCATTCAAGGAACAAAACAATACTTAAAATAAGAACTGAAATGAATACAAACTCAAAAAATCAGAATTAATCCCGAGCAACAAACAAGATTCAACGGCGTATGATTATTAGCGACAATTTATTCCATCATTTAATGAAAAAATGAAACAATAATATTCCACAAATTCCTAAAGCTGGCGATACCCATTCTGATGCCAGATGTTGCTCTGTCGAGAGAAAAATCGAAAAGACAAAAAGCTCTTTATCTAAAAATCTTGGTGAATTGATCTGGAAACTCACCTGATTTGAATGCTCTTTTGAGAATTTATTGAGAAAGATTCAAATGCGTATTCTGAGGAACCAATCGAATTCAGCTTGAGGGCTGAATGAAAGAAGAATGAGATTCAAACACGCAAGAAGTCAAATATTTATGTTTTTGTTGTTTACAGAGCATTGAAATGCCACTTTGGGGCAGCCAAATCTAAACTTTAATGCCAAGTACCAACTTTTTGAATGTCCCCTTAAATATTTAATTATTAATTGCTTAAATAAACAATAATATACAAACAGTTTTGTGTAAAGAATACATAAAATTATGTAAATGATTTACATCTGGATGCAAAATAAGTTTATATTGCTCTATGATGTATTTATTTTGTTAAAGTTGTAATAGAGTTGCAAGAAACACCGTACATTACATTATAATGGCAATTCAATGAAAACTTGTCGAAATCTTGGTGATAGAGTCACGTTGGCGTCATTTTTGACGACCTTGTTTTAGTGACTTGGCTATCATTTTTGGCGAGTTCGTGACCCTGTGGATTCTTATGGAAATTAGTGGAGACATCTGCTAATATCATAATCTATGTCGCAAGCGGATATTTTTTACAAAAAATCCGTGAATCCTATAAATAGGGAGTCACTGCCAAAACTGGGTCAGTCTTGTTTTGACCGTTGGAGAATGGACCAGATATTAGTTATTACTTCGGCTGCTGTGTAGGACGGTCGAGTGCTTTTAAATAATCGTGTACATACTTGAATGCCTTCTGAAATTTGTTAAGTGAATTTGAGTGCTGTATCCTATTATTTCAAAGATTGGTTCTCGGAAATATATTTAAATAGCTCCTAAAAAACTGTCTTGCTCTTTGCGACTGATTTACATAAAATCCTCGAGCCCCGATCTACGTTACAATACGTATTGTGTGTGCGTGTGTGTGAATCCCCAAAATTATTTTTCTTAAAAGTTTTCATGCATATATGTGTGAATAACCACTCGATTTCAAATTTTAAAAATGGAATCTGCTATGGAAATTTTGATAATGTCCGAGAATGAAAAAGATTGTTGAAAAATATTCAATGAAAGCACAATGATACACAATTCTTTAAAGGATAAAATATTGAAATAAAATTATTAATAAAAACATAAAGATTGGACTACAGTAAAACATAATAATAATCAAATTAAATTAATTTTCCTCGGGTTGTCTGGAAGGATTTTCACATGCGTGATATATAACTATCAGGGAAAAAAATGGGGAAATTTTTGGCTTGCTAAATATATTCCGAATAATTATTGTATAATGAAAAAATATTTTTTTATGTAGTAAATTATTTTTAGAGGCTTTAACTATTCCAAGACATTTAATTTAATCGATTCTGCCACATGGCTTATTGAATACATTTTAAAAAAAATCATGATTATATAAATATAAATATAAGGCATCATTACCCCCATTAATTTGATCATATTTAATAAGTAGTATGATCTAAAAGTTCTGGGACAGTGGTCATTGCTGATGACGAAATCAAGTATTTAAAGTAAAACTACTTGAAACGAATTCTCTTATTCCTCTCCTACCTGACCATGTAGGTTTAATCCATGTCAGGTGACCGTACCGCACGTTCAGCTATTAAGATCACGCTTTCCTGCGTGATGTAAGAGAGATGGATTTTCTTGAACAGCGTTGAAACTTAAATTCTGTCAATGCTTAGGTAAAACACAAATTAAGACTTATGAAATGCTAAATATGGTATATGGAGAATCTACCATTGCGAGATCAAAGGTTTATGAATGGCATCGGCGTTTCAAAGAGGGTCGTGAATCCGTCGAATACAATGAATGCGTTGGATGACCTTCAACTTCCCGAAACGCGGGAACTGATACGTTGGTTCTGAATTTGTTCAAAAAGATGGCCATCAAACACTTGTACAAATCGCTGAAGCGGCACACTTCTCGAAGAAATCGTTTGAGAGAATCCATTCGTCGTAAACGGCCTCAGATCTGGCAGAATGCCGTCTCTTATCTTCTTCATGACAACTCCCCAGCACAAACATGCTTCTACATCCTCCCTATTCATCATGCTGAGCCCCGTGGGATTTTTACCTTTTCCCATCAATGAAAAACCGTTTACAGGGATGCCGCTTTGCATCATCAAATAAGGTGAAAGTATCATCACTGGAGATTTAACTGAAGGTTGAGAAAAAGTGTTTCCAGCTATCCTTCCAGAAATTATACAAACGCTGGCAGAAATGTATTGTCGTCCAAGTGGACTACTTTGAAGGCGGGTATGCTTCGGTGCAGGGATTTCTACACCTTGTCCCCAAACTTTTGGATCATATCACTTATAAAGTCTGAAGTGCTGTTGCTGAAGTTGATTAAAAAAGTGTAAGGATTCTGATGTAAGAAAATAATAATAAAAGAATTATTAAAAGGAAAATTAAAAACATAACAACTAATGTAATTATTTGCTAATTTAACATTCATCACATTAAATACGAAATATTGATAATAAAATTACTGTAAAGATATATAAATAAACTAGTATCTATCCTCTCGCATCACTGGTTTTTTCATGGAGTTGTAAGATTATATATAGATATATATATAGATAGATAGATATACATATATATTTAATGTCGAAGTCTTAACATTAAGCATTCAATTTCATTGAAAAAATTCGTATATCCCTTGATTAAAAAAGGACAAGATTCTAATTTCTAAAGCAGAAATATATATTTAACATTCGCCCTTCTTTAATTCCCCCAAACACCATTTTCACACTATTTCTGCTTAGAAAATTTGCCTCCCAAATCTCAAGTTTTTAAATTTAACTGTCCAGAAACCGGAAGTGTAAATATACTTTACGCTTACATAAACCCCTCACCTTAAAACTTAATTTCGACGACATCAATTTTTAGTGGGTCACTAATCAGCAAAATAATCAAGCTTGCAAAATTTTAAGACTATTCGCCAAGTAGGTCAAAAACTTTAATTTTTGTTATCTACAATGTTCCCTCCCCCCTTTAACCACTAGTAGCTCGACTTGGAAGACAACTTCGATAAACCCATTTGTAATATCAAGTGAACATAAAAAGAACTGAAGTGGATTGATGCATGTTTGTTGTTTAGCTAACGTATACTGGTCGCTTAGCGACGGTTTTGTTGTTCTAAAAATTATTATTATAATTCGGTTTCTTTCTTGCTGATGTTTAACTTGCATTCAAAGAAATAATATGAATAATCTTAGCTATGCTGAGTTATAAACTGAACAAATATGTGGAATTTACGCCACTACACCTTTCTTGGATGGTCAACATTGAATAAAAGAAACATTCTTACCAAATTTCAAGTTGGTAGGTCCAGTAGTTACAGTCCTCGCAATGATTCAATCGATTTTCTTCTTTATACAAAATGGTTTATAAATATTTAATTTGTTTTCAGATTGTGTTTTCTTCTGCATGCAATTTATCGTTTAGGAACTATTTAAGTGCTTATCGTTTTTATTGGAAACAAAATATTTCCCCTTTGTTATAAAATAAAAATATTAAAGAACAGAAGAGACTTCAAAATCTTCATCTGATTTGTTGTAAAAACAGAAAGTATCCGAACACGGGAGTACTTTTGTACTCTTGGGCAAAATAACATATTTAAACATTATAAATGTTTTTTTAGGATACAGTACCAATAAATACTAATATTTAACCAACAACATTAAAAATATCTTGCCTAAATTTCTCAAAAATCCCGATTATAAGTGAAATTTTAGCAAAATTTTTTTAAAACTTCAAAGCAATTAGAAAAAAAAATAGTAAACTTATATTAGTTATATTAGAGAGTATAGGTAATAAACTTAGTATTACCAAAACAGTGTCTAGATGCATTTATCTAGAGAATGTACTAAAGTTTTAATATTTTATTGAAGTTTAAAAATTTTAGAGCTGATTGAAAAAACATAAGATAAATCACATTCTTCCTGAGACCATTATTTAAATAATAAGCCCTAACTCAAAAATTATTCATACAATAAGAAGTATTTTAAAACATTCTATAGAAAATAGCATAAATATCAAGTTCAAAAAGGTTTATAGAAATACATTTGTAATATTTTGAGTAATGAGGCTCACCATGATAGATTTCGAACAATTTAAATGCCCACTTATGGTAGATCAAAGACTCACTTCCGGTTTTTCTAACATAATAAAAATGATTGTAGCTTGGCCTCTAGGTAGCGTAGAAGCTAAAAAAAAGCATGTTTTGTACTGCGAAAAGATAGCTCTATTCAATAAAAGAGAAAACAAAAATATCTGTCTTTTGATCGAAGTTAGTCATTTTCAATGTATTCGGATATCTCAAAGATATAACTAAAATAAAAATTTATTTAAAAATTAGAATTAATCAATTCCTATAAATAAATTGTTATTTAGTCGTATATAAAAACGAGCATAATTAAAAATAGTGCAATTATATTTAAATTTAAATTTTCTGAAATATATATATTCAAATTCTTCTACTCATCGTAGCATAACACCATTCCTTAGAAACTGAATCGGCTAATAAGAAGACATTATCCCTCTAGAAAAATTTAGATTCTACGAGGTGATCTAATTAAGATTCTGTTCAAATGGTTAATTGCCTATTTGATACGGAAGTTTTCGAAAGACTTATTTGGGTAAATCGGATAATGAAATAAAAGTAAATTTAAAAGGCGATACTATATGGAAGACAGAATTAATTGAAAGATTATCTTCAAATTTTATCAGCAATACAACAATCTAGATAACTTTGTAATGTAAATGGAAATTATAGTTATGAAAACTTATTAATGAAGTTATTTACAGTTAAAGCAATGTAATTATAGTGAGGCAATTGCTTATGGTTTTATTAAAAACCTTCTTTGAAATTATATAACTACTGTTATAATTTTTTCCCCAATTCAAAATCTTGCTTTTTCGGATCAATTAAATTAAAAAAAATTTCGATTATTAAGTTTAGAGTATTACTAAATAAAAGTTAATAAAATCCAAGACATACACTGGTGTGCAAAAATTAAGGACGAAGTCGAAAAATTAGCATATCAGCTGAACGAAGAGGCAGAGCGGACAGAAAGACCAATCAGGAGATTAAGTAAGGTGATGTACGGTAGCACTTGCGCAGATATGCCCGGTAGACGTAATGGGTGAGTGTCTGAGTAGTATAAAGCATGTTGTCGGTGTAAGATCAGTATTTCTGGCAAAAAGATTGCACGCCGTATAGCAGTTAAAAATCACACCGAGTTGCTGCATCAGCGAGAAATGGCGAATAATCAATCTGTTAGACGACATCTGGATGCTTTTACCCGAGGTCAAATCATTGGGAAGTTGGAGGAAGGCCGCAGTGTGACACGTGTGGCTGCAGAGTTCGGAATTGCTCACAGCATCATTTCACGACATTGGAGACAATTTCAAACTACAGGAACAGCTATACGGGGTTTAGTAGTGGTCGTCCACGAGGAACCACACCCGCAGATGACCGGTACATTGTCTTAAAGGCCAGAAGAAACAAGCGGCAGACAGCGGGAGAAATCGCTAGACAGACGACACAGGCGACTGGACGACCGATATCCCGTTTTACCGTGGCCAGAAGACTGCACGGTGGGGGTCTGTTTGCACGACGCCCTGTACGGTGTGAACCTTTAACGCCTGCCAATCGGAGAAGGCATTCTCTGTGGTGCCGGGAACACCGGAGTTGGAGAGACAATGAATGGGGACGAGTACTCTTTACAGAGGAGAGCAGATTCAGTTTGAGCAGCGATTCTCATCGCATACTCATCTGGAGAGAGCGGGGAAGCCGCAATCATCCCACGAACATCATTGAAAGGGACAGGTATGGAGGTCGCGGGGTTCTCGTTTTGGGGAAGCATCATGCTTTGTAGTCGTACAGACATTCACATCTTCGACGCAGGTTCAGTCAACGGAACCCGTTATTGTAACGAGATTCTTCTTCCATATGTGCGTCTTTTTAGAGGCGCTATGGGTCTGCAGTTCATTTTCATGGACGACAATGCACCATGTCATCGCACAGTAGCTGCCGAACAGCTCTTAGAGAGTGAGGATATTGAACGTATGGATTGGCCGGCACGTTCTCCGGATCTCAATCCCATCGAGCATGTATGGGAATTTCTTGGCAGACGCTTGGCAGCTCGTACCTTACCACCAGTAATGATTCGGGAACTTCGATTGGCGCTGCAAGACGAATGGGCAGCAATGCCTCAACAACTCATTGACACCCTCAAGGCGCTGTGAAACCTGCCTAGCAGTCAGGGAAGATCATATCCCCTACTAAAGACCGGATGTTTTTTGCTGGACACACATCACAGGGATGTTTTGGCCTTCAGTCGCATTGCGCTTCATGCTACTTTTTCAATCAAGCTTCTTTTTATCCCTCTGATTTCTCTTTTAGTAAGTGTTGCTTACATTACACATGTCCTTATGTATTGGGATCTTACGGTATTAAATGTGTTGATTTGGAAAGCTTTTGTACAAAGTTATATTGAAAAAACCGTCTCGTCCTTAATTTTTGCACACCAGTGTATTTCAGATATTTCTAATTAATCAATACATAACTAAAATATATTCATAATTTTTAATATTTTCATTGATATTTAACAAGATAAGAATGCACATTTATACATAGTATAAGTGGAAAAAGCTAAAAAATGCGTAAGTACTAAAATATTTTTTGAAAATATATGTAGCGTTGCTGGAGAAACGTTTTAAAAGGATTTGATTACATTTTTAAAAAAATGATTTTTACGATGAATGTTTTTGAACTAAAAAATGTCACCAAATCAATTTATAACAATAGCAAAGAAATAATTACGAAGACGAATGTCTATGGATAAACATCATGAAGAACTTCATTTAGTCAATACAAACATAGATAAACCATGACAAAAAAAAACCCCGACGATAACAGGAAAGTCGAATGGCAAACAATGTCAATGAATCAAAACATCTTTTCATTTGTATTTCGTTTGACATTCCGGTGTATAAAGTTTACATTTAAAACAAAAACTAAGATTTACATTCAGAGGTGAGCACTATTCGCCGGACACGAAGATGATAGATTTAAAAATAAGAAAAAATCATCATATAAAAATAAGATTCCTATATGTACATCAATGTTGTCTATTTAAGTGGGTTGATGTGATGGGTCCAAAAAATCAATTTTTTCCTCCATAAATTGCTTTCTGAACATGTCTAGCATACTGTGATAAAGGGATTTTTTAAAATTCGAAGTCGTTATGTAGAAGCAGTGTTAGAAGAGCAGCTGTCCTGTGCGCTAAGTTAAGATTTTCATTCTTGTAATTGGACCTGAAATTTTAAACACGTGTTTCTCCAAACTCTTCTTTTCATACTTTCCTCATCATATCTCAAGAACGGTTTTACCAAATGACTTCAAACTTATAGTGTTGACTCAGCATATATATACGCACCAAATGGATATTGACCATTCCAACATTCAAAATATTTGTATTTTTATAACAAAAACATAGCAAAAAAACCCATGAAATTCGAAACGTTTCCTTTAGAGGTCTACCAAGAATCCAAGTTTTAAATATTTTCAATTGAGTATAGTTCATTCTGTGCATTTAAGTTTATAGATTGAAACGCCGCTAATTTTTTTTTATTTCAAATCAGAAATCAGCCAATTAGCCGGAATCGTGAAGGAAGTGAGCGTCCGTTTTTTCGATGCGGGTGTGTCCAGAGCGCTGTAACTCACGTTCTATTGGATAATTTTGGCTAAACATTTACATGCATACTCTTAAAATACATATAAATAAATGATAAAAATTTTCAAGTTCTATCTTTCTGTTGGTTTTCAAAAAAAATTCTCTTAGAATGCTTAAAAAACAGTATGGCATACATTACAAATTTTTATTTCCCCCTTATATTTAAGCAATTTCTTGCTATAAATCGGCTTAATTAACTCATATACACTTCAAAGTTTTCAGTTATATTTGCATTCCATTTGCCCATTTTAAGACAATTCAACTTACGCTGTTTCTTGTTATAGTTAATCCATTTTGACTATTTTCTAGGATCCAGTTCACACCAGTCATCCAGTTCTTACATAGGCTTTTCACCTACTTCTTTGCACAGAACCAATTTATTTTTAAGCATGTTAAGTGGAACCTTTTATTGTTCTTTCTCGTACGGAACTTAAAATAACAGCAAGCTTCCTTTTTGCAATATGATATCCATTTTTCTTTAGTCAATTCAGTGCTTCTCAAACATTCAATAGTCGCGACCCAATATTCAATCATCATTTTCATCGCGCCCCCTCCATACAATAAAATTGTATTGAATTCAATACTACAATAATTTTACACTAAAGCTATATATATATATATATATATATATACGACTTTAATTTCGTATGTGCCACCGACGTATATAAACGTCTCGCTCAGCCAAAACATTAATTTTCTGGACGTATATAACCGAAATTCCGAAGTACGATCTTTTCTCTGCATGCTATCCATAAAATTATTCCTAAGGCTTCCGAATACAATACAAGGGCCTTAGGCAGTCTTTGGAAAGGATTTACTTATTTCAGAGGATATTTCTTATTTCTTCCTTTTCTCCCTCCTCCCCCCTAAAAAAAACATCAAAATACGCGCGTCTACGCGCAAAAAGGCGGCACTAAGCAGTGAACCGCGTAACTTTTAATCGGCAGTTAGGGAAGTAATTATAAACTGTACAAATCATTGAGATAAGTGTTAATACAAGCCCATGGGGTCCCTGGTAGTCAAATTTGATCTTAACATAGTATTGTTAAATAAATAATAAATTGCATTGTGCAGTGCAGATTGTGAAGGTCTCCTTGGACCTCACTTTGAGAACGAGAATAAATAGGAGTCATGTAAGAACCAGTAGCCATTTTTATAAACAACTTTCTTTATTTGGTTATCTTATCCAAATAGAATCAAAGACTTATTAACAAATATATCTAACTAGTATTATGAGGTTTTAAAGGTAATATCCTTTAAATTAACTTAATTAATGATCCAATTAATTAGCAATTAAATAACGATCACGCAGAGATTACCACGATAAGAGATCCCAGAATTATATTCTATGTTCTTATTGAACATTTAATTTTAATTTCATTCGCAATAATAAGACTAATATTTACCACACTGCAATTCAGCTCAGCTCAGCTCAGCTTTTATCTGAGATTAAATCTTCCAACAAGAAATCTTCAATTTAACTTCACTATAACTTTCTGCTTCAATCTCTATCTCCTACTGCTTTAACTTTACTATTCCGTTTGACTTAAATACTTTATCTAATCTGCATAACAAGGAATCCTGTCCGCTTTTTGGAGTTGATTGGAAATAGGTAGGGAATTAAATTTCCCTAAAAAGGACGACACAGAAGGTTATTGATAAAGTTCCGTATAGATTTGTCACAAGATACTTTTTTAAGTGTATTATATCAGTGTAAATATTTATTTTACATTTTATTACGTCAGAAATTATTTTGCTGGCTAACTTTCAGTAATTTAACATTTTTTTTGAATAAACTATCGTTTTCAACTTTTTTTTTCAATATGCTCGCGCCTCCCCCGTAGAGTTATCACGCCGCTCTAGGGGGCACGCCCCACAGTTTCAGAATCGCTGAGTCATTTGAAAGATGTTGCTTTGGAAGCCAACTTTGGATTTGCTTCGTTTGGTAGGAACCCCATGTTTTCTTTAAAATCATGGCTTCAAATATCTGAAGAGAAAGAAAACATCTTACTGGTAAATCCGTCAATTTATCTGGTTTGGAAGTGTGTTTTACCACAGAGTGGGCTCCCATTTTCTCGAAATTCTAATACAATATTCTTGTGCACATCTGTATTGAATAAACCTACCGTCTTTGCAAAATTGCTCCTTTTTTGCGCAAATATTTCCTTTACACACATTTTGTTTCATGTATTGTTAGTTGATTCAGTATATCATTGTTCGAAAGTCATGTGAAATCCTTCGAGTAATTGATTTCAAAAACGATCAGATAATCACACACGTATGTTGATCCAGGTTTCTTCGTAAATAATAAAACGTGTGTTATACAAATAATATATTTTAATATTGTTAAATGAAATTCGAAAATTTAGGGGCACACGTTGTATTCTGGAATAAATGGTAGTTGTTGTAATATATTTGGGGATAGATTAGGGTTTTATACTTAGTTTCAAATATTTTATTATTTATAATTATAATATATTTTATAAATCAATCGATTTCTGTTATTGTATTACAGGAATACTGTTCGGGTAACTGGTATACAAAACTGAATTGATGAAAATTAATAATTACGCAGTTAAAGCTTTTGTCTTGAATGTATAGCTACGTTAAATGATCTATAACTTTTTGTAGCAATGCTCATAATTGATCGGTTACAATTTAATGTTTTACTATCGATAAGACCTTTTATAAATCAATTTATTGATCCTTAAGACTACACGGTACCCTATTTCAAAAAAAAAAAAATTTGGAGACCGTTACAGTAAAAAGAATTGATGTTTTGTATTTAGATTATATTATTAAGCTGATTCTGTAAGCAAAAAGTCAGTTTTAACAGCCGATATTTTACAATTTTAAAAATATCGGAATTTTGAAGTTTATTCAAACTCTTATAAAATACTCAATTTTTTAAAAATTTTAGTAATTTTAAGCCATTTAAAATTCTTAGATTATTGCAAACAAGATTTAGTATGGATTTGAAAATATATTTGCTTGTTGATTTTTAATAATTATTTTTCTGGAAAAACCTGGAAAAATCACGAAAATTTTTAAAATATCAACTTTAGCATTTTTTAGAAAAATAACTGGAGTTCTCAGCCCTAAATCCATGCTAACTGTTATAGAACATACATTTGGGAGTATATACAAAAAAATCAAGGTTCTATCTTTAACAGAAAAAACGTCATAGGGATTAGAAAACACTTATACCTTCAAAATTAAAAGCCTGAAAAAAAACGCATTTAAAGTTTGTAAAGTCATAAAACAAAAACTTATAATGTGCTCAAATTTTTAATGTGTTATTTCCCAATGTATGTTCTACATTAAAACACTATTTTTATTAAATATTACTGAAAATTATATTTTTAATTCAAAATATATTTTTGCATAATATTGATAGTATTTGTTAAGACGTCAGTTTATTCAGCTTTATCTTAACCTAATATTTCACAAAAGTTTTGAAACACGAAGCATTTATGTATAAAATAATAATGATACTAACCTAAGCTAATAATAGTCAGGTTTGCTCATAAAATTTAATTTTTTTCAGTTTTAAATTGGGGCAGTTTAGGAAGTTTCAGCTCTTGTCGTACGACTTTAAAATACTAAATCATAGCACTACAATATGTTTAGTATAATGTATTTTGGTACATCAAGGTGATATTCAGTTATATCTGCATGATTTGAATTCAGAATACTTGTATTCGGAAGTCGATTTGCAGAATTAGCTGAGGACTGATTTTTAGATACATCATTTACAGTAGTATTCCATCTCTTCGAAATACTGTTTCTCACAGAAACCCAGAACGCATTTTCCATGGCATTTTCTCTACAGGAAAAAATTAATGATAAAGCTTTTAAGTTATATAAACTATTTTTAAAGCAAAAATTTGCCATGAAATTAATCTTTATTAATAAATAATGAGAACTCAAAAACCTCAAAACATAATCAAGCAGAAATACTTTTAGTAATGAAAATTGGAATTAATAACCATTTCAAAATATAAGCTCAAAAATATTTTAAACTAATTCTACTTAAGTGTGAAAAAATGCTTTAAAAGGAAACCGAAACCAAAACCATAGCTCATAAAACTTCAAATATCTTAAAAACTAATTTGCTAACAGATCTGAAATTTCGTGGCAAGCATCTCAATGACATGGGCCACCAAAATATGCAAAAAAAGTTTTCGGTAAAAATGAAATTTTTAGGGTACTGTGATATACTTAAAATAAATATTTTATATGCCTCGTAGGGTATTGATCTTTGAAAATTGTGAGTGGCTGAAAGAAATTCCTCAAAAAATAGTGATTGATTCAATTTGAAGTAAAGTCGAAAACAAATACTTGATCTAACAAGAAATCACGAAAGACAGATGAATCTTAGATAAACATTTACATCATGATAATAATTTAAAGAAATTCAAAATATATATTAAAAATGCATAATTCCGATTGAAATGTTGCAAAAATACGCTTGATTAAAATGAAATGTTTAAAGTTTTTTTTAAAAAAAAACCTTCTATAGTTTTTTTGTTCGCTTCTATTTGCGTCTTAAGACATTTTTTAGTTTATTTTTTTTTATCTCAGTTAGTTTTAAACGACATTAAAAAACATCTCACAGCATAAATTAATTTATCATTGAAATTGTATATCAAGACGAATTATATTTGATACGTTTATATAGTATTGTATTGTTTTGTCTTCCACTATATATATTTTACACGTATTTATTTTTATGTTTTTGTTGCTTATGCCACCTGTTTGACAGTACCATCAGATCGAGGTTCACGAAATTCATCAAGATTAAGGGCTAGATTCCTACACCTGACGATAGCCTTAGCTTTGAGCACCACGTGGGTGACAGAACGATTTCACCTACCTTTTGAAGAAGAACACCTTAGGGAGGTCAGAGGCCTTCCATCTCTCTTCCCCTTCCACCAACCAACCGAGAGGACTTGCGGCTTCGACGGCTATTTAGAGTACTTGTAACCCACAAAGGCAATGTACCGTTACAAACATCCATGCCTTCTCCGGGATTTCAACCCAAGACCTACGGCACCGCAGTCAACGTCACTAACCACTATACCGGATGAGTAGCCCATTCTTCATGTAGTGGGTTAAATTCATGACAGTCACGTGATAAGTACAATCACATGCTTTCCATTGAATTAAGAACAAACTGACATTATATTTGTAAGGTTTAGGAACAGTTTAAAGTAAGTAAGTAGATAAAAATGCTCGAATGTTAAAATTCTTCAAAACAATTTTCAATCTTTTTAAAATTGAGTTCGTATGCGATACGTGAATTTTTAAATTGAGTGCATGTTGTTTACCTATACACGCTATTATAGTCCACAAATATGTATAACTTGAAGGAAAGTTTCAGCAAAAAAACAAACGTGTTGTCAATAGCGAAGCGCAAAAGCCAATTAGCTGAAAAACGGGATTGTCATTATCATGTAACTATGACGTCACATGAATTTAACTCATTATAAATTCGAAATTTGTAGCATGATTTCAAAAAAATAAATCCTTCCTTAATTTTTGCTTGAAACAAAAATATATAAAATCACAAAATATATTTTTTAAGCTTATGTTTATATTTCATTTCAAAATACAGATAAGAGACAAATCTAAATCACAAAGTGTGATAATTTTTACTAAGAGTCGTTAATAACTCTAATACTGTGATCTGGATACATAAAAATGAAGAAAATGTTATAATAAGTAAATCTATCTTTAAACGCATATATTATTTAAAGACTAGTACTTAAACGCATACTTTCTATTTCCTGGTTATGTTTACTTTAAAAAAATAATTAATTATTTTATAAAAGTGTTGTTTAATTTATCTGAAACAACCATAAATGTCTATTAATTTAGATAGTGTAACATATTATCATCAACAATTTAATTAGAAACTGCCTATTTGTAGACACTTTCATTCTGCATTTTAGAGAAATACATAGACTCAAATTTACGACCTAAAACAATAATTTGAAAGACTTTTCTCTTTCTCGCACTTACGACTGCTTTCAAGAAATAAAAGGCACAGTGAATATATGTTCAAGTTTTATTCTAGGTTATATAACTTCAGTTGTAAAATGTAGCTAAATGTTCTTGCAAGCTGCGACCTAATTACGAATTTTATTAGTGAGACTTACTTTGAGAAAATTTCCTTCATAATTTCCTAAAGATAAAATTTATTTCAGAAAATATTTGCAGTAGAATTAACTATATAACAAAATCAAATACATTATTTATTTCACTGAAACAATCATGTAGTCCGAAAGCTATTTATTAAAAAAAAAACCTTTTATTCTAAAAATTCGTATAAAACTTATATATTCCCTCTAGACTCACAAGTATTCTGTTAACCAGTACTTCGCCTTAGTAGGCCATTGAGTTGAAAGATTTCGTGTATATCGTAATTAGTTTAAATGTTTACTTTGGGTCCTTAAAATTTTAATATTATTTTATTACTCATAAGCCCCTATTAGTTGCACTTCATGAACAGCGTTCCAGACAACTTCCTTTGCACCATTTTGATTTAGTTAATGCACTTCATGTAGTTTATTTTAGCTTGCTATATTTGTTACCAAGTTAAAAGTAGTTCCCCTGTATAGAGGCAATTTCAGAAGTATGTAAACTATATGGACCTTAATGTTATCTTACTGGAAAATTTCCCGGGATGGCATATCATGTATATCAACGGACTTACTTCTGGATTACAGCAACATATCGGTGAGTTATTAATCGTACATAGGATCAGGGAAACATCTGCATACCATTATACAAGATATAATGACTGCAAATCTCTGTAAGACAAAAAGATATTTGAACATTTAACCTTCTGGCAATAGCAATGACCATCTAGTTTTTAATTTGTAATGCTCGGGACCCTTCAGGACTCGCGTGTAAATAATTAATGAGCTTACCTGCCTAACGGGATGTAATCAAAACTTTATCTCTGAAAAATTAGGTTATTTCAAGTAAGACACATCGAACAATATCTTTCGACCAATGACAAGCTCCGTCCTTGGAAAGTCATGGGAATTTTGGAACTTCCGGTTGCTGCTTTATATAAAAACTCTCGTTCCCATGGAAAAGTGGCCTACTTATTGTCTTTCGTCATGTAGCCTGCCACTCTTTGCTTTTGTCCGTCGTCTTTTGCTCTGTGCCATGTGTTTGTATGTTCATTGCCAAAGTTAAATGGCCTTCTACAAATAAATGCGCATGAAAATCAGCAAGTCTATTCCATCACGTTGACGACATTTGCATCCAGAAATATGTTTGGTTTTAAGTGAAATGTCCTTCATCATAAAAATAAGTTAACCAAGCCAACTCTCCGAGTAACAACAATCTTGTGGAATAATAAATATAAACTCTCACTCAACTACCATTGCATATATATATATGTATATATATATATATATGTGTGTGTGTGTGTATTTAAATGTATATAAATTAATCACATTTCTCTTTAACCCCATCTGGACATGCAGAAAGAGAAAGAAGCGCTTTTCCAGGCCCGTACGTTCGGAGAGGATACGCACACACGGGACCGTTGAATTTCCTTGCTAAGCATTATTTCCTATAAAAATTCATATACAGTTTTAAATGCAATAAAATACGCCAACGCTGGCAATTTACTATCATTGATAATATTTGAACATGGAGTACAAACAAATTTTCGCCTTTTATAAAAAAAACAATGGCAAATTTTAAACAAAATATTTTCATTTTAATAAAAAAAAATTACATACACTTCCAAAGAAAATTGACAAAAATTACATACATTTAAATACGAATATAGAAAATATTGGAAAACTAAACCCAACTTTTTCAAAATATAAACAGAAATCCATAGAGCAATAGATCACGAACCTCTAAATGTCCGATTCTCTCGAAAAATAAACATGTGCAGTTGTTTATATTCATAAATATCTCGGATCAAATTTAAAAAAAAACACGAAGCCGAAAACACATATTGAAGTTCAAAGTTTTATGAAACATTATTAGAAAAAAACTGGTTTTTAACCGCCATCTAGTGCTTGTAAAAATTAATCTATAAACGTTCCTAACTCTGAACACATTGGTATGATCCTAGGCCTACGAGCAGGGAAATCTCAGTCACATATATGATACCGTGAAGGGAGAAACGCGTGATTACATATATGTGATCTTGGTCCTGAACGGGTTAAAGACACAAGAATTTGAAATTATTAGAATCTATGTATATTAGTACAAGATTATCTTACATATATATTAACGTCCCGCTATAAAGCAACACAAGAACTGTTGTAGACGGACCTCGTAATTTTGAACCTTGGTCAAGGAATGGGGTCGAGATTTGAACCGGCAATCTCCTCCCTCTCCTAACTACCGAGCATCCGCAGATTTAGCGTGCATCAGACATCGGCGAGTCTACTGCGGGCGGTATGCAAGAAATTATTGGATACTGGAAAATGATGACGTCATTGGTAGTTTAGGCGGGTCTTCATTCCACCGATATATATTCTTTGTATCAGTTCACAAAATTCAAATTTATTACACCTGTTTCATGACATAAGATATGAATAGTCATATCTAGATGCATTTATACGTTGTTAATTCTTTGTTGAATACTTGTTCTAGTTTTTTATAACTCATTTTAATAATATGGACGTACTCCATTTATATGAAGACTGAAATGGTAAGTTTTGTTAAAATATCCATTTTCAAGCATGAAATAATTAAAAATTGTTTGGCTTTATCAGTTTGATAATTTGTATAATTTAAATTATTATTCTTTGTATAATAATAATTTATACTATACTGAAAATTGATTTATATTTTGCTCTTAATAAAAATAATATATCTAAATTAAAAAGTAACCGTAAGGTAAATTAATCATATAATTTTAAAAGAAACATTTGAACGTATTGATTTTATCATTATATAAAATTAAAATTTATTAAGAGTAATATTAATTAAATTTATCAGATTAAATATAAAAAATAGTGATAATATTAAGCATATTACTTAAAATAAATTTATTTTGATGCATTTAAAAAAAATACACGAATTACTACCGTATTTACTAAATTCAAAATCACCACCAATTTTAAACTTAATTCTCAACATATTTTTAAGAATAACTTAAAAAAAAGTGTATAGTGGTTTAGCAAACCAATGCAGTCGAACCTCTTTATAACGAACCTCTATATTGCAAATTTTGCTATATAGCGAACTTTTTCCTGGAACCTTGAACATGTCACGCTTTTTTCCGTAAAATAACCTCTTTATAGCGAGGTGCATTTTCTATATTATGAAATATTTCTTTTGTGAGTGAATTTTTCTCACCCTATTTTTTAAGTAATTTTTGAACATTTCAAGTTATTATCTTTTTAAAACATTTTATGGTGGTCTTAAATCTTGACTGGTTCTATTAGATCCTAACTCGAGCAGAACAATAGAGTTCTGGATGTTTTATCCAAGAAGTGTAGCCTTTAACTCCCACTGTCCAGTTCAAAAGAGACATCTTCGATATCCTAATTCACACTCAAGGGGTTTGTCCCGAGTCCATGTGTTCAAATTATAAAGTAATGCATGTTTAATATTACTTGTATGTTTTAAAGAAGAAAATGTCCTTAAAATTCATTAATTTTAATAAAAAAAAAATTTTATAGTGAAAATACATTGACACATTCGACATTGTTTTTTCTTCTTTTCCTTGCATTTTTCTTTCTTTTTTTTATGGGTAAGATATATAAATTAAGCATATATTAATTTTAAAAAAGGTATGGATAATTATTTTCTTTAATATACAGCGTTTATGAATAAAGTTTGTTTTAGTGATTTGTAGAGAATATATTAAAAGATGAACCTCTATATAACGAATTTTTCATATAACGAAATTTATTCCGGGATTTAGCGACTTCGTTATATAGAGGTTCAACTGTATTTACAAAATTTTTAACAAACAATAATATAAGTACTAATAAGGAGTGAATAATTAATTTTACCAGTTTTAAAATGTATTAAATGCATATACGTGGCCCTATCTTTGCTCTAACCGCAGTATCTCAAGTTCAATTTTCCCCATCCAAAAAATTTTTCCTTCTTTGATTCTAAGCCGCACCCAATTTTTGGTAGCATTAACACTGGAAAAAAAGTGCAGCTTAGATTTGCACAAATACGGTATATTTACATTCAGAATTATAAATTTTCTAAAAATTTTTAGCTCCTTGGCGTGATAAGATTTATTTTAATTTCATTCTTTTATATTAAATGGCTCTTAGATTTACAAAATAAGCAAGTATTATACAAAAACGTTTTTATGTCAATTCCTTCTCTGGAAAAATTTATTATAGTTATTTTTATCAAATAGTTATAATTAATATAAATATGTATATACATATGTCAGAATCATAATATTAAGTGGCAATTAATTTTATAAATTATCGTGATTGTCATCCAAAACAATCTTTTGTACAAAATTTCAGTTCAACTGAACGCTTTAAAACGTGAGAAAAAACCCTTTAAAACTTTGACACATACCGCCATAATGGTTGCTAAGTAGCCAAAAATGATGCCAACGTGGCTGTATTTGTAATTCTTTGAATAATTAATTTTACTCACTTAATTTTTATTTATTATAATTAAATTACCGTATTGTCATCCAAAATAATGGTGTATATTAAGTATCAGCTCAATTGATTGCTTTAAAATTAATTTTATTAACGATTGAAAATTTGAACAAAAAATATATATATATAGGGATATTGTGAAAAAATAGTAGAAATTGAGAAGAAAAAAGCAGCTAGCAGATTTAAATAAATATTTATTTTCAGAATTAAAGATTTCCACAACCTTTTTAACACTTTTATGTGATATGATTTATTTTAATTTCATAGTTCTATATTAAATGGGTCTCAAATTTACAAAATAAAAAAGGCATTTCAATAGTTAAAATAAAGTTCAGGTCTTTTATTCCACCTTATTTTAACCGTAAGTCTTCAATCACTCCAAAAGCAGAAATTCTGAGCGGTTTATTCTGTTGTCCCAATAAACTCCTTTCCGAAATTCCTTTTGAGAATAGATGTATACCTCTGGGGGAGGCCGTAAGCTCGAATTTTTTCCTGGGATTTTTCCTCTTCTGTTCTAAAGCACAGGAACTTGTCTCATTTTATTCCAAGTCCTGGAGACCTACTAGGGTAAACAGGACAACCCATCAGGCGACTGGGACTTGATTAAAAACCCCATCTGTTAGTGGAAAGAGGGTTTTGTTTCCCCGGTGAATAATTGAATAGCACGGGCAAGAGGTCTTCGCTTAAACGCTTATTAGTTTCTTTAATTCGAAAGAGTTTATCGTTTGGTGTTTGTGTTGTGAATAAAAGAAAATGAAGTGGACAAGTGAGAAGTTTAAAAAGAAAAGTGAAGGGGATAAATTTGGGAGTAAAGGCTGTTAATGAAGGAATTTGGAGTGCAACACTAGAAAGCTTGTCTGAAAAACTCTTGCAACTTTCACAAATATGTGTTATTGTTTGATTTAACTAGTTTTATATGATATGACTAAAATATTACTAATTAAAACATTTATTCTTTGAAGACTTTAATTATTCTATTTTTGGTTTATTTTTTACAATAAAATGATTCATATACGAACAATTACTATACAATATCAAATGTCTTAATCCTCTATTAGGCGCATGAATCTCAGATGCATAGTAAAAATACTATTGGTGCTGCATCCAAGAGGTGGGTTGCGATGCGCCCTTTCTTCTTCTGTCTGCTAGTTGATTTTATTGACTTTACAAAGTTAAATGATTCTTTCTTCTATGTGTTTAATGCTTGAGTAATTTTCTTTAATATTAGTTGGTACTTCTAGGACATGTTCATCACGCTCTTAAGGTATCCAACTACATTCGGAACCGTGATTTTGCAAAACCGCATAAATGAATAATTTTCATGGTATTTAGTGTCACTTAGATTAGAATACATGTATAAAATTATTTTAAGGACATTTTGACGAAAAATAAATTTAAAATACAATATTTTGGCACAAAATTAACTTAGAATAATCTGTTTTCAAAATGTTCTTTTTTTGTGAAAAATGCTTCTATTATAATAATATTTTTCCTGTATATAGCTCAGACCTCTCTACAGAGGCCAACTAGAATTTTTGAAAAATTCACATTATTTTCAGAGTTACCACCAATTGAAATAATTATTGGCGTTTATTTCTTAAAAGTGCTTCCTTCAATTGTCGTAAGATATGGATAAACCCACTTCTAAGTTATATGTTTCAAAAATTCTAGTTGAGCTCTGTAGAGGGGTCTGATCTATATACAGGTAAAATATTATTATAATAGAAGCATTTTTCACAAAAGGAGAACATTTTGAAAAAAGATTTTTCTAAGTAAATTTTGTGCCAAAATAATGTATTTAAGGTAACAGAACACCTTCGAAGAAAAATTTTTGAATTAACCTGAATTTTGCCTGTAAATGCATATTTTATGACCTTATGGGTCTCTAAAATTAGAAAAACACCCAAGAAAATTTTTGTTAGTATACATTTTTATTGTCAAAGGGGTATTTTATAAAAAAATTAGCAAAAATAAGACTTTACGCAAAATATGATAACTGAAAATAAAATAAATATATTGACATTTTGTAAATTGAATAATATAGCATACAACCTTATCTAGGGATAGACTCTTATTTTGGTAATATAACTTTTATGTGGGAAGTTATTGTGTTTCGAGCTTCTATACGTTGACATTTTCTCTAAAAGCTATTGTAATTTTCATTTTATTGCTATATAAAAAAATTACTACTCAACACAAACTTTTAAGAAAAGTCTATTCCCTGTATAAGTATTAAAAAACATACATATAAAATTTTTACTTCATTCAAGCATAATTTTTTGAGATATTGTGTTTTGCGGTAAGAAAAAATGTGAAAAAACTCATTTTGAGAAAACGACAAAAATAACATTAAACTCATCTGATTACAAGAAAAACACTTACATTATTATTAAAATACACCAGATTTATAATCCGTTCCCTCTTTAATTTCTAAAACACTATTTTTTTTCTTTTAATGTGCTCTTAAAAATTTTCTGTGTTTCTTTGTTTTGGGGTCTGCGTTATGAATCGATTCACAGATTCTGCATCTATCTAAATGTTTATACACTTTTGAAGAAAATTTTTTAAATTAACCTAAATTTTGCCAGTAAATGCATATTTTATGACCTTATGGGTCTCTAAAACTAGAAAAACACCCAAGAAAAGTTTTATTAGTGCACATTTTTACTGTCAAAGGGGTATTTTATAAAAAAAATAAGCAAAAATAAGATTTTGCGCAAAACATGATAATTGAAAATAAAATAAATATATTGACATTTTGTAAATTGTGTGTGTGAATAATATAGCATATACCCTTATCTAAAGAATAGACTCTTATTTTGGTAATATGACCATTATGTGGGAAGTTATTGTGTTTCGAGCTTCTATACGTTGACATTTTCTCTAAAAGCTATTGTAATTTTCATTTTATTGCTATATAAAAAAATTTCTACTCAACACAAACTCTTAAGAAAGGTCTATTCTCTGTATAAGTATTTAAAAAACATACATATAAAATTTTTATTTCATTCAAGCATAATTTTTTGAGATATTGTGTTTTGCGGTAAGAAAAAATGTAAAAAAAATTCATTTTGAGAAAACGACAAAAATAACATTAAACTATTCTGATTACAAGATAAACACTTACTTTCTTATTAAAATGCACCAGATTTATAATTCTTCCCATATTTTACTTCTAAAACACTAATTTTTTTACTTTTTAAGTGCTCTTAAAATTTTCCTGTTTTTCTTTGTTTTGGGGTCTGCATTATGAATTGATTCACGGATTCTGCATTTATCTAAATGTTTTTATCTTCGTAAGGTAAACACCCCAGGAATTTCAATGTTCATTTTATTAAAAACTTTTAGACACCCATTTAATCCTTCATTGAAGTATATAATAGCATCATACGACCCAAATTTAATTGTTTTGAGCGAAACAAATACTTCCTTCGGTACTTTTTGCCAAACTATTCCATTAAAACACTCGTTGGCATTTTGCGTGCGTCCATGCAAGCACTTACTTAATATTTGTTTGTCTCATAGTTCTAAATATATTGGTTTAATTTTATTTAAAACATCTTTTGATAAACCAGAATATTTTGTGGATCATTTTGTTCCATTTGCCATCCCCCGCTGAAAATAACACCAGCTTTCTTTCCCTATTGGGCATTGACCATGCATCGGTTCCTTATCACTTGATGCACAGTGATATAACGCAGCAATTACATTTTGCTGCACGGCAGTTAAGTTACCGACATTGCTGCGAACAGCAATTCCGTAATAGTTTTGAAGTCGGTCAATAAAATTATCAGTTAATTTGCCTTTACCAGACAGGCCTTTAGTTTTAGTTTTCAGTTTTCTCAGACGCGAACCCACTCTCTTTTGTACATGGCCAATGCACTCAAACTTGGTCACACTGTTTAATCCGTAAGTGTCTTTCACACTCATGAAAGCTTTTGAGTCGCCATCCCCATAATATTGAGTGTATTGCAGTCTGCGGTTTTTTTCAGATCGAAGAAATATTCGGGAAACCCCCACAATTTCCATTTTTGATGAAGAGCCTGTGAAATTACACTGACATATGTGGTCGGCTTTTGACGACTCATATTCAAAGTTTCTTGGCATAGTCTGAAGTCTCTTACATGTTGGACAGTAGGACGACATAACTTCTATGTCTAACACCTTACCAGTATCAACTGATATTGCAGCAATACAGCCATTCATAGATGTATAGCCTCTTCGCTGCCATATACCATCCACCGATATGCCACATTTTACAATATCGGATGAGAGATTTTGTTGTTTCTCCACAATTTCAGTAGCAGCTTTTATGATGGATTCCTCAGCTACTTCCTGAACCACTTTTAAAAGCTTTGCTTCCTGATTTTTGTAAGCAGTTTTGGTTAGTCGAGGCAAATTTAATGTTGAGCATAATTTAAATGCCCCAGCAAAACCCCTTTGCCTATCTGCCTCATACCATATACTAACCTGGTATTTATGACAGGTGCATTTACAACTTTTTTTTGATGAAGCAAATGCAAAAAAAAAAGTCACAACACTTACATTTTAGTGTAAAATGGGAACACAATCCATATCTGGAATCCTCGAATAGTTCTACTTTTTCAGCAAAACATTTTGGGCAGCAAAGTTGAGCAAAGGCTTCCACAATAAGTTCAAGGTCAACGATTATGTTACCAAACACAGGACCAGGCATTTCTTCTGCAGTTGAGAAATTTTCTTTTCCCAACTTTGAACAGCTAGCAGTACATTCAGGAACTTCTGAAGTGCTATTCTTTTTCGAAGTGTTTGTGAATTTATTACCATAAAATTGCCGCTTGCGCTTTCTAGCAATACTTTTAACCATTTTTAAGTTAAAATAAAGCAGATTAAAAGAATCAAATAAACTTTTTTACGCTGTCAATTCTTTCAGTATGAAAATCAAACGCATATGTAAACAAAGTCAAAACAACAAACTTGCTGCCAGGTTTTACACATAAAAAAGGAAAACTGTATTTCCAAATACATTTATATTTATTCTTAAATGTTCTATTTTATTTTCTGATTAAATATTTGTATATTAATTATAATATTTCATGTCATATTTTATGAAAGAGAAACGTAAACAAACAACTCGGCCACTTCCGGTTAGCAGAAACTATTTCGGGGCCGAGAAATTTATGATTAAGTAATATTGAAAAAGCTGTAACTCGGCTTCTAATTAAGATTGAAACAAAATTTTAACATATTTACAAAGATAAAAGATTTAATTTTAATATAAGACCAAAAAAGAAAAATCGATATATTGACCAAAAATTGAGTTTTAGAGGTGTTCTGTCACCTTAAATAAATTAGTTTTGTCAAAATGTCCTTTAAACAATTTTAACATGTATTCTAATCTAAGTGACACTAAATATCATGAAAATTATTCATTTAGGCGCATTTGCAAACTCACGGTTCCGAACGTAGTCGATTGCCTTAAGGTAAAAGAACATTTTTTTTTCATTGTTCTTTCAACCAACAATTCAAAAAATATATTTTGGATTTGATATTATATGCTTTTCTGTAGCAATGTTTATGTAAATAATTAAAACATTATACATAAAATATAATTCAATTGCAATTGTTATATATTTCCGTAAGTATTTTTTTTAAAAAAATAGAATATTTAAATAAACGATTTATAAATTTCTCTATCTCTACCATACCTCGTGGGAATATTGAGCATTTAAATGCGTAAATATCAAATGAATGCATCAAGAAGAGAAGAAATATAGTTTTTATAAATAAGATCCTATAATCACCAGATTTGTTGAGATCGCTGAAATCCCCAAATACACTCATTAGACAGGATTATCTAAGAAACATTTTCACTCACGCACACACATCGCTTACTCGTAGTAGCTATGGCTATTAACTTGTGATCCCGTATCTATTGAAGCATCAAAGAAATCCTAAAGTGGTAAAAACCAAGAAGTATTAGAGGTTTCAAAGTATATATTATTGTACAATCATTATAATTATTTAAATGCATAAAACGATAGTTTTCAAAGCATCAAATTGATAGCTTTAAAGCCTCCAAATTAAAATGATATTAAATATTTCTTTTGCTGGTTAATGCGTACTATTAGCGAACTAAGATGTGCATTTAGTGTTGATGTATTCCTCAAGGAGTTTGCATTATTGGAAATACAATGGGATTAAGCAGTAATCTTTCTTTGTTTTCGGCATGTAGTTTGTCATCCAATCTTTGACTTTTTCTTCATTTCCGAACAGTTCGCTTAGATCACTCGTGTGTAAATAAGAATATTTATTTGATGAATTTTGTTAATAAAAAAATACTAATAGATTTTCGACTTCTTCCCCAATTACAGCCCTTACGTCGATAAAAATCAACGAACAACCAACTAATGATAATGTAAACGACATAAATATAATCCCGTTGTTTGAGGAACTATTCCTTAAATGTGTTACAATTTGGTTTCATACAGGAATATTTGTCATATTGTCCAATATTTCTGAAAATGTATTATATATATATATATATATAGCTTGAGCATATTAAAAAAAGCATTCTTAAATTTATATTAACACTAGAACGTCCATCGCTGTCAATTTGACTACAGAGCATGTTCAGTTTGTTCTGCTTTCCGCATGTTTGCAGGGCCATTTGAAAATGTTTCATGATTTTAAATTATTTTCCATGCTAATTTTACAGTAAAGGCTTTGTGGTTCTGTTATAATTAAGAGAATTTTTTTATTTAAATATACCTAAAACGTGTGCTGCTGTCATTTCGACACCAAGACAAAATATCATCATAAATAACTGTCTCAGTCATTATTACTATTAGTAAGACAAAAAAAAAACTTCCTAAAATATTATAACATATTTATTTGACCTTGAATTCAGTTTTATTGGGTTAACAGTGGAAACGAATGTTATTTTTCTAAAATTTTTGTGTCTAAGTGTTTCGCATTAGATGGCATTTGGTTATTTGCTCATAAAAAAATCAATCAATATTCGAACCTTGTGCAGAGCTGACACCCTGAAATGACACTTCGTAGAAATGGTCTAAGCCCTGATAAAATTGCTAATTCATTGCGAAAGATTTCTGAGGAGGGATCGGCTCTAATTTATATTCCGATGAAGACATAAGATTGAGTAAAAGTGACTGCGAAGAATCTAAAGTAAAACAGGTAAAATTGATTATATTCCAGTAAATTGATATATATATATATATATATATATATATATATATAACAATTGCTAAGGACGGATAACACTATCATCCATAGCAAACAAAATGAAAGGAAGCAAAATGTGGAAAATTAGAATAAGTGCGGGATATTAGTAAGAAGAAGTATGAGTATGCAAATTTTTTCCCCACGTCTGTTCATCACGTGATAGCGTTCATAAGAGATTTAAAGGTTTTGACGCGTGTGGAGAGTTGTTGTTTCAAGTCAAAGTTTTACAGGAAAGATTTAATGGACGAACTTAAATTTTTGGCATGTCTTCCCGACATCACATAGATGGTTTTATGCGTGGCCGAATTATTGGAAAGATCGAAGAAGGGCGAAAAATAACAGATGTTGCCAGGGAGTTCGACATCTCTCACAGCGTTGTTTCATGGCTGTGGAAGTCATTTAAAACTACTGGAATGTATAGTAGACGGCACGGGGAGGTCGAGTTAGAAGTACGACGTCTGCAGAAGACAGATATATCGTCCTATCAGCAAAAAGGAACAGGCGCACCACAGCTCAGCAGGTGACAAATCAGTTTCTTGCTGCCTCAAGAAAAGATCTCCCGAAAAACTGTTGCCAGACATTTGAGGGGAGGAGGACTACGCGCACGCAGACCTGTTGTGTGTGTCCCATTGACCAAACAGCACCGTACTGCCCGTTTGCAATGGTGTCGTGAGCATCACAATTTGACTGAACAGGACTGGGCATGCGTACTACTCTCAGATGAGAGTAGGTTCAGTCTGTCATTGGATTGTAGACGCCAACTGATCAGGCGCGAGAGTGGTACTGCTTATCGTCCAGAAAATATCCAGGAAAAGGACCGATATCCGACATGCAGTATCATGGTGTGGGCCGACATCATGATCAATGGCCGCACGCGCCTACATGTGGCCGCACGCGCCTACATGTGGCCGCACGCGCCTACATGTGGCCGCACGCGCCTACATGTGGCCGCACGCGCCTACATGTGGCCGCACGCGCCTACATGTGGCCGCACGTGCCTACATGGGACTATGACGGGCCAACGATACATTGATGAAGTTCTACTTCCTCATGTTCGTCTTTTCCGTGGTGCTGTCGGTGATAAATTTGTTTTTATGGACGACAACGCAACATGTCAACGAACACTCGCTGTTCAGGATTGTCTAGACAGCGAGGGTATTCAACGTCTCGTATGGCCAGCGCGTTCTCCAGATCTAAACCCCATTGAAAATGTGTGGGATGCTTTGGGGAGGCAAGTTGCTGGTCGAAACTATCCTCCGACAAACAAGAACGCCCTCATCCGTGCACTCACAGAGTAATGGGATAAATTGCCTCAACAGCTGCTGGATAATGTTGTGTAAAGTATGGTACGACGTGTGAATGTTGCATCACACTCCACGGTGGACATATCCCGTACTGATACCTTTCTTTAAGGTGCCTGCTGACTTTTAGATGCATTGTTCCATTTTTCCGTACGCAGATCAAATGAACATTTTTTTCTTTCAGATGTTTCACAGCTTTTGTACTTTCCAGAACAATGAATATTCTTTATTCTAAAGTCTGAACAGTATGGCAACTATATTTTATCCTACTAGGCCTCATGCCTCGCTTAATGTTATGCTACATAGCAATTTGTGATCCGTCCTTAGCAATTGACCAGCAGTGGATATATATATATATATATATATATATATATATATATATATATATATATATATATTTGGTAGGAATGGCATAGAATGGATACCGCATAATAGTAATGTTATTGGCAGATCTACGACTCGAAATGTTTTGCGACAAAACAATGGTTCAACAAGCGTCGCGAAATATAATGTGAACGTCAGTTTGTTATGATATAAAGCAGTGCTTCTCAAACTTTAAATACTGGAGCCCCCCTTTTCAATCATAATTTTAATCGCGCCCCCCTTATATATTAATAATGTACTCAATGCAATAATAATGCACTTTGACGATAAAGCTACAATACGAGATCTTACTTATAAACCATACAATTTAATAACATAAGTATTAAATTTTGAACACTACTTTTTTAAACAAAAAAATAAATTATTTAAGTAATAGGATAATTATTATGTTATTTTTCCTTTCTCTAATTTTCAAATTGAACATATTGCAAAATGCGGCGACTACTTAGAAGACAAAATATGGATATCTGCTAAATATAGAAAAATAACTCAGAGGGTCAATTTTTAATCATAAGCATTCCTTATAAAAATTTTGCTTTGCAAGACAAGCCCATGGAAGTCGTTAATACTTATTAAACATGTTCTTAATTTAGTATTAATTAATTAGTTACAAAATACTCTGTGCAGCACTGACACATTAAAAGTATACTGGCCGAAGTACCCGCTCTTTGTAGGAGTTCATTTATAAAAAAATAAAACATTCTTGATATAATAGCTGTATTGTAAGGAGAGTAAAGCCAAGTGCGCGACAATATTTACAAAATTGTAAAATGTTTTTTTTTAAATGATTGCTCAAATTATAATTAGTTTTAAGCGAATTTTAATTTTAAGCCTTACAGAATTAGATTTTATAATTGACGTTAAATAATGAACAATAATATAAAATTCCGATGAAGAATTATTGTATTATTTTTAATATTTAAAGCAAAAAGACTTCAACATGTTTTAACCTGGTGGCAGTCGCGCACTCGATACGGTCGAGCGGGGTTATTGAGTCACCCCAATAATTTTTTTAATAATTATTTTATTGTACACGATACAAATCGTGATTCCAGAGAATAATTTAATTAAAAGAGAGTTTATATATACTTACCTACTTTCAAGGACTTTTCATCTTTTATTTGGTAACAAATAAACAGTTTTGCCAGAATTTACAATTTCGTGATCTATGTGTCCCGCTCGACCACTTCCGAGTTAAAAGTGTATTCATTATGATAATATGTATGTTACTGCTAAATACAATTGTTATGCTTGATATGTTTGAAAATACTCATCTTGGTCTAAGTCTTGGCCAAGTAATCCATCAAAGTGTGTGTGCTGTCCGTGGTTTTCCAAATATCATAAAACTGTTTTGCATGGAAAAAAGCGCAACAGAGAAATACATTACTTACAACTTCCTTAAATGAGAAATAAACACATAAGAGAGGGGTCATAACTAACTGTACCAATAACTTAGAAGGTCAAACAAATTACAGCTATAAGGTGCAGTATTTCAAAAATAATGACAGTGATGAATTCGTTATGTTCCTAAATTTTTTCGATTCTGGATCTGGGATCTGTTTTTTCACTTAAAGAGTAGAATGTTAGTTTCAAAAAAGAAAACGTAATAAAAATTCTCTCATCATGGGATTACAGCAAATTAAATTAAATCTTTTTTATTTGGTAATAGGATCAAAGATAGCTAATTAAGTATTCAAGAAGTTTTTTTTGATGATTTAATATCGCCTATAGCTTATATCAGAGTAAAAGTGCATTTTTTAGAATGTCTGAAAGTATTTTGTTTTAATTCATTCCAGTAAATTAATTATTTTAGATTTTATGTGTCACGTTGTTACAATGATACATTGGACGTTTAGGGATAATCGAAATCCCGGATGTTCTATCATTAAACTAATAACACTATCTTTCATTAACAATTATTGTAAGAAAAAATTTTATTACTATATAGTTAATTATTAACTTTTCTTTATAAAACAACATTAGGGCTATTCCGGACAAACCTTGTAATTTTGAAGTTCAGTCAATTAACGAGAACGACACCTGCGCCTTTTGATCCGTCTAAAACATACCACACCACGCCAACGTGAAGACAATGAGCTTCGACGATTTAACAACATCATCCTTTCCTCACGGTGAGTCTTTAGTGGCCCTAGAGTTCGTAGTTGTGTTTCCATGACGGCAGCTACGAGTTAGTGACCATAACCCCTAGACATGTTTATTACTAGAAGAGACTATTCTTAAAATCCTAATGTAAACAATAAATTTTCAATATTGTCCCTTTTCCATGTGTAATTGGTACTTAAAAAGTTTAGGAATATTTTTGATAAAATCAATTTTTTGTTAAGATTAATTGCTTCAGAGAGAGATGTTTTGCTCCAAAATTTTTGTACTATAATCCGCTTGAATACAAACGAAATGTGTGTGTGTCAAAATGTGATGATATCAGATGGTATCTCAAAAGTTGATAAGGAGTATAACGACAAAATTATTTCTTCATATTAATGCATGTGTTGTGGATTTTTTTTTTTTTTTTTAATTTAGGAATAAACATGCTGTATTCCACAGATTTTGGAACAAATAATGAATAGTTTCAACTTGCTTAAGACAGTATAGGGCAGAGATGGCGAACCTTTATGAATCCACGTGCCATTTTTCCTAAAGAAGTGTTTAGTGAGGTGTAGACGTGTCGTCAAGTATTTTTTAGTTGTGATTATTGGGGGAATAAAACTAAATGCTAGCAACACAAAAAAAAACGCTTTATTTATTACGAAAAAATTCCTTTTGCACTGTACAATTGTAAATGTTTTAGTTATACGTGTAATTTAAATTAAAGTAAACATTAGTGTGACTAGTGTTGTTGCAGATTGTGTGTGGATGATAAATATATTAGGATTGTAAGATGTTATTTTTAGTAGAATACACGCTGAAATGGAGTCTTCTGCCATACGGTTTCTATGTAATTAATTTTTTTTGCTGTGGTTCTCTTTTTTGACGAGAGGATTTGTGATTTGTTTTAAAATGCCATTTTACAGACGATGTTCTGCATACCACTCCTCCAGAGCATAAAACACACATCGCCTTTTGTCGACTTTACCAACGATACCATATTTCTAGATTCAACAAATTTGAAATTTTCTGTTACATTTACTATTTTGCATTTTCTGTTCTTTTGCTGGATTAGCCATGTTAAATAACCGTTAAAACCGTAAATATAACACAAATAAACTTTGAAATCAAGTCGTGTCAATGAAATAGACTATTCTAGGCGTAGACAAGCTTTACATCATAAGCAATTGTAGTCCACGGCTTAACTAAGGGAAGACCAGAACAAACGAGTGTGCTCTCCACCCCGTGACCGATCAATCGCTTTTGTTTGTAATACTTCACAGTGAACTTTGTTATTTTCAAATATAATGCAAACCATTTTTAACACTGGCAAAATATTGTGTCGCGTGCCAACAATGGCATGCGTGCCACAGGTTCGCCATCCTTGCTATAGGGTAATTATTAGCTATTTTCAGGAGCGTATTAAAATTAATAAAATTAATGAAGTAGTACGAGAATGAAGTACACGAGTTAACAACACCGTATTCGTAACCAAGGACACTATGCTTTCTAGACCAGCAAAACTCAGGGTAAATGAATCATTATTAACGTCATACTTACAGTAAGACAACATGTCTCAAAATTCGAAAGATGGTTAAGTGACGAGGATGCTAACTCGGCTGACATCCTAATCCCTTAAAAAATGAATTCTTAGTTGAAAAGTTAAGTCTTCATAAACTCAAACTCAGTGGCGCGACAACCGATAAAGGCCAGGACATGTTGCTGTGATGTGGAATTGCTATACGCTACCACTCGACAACAGGGTTTTTTAATGTCTTTATGGAAAACTAATTTAAGCATTACACATTGTTAGTGTAATGTCTCCATTTTTCTAAGGGTCATCAAGAATTATTCACAGATACCCTATCGGCAACCGATGGACTAGAAATCCGAAAAAATCATATGAATTAATGAGAAAGATAAACGAAGAAAACACAAGCATAACTGGGTATGGGAAATGGTGTTTGAATTACTTGACGCGTCACCAGTGATTCTTGTATAGCTCTAAAACTGCTTTAAATAGAGTACTTAAACTTATTTTGTCATAAAATTGGGTTATATATAGCAGCTGAATTCCTAGTAATATTCATACACTTCTAGTATTCATACATTTTTCTGTATTTCAAACAATGAATTTTTTTTTCATTTTGAAAAAAAAGAGTAAATTTTCTTGTAAATAAGTAATATAAAAAAACTAATTAAAAATTAGTTATATATATATATAAATATATATATAAAGTTCAACAGAGAAAAAATTTAGTTCAGTTACTTTTTATAAAATAGTTATAATTAATATAAATATGCATATATGTTACAGTGGAACACCGAAATCTGGAGAATATGTCGACTTTTACAGTATTAGTGATATAAATGATAAAATGAAGAAATAATTATAAGTTTATGTTAAGCATTAGCTTAAATATTTTTTTGAAATATTTCTGATTGCTTATCTATTAAATATATCATTAACAGAAAGACATTTAATAATTACATGTACATTAATAATTTATTACATACATATTATATTAACGTCGTAATCTTTAAAGATGAAGTTTTTTGTTAGTGCATGTAATTACGGCGTATTGAGTCATGATTTAATTTATGGTATTCAAATAGGACCTTTAAATATAAACATTAATCGATTATTAAAAATTTAATACTTGTGTCTCTCTTAGTTGAAGAATGAATATGGCAATTAATTTGCATTTAACTAAAAACTGCATGTATTTATCTCTCTCTCCCTCTGTATGTATATATATGTTACGGTGGAACACCGAAATCTGGATAATGTCGACTTTTACCGGTGAATGTCAACATTCAACATTGTCGCTTGGTGTATATATGTTGAAATATCCGCTAAATATCCTTATTTCTGACTTACAGCGGTAAATGTCGACATTCACCATGCACTAAAGGCGAATGTTAATGGACATTTATATTTTCCTCTCCGTAATTCATTTGCAATAAATTTTTCACCTCTCTTTCTGAGAGGGATAACCAAGAACTTAAAACACACAGTACATTCAAAATGAGAAAGGAAAATTATAGAAGTTAAAAACTTAATTATACAGTACGTTCTAAATGAGTAAAGAGAAGAAGAAGAAGAAAAAACTTACACTAAATTAGGTGATTCAAATCTTATTTATGGCAACAAATTAGACTATTATGACACTTTGAATTGCACAAGAAGCCCTTGCTTTTACAACTGCATTTAATTAAGAAACACTTACTTTTGCAATGACACTGTTTATAGCCTTGCGCGCTGTTTCTCGAATTAGCTGCAGCTGCTTCACTCAGCGACACTTCTTGAAAATAAATCTCATCCATGGAAAGTAACTTTTCTTTACAAATTACGAACTGATTACGCGTATAAAGCTGCTTAAGTATACCATTTTCATTTGCAAGTTTATAAAAGTTGGAGTTTTCTATTCCAACAGCAACCGCTAACACATTTCGGTTATCTGTACGACCACGATCGACATTAGAGACTTATACTCGTACAATACCACCATTTCGAGTAGCACATGTTTTTGTGAGGTTTGTACCATATTTGTTGCTTGCAGTAAAATATTTTCTCTCACGACTGCTCTTTTTTTAGAAATTAACTTGTATTTTTCAGTAAGAACATGATGTGAAGACGTGGTAGATTGCAATTCCTCTTCAATATTTTTCTTTGGAATATGATTTTCGGTATGACCACCACTCACAAATTTTTTTCAGAAGCATTACCAGTTTATTCAAGCTGTCCTTAGGTCTCAAAAGGATTGGCAATTTCTTAGAGTTATTATTCGGTTTCGAAATTTGCGATTTGTTCACTAGGTAAGTAATACCATGTTATGCCTCTTTTTGCTTTAATTCCAAACATGTCTTCATAAAGACTTAGGCATATTCCTTCGTACTTTGTGTGTTCTTCGAAAATTATACAAAAGGTAAACCTTCTGAACATTAATTTGTATCGTTATCGTCCATCCATGCAGTTAGCATATCTGTATCTGCATTGGCTCTTTCAACTGAGCCTTGTGTTTGACTGTGACGAGGCTTTCCATGAACTATCTTAACATATTTCCCCATAACGCATATTTCGAATATACTTGATTACTGAATTATCTACTATTATCTGATTGCAATATTGCTGAATCATGAAATGTTAAAAATATTGAAAGAACGTGATATGCTGTTTCTTCAGCTCTCTTATTTTCAAAGGTCGTAGCTGGATAAACTTAGTTAAACGATCTTGATACACAATTATGAACTTACATTCGCCATCTCTGTTTGACTGCAGATCTATCAGATCAACTTGACATCTTAAGATTAACTCAGGACTGATCATTGGTTTCATAACAATACTTTTCCTAGGTACACTGTGTTTCATTTGACACTGTTTGCATAAATTTAAATACAACATTACCACTTCATATGTAATATTTTTGTATTTAATTTGCAACTCTTTAAGCATTACGTGTTCTTCCTCTGTGGCCTGTTCAGATGCAAGTTTCATATAGCACACTGAACAATTTGCCAATGGTAACATAATACTGTATATTCGTTTCTCCTGCTGTTAATGGTACAATGAACTTCTCTTCATGATTAAATTTTAGCATGTCAAAACATTTGAATCGTCTGTAATCCAAAGGTATGTTGCACTTAGTTTTAGCAGAAACCCCTTCAGAAAGTATTTTAGAGTACTTCTCTTTTGAAAAATAAAACAATTGTCTTCTCGTTTACCCATAAACAATGGATTTAATTTTTTAAGAAAAAATATCACAATTCACTGATGTATCCATTCAGTATAAATTAGGGTATTGGGGAAAAAATTAAGAAAACGTTGTTCGCATCATCAAACCTTGCATAAGACTGACAAAGCTGACTGACTCCTAGCTGAACAAAGGGTTTGGCGGGAAACAGCCAGTTTCCTCATTGTCGGCTTTCCTCTTTTCGACCTCCAGCAGAGCATATGTGGGATTGCCGGCAGACGTCGTGGAAAGTTTGAATGTACAAGATACTAAACAATATTCCATCTTTCACCGACGTATTTTTTGTGTGTTGACATTCTCGAATTTTGGACATCCACAGTAACATATACATATGACAGAATCCCTTTATTAAAGATAAATACAAAGTGATTTTCCTTGCAATTTTCCATTTTCCTTTCTATATACAGTGTTGGATTTTTTTTGCTACTATTTATCCTTTAATTAAATTGAAATATTCTAATGAAATAGTCTAGTATAAAAGAAACATTCTAAGAAATTAGGTCATTCCTAGTGGAATTTGAACCCACGACCTTTGGATTAGAAGTCCAACGCGCTGTCCATTTAGCTACAGGGACGCGGCGAACATTTTTCTTTTCTATATATGCTGTTGGACTATTACTTTTGATTGTAACTATTTATTCATTAATTAAATTCAATTATTGAATTAATATTTGAAAAATGCATTAACATCAAATGCCATCCACTACAAGTTTAAAAATTGTATTTGAAGTTGAATGGAATAGAAGGTATTTTATCAACAATTGAAAACTTGAATAAGATATATATATATATATATATATATATATATATACACTCTGTCGCAAAAAATATGCACCCAGAAGAAATTGAGCTACATTCACGAAATTTGGTATGCATGTAGTGTATATGAAAATAAACAAATGATTAAAAATTCAGAACAAAATATCATTTTATTAAGCGGTTACAGCTTGCAAAAGGTTAAAAATCAGTAAGTAGTAAAGCCACCTCTGGCAGCTATACAAGCCGAAATTCGGCGTGGCATCGATTCAATTAGATCACTTATGACCCCCTGTGGAAGATCCTGCCATAGTCTTTGCATCTGCGCAGTTAATTCTCCTGTATCTCGGGACGGCTGCAGTTGCCTTCCCAGCGCGTCCCAGACATGCTCTATTGGCGAAAGATCTGGTGACCTGGCAGGCCATGGTAGGACGTCATATCCTTGAAGACATTGTTGGGAGAGTCGCGCAGTATGTGGACGAGCATTATCCTGTTGATAATTGGCACCTGGGCGACTTGATATCATGGGTAGCACAATCGGCGTTAAAATATCGTCCACGTATCTGCGAGCTGTCAAAGTGCCTTGAAGGACCACTAAAGATGATCGTGTGTCCCAAGAAATTGCTCCCCACACTGTCACACCTTATGAAATTGCTGTATGCCGCTCGACAATAAATGCCGGATCGGACCGCTGGCCGGTGCGCCTCCAGACACGTGTGCGGTGGTCATCAGCACTGAGACTGAATCGGGATTCATCACTGAAGATGACACGTCTCCAGTCTGTCACACTCCAAGTTGCCCGAGGTCGGCAAAAAATCCAGTCGACACTTGATGTGGGGTCAGTGGTAAGCGTCTTAGCGGACGTCGGCTCCTCAAGCCAACTTCGGTCAGTCTTCTCCTTATGGTTTCTCTTGATGGCACTGGATGTCTGGAAGGAGGTAAGTGGCGTTGAATCGATGCTAGCGACGTTGTTGGTGCTGATGGCCACTCTTCTGATTGCACGATCCTCGCGATCATTTGTGTTCCTGGGACGTCCTGACCCTCCGCGACGGTACACTCTACCTTCTGTGATCCACTGTTGCCAACACCGAGCAACTACCATATCGCTCATCCACCGAAGTTGGTGGCCGAAAAACCTGCTTCTCTGAGGCCTATTATGAAAAGTCCGTCAGCTGCTCGTAACGTCTTAGAATCCTAAGAATATCGTCTATCAAAGTCATTTTTTGGATAGCCGTACGGCGCTCGTACAAAACTCTCCCAGTTGCGCAAAATATGCGCATAGCACACTTAGCCTTGTCTCATTGGCTTCGAAATTTTAATCATTTGCATATCTCTTACCAGACTACATTCTTGCCGAGTTTCGTGATTGTAGCTTGATTTCTTCTGGGTGCATATATTTTTTGCGACAGAGTGTAAGGACAGTGAACTAGCAGTAGGAATTGAAAAAGTAGCCTGCTAACTTTTTATTCTTGATTAATTTTCTTATTTGAATGCATGACTAAATTAACATTTAAAAATCTAGCCTTGGAAAAATGCTAATTTATACTGCATAAAATAAACTAATACAAATTAAAATATTTAAAACTAGCTCAGAACTGATTTGGGAGGACATTTTTATGGTATACTACGAATGCTTTCAAAGGTTAAAAGATAAATTCAATTTCTAAATTTATTCTACCATCATAACTGACCCAAAACGTTTCGAAAAAAGTTTTCTTTATGCGAATAAACAATACTCTCAGACTTTATCCTTTTTGCTTTTCATATATTTATTTTTGTTTTTTCATGTCTAACTCCTTCTTCTTCAACTGTGTATTGAATACAGAGACAGAACGCAATATTATATTTGAATGCATGCAGCAAAACGTCCCACAAATCTCACGAATTTTGGAACAAAGGAATTTATCCAATGATGCTTACGAATAAAATACACCATACAATTTTCTACTTCGAAAGTGCAAAAGTTTTCACTGATGGTCGTTCATATTTTGAAGAAAAGCGATGTTTCTCGAGATATAAAAAAATGAATTTTTATTTAGATCCACCTCAAAGTACTCTTCGAACAACCCAGGAATTTGTAGTGGTCTCTTATTTTCCAAAGGAGAAAAAAAATGCAATTTTCTTTTCCGGACGTGATTCGGGCATTCCATCTTTTATAAATGGGTAGAGCATGACTCGATGGACATAGTTTTCTAACCTTTTCTTTTCTTTTTTTTACAAAAAAGAACGAAATGACCTAAATGAATAATAGAGTTCTTTTCACTCTAGTATTCAGTTTTGATGAGCCTTGTGGCTTAAAAATAAAGTATTTGAAATTCTTGGAAAAAATAAGGTATATATTATGTAACATAAGAACTTGTTTTTAAGAAATACAAAATAATGCTAGTAAGTAAAAAGATTCTACTCAATGTATCTCTGTGGGTTTATACATTTAAATAAGTTCACTCTATACTTGGAGTTATCAAAATACAGGGAGTCCGTGCTAAAAGTATTCAAAAGTAAGGGCGTATTATTATGGAACTACCCATTAGAATGTTACAGCCTGTTCATCTGTGGATTGAAAACTCCTCCGAGATTTATTACGTCTTTTCCGATTGGTCTCATATGCGCGCATGATTCGGCATTGCAGAATATAGACTTGTTCCATTAACTTCATTACTAAATATGCAGATGGTACAGTGAAAGATGCAGTCCGTTCGTTGGTTAACTGAATTTAAATCAGTCACGGGCGTACAGCGACTGTTAAAACCGAAGGGAATGTCGACCCCCTCCGACATCAAAATCTATCCACCAATGGGAAAGAACTTAAAGGTATCTGACTACGTTCGGAACCGTGATTTTGCAAAAGCGTATAAATGGATAACACTTACGATATTTAGTGTCACTTAGCTTATAAAATGTATATAGAATTGTTTTAAGAATAGTATTAAAATAAAAAAATTAATTTAAGTATAGTATTTTGGCAAAAAACTAACTTAGAATAACCTTTCTTCAAAATGTTCACCTTTTGTTAAAGATGCTTCTATTATAATAATATTTTGTCTGTATATAGATCAGACCTCTGTATAGAGGCTCAACCAGAATTTTTGAAATATATAACTTAGAAGTAGGTTTATCCATGTTTTACGACAACAGAGGGGAGAAATTTTAAGAAAAAAAAAACGCCGATAATTATTTCAAATGGCTGTAACTCTGAAAATAATGCGAAGTTTCCAAAACTCACAGTTGAGCCTCTGTACAGAGGTCTGTGCTGTATACAGGCAAAATATTATTATAATAGAAGCACTTTTAACAAAAGGAGAACATTTTGAAAAAAGGTTACTCTAAGTAAATTTTTTTGCCGAAATATTGTATTTAAATAATTTTGTTGTGAAAATGTCCTTAAAACAATTTTATACATGTATTCTAATGTAAATTAATCTAAATATCATGAAAATTATCCATTTATCCACCTTTTTTAAATCACAGTTCCGAACGTAGTCCGATACTTTAAAGGAGACGGGAACTTTGATATCTCAAACTGGCAAGTATCCTTAAGTTTTCGTGATAGAAGACACTTTTGACAGTGGACGTAGTTCATTTTGTTGGAGTCCTGTTAAGTCTACTAGACAAGCCAGTAACGGCATTCCCTTTTCTTCGAGCACGTTGCTGTACTTGCGTGACTGATTTAAATTTCGTTAACCTAAGTACGCACTGCATCTTTTATTGTGACGTCCATATCTTTACTATTGACATCAGTGTAAAAAGTGTATCCCCTGCGATTGCCGAATAATGCGCGGACGTGCGGCGAATCAGACAAGACCTAAAAAAATTTTGGAGAGTTTTCCAATCCACATGGATGAACCGTTTATTACATCTTAATGAATAGTTCAGCAGTAATAAGCCAGTACTTTCGGATATTTTTAGCCCGGACACCCTGTATAACTAATGACAAATTCGCAGTTTTGACTCACTAGTTAAGGGACGACTTGATAAAAGGTATCTAAATCCCACACTACACCAAGTGAGGATTTTGGAAATTGTATTAACTTATTCAGTTTCATTAACACAGCATTTATCTGTGTATTTCTATTCCCATTTTTCTTGAATAAAAATTTCTCCAAAAACACCTCAAGAGATATTATTCATACCCTGTTCCGTATAGTCCCAATATCGACAACTTCGCTCTCTAAAAAGAGAAATAAAAAAAGGATTTGTTGAAGAAGAGGGGTATACTTTTAAAATGTTTACTGCTCCCTGAAAGTCAAGTTTTTGTTTTATAGGCAAATAAAATCTTGAGATTTATATCATGGATTATCAGTTCCAAGCACGTCATCATGGTCAAATATTTTTCTCAGAATGTGGTTTATTAGAGAAAAGAGGTTCCACACACACAAGTAACAGTAAAAAGAAGTGAAGAGTTGCAATGCTGTTATATATATATAGCGGTTTTATATTTGTTTTTACTTCAAATTCCTAATTTTTTTAATATTTTAATACAGCAAATTATATCCTAATTAACAATATTAGTTATTTTTAAAATAATATCTTCGAAAGTTTAAGATTATTTACAGAAATAAAATAAAAAGAAAAAAAATAAATATTTTTTGAATACTCCCGTTCAAATATGTTATTATTGAGAATAATTCAATGCATTACGTAATCTTCCTGTAATGAATATTGAACTCACCTCTGAAAGGTTTATAATACTAATAAATTTTACATACATTATTGCTTATCTTTATCAAAATTAATCATTTATTTTGGTAAGATTTCCATTTTCTCAAATTCTGATAAAACTTTTGAACCCTTTTTAGTTAAAAGTGTCTACAACGTCTCTCTCAATTTCATATTGTGGTGTTGAAAAAACCAACAATAATTCCAGATTAAGATTGACGAAACTTGACATATAAATATATTTTAAAAGCATGTGAATTAAGTTTTCATAAGGTTATAAATATCGCATCCCAATTTTAACATATATTAACATTCATAACATGATCGGTAAATTGTGTTTTAAGAACCTCCCGAAAATTTGAATAAGTGGTGGATGCGTCATTTTTTAATATGCAAATAATACTGATAACTTCAAACTGCACTTTGGCTAAGTATGACATTGTTATAATCAATTTGGATAAAAGTAGTTCCGACGCTTTATTTCTTTAGTACTCGATGATAACATGGCTCCACCCTCACCTGCGTGCATGAAAAGGAAAAAATTATATTTTACTGCTTATAAATGAATTGTTATAGCCTAACATATCTTTATTATTCTGGAATATATACTGCACAAAATCATGACATGGTGATCTATATATAACATGGTGATCTATGGATCTTAAAGATTCTATCAACTAGCATTTTTGTTAAACCGTATAAAGTTTACCTACAGATCTGAAACTCCATCTGTTTAGATGCTTTCGCATAATTCTATTGACTAAGAGCTTTCGTTTACTAATGTGGAAGACATATTTGTACGTGTTCTACTAGCACCAATAAATGCAAGTATTGCCAAATGACTATTGAGTCCCCCAAATCGTGGTTGTAGTTGCCGCTGCCTTTCTTGCGGAATTTGCCGTATAAAGAGCTTATCGCTGAAGGATGAAGTAAGAAATAGATTCTTCTTATCTATAACACAAAAAAATTAACGTATCTTCGTCGAACAGTACTTAAGTTATCAAAACTCTAGTAACCTACAAATCTGAAACTTCATCTATCAAAATGCTATCATATAATTTTATTGAACCACATATTTGGTTTACTGTTGAGGAAGCCATATTTGAACTTGCTGTACTAATACCAATTTAAATGCAAGTGTTTCCAAATAAAACTTCTGAATTCACCAAATCGTGGCTGTAGCTATAGCTGTCTTTCTGGAAGTATTGACACTCATAAAAAGCCTGCAGCTGAAGGAGGAAATAAATAGATTCTGCTAAGCTAAAACACAAAATGTTCAATGTCTTTTCGCCGTAAAACAGTTAAGTTACCGAAACTCTAAAGAATTATTTTGTCTTATGCAGATACCAACCAAAAATACAGAATGTCGTCGCATAACCTGCTATCAGAATTATTTTGAGGGCTGATAACCTAATGGTTATAGTCGCGAAGTTGCGGCCACTATTTTATTTATCAATTTATAGGTTCGAGACCCAGGCCACTAAAGAACCTGATGCGTAGATGTACTGCGGCACCTTGTATCTGTCTAGATTGAGATTCCTCACGTTGGTATGGTGAAGAAGTTAGGAGTGTGAACAGCCAGCTCAGGTATCCTCATCACTGGACATGATATAAAAATGAATATGTCTGTAACCAAAAGCTTCTTGTAACTTCAAAATGCCACATTAGTAAACGCTAATTCATTTCAGAAATATTCCTTCAACAGTTATCTTATAAAGCACAGACTTTTCTTTTGGTTATATCTCTTCTTACAGCCACTAAGACTGTGGAAATAACCGACACAGTAATGTAAGTTATGCCACTAAAAGTAAGTACAAAATGTCAATAATCGTTTTGTCCAGTTAAAATAAAATAATTCAATAATGCATGAATCAGAATTTTTGGAAGAAGTGAAAGAATTTTGCAAGGAAGTTTGTTCTTTGCAAAGTTCGAGCTCTGAATGCGCAGGTTGTGAAATATATAGATATCCTATTCCCTCTGTAGTTGACAGACGAGTGAATTGCATGGTAATGCAATATTTTCTGATGCCAATATGGCATGGTTTTTTTCCCCACCGAATTATAGCTTCTGGGTATATACACATAACTGCAATAGGAACTTCTGGCCATTTTGAAAGCGGACGCGGGAGCAATTTGCTCTACTCAATGATTCTGCTACATTTCAAATATTAATAGATGAATTACCAAGAAACCTGAATTGTATTTATGTCTTTATTCATGATGTGTTATAATAGCTCTGAAGACTCATCAAAATATTTCTTTATGTACCAGCAGTAAGTAAGTGAGTGAATATTAACGTCGCACTATTCAGCTGCACGAGGGCTTTTGGCAAAGGACCACGTAATTTTGAACCACAGTCAAGAGACGTGGACGACACTTGAGCTGGCACATCCCTCTCATAACTACCACACCAACGGAAGGACGTTTGAGCTCTCGATTGGTTTAACGTGCATCGCTCACCTACACTTGGGCTCTTAAGTGGTACTGGGATCGAAAACGTGACAAGGACAGCCACAATCCGATACCTTAACCCCTCGGCTACCGCAACCATTGTGTATCATCAGGGAGAACTCTTTTTGAAATTGAATTATTAAGGCTAGAAATTATTCATTGAAAATGTAATGCTGTTTTAGAATACTTGACATTCCCGATTTCAAATACAAAAAAAGGTTTAACAACCATTGTCCAAAGACGTTGAGGTTATTCAAAAATATCTTAAGACACACATTTTAATTCAATTACATAGATTCTTAACCCTCTTGCCGGAACATCATTTTTTCCCTCACTGAGAAACATCTGTCTGACAAACGGGTATGTAATTTTTTTTTAATTTTATTACTTGACGGACTGTTTCTAAATGTCCTTATAGTTCATGGAGTAGAGTATGGATTAATCAGATTTGTAGGGTTAAATCAAGCACAACACAATATATTTTTATCATTACAATTATGACTAGTATTTTTATAAAAATTGATTAAAAATTATTTATATTCATGTAAAGGTAATCAAAAATAATATCAAACATGAAAAAACTATAGGAATATCCGTCTGATAGACGGTGACAGATAAGAAAAATCGCATCTATCGTGAGTTGAAAAAAATCGCCAAGTACCACCAAGCGATTTTCTCACTGGGTAGAGTCCAACTGAAAATGTCACGGCAGCCCACCCCCAAAATCACACCACAGCCTTATATACAGGCATCAAAACAAATCATCTCCGTCTGAGAGACAGATGTTCCTGTCAGAGGGTTAAATATGTACAAGTTTTATAGAGTGTTTGAGCAGCTAATATTTTAGCCTCACTTGGATGGATCGGCTCCGGCGGCTTAGAGTTAGGGTGTCCGCATCGTAATTCAAATGTAGTGAGATCGACCAAGGCTGAAGTCGATAGATTTTCTGTTTGCGAAAATCGTATGCACGCATGCCATATGTTTATGTGGCATTTAAAAGATCTCTTGAGTATCAATTTGGCTCTGGTACTTTTGGTAAAATTAAATCACGGCAGTATTTAGCATCCGACGAGAGCTTGACTTAAAACTAATTCGAGCGTCAAAATTTGGTACCGAGACCACCACTAGATGGTGCCACCATGATATAGGTCTCCCATTTAGGGACTTATGCTGTCTGAAAAGAAGTTACTAAAATGCAGCCCCATTCAAAAAAAATTGAGAATGTTATAAAAATGAAAGACAATAATAGTTTTCAGGTGATTGAATAAGAATTGACAGTCATGATTTAAATGTTTAGGTGTAGCACGAAAATATGTTCGTAAAAAAGCCAAATTTTTATTCCACGTTTGTATACGTAGATAAGGTAATGGAGATGCATTTCATTATTTTTAAATTGCATTGAAATACATGACTTATCCCCACTTAACACATAGATCCTTTATTATTTTATACTCTTTGCAAACTTCTCCTTAAATACATCCTTTAATATGCACTCACACAAAAATAGAGTTTAGCACAAGCATTTTTAGCAAACACATTTTCCTCATTGTTTGGAGCATTGAAGTTAGTAATTTGCATTCAGACTACATTTTGTGAATTTAAGCTTTTTACCGTGCAATAATAAATTAGCTCTATTTATGTATTTTGTAAACTCTTTTTGTATTTTCATTTCGTGCGGATAAATTATTCCTGTTTTTTTTGCTGTTGCTAATGAATTATAAATATAATGCTGTGAAGAATTCTTGTCACGGTTGTTCTTTGTATATGATACAGAAATGGTTTTCGAAAAAATTTTATCTTTAAAATAATGTAAAAGCAATAATGTGTAGTTTATGGTTTTTAAAATATTTTCGAAACAAATAAAGTTTGAATATAACTTAGTAAATCAATATTTTTGTTCTAAAAATTGAATTTAAAGTTCATTAAATATTGGCAATTATCTCAACTGTTGTATGTGTTTCTGTTATTTAAAAAAATTTTAATGCGTTTTGCAATCTAATAGTCTGTTATTATTACGTATTTTAATGTGTATACCATTTTGCCGCTCTTTTCCTTGAAAACTTACATTCTTAAAATTTTCTACATTTGTGAACAATTCCTAAAAGAAAGACAAAAATATCTTCAAAATACAATTATTTATTTAAATCACGGGTTGAAAGAATTTAAGACCTAAAGCTTTTACTTAAAATAAATAATCTATAGAAGGAATTTTTTTATATCTATTTATGCATAACTCGTCTTTTTTATTCATACTTTTATTTTTATGCAAAAAGCATATAAATGTTCTCGAATTTTCACAGGAAACCTAAACAATTTTTCAAGATAGTTCTCTTATTGAGTTGAGTTTGTTGAAAAAAGGGAGAGAAAAATTGCTTTCTGAAAACCTGTAAAAACTCTCCATCCGCCTGAAAAATGTATTCTCAGAAACCAATTTACACCATACTGTTGAATCCGACTGTAGCCCTTCATTCTTTATTACATACTGTACCAAAGAACTCAAATTAGATTGAAATAAAGGATAAATAGAATGCAAAGGGATCTATCTATATTGAACTTTTGGAACAAATTTTCCCTCAGAAACTAAAAGTATTCTGTGTTCGTTTTACCTCTGAGCGTGCCTCCTTCTTTCAATTGAGGAGTTTTTCTATTCGTAATCTTTCTAAAAGAATCAGAAATTCAATTAGGGTGTGGATAGTTTTTATTAATATATTTCCCTGATTAAATATAGATGACGGGTTTCTTAGTATAATAAAAGAAATTACATAAGACAAATGTAAAAACTCTGCAAAATACTTGCAATGAATAAATGAATGTGTAGATTATTTCCTGTAAAATTTGGAAACAAATGTAAGTATGGAAAGAAAAGTTCTTAGAGTTGTGCTAATAATTTAACTAATAAAGATTAATTTTTACACCGCCATATATTAGGACCATATTTATATTATTTCGAATTTGGAGTAAAGAATACGTAAAATAGTGTAAATAGTTTATATCTGGATGTGTAATACGTTTATAATACATTTTGTTGTATTTAATTTATGTTAAAATTGTAATATTCACAAGCAATTCTGTTCTTTACATTATAATGGCGATTTAAAGAAGATGAAATCTTTGCGATAAAGCAAAGTTGTCATCATTTTGAGCGACCATGGTTGCAACTTGGGGACAATTTTTGGCGAGTTCACGACCCAATCGATTCGCCTGGAAATTAGGGAGAAATCTACTAATATCACGATCTATGACGAAGCGGAATTTTTTCGAAAGATTTGCGAGGCCTAAAAATAGGGAGTTGCCCACCTAAACTAATTCAGTCGTGTTTTGACCGTTTCAGAGTAGTATGTGTTTGATCGTGACAAGTCGACCAGTGATTAGCTATTACTTTCGACTTATTTTTTGTTGGTTGAGCGAGTGCTTGCGAATAATCTTTAAACATACTTGTATTTTAGACACTGATAGTTGTGTCTGAGTACCGTAGAAGGCGTAAAGACCTTCTGAGATTTATTAAGCAAATTTTAGTACTTTCTCCTTTATTTCAAGGATTTTCACCAATAAATTTCCATCACTCCTGAAGAACTACCTTGCTCTTTGAGACGGATAGCATAAAATCCTTGGAGCCCGATTTACGTAGTAATATGTCTCGTGTTATATTTCTTCATGAAAACTTTGTGACGGGTCTATCCACGTTCTCTTAAAATACTAATTCTCTTGGGAAACATTTGGTCTTTAAAAATTTTATATTATAAAGCTTTCTCCCGAAGAAGATGTGACCATACAAATTAAGACTTGTATATAAAGTTTAAACTTTCAGGTTAGAGAGATAGAGAGAGAAAAGATAGACTGCTAATAACGAGCAGTGATTAAGTAAATTTGAAACCGAGGCGTAGATATGGAGCCACGGTAGCCGAGTGGTCAATGCATCGGATCGTGGCTGGCGTGTCATGTGAATTCCAGTCCAGTACCACTAATGACCCGCCGTGTAGGGGTGCGATGCATGTTAAACCTGTCGAGAGCTCAAACGTCCTTCCTTTGGTGAGGTATGGTGCCAGTCACTTCACCATGGTTCAAAATTACGAGGTCCGTCGCCAAATGCCCTCGTGTAGCTTAACAGTGCGACATTAAAATTCACTCATTCACTCACTCGAGGCGTAGATATTTCGTAGCTGATTAATCTAATATTAAAATTGTCGATTTGTCAACTAGGAATTAAAATGGATTAGATAGATAAGAATTAGGAGCTAATGCTTACACCAGCCATACTGAATTTGAATATGGCTGGTCAAGGCAATAGCTAGTCCTGATAAGTGCGTCCCACCGAATCCTGATAAGTGGCCCGGTCATGGTCGATTACTCTGAGAAATTTTCTTATTTAAGAACATTGTATTAAAAGTTTGGTGGGAAATTCTTCGTCAAGAAATCAAATATATCAATTTTGCCTTTTTCTATCGGTGTCGTACGGGTATGAATTGATTTTATTTTTGTGTTTGGAACAGCTACGGTTAGTGATAACAGACAGCAGTGGAGTAGCGACAATGGAACAAATTTTTAACTATCTCTCATATCCTGCAATCAAAAAATATTTGAAGAAAATATATCGTTTTAAGACGATTGGAAGGTTGACTATTTTGTAGTGAAAGATTAACATGGATCAGTAATTGTTTAATCTGTCACGAAAGTGCTGTATTTAAAAGAAAATACCTATAAACAGGATTCATTCAATGTCACTTTTCATCCGATTATATTATTGGTAATAACATGAAACCATTTACTGATGCAGAAATTGTAAAAGAGTTTATCCTAATTGCTTCCATTTACGTTCGTTAACTCCATCCCGATACAGGAACAGTAGAGGCTAATTTTTTATACCATGTATTGTTTAACTCTGTTTTAAACTAACATTCGTCTTTTTCAATGCTTTTATTTTAAGATATGGTCTGACTTGGTGGGGGAATTCCCCACCAAATTTTGTTTCTTTAATTCATTGAAAATGGTTTTAAGTGGTTTTTAACTTTTTAAAAGTGTATTGTCATGTTTTTTACATATTGTACAAAACATTTTAAGTTTTTTTTTAACAAATGTTTGGCGCAGCATAGTCAAAATTGGCTCTTGCACCATTAAACCCTACACTCACTCACTCCCTGTTGCTTCCAATTTAGTGTTACTAACAAAAAAATAAATAATAAATAATAATTAAAAAAAGCAAATCAGGAGCTATAATATTTTGATAAATTTTCCACATTTTAAATTTTCAGTGTTATCTTGGCCTTAAAGTATCTATCCCCGATTTATCTTCTTGTTGCGGCCCTCTTGAAATAGCGAACTTATGTATGCGGCCCGCGTGAAATCGCGAGCATATGTATGCGGCTCGCTTTAAATACATGGCATACGTATGCGGCTTAGAAGAGAAAAAAAGGTTGTACCTCTGGCCCACAGACGTAAGTGATCTGATTATTTAAAGTCTTCTCGTATGCATTAATCGTTAATTGCTTTCCATATTTAATATTTGAATGCATCTCTATATAAACTTGGTTAAATGAGTTTGTGTTGTTCTTCTCTCTGAGAATAAATCGCAGTTATTTTGAATATGGCTAGTCTTCGTTCCGAGTCGGCCTACCTTTGGTCACACCGTGACGATCTTTACAACTTTAATTTATAAAGTGTTTTCAATTATGATACTATTCAGCATAACATCACTAGTAAGCACAAAATTTTATCAGATTTTCCTTGATTTAAAATTTATATTAAATGTCTATATTCATAAAATTTACTCAACTCTGCATTAGATTAGTTGAATAACGATGGAGTATTTAAAATCATGTTTGTATATTTCAATAAATAATCTTTTCAAGTTGTGTCATTTAAATATGATATTAGCCATTTTCACATTATATCCTAAGTAAATAATAGTTTTATATTTTTGGTCGAATGACTTACACCATTAAACTTTAATTTTAAATGTTGATTCTTAATAAAATGTAACAAATCTTAATCCTGCTATTTTTATAATGAGAAGAGATTCCCTATTAGAGTAACAACATTTTTATATTTTCTGCATTGATAGTGTAGTTTGGTACTAATGTATTATAGCAACCTATTGGTGACATTATATTAAACCATGCGCATGGTTGCTAATTCAGGCCAATTTCCTATGCGTCGTATACGACATATAATAAATTGCGGTAGCCAACTTGGCGAGTAGGCGATTGTTGCGATAATACGTAAGTACCTATAATTTCAGCATTATTCGAAACAGATTCGGGGACCTTATTTTGCATACAGAGGGCACAACATGAAAATACTTTTAGTCATAACTAAATTTAGATAAAATATATTTGAAAATGAAGAATACTTTAATAATTTTTCGAAGTTAAAACATCGGCAATAAAAAGATCACCATTGATAAAGAGATAAGGGTTAATTGAAAGTTAAACGTGAATATTAACTCTAAATAAAACACTACCCGCCTTATAAATATCCTTTATAAATAAAAAAAATTGAACATTTACATTTTAATAGTTAATATTTAGCCACTTATTAAATGTGAAAAAAGGAGAATCCAATAATAAAAGCTAAAGAATTCAAGCTTGGAATAAAAAATTATTCTGTAAATTATTTTACCTTCAGTTCTTTACTTATACGTCTTACAAAAAATATTTGAGGGGAATAAATACTGTAGAATGAGCTACCACAAAATGTGAAACTTATGTATATTTTTACTTTACTGTTTACAGAAACTGAAGAAAGCTGAAAATTTCAGTTTACTAATAAAAAAGGATGAATTTAAAGTAATTTGAATATAGTTTATAAACAGAAAGAGGTTAATGAAGCTATCATAATATTATCAAAATTGTGCTTAAATGAAGCTATTAATACTCAAATAACCATGCCAGTTGAAGAAATTGACAAGGAAAACCTTAAAAAGCAACTTCTACTGCTAAATTTTGCTCCACACAAAAACCAAATGCAACACACTTTCACGTAGAATGGCATTGCAGATATAACTAAAATAATTTCTCTTTATCAGTTCTACATTCCTGATTTAATAAAGTATAAAAATTGAAGAAGTATATAGATAAAAAGAATAGATAGAATAAAAATATAATTAAATATAATCTGTTTCACTATTTAAGAATCATCAAATTGTTTGTTGACGTATTTTGACTGTGTAAAATATTATAGTTTAAATTATAGTACAATTTTAATAAATTATTTCACGAATAACAAATAAAATGATTACTTTAATTCAATGAAATAATAATTTTATATTTTTAGTATAATTAATTAATTTCATTAAAACTATAAGCATAATAGTGCTTTTACAAAGAGGGAAAATGAGCACTTACTAACGTCGCACTTTAAGCAACATGAAGACTACTGGTGAAGGACCTCACAAATTTGAACTGTTAGCAAGAGACGAGGACGACACCTGAGCTAACACCCCACTATCCTTCCATAACCTGCCAGTGTAGAAACTTCATGCCATAACAGATTTTTCGGTCACTAATCTCTACACGATAGACCATCTGTGATATTTTGACTAGAGTCCGTGATTCAACAATGTCAACCAAGAGTTCATGAAAGATTGCTTTTTATAAGTGATTTAAGTTTGACTAAGATCTGCCGCTCTCTGCTAGGCTTCATCATTCAGTTTTACTTATTGAATCTTCTTTAATTTTCTTTTATTTACAATTCTTAACTCGTCATTCGCCACATGAAAAAATGAACGGAATTTCACGCGCAAGGTATCCCATACCCAAGTTTACATTCTGTTTTTACCGTAAAATTTGCATACATAGGTGAAAAAGGAAGTAAAGTAGGAATTACAAAATGTTTATTTCACTTTTCTATGGTAAATTTAGTTTTCCTGTTCTTTTTACATTCAGAGGGCATTCAGTACATTGTTTATACACTCATTTAGTCTTCGTCACGAGTGAGTGTGCGATGTTTTCACTGGATCTTATTTTTTTTAAAATTTCGTAGAATCATTGCTTGCTGGTTTCTACATTATATTGTAAATCGAAATCCAAACACTTTAGAAATCAGCGGCTGGTTCGATGTTTAGTGTGTGGTTTCTGAGTACTTAACATGATAATTTGCGCATTTATCGCCGCAACGTTCAACAATACAAAAAATATCATATGCTAACAATTACATTTTTTAGCCATTGAATATGCTGTGGTCGTTTTATCAAGGATAATAATTGCTCTCTCAGTTAAATTATCTTGATCGATTTCAGGAAATGCATCATACTTGCAATTATACTCTTCATCATTCGATTATTCCGCATCATCCTCGCAAAGAGACTTTCTTCATACAAAATTACTGATGTACTATATCTAATATTAAATACAATACTGTATCTATTAAATTACTTAGATATCGTATTTCTTCATCATAACTACAATAATACACCATTACGGAAGAAAGATTTTAATGCCTGCCCATGCGTTTAGAACTGTAACAGGACTCACGCGCAAGGTATGACATACCCGAAGAAGCGGTATCTAAAGATACATACCGCCCTTCCTTCATTCCGATAATTCACGAGAAACTATTCATTATCCAAAAAAGATTTAGATCAAGGCTTGAAAAAAAGTTAGGTGGTGGGTATGACATACCCTTCGCTAGAAGTGCCGAGTTAATGAATCATTATAATTTTTATTATTTTTATTTTTAAAAAAATCATGCATTTTTAGGTCTAACTCTAATCAAATAATGTAAATCTCTACTTTGATCTTAGAAAATATTGCAACTCCTTTCCGGAACAAGTTTGTGTGTGTGATGCCTTACCTTTTTAAGTATAATAATAAAATAAAACAAAACTCATGGCTTTTAACAGAATTATTTAACATAAAAATTTTAACATTTTCTTAAATCACAGTCCCTTATTTTACCTAACGAAAATTAACTCCGTGAATTACTCCGAAACTTCATCATAATTAACTAAGCTGACGTTACCGTAACAGAAATAAGGCTTACATTCTTCGGTATTTGTTGACGAATAAATGATTATAAAGAGCCAATTAATCTATCTTTTAAGTGTGACGTAATTAGGAGATAATGTACTTAAAAGACCCTATCACTTACCTCCAGACTCGGTGAAATAAGAGTGGACTCATTTTTAATACAATCATCGCTATATACAACTCACTTAATTAAGCGATCCCTACCCCCCCCCCCTTCATCCGGACATTTTACATGGCGTAATGGATATCTTGCCTAAGTTACTGCCATTTTTCTTGCTGAACGACGCATTTTCTCATGCCATGCTTTGTTGCGATACTTAATTAACAGGGAATTTAATTAGTAGCCTTGATTGTCACTATTTGACGCCATTAGGCTAGGTTTTGTAAGCGACACTATTTGTAGCATAAGGAATTGGGCAATTTGTGTTACTCCTCCAATGTATAGTATTCTGACAGCTGTGTTTATTTATGTGTAAGCATGTGTTGAAATGTTTGATAACTTGTTGATGTGTTTTGGTTTTTAACTAAAGGATATGACAGAAATGCTACAGATCTAAATACAGGTTTGCGAGTAGGAGAACAAGCTGTTGGCGCCTAATTAACATGTTATAATGAGAAAAAATTATGAAATGTTCTCTGATTAGCATAAACAAATACAACAGTACGTGTGTACCACGCATAAAACGTATGTAACTCAATTGAAGAATATATAAGGTAATATTCATTTCTTACATACATAGAATAAAAGAAAACGCTTGTAATCTATCACTTTTTTTTCATTATTTTGTCAAACCCATTTTACAAGGTTATTCATAGTTCACTCCGATGCTCCAAAAGCACTATATTAAAAAACAAAACAAAGAAGAATGCAGCAAAATTAACATTTTAAAGAATACAGAAACAATTCCATTTTTATTTACATATGTTACTGGTGGTTACTCGGAATGCATCAATACTATGGTTCAATTCCTGCCATATTCTACTCTATATGATGCTATCAACGTTATTGACAGCATGTGTTATCCGAAAGTTGTTGTTTTTACGTAAGAACAAGTTTTTGTACCCCCTTTGCCACTTGATGTAACATAGCTGCATGGAAGTATAATACGTGCTGTCAATAATGTTGGTAGTACCATATTGAGTACACTGTAGCAAAAAATGGATTATCTCATTGATGTATGCCGTGTAACCAGGGTTTCACACATATAACACCTATAAGGTACGTAAATTAAATTTGAGTTGTTTCTATATTCTTTTAAATGCTCTTTTTTTCTGTATTCATCTTAGTTTTTCTTCTATACGAAATCGAAACCCTAGAAGGAAGTATGAATAAGCCTGTATAGTTGCTTCGTTATAACAGTGGTCACCAAATTGCGGTACATGTACTACAGAAGGCATGGCAATGAAGTAGGTTTATGTTCATGTACGAGTGTTTGATCATGTAATAATTTAGTGTGAAGTATTTCACTGGTTTATGTATTTGATTTCACATATAAGTGCATGGTTAATAATGTAAATTGACTGGCAATGACGCGCATGCGCATAGGAAGCAAAATCTTTAGAAAAAAGATAGGTCTGAAGATTCAAGATGAAACACACACACGCATCTAAGCATTACTCTCTAAGTAAAAAAAAATAAAAATTTTAATTTTTGACTACATACACATGGACATATACCTATATAATGGTTCTCTATTTCAATTTTCTTTAATTCATTATGGGTTCATAACCCGTACAAGACATCTCATCGTACTTAACTTTTATCACTTAGCCACTGAACGGGAAATACAGTTTTAATGTCAACTTAAGCTTTCAAAAAGGGACCAAATCATACAATTTTATAGTGAGAAGACGCATTATTGCATCAATCTCCAGATTCAACCAATGAGCATGCTAAGATCAGGAAATTATGTGAGTATAGATTGTTCTTGAAATTTCCAAGACCTTGAGATACTCTAAAACAGTGTTCTGCAACCCCCGTTTTGCGGACCGGTAGCAGTCCGTGGATCAAATACTACTGGTCCGCACAAAAAATATTAAATTATTTCTATTTTATTTACTGCGGTATAATTTTCTTGAGTTTGGGCTATTTTTTATGAAAATCACTGCATGTTCCTTGTTAAATCTCTTTATATTCATTTTTGGTGTAGCTATATTTTATACTGAAGCACGTTTAAATACAGTTAAAATAAAATTATTAAAACAAAACTACCTAAAATATAAACAATCAACGTCCTCCTCCTCAGCGGGCCGTGGTAAAATTATCCAACGTTGACCAGTCCGTGGTGATAAAAAGGTTAAGGAAAACTGCTCTGAAGCATATGTTGCCAAACTTTTTTGAACTGAAGCCTCCTTTTCTAGTGAATGTTTAGATACCCCTTTTCTGAGAAATAAGAACAATTATTAAATATTAAAAATATACTACAGTAAAATATTTTTTTATTTGGATTTTTTTTCTAAAAAAGCCCTCTTTTTTCAATTGTAAATCTGAAATAGCTATTCCCCGTCTTCAGTTGTAAATGGGATATTGGAATTGAAACGTTATTGGATTTCCGAGAAAATAAAAGTTTTAGCGTGAACAATAATTAAATATTAAAAAATATACTACAGTAAAACAATTATTTTTTAGTATTTAAAATGAATCATCCATAATGTAAAGCCTACCAGGAAACGGAAGAAGAAAACTTTTTTCATAAAAAAACCAGCCCAGAAACGTCTTTTTATTGCCGTAATTGTAAATCTGTGAAATAGCTATTCCCAAGAATATATTTAAATGTTGTTGCAAGGCTAATCGATTATACAAACAGTGTTAGAGTTGTAAATGGGATATTAACAGCCCGTTGGAAATTGAAACGTTATTGGATTTCGGCTTCATTTTTATTTTGAAACCGAAGAAGATGGGCTGCTGAACATCGAGTTTTTTAGCTGTTCTTGTATGGAGGGACAGGGAAACTCGAAATAACCCAGGATTCGTTCATGAAAGGTCATAATACAGAAGAGCTGGTTGGATGGTATGGGGTGGAATACAGCTCTTGGCAACAGGATAGCGGTGTCCAGCCAAACAGTAATCGGCTTCATGGGCGGACGTACGGACCTGCATATCATTCGGAATGGCACTTTGACGGGCCGAAGGTATGCATATCGAGATATTCGACCTCATGTCATCCCTTACGCTGGAGCCATTGGAGATTCCTTTGTTTTCCAGGATGATAATGCCCGACCGCATAGAGCTCGTCTGGTGGAGAACATGCTTGAAGCTGAAACAATACAGCGTATGGAATGTGCTCTCCTGACCTTCGAGCATGTTTGGGACATGTTCGGACGACGGACAACCAAGGCCGCCTGCTACTGTCCGAGACTTGGTTTTGATGATGAAACAGTATTCCCCAAAGTCTGATCGATAACCTCATCGCATCCATGGCAAACAGGTGTGCAGCAGTCTTAGCCGTTCGAGGAGACCACACGCTCTATTAAAACTCATGCATCATGTCTAAACAGTACCTTTTTTTATCGTTTACATGTAACCAAATTGTTGCCCTAAATCATCTTTTCGTGTTTTTTTCCATATTTTCAAAGATTTAAAGCTTAATTCCAAATTTTTTACGCCTTTTTTCTGTATTGCGCATTGATACGCGTGTACTATGCATTGTATGCCAATACGTGGCTGTCTCGCACGGTTTTCTTCACTTTTTTGCTTGCTCCCCTAATTGTTTTGAGCAGTGTAATTGTGTGTGTTATAAAGACTGGTAGGGGTTTTGATGATATACGAAGTAATCTATAATAAGCTATTGATTTCTAAATAAATTGACAGTTTCAGCCTTTAAGGAATCACACGTTAATTACTGGTTAACATTTTTAATTATATTTCTTAGATAAAGTACAGAATGAAATGCAGTGGACGAAAGATTTTTCCTACTGCTCACAGACTGCTTGAAAAGTACTTTTGTTAACATTTAAAGACATCAAATTTTTAACTTAACTAAGGAGAAGCTAGAAGCCCAGTGGCTGAGTGGTTAGTGCATCGCGCTTATATCCCACTGGTCCGAGGTTCAAACCCCAGACGTGGCAAGGTTGACTCAGACTTTCATCCCTTCTGTAGGTTGATACATGAGTACCAGGCTTGCTTGGGGAGTAAATTCTGGGGTTTCGCTTTAGACTGACCACTTGACCAGGAACATCTGCTCATGTACCTCAGGTTGCATATACTGAGCTGGGCAAAGTAGACCTTGGCCGTCATAGTTTGTTGCGTCACTGAGTTAAGAGAAAGAAGGTTGAATTTGAGATGCATTTTAACGAGTTTGTTAATATCAGGCTCGATTTTACTTAAAAACAATCATAAGTTGTTTTGCGTTCAGTAACATGGAACCGATTTCTCTTTTTCACATTTCTTCTCTTTTTTTTTCGATGTTGCAACACCACTAAATCCATATCGACTTCTGCAGCCATTCTTGAATTTAACTTTTAATTCCGCATTTGTCGTCAGATCTATTAGTTCTTTTAACTGGGATAAGCCAACCTTATGTTAATCATATGTATTTAAATTTTAAGTACATACAATCAACATAAGGTTACCAGTATTAAAGTTTACTTTCGTTAGTACATAATCAGCGTGGGTTTCTTTCACTCTTTTTCAGACTATATTTGATTAATCTGCCCATGCCCCTCCTTACCATCTCAACGCCCCTTAACTTACTCTGGGTCTTTTACAGCCTCCCCCTGAAAACCTCAAATGACTATAAGGGATCGTTATCACCCGCGTTGAGAACCTATGCTCTAAAACGAAGAAGAATGCTGTTGTCAGTCTTAGCTTTTCGTGTGTGGGTTTTGTTACTGCTATTTTTTTTCGTAAAATAAAACGAGGCTAATAATTTCTGAAATACAACAACGTGCCAAGAATCATACCTAATTTTAAACAATTTCAAAGGATTTTGATGCGAAAGACACCGCCCTTCCTCATATATATAATATAGAGTGCTACTTACAACTGTTTCCTATTTTCGTTTTAAATGTACGCCATAAATTGTTTGGTGAGTGAGTGTGTATGAAACTACTCTCTATAAAGCAATATGATGGCTATTGTTGACCGTCTAATCATTTCTTAGAGCATCGGTCAAGTAACCAGGGCAATTGCTCAACTGGCACACCCCACTTCAAACTATTACACCAATCAAACGAATATAAAATACCAGTCCCTATACAGGAATGTCTTCAGTGGCACTAGGACTCAAGCTCATGGCACGCCGGTCATGAGTTCGTGACCAGAATTTGTAGTCATTCGTGGCCATCAAAAAGTGTCTGGAGATAAGAGCATCATAGGATCGAAAAAAAATGTAAAGTTTTAAAAAATGCAATCAACTTCAATTTTATGGAAACATGGACTCTGAATTTTGTAAACATTAATGTTTAATAGAACATTTTTTTCATTTGTGCTTGAAAGTATATCAGCGTTTCTCAAACTGTGGGGCGGGCCCCTTTACGGGGGCGTGATGACACTACGATGGGGGCGCGAGCACATTGAAAAATCGAAAGTAAAAGATTATTTTAAAAAAGATTATTAATTCGCTGAAAGTAAACAAAATACATTCTGATATAGTAAGAAATTAATACACATTTACACTTATACAATATACTTATAAATGTATCAGTACTGCACAGTGTATTTTATAATTAGTTTAGGAATACTGAGTTAAGAGCAAATTTTTAATAACTATCATTGACACCATGGGCTTGCAATATATCAAATGATATACAAAAATGAGCACTTATCTTGATAATTTGTACGGTTTATAATTAATCCCTTAACTGCCGATTAAAAGTCACGTGATTCTCTTCCCAATGTCCCCGATTTCGACGTAGGCGTGCCTATGTGATGTGTAGTGGGAGGAAGGTATAAATAAGATAATTCTATGAAGTAAGTAAATCCTCTACAAACACTTTCTATGTCTTTTTATATCATTCCAAAGCCTTTGGAATAATTTTATGAATAACAGTATACAGAAAAAAATCGTGTTTCGTAAAACGTATATATACGTCCGATGCAATTAAGGTTTTATCTGAGTCAGACTTTTATATACGCCAGAGGCGCTAAGGAGGTGAAAGTTGTAATGTAGCTTTAGCATCAAAATATAGTATTACTGAATTCAATATACTGCTACTTATGGAGTGGTGGGGGGCACGTTGAAAATTATGATTGAATAGTGGGGCGCAAATATTGAAAGTTTGAGACGCACTGAAGTAAAACCAATTTTAAATCCAACATATTTTATAAACAATCTGCCCTTTAAGGGGACACATTACGATTCAATTAACCAAAATCGGTCAAAAAATCAAATTTCAATTTTTTAGCCTAAATTTTTCTTTATATACTTTTCTATATCCTCACGAAATTTGAATGATCTAAACTAAAAAAATGCAGAATTATGATAGCTTTTACGTTCGTTTTTATTCACATCCCTATGGCAAATCAAAACTTTAAACTGACGTATCTTAGAAAGATAAAATAACTAGTTTGTCTTCATTTAAAATACTAAGGCTTTTTTTCTATTACGCCTAATGCTTTGAATTTTTTTTACCTATTGCCAATAGTAAATGTAACAAAAGTTGGTATGCATTTTTGAATCAAAGCAATATTTATTTTTTTAAAAATAATTAAACTCAGAATTTATACATTTTTTAAGGAATTTTCAATAAACATTCATAAAAAGAAGTATTGTATGAATACCAATCACGTTAACGCAAAACCCATACCAACTGTTTTTATACATAGTTTGATGTACTTGTAAATCAAATTTCATGCATGTACGTCAATTTTTGTAGAAGGAGTAGCACTTTAAAATCACTTCAAAAATTTCAAGTTTTTTCCTTAAAAAATTACTGGGCAGCTTTTTATGAAATTTTGAGCGCAAAATCTGTTTAACATAGTATGCATACATAGGAGGCAACCAAAAAAATTTTAAAAATTCTTAAATTAAAATTTTCTGCGTAAATCGTACCATGTCCCCTTAAATTTACAGTGGTAAACTAGTTAAAAGTAGAAAAAGCGCTGATATTAGTTTAATAAGATTAGTTTCAGAATAAGGATCAGTGATTTCTAAATTTATTTTGATTGTTTAACTGTTTGATTTTTTTCATTTGTGTGTATAAATAACACGGCCATTAATAATAATTCAGGCTTGTTATGAAGACTAAACCTTTTTAGTGCATATTTGAGAATAAAAACAAAACAAAAAGGTCCATCAGAATTCTTAGAAATATTTTATGAAGAAAAAGATAAGTCAGAGAGTTTCTTAATTTATACATAAAATTAAAACAAAAATTGAAAAATCTTTAGAAATACATATATAAATGCCACCATAATAATAAATAACTTGCACACACATTATATGTGCTGTGGTCACAGTATCTTTTACTTTTGGATTGCGTATTTTAACTATGCGATCTGAATTTATGAAGATGAGTTTTAGTTTTTTAACAAAATATTTATTTATTTATTAGCTTATTTTAGCATTTGAGAAGTTATTTTTTCTGATGTTTGTACATTTTTAATGGAAGAATATATAATCAAAAACAAGATTTTACTATAAATGTAAACTTTTCAAGTACTTTCAAATTTTATATTTCTCGCTAAGTTATAGACATTTATAATAAATTATACTATATAATTTTTTTTTTATTATTTTTGATGGGTTATGGAAAGGTAGACGTTCTGTTCTAATTATTTTGAAAAATAAAAGCAATACGAATAAAATGAATTTTATCTTATTAATTTTTAGGAATGTCTGGTTTATATAGCAAAATTTTACTTATAAATTTGTAATACGATTAAGTACAGAAGACTGTCTAGTCTGCAGTACTTATAGTCTATCTAGTCTGTGGAAGACGAAATAAATGACATGACATATGAGAACACAAAAAAAGTAGTGCTTTCAATAGTAGATAACATCAACATGCAAGTTTTTAAGATAGAAAAAAAGTAATATGCATTCTAAGTATATAAAAAGAAAATGAAGACTGGAAGCGTTATTTAGTTTTTATTCAAAAAATTTTCTTTTTTAATAAACTTTCGAGTTCAAATCAAATCTTAAGAGGATGTTTTAAATTATTTCATTATTTATACTTTTATTCGAACATTTTCCTTAAGAAATGTCTTTTTTGCAGAAATAAAGTTCTTTATAATTTTGTAGATTCTATGTTATTGAAATATTGATTTGATGAAACAAAACTAACAAAAAGTTGTTTAATTTCCACCATAAATAAACGGGAAACTTAAATTAAATTTAAACGTGAACCATTTACGACTTGCATATGTGTTGTATAATCATTGTAATAGTAAACTAGATAGCACTGATTAATGCCATTTACAAAAGTATGAATTTAAAATTAATAGTGAATCTAAAGTCATGACTTAGGAAACAAATTGCCATAAAACATTTAACGTTAGGATTAGTTAATAATATAAATTTTACATTCTGGAACTCATTAAAAATATATGCAACGCTTTTTACTAAGTACACAGCTTTCTTAAAAATTTAATTTAAATGTTTTGAAGGCTATTGGTTGAATGCTTTAAGCATCTTAAACTGAAAACGGAATCTTAAAATCGTTATGACCGTGACTGTATTTTAATTAAAATCAGAAATTAAAATATCCATGTACAAAAAAGGCTCTATTCAAAAAAAATTTTTTTAAGACCATAATTTTTATTTTAAAAACAAATGTGTTTGCTTATCGTTAGTGACTATGTTAACCAATCTACTTTATATTACGTAATTAAATTTACTCTTGACGTTTTAATGTTGATTTTGACACACTTAAGTCCTTTTCAAGAGCGAAATTCATTTTATCTTAAATAAAAAGCATTTCATTTTTTTTAATTAATATGAAAAAAAAGAATTCAAAAATAGCATATCCTTGCATAGTGGATGAAAACAAAAATGAATTTTTTTTAACCACGTTTTACACATCAGACAGAATTTTGAATTTATTGGAAAATTTCTTGATTAATTAGAAAGTGTGTAAGCGTAAAAAATGTATTTATCATTATTTACATCAGTGATCAGTTTACGCTGTTCTTTCAAGTGTACTTAACATACTTTCAAGTGGAGATTATAAATACGTGTGAAAGGAGATAGGAGTGCAGAATAAATATAATGAAGGTGCATATTCGCGGAAGTGAATTAAAAGGAATTAATTACATGCTTTTATTTAACTTTTTGTCAAAAAATTGTTGTAAAAAATATTTTTTGTATTTTTTTTAAAGTTTTTAGATTCGCTGAAGCATTGTTGTAACTTTTAAGAAATGAAAAAGGAAATATTAATTTTAATATATTAATATGTCCAAATGCAGATGTTTATTTAGTTAATTTTAATTAAATTAATAAAAAAAGGAAATAATTATAAAGGTTTCTTCATAATTATGTATATATAGGCAGTTTTACGCAATTTGCTCATTAGCGATTTAGAGAAATAAAAACTTGACTAGGTAGATCACCATGCATGATTTATTTTAAATCAACGTGATTTGCAATAGTTAAAGTAAATACATTTTATAATTATTCGTACCATTAATTGTTACATATGTGCGAAGTAGGATCCAAAAGTTGCCGGACTGAGCTTGTAACGTAATAAATGTTTGTAGAAGAGCGATTAAGGTAACATTTCTGTGCCGCTGCGTTTTTCCTGCTTTCTAAAAATGTTTGTCCCAAATCACGTAGTCGGTGGCTTGCCATGGCGTAGTATTTTGTAGATGGATGGATTTAGTAGCCGGCAATTGAAAGGAATTTATTATATTTATTCAGCAGAGAATAATATCATTTTGAGTTAGCAAGGAAAATAAAGCTACGGAGACTTACGAAATCTTAAAGCACGTTTGATGCAGTGATACATTATCACGAACGCAAGATTTTGAGTGGCATCAGTGTTTTAGAGGAGACAGGGAAAGTGTCAAAGAAGACGAATGCTCTGGACATCCACGGTTTTCTGTGGCGGTACATAAGAACATGCTGCAAACAACGAAGGGATGAAAATGAAAACAACTTTTTTGCCACATCTTTCTTAAAACATGAATTCCAGAAATGTGTAACAGAAATTTACAAGCATTGGCAAAAGTGTACTGTTGTTCAAGGATTTTAATTTGAACAAGGACGTATTTCAGCAACTTAACGGTTATTCTTTTTCAATTCCTATACTATTAGCTCATGCACTCTATATATTTATTTATTTATCTTGGTGGCATTTTAAATCGCGCGTTAATAAAATACATTTTAAAGCGCTCAATTCAGCTGAAATTTTATAAACAAGATTATTTTGGATGACAATACAATAATTGTATTATAATTAATAAAAACTAATTGATAAAATTTAGTGATTTAAAGAATTACAGATGCAGCCACGTTGGCATCATTTTTGGAGACTTAGCGACCATTTTGGCAACTTGTGTCAAAACTTGAAAAGGTTTTTTTTTCTCACGATTTAAAGCATTCCTTTGAACTGAAATTTTACAAACACGATTGTTTTGGATGACAATACAGTTCTTTAATGATAATTAATAAAAAACAATTCTGACTTAATGTTGTGATTCTCTCATATGTATAAACATATTTATATTAATTGTAACTATTTATTAAAAAGTAGCTAAAATAAAAATTTTCTTTGTTGATCTAAGTAGGAATTGACTTGAATTTTTTTTATATTACTTGTTTAAGTTTTGACTTAGCTCCCCCCCTCCGGGAACTTTTAAATCCTACTACGTATATAAAGAGGGGAGTCGGAAATAGCCCGGTAGGAAGTAGTCCGGTAGTATGGAATATACCGAGGTTTCGTCTATGTTTGTTGCTGCTAATGCATGGTAAAACCTTGAAGTACTGAAGTAAGACTAACGACGCTTTACGGAGATAGTTAACCACTTGTTGTCATGCCACTTGCTACAGAACAAAGCGTATTTCGCGATATTCAAAACTTTTGCAGGTATGTTTTCAAACATTTTAACCTACAAGTAGATTTGTGACTAGAAGGTTGAAGTTATTTATAATGTACATTAAAAGAATTGTAATTTATAAAAGTGTGTTTTTCATGTATTTCTGATATTTTAGTTAACCTTGTAGCGTTATGAAAAATTTTCCGAACATAATTAATTAAATAGATATTGCGAAACATTTCATTAGTTGAATCTAGAGCTATAGCCTTTAATTATTTCTAAATTTCGAAAAATAATTCAGCCTTATAATTTCTCCACTATATATATATATATGTATATATATATATATATATATATATATATATATATATATATATATATATATATATATATATATATATATATATATACACTGGTGTGCAAAAATTAAGGACGAGACGGTTTTTTCAATATAACTTTGTACAAAAGCTTTTCAAATCAACACATTTAATACCGTAAGATCCCCAATACGTAAGGACATGTGTAATGTAAGCAACACTTATTAAAGAGAAATCAGAGGGATAAAAAGAAGCTTTATTGAAAAAGTAGCATGGAGCGCAATGCGACTGAAGGCCGAAACATCCCTGTGATGGGTGTCCAGCAAGAAACATCCGGTCTTTATTAGGGGATATGATCTCCCCTGACTGCTAGGCAGGTTTCACAGCGTCTGCCCATGCTGAGAATGAGGGTGTCAATGAGTTGTTGAGGCATTGCTGCCCATTCGTCTTGCACCGCCAATCGAAGCTCCCGAATCGTTACTGGTGGTAAGGTACGAGCTGCCAAGCGTCTGCCTAGAAAATCCCATACATGCTCGATGGGATTGAGATCCGGAGATAGTGCCATACGTTCAATATCCTCACTCTCTAAGAGCTGTTCGTCAGCTACTGTGCGATGACATGGTGCATTGTCGTCCATGAAAAGGAACTGCAGACCCATAGCGCCACTAAAAAGACGCACATATGGAAGAAGAATCTCGTTACAATAACGGGTCCCGTTGACTGAACCTGCGTCGAAGATGTGAAGGTCTGTACGACTACCAAGCATGATGCCTCCCCAAACGAGAACACCGCGACCTCCATACCTGTCCCTTTCAATGATGTTCGAGGGATGATTGCGGCTTCCCGCTCTCTCCAGATGAGAATCGCTACTCAAACTGAATCTGCTCTCATCTGTAAAGAGTACTCGTCCCCATTCATTGTCTCTCCAATTCCGGTTTTCCCGGTACCACAGAGAACGCCTTCTCCGATGGGCAGGCGTTAAAGGTACACACCGTACAGGGCGTCGTGCAAACAGACCACCACCGTGCAGTCTTCTGGCCACGTAAAACGCGTTATCGGTCGTCCAGTCGCCTGTGTCGTGTGTCTAGCGATTTCTCTCGCTGTCTGCCGCCTGTTTCTTCTGGCCTATAAGACAATGTACCGGTCATCTGCGGGTGTGGTTCCTCGTGGACGACCACTACTGAACCCCCGGATAGTGGTTCCTGTAGTTTGAAATTGTCTCCAAAGTCGTGAAACGATGCTGTGAGCAATTCTGTCACACTGCGGCCTTCCTCCAACTTCCCAATGATTCGATCTCTGGTAAAAGCATCCAGATGTCGTCTAACAGATTGATTATTCGCCATTTCTCGCTGAGGCAGCAACTCGGTGTGATTTTAACTGCTATACGGCGTGCAATCTCTTTGCCAGAAATACTGATCTTACACCGACAACATGCTTTATACTACTCAGACACTCCCCCATTTCGTCTACCTGCATATCTGCGCATGTGCTACCGTACATCACCTTACTTAATCTCCTGATTGGTCTTTCTGTCCGCTCTGCCTCTTCGTTCAGCTGATATGCTAATCTTTCGACCTCGTCCTTAATTTTTGCACATCAGTATATATATATATATATATATATATATATATATATATATATATATATATATATATATATTTAAATAAGTTGTAGCAATCTGGACCGTTTTGATGAATTTTTTTGTGAAGAAAGTTATTACAATACCTGGCATCATCACAGTACATTTATCACAGTTCTACCTATTGATTGCGTGTGAGTATGTATTTATTATGAGCTAAGTTAACTATAAAACCTATTTTGAATAGAAACTTAAACTTGTTTTGTTTAAAGCGTAAAAAAAGGTAACACTCGAGCTATTTTCATAACATATATATATATATTTTGTTTAATGCACGAAAAGTAAATTTATCGTAATGCCATTGAATGTAAAATGTTTTTTGTTAATCCTAGAGGGGTATAAACAAACAAATGCGATGGTTTACTAAACTTCGGACATGCAACATATAAATGGCCGTGCAAAAAGCAAGGGTTTTCTAAATACAAACCACATATTGTCATTGTTTGGCTTTGTGACTTATTAATGGTCATAGCAAATACCAAGTGAAATGGAAATTGCAAACCATTTGAATGGGTAGGTGAGACTGAAAGAATCGTTGGGATCTGTGGTAGAAGTACAGCTTCACCTTGAAGTTTGCCTCTCTAAAGAGTAGCCTCAAGATTATTGCCCACGATTTTTTATGAACAATCATCCGCCCTTACATAATTTTAGCGCATTTTTAAATAATTGCGATATCGGACCGAATTGTGAATCTAAATCATTCTCGAATTCACTTGAACCCACACAAAAAATGTCATTAAAACCGGTCCAGCCATTTAGGAGGAGTCAGTCACATACATACACACAGAAGAATTACATATACAAATATTATTTGAAAAGATCTTAACTAAAACCCCTAAAAAGCATGATTCCTCTGCAATTTTGTAACAATAAAGACCCGGTTTGGCCAGTTTGGCTGAAAATGGATTTTCTACGCCAACGTACGTCATTTTTAAAACAATAACGTTGTTACAATTATGCAGGTTAATATTGAGCTGAATATTTTTAATGTTTTTAATTAATATCATTTTAACTAATTGCGATACTGGACCGAATTGTAAATCAAAGCCATTCTCGAATCTACTTGAACACACACAAAAAATTTCATCAATATTGGTCCAGCCGTTTAGGAGAAGTTTAGTCACATACACACGCACAGAAGATTTTTATATATAACTAGCGGTCTCGACAAACGTTGTCCTTTACACACGTCTTAAATCCGAAAATTAGAAACTTTTTTGAATAAGTTGTAACAATCTGGGCAGTGTTGTGGAATTTTTTATAAAGCAAGTTGTTACAATACCCGATATCACCACATGTACAGTTACCACAATTCGACCTATCGATTGCGCGTGAGTATGTATTTACTGTGAACTAAGTTGGATATAGAACCTATTCTGAATAGAAACATAAACTTGTTTTGATTAAAAAGTAAAAAAGAAAAAAACCTGAGCTATTTTTATTACAGGTATATTTTTTGGTTAATACTAGATAACAGGTAAACAAACAAATGCGATGGTTTGCAAAATCTCGGACATGAAACTTTTAATTGGCCGTGCGAAAAGCAAGGGTTTTCTAAATCTAAGCCACAAATTGTCATTTTTGACCTTGTGACTTATTAATGGTCATAACAAATTCAAACCGAATTGGAAATTACAAACATTTGAATAGGTACGTGTGTCTGAAAGAATCATTGAGATCTGTGGCAGAAGTACAACTTCACCTTAATGTTTGCCGATAAAAGTAGTGGCCTCGAGTATATTGCCCACGAATTTTTTATGAACAATAGCGCGCCCTCACATAATTTTGGCGCATTTTTAACTAATTGCAATATCGGACAGAATTGTGAATTTAAATCATTCTCGAATCCATTTGAACCCACACAAAAAATATCATCCAGATCGGTCCAGCCGTTTAGGAGGAATTCAATAACATACACACGCACAGAAGAATTATATATATATATATAATATAAAGATATATGCCGTATCGTGGCGAAATGAATAATCTTTCTGATACTGTAATTATTCTTTGTCTGATTTTGATAGAACAATTACATTGCAATTTCAAAAACGGCGAAAATATCGGAAAATTCTTGCCTCTTCTTTCTTTTTCTCTTTCTTGCCCCGCATTAGCAGAATAAACAGCACACGAGGGCAAAACAATTATGCGTTTTAAGGTTTTTAATTAATATCTTTTTAACTAGTTGCGATATTGGACCGAATTGTGAATCTAAATCATTCTGGAATCCATTTGAACCCACTCAAAAAATTGTCATCAAAATCGGTCCATCCGCTTAGGAGGAGTCAGTCACATACACACCACAGGAGAATTACATATATAAAAATTATTTAGGAATATATTAATTAAAAACGCTAAAAAGCATGATTCATCTGCATTTTTGTAACAATAAAGCCCTGGTTTGGCCAGTTTGGCCAAAAATTGATTTTCGACGCCAACTTGCGTCAAACGTTCTTACAACAATGCAGGTGATTATTGAGCTGAATATTTTCAATATTTTTAATTAATATATTTTTAACTACTTTAAAATCAGGCGTATAACGCGCGCATTCATTACAAAAAATAAGATCAAAACTTCGGTGTGCACGTTATACGCCGGGTATAAAAATGATAGCTTTAAAAATAACAAAGGTTTGAGAGCACATAAAAAGTACTTCTATACGTATCGAAATACCGTTTGTTTTAAAGAAATGACTTACATTAAAAGAGTTGTAGTTCTAAAAGTATAATATTTTTTTCAAAAGTCTGGGATAATACCTCGAATAAATGACTTCAAAACATAAGAGCAATGTATACTAATATTTCAGATTTCTACGTTAAATAGTGGATGCCTGTTTTACGGTGACTATACTTAAAAATTATAAAAAGATCTGCTTGAAAGTATAGGTGCGCGTTATACACCAGATTTTACGGTAATTGCGATATTGGACCGAATTGTGAATCTAAACCATTCTCGGATCTATTTGAACCCCCACAAAAAAATTTCATCGAAATCGGTCCAGCCGTTTAGGAGAGTTTAATCACACACACGCACAGAAGATTTTTATATATAAAGATAAGACCCCGCTTAACGCGGGGTATACGTTACATCAAAGTTAAACGTAATATGACACAGCGTTAAACGAGGTTATCTCCATCATGTAAATAAAGGGGCTTAGGGGAAGATGGGTAGAAAATTGGTCAGGTATTTTACCATTAAATATGTTAATTATGTTTTTTTATAACAATGGAGCAAAAATTTATTTCTTACAAATATAGAAACATGATTGACGCATATACATACAAAAATAAATAAAATTATAAGTCAGTATGCTTACATTTCAGATCATTCAGTCTCTTCTGTATTTCCAATGTTCTGCCTTTTTATCAAGAAGGTAGATTGGCTTAGTGGCATACTGAGTTAAATTTCGTCGTCCTCCATATATAAAGTATTTTTTTCCATTTCCTCTATTGTATTTTTTCTAGAACGGGTAATTCTAGTTGCAGAGCTTGTCGCAGTTGCAATTGCCAATGGCAATATATTTTCTTTATTCTTAAGAATGGTCCTTATTGTTGAAATTGCCAAATTCAATGCAGCACCAATTTGAGATTGACGCTCATGAGTATCGGATCTTCTAATCACTTGCATTATAGTTTCAAGTGAAATACTTTTTCTTATTGCTTTATTTTCGTGGATTTTTTATTATCAGTCATGATAAAAACTAAAAATCATAATATTTGTCACCATGGAAATCGTTATATTATATAAATTTATTATTACAATAACGTCAACAGATGTTTCAAACAATAAAAATACGATCGTATAACACCGCAAGAAAAAAGAAACACCGATTAACTGCTTCAGATATCGGGAAGCCTAACGCTGCGTGCAATTTTGGGGAATCCGACAATTCAAATAAAAGAGGGCGGCCGTGGTAGCCGAGTGGTATTGGTATTGGATCTTGCCTGGCTTTGTCACGAGTTTGAGACCAGTACCACAAAAGACCCGCCGTGCAGGGCAGTGATGCACGCTAAATCTGTCGAGAGCTGAAACGTCCTCCCTTTGGTGTCGTGTGGTAGTTAGGAGAGGGGTTGCCAGCTATGGTGTCGTCCACGTCACTTGACTATGATTCAAAATTACGTGGTCCGTCGCCAAAAGCCCTCGTGTAGCTGAAGAGTGCGACGTTAATATTCACTCACTCACTCACTCAAATAAAAGAACGTTAAGCCGAAACAATACTAAACGAAACAGCGTAAAGCGGGGTCTTACTGTCTAAAGATATATCTGTAAAATATAAGTTTTAATTTTCTTGTAGAGAGAGATAAATAATGACAATGTATTGTTTTTAATTTTATAAATTCATGGATATGTCTTTGAATAAAAATATAGTTAAATTTAATGTCAATTCTCATTCAACAGTGTTTTGTTTGTTCAATATTTAATGAATTTTATGATGACTATTAAGTCTTTTGAATCATAAATAAGTACTACCATGATTGACCTATTGTCAGATGAATCACTTCTTTACCATGAATCAACAAGCTCTTTTATTTTATCCTGTTGTTTAAATAATGTCAAATTTTCAAAATGCAAGTCATAGTTAAGTAAATCATAGTTTTTATTTGCTCTTCCCTTTATTGGTAACATATTCACGAAATCAGCACGTATAGAAGAGGGTGGGGCTCTTGATTGAACAGCTGTGCTTAAATTTTCTCGTTCTTATCAGATTCAATGATTCACCCCCAGGAGAGGGGAAAACGAAATGGGAAATGTCACGTGAGACGGGGAATACAGAATTCTATTTTCGAATGATTTGACGTTATTCTTCTGTCATTTTGAATCTCATTCTGGACCACGGGAAATCTTTTTGAGTGAAGTTATGTTAAGTGGTACGATCTGAAATATTACAAGTGACGTGATATAAATGTTGGAAGAGTGAGATATTGGGAGTTTTTATTTAAATTTTTATCAGGATATTTTCATTTGAAAATTATAATATACTTCACCGATAAAATATTTTACAATGCTTGTTTTCTATGAAAAAATGAATTAATTCTCATGCACTCATTTTTTTTTAAAAAATTATTAACACATAATAAAAGAAGATTAAATGAGTGCAAAGGGCTTCATTCGAGCTTTTATTTTACGTTCAAATGATATCGGGTATGAAATGTATCTATCTCGCTAAGTTAGTTATTGCCTCCTTCATTCACTTATAGATTGTTACGTTGATCGGGATTCAATGATTTTATGCAGATCAGTCACAAAGAACAAGATTTATTGTAGAAAATTAATCCTTGAAGTGCAGGATAGGCAACGAAATTCGCAGAATAAATCTCAGAACGTAACTGTCAGTGTGTCGAAAGTATTATTCTCAAGCACCGCTCGTTCTGCTCAAAAGCCGAGTTAATCGCCAGTTAAATTGTCACTACCAAGGCAAGACAACAAAATCAAACTAACCTTGAACGGTCTAAACAAAGCAAACTAATTGATAGTCATAACAATACTGACTAAGTTTCGGAGAGCATCTCTCTATTTATAGGTCTCAAGAATCCTTCGAGAAAGATCCGCTTGCGTTATAGATCGTGAAGTTTGTTTACTTCTCCACTAATTTCCAGAATAATTCATAGGGTCACGATCTCGCTACAAATGGCCCCCAACATGGGCATCAAGTCGCCAACGGTTGCCCAAAATGATACCAACTTGGTTATATCGACAAGACTTCGCCAAATTCCCTTTGAATCACCGTTATAAATTAAGGGACGGCGCTGCTTGCGAATATTACAATTTTAACATAAAATAAATATAACAGAGTAATATAATACACATTCAAATGCAAATTATTTACACTATTTTATACAAAACTCGTAACAATATAGAGTTGTTATTAATTCCATCCAGGGTTTCGAAGTTCTGTGGTAGAATAACTAAGACTGCTACAGCAAAAAAAAAGCCTTTGAAATACAGAAGCAATTCATTTTATTTAAATATCTTACTGGTATTCTATTTTTGATATCTTGGTTGAATGACATACATCAAGGCTATTGTCTAGTTCCTGTTACACTTTACTTTACTATTAATGCCATGGACAGCATGCGCTACTCTTTCCGTGTTTTCAAAAATTTTTTTTCTTTTATAAAGAGTGTTTTTTTCCAGTTATAGAAGTTTAAGTTGGCATTACTTTCCAAGATGGCGACCGATTTAACAGCTGTCAAGTGATTTATTCTCAGTTTGGTTTGGCAATTCATCAAAACGATCATCAAGCAAGACGTAGATTCGTCGAATGGGCCCAAAACGAGATTGCCGTTGCTCCCGATTTTCATAAGCGAATTTTGTTTAGCGATGAAGCGCACTTCTGGTTGAATGGCTACGTCAACAAACAAAACTGCCGCATTTGGAGTGAAGCTAATCCACAAGTGTATGTCGAAACACCGTTACATCCAGAAACACTGACTGTTTGGTGCGCTTTATGAGCTGGTGGAATCCTTCTTCAAAAACGATGAAGGCCACAACGTTACAGTCAATGGTGATCGGTATAGAACCATGATTACTAATTTTTTCATTGCTGAATTGAACAATCATGATGTTCAGGAGCTGTGGTTCCAACAAGACGGCGCAACATGTCACACAGCTCGTGCCACAATCGATTTATTGAAAGACACGTTTGGTGACCGCCTAATTTCACGTTTTGGACCTGTGAGTTGGCCTCCAAGATCTTGTGATTTAACACCGCTAGACTATTTTCTGTGGGGCTATGTAAAGTCATTGGTCTATGCGGATAAGCCACAAACGCTTGACCATTTGGAAGACAACATTCACCGTGTTATTGCCGATATACGGCCACAAATGTTGGAAAAAGTCATCGAAAATTGGACGTCCAGATTAGAATACATCCGAGCCAGCCGTGGCAGTCATATGCCAGAAATCATATGTAAAATGTAATGCCACAAGATTATCTTTCGAATAAAAAAAATCATGTCAATCGAATAATACATCGTTGTTTTATTGCAATTTAAAATTCTATACCCCTAAAAAAACACCCTTTACAAGACACAAGTATCCAACCCTATTTGCCACTTAATGTAGCAGAACTGCATAAAAGAATAACACGTGCTGTCAATAACGTTGATATTATCATGTTGAGTGGAGTGTGGCAGGAACTGTACTACCGCATTGGTGTAGGCCGTATAACCAACGTTTCATTCATAGAACATCTGTAAAGTATATAAATGAAAATCAATCACTGTTGTATTCTTTCAAATATCCTTTTTTCTAGTATTTTTTTTATTTTCTCACTGTAGCGTTGCAAAGCCTCAAAGGAGAATTATGAATAATCCTGTATTTGTAGATATTCGGAGGTTTAATTTACTCTGTTCAAGGATTGGCCATTATGTTTTCATTTTAATGAAACTATATGTTAGTGAAGAAGTATGTTGATACGAAAGACAATATTTTGGTGATATATAAGAAAAAAATAAGTACAGAAAATTTAATCCATAAAAGGTTAGAAAAATTTAATTTGAAATTTGTTTTGTTTTTGTTTCAAATTTTATAAAAAAAAATGTTTTTAAAATTTTAGGCAGCCTTCAAATTGATTATTCAATAATAGTGTAATTTTGAAATAAATATTAAGAAGTACATTTCTTTCTTTTGATATCTTGTTTTTAAAGGAAGGTATTTCGAAGGTATTTTAGAAATTAAATGCAAAATTTCACAGTAAATCTATAATCTTATCAGCCTATGACAGAACACAAGATCGACCGTTATTTTGAGATTTAAAACGTAATCTTCTAGTAGAACACTAATATAAATGACGATTAATAAACTTATAAGATGGCGCCTGAATATTGTTGGTCTTATAGATTCAGACTATTAGGCCAAATCCATGGTGTACAAAAAGGGTGACAAACTCAAAGGATAAAGGGGACCAAGCAAACAAGGTTTAACTTTAGGTGGGCCACAAAAAATTAATATTCATAGAAACGTAGATTTGCTTCGAATAATACACTATAAAAACATATTTAAAACAACAAGAATTATTTAAATGTTGACGTCCTGGCAATATCTCTTCTTTGCTGCTATCTTTCCCATTCATGAAGCAAATTTGATATATTATTGTGTGCAGATATAAAGGCCGGACCGTAAAAATAATCGTTGCCGACAGTGAATTTGACAACTATGGTGTACAACTTTGTTCAAAGTATTTACTCTGAACAGTGTAAGAGGTTGATTATACAAAAAACAACAAAAACAAAAACAAACTAACTAATGTAACGTATCTACTCGAATCTAAGCAGCACTTTTTTTGTAGTGTTAATGCTTCTGAAAATCAGGTGGGTTAGAATCGAAGTTTGTTGCATGGAGGAAATTGGGTTTCCTTGTCTTTCTAAAAAATGTAACTGACCATTTTGGCCTCCTTTTTGATGACTTATCCCATTCTGCAGTTTATCCCAAGTATTCAGTCAATTTTATCTTTGCTCTTATTTAGCAATTTTTTTGTATAAAAGCTTTATTTTAATCACTTAAGTATCAAATATATTAGTAAGAGTATCAAGACGAGTTCACTATGACGCAAGTAATAAAAAGGAGGTAATTTTAATTGCAGAAAAAGAAATGGAAATAGAGCAACGGCCACAGAAAATTTGACATTTATGAAGCAAAATATACGTCGATGGCGTAAACAAAATGATATAAATTTTGTTTATAAATGTTCAACAGTGTTCAAAATTCTTGTAAGTTCTTCTATAGCACATCTTTAAAAAAGGCTGCGTAACAAATGCATTGCATTGCATGCTCATCATTCCCCATGTGAGAAAATGGTGATGCCTGTACCCATTCTGTAATCAGATGTGACAATGGAAGTGACAAATCATTTTCGAAACGTGACTGTTAGAGTAATTATGGTTTCATGTGTATATATTTGAAAGCTTTCTCTCAGCACTGGTAAAATAAATAAATTATTATTAACTTTTAATTATATATCATTAAAATATTAAATTCTTAAGTATCGGATATTACACAATTACACACCTTTTCTACAATTTTTTAAACATTTTTTCTCAAAAACTTATAGAATTGAGGGTGTGGCTTAAAATCAATGTTGGCTTAGCCTTTAGTAAATACGGTATATCATTTTTTTCAGTACCATAAAATAGAGATTTGCTAAATATATATTAAAATTTCTACACGTTTTCCAAATCTTATATAAATTCAAAAGTTATTAAATTTTTGATTCAATATTGACATTATATTTTTTTTATTGCCTAACAAAATTATTCTTTTGCAAAAAAAGGTGGAAAAAAGCAACACACGTACTCTTTTTATTCTTTCATATAAAAGCAACCAATGTCGAAATTTGCAAACGACGTGTTAGGCTCTCGAAGTCTTTTGCAGAATATACCGGGTGTCCATAATTGAACTTGAAATTTGAGAGCAGTCTGTAGCAAAAAAATATGCATCGGAATTGCATGAAAATAGGGCAATGGCAGAAGGAAACGATGGGAATTTTATTGAACGAAGAAAAAAACAACAACAATGAGTTTCCAAAATTACTCCTAGGTGGCGTACCATTGCTTTATTGAGAACATAGAAGTAATCTACAAGAGATTACAAAACATGTTCGATACGCTGTCGACCGTTATTTGCTACTATATGGAAGTGTAAAATCGCCTGCTCGACTGTTAGAAGATGCATTAACTGGAAATGTTAAGCACAAGGCGTTATATGTCTTCTGTAAGGTAGGATGGAGATGTGGTGGGGTATGATCACGGTAGATTATTTACTTGAGGTATCCACACAGCCAAAAAACGAAAGGATTCAAGTCGGGAAATCTAGGAGGCGAAGCTGTAGCAAAATGCCGGCTGATGGTTCTGTCGTCATCGAAATGGCAGAGGAGCACTTGTTTCGCACAACATGCGTTTTATGGAGGAAAACTATCCTGAATAAACACTGTGGTTGTCTCACATCACCTTGCCTGAATAGCGTGAATAACGGATTGCTCTATGTGTACGGCATTTGCATACTTTAATAGTTTACATTGTACAACGCTATCTACTGGTTGTTTTTGAAATTCGTTGTTTTCCCCCTCGATAAAATTCCCCATCATTTCATTTCGCCTTTATCCAATTTTCATAAAATTCCGCTGCATAGTCTTTGCTACAGACTGCTGGCAAATTTCAAGTGTAATTATGAACAACTCGTGTAATAAAAATTACTACATGGTTTCCAAATCTGATATTAATTAAAAAGTTATTAGATTCTTGATTCAATATTGGCATCTTTTTTGGCCTCTTTTCTTCGCATTTGGCTTCTTTTTCTTTTTGATTGCTTACCAAATTATTATTATTAATTTATATTTTTGCAAAAGAGGGGGTAAAAAACTCACACGCATTCTTTTTATTCTCTCGCTCTCTTTCAAATAAAACCAACCAATTCTAAAACCAAAACTTACAAGCAAAGTGTTAGTTTCCCGAAATCCATCTATGAAATACTACAAGGATAAACAAATACATAAAAACTATGCAAATATTCTTTTACAGTTGGAGAAATATAAAATATAACTGAAACCATTCTAAAAGTTCTTATCTGATATGAAAGGATGATTACTCTGTAATTTATCATTTTCGAAGTAATGGAAAATCAATCTATAAGACAAATGAAAAACTTTTCAATCAAAAAAGAATTAGTTTTCCTTTCTAATATTAATCATTACAAATTATGAAAAAATTTAAAATCTTAATAAAGTAGAAATCCTTTTCAGTTAAATTATTCCTTTATGATATTTTAGAACTAATACTTATTACACTGGCATTCTTTGATTTTATCATATATCTTTGAAGAATATATATACGAATATATTATATAATATATTTTTTTTCTTTAACTTGCAATGATATTCCTACATTTTCAAAATAAATTTTCTCTCATTTATTTCCTTCACCCAAATATTACTCTATTACTCCCTTTATCCATGCAAAATCGTAGTTGACAAAGATTTTTATTTAAATATATTTGCAAAATATCTAACCTATGTTAAAAAATCAGATGAAAGTCTGTTTTCAGAAAATAAAATGGGTATTTTTCTCCAACCAAATATTGTATCCTTTAGATTTAAAATTTATGGAACAACTGTTTTGTTTTCGTAAGAAATTCATCAAACATCATTATTTCCCAGTTATTTTAATTTCAAAAATCATTTTTAAGAACATATTAAACCACACAAATTTTACCGTAGCCTTATGTCCTGTTTTAAGAAAATAATCATGAATCATTACAAATTTAAATATTTACGCTAAAAACAAAAGCTTTATATATATATATATATATATGTGTGTAATTTTGTTTGTGCAAAAAACATGCAACAAAAGGAAGGAATTATCAGAATTAAATGAACTTTGCAGCAAATATCAATTATAGAATGTTTGGTAAAATAGTAAAGATTCAGAGCCCCCACACATGGGTGGCATGCGCAGCGCCCTCTGAACTGAGGCTGAAAGCGTATAAGTAGAGGGCTGTAGCGGGACATATGTTAGTGGCGAACGTTAATGACACCTAAGTATGCCCCCACGACGAAATAAGGAGAAATTCCTACAACTTTCGGAGTTTGAATAGGGGATGATGTTCGGTCTTCGAGAAGGAAGATTTTCCTATCGAGCCAAAGGAGCTTGTGTGCAGCGGAACTGTGATGCGAATTTGGAAGCAGTAGACCGAGGAACACCACACAATTGGAAAAACTGGCAGTGGAAGATGAAAAGTGATGATCGACACCACATCCGCATGGCGGTGAATGACCGCGCATCTTCCTCAAGGAAATTGATTTCCGGTGTTCTAATGTCGGATTCGCCAATTTGTCGACGTTTGCTGCCCTGTGGAGGGCGTGCAAGGGTGCCTTTTTACTGGATCCCTCTCATGGCAAACCATCGACGGCTGCATCTGCAATGGGCTCTTGGGCACAGAGCATGGCAAGCTGATTAGCACCAAGTTGTCTTTTCAGATGAATCACGCTTCAATTTGTGGGACCATGGTGGCCGCATTCGTGTTAGACGCTATGCCGGCGAACGCTGCCTTCCAAAGTGTGTTATCTAACGATATAGTGTCCTAACACTCGGAGTTATGGTTTGGGGTGCGATTTCGTTTTATGGACGATCCAATTTGCTATGAATTTGGGGTAATCTCAATAGCTACAGGTACGTCCATGAAGTGCTACAGTCCGAAGTCGTTCCCTTCCTTTAAGGCATCCCTGGAGTTATCTTTCATCAGGATAATGCATACTCACGTGTTACAAATACTGTTAAACACTTCTGTTCAGCCCAACACATGCAATTTCTTCCTTGGCCTGCTTATTCGTCGGATATGACACCTATTGAGCACGTGTGGGATTTTGTTGGTCAGTGTTTTGCTTGTGATCTGCGTCCTGCAGCTTCAAAAGACGAATTTTTGCTGCGCATACAAGCATTATGGAATTTTCCACAAGCATACATTCAAAAACTGTTTGACTCCATGCCACGTCGTATAGCAGCACTTATTTAAGCGCGTGGTGGCTACATGAAATACTGATTTCGGACACTTAATATTGTTTTTTTTTTGCTTGGAAAATGTCGTCATTTTTTTCTGTTAATACAAGTCGTTTGTGTATTTACTTTCATTTAATTCTGATGATTCCTTCACGACGTGCTGTATTTTTTACAAACAGCAATGTATTGTATGTTTATATATATATATATATATATATATATATATATATATATGCTAGGTCTGGAAAGTTTAACTTAAAATGTAATTGATTAATAAATAAATTACAGCGAACTATTTACATTTACGTAGGGATTTTAGGGTGAATACGAATATTTAAGTTAGAGAGCGGGCATTGATATAGATTAAAGCATAATCGACAAAAAACACTGGTGAATCCTTGCGTTAAGCAGTTGTTCAATGCTATTGAAAGCTAAAGGACCGCCATATTGGAATGCTAATGCATGAACGATAATAAAGTACTGATATTTAAAGATTACGTCTTCCATCATTTATTAGCAGTCCAGGGTCTTGATATATATATATATATATATATATATTATTTTTAAGCGAAAGGCTTTTAATCCGATTCATTGTATTACTTGATATTTGCTTTCCAACTTAATATTTCGAAATACTTGTTATATGCTAGTTTTGTCTATTTAAAACCAGAATATTTTGCATGTCAAGTTCAATATTTTAAAACATTAGACATCGCTTTAATTTATTGTTCTAGATTCTCCCTATTAAACATTAAGATAATTATTAGTAAAAGAAAATATGTAACTCAAAATTTAAATTTCAAGAATTTATTTTTTAAATACTAAATTAACCTTCAATGCAGTCTACATGAATCTGTAATTGCTCCATCTAACGAACTTTCCCATTCGAATCCATGCCGTCCCCTATTTTCAGTAGCATTAACAGTGGAAAAAATACAGCTTAGATTAGAGTGAATACGTTTTTTGTGTGTATAAATAAAAACTTTAAATTTACAAAAAGTTCCTTTTACTTACCAATCCGCATTATTGAATATTTAGTATAACTAACATTAAACAAATATATCGCTAAATCCTTCTAACAAACCAACCACCTCCTTAAAAACTGACCAATCAAGTACTCTATTACGAAAGAAGGAAGGCAAAAACCACTAGAGCCTCAAAATGCGGCAAAGCTTTTCCAAGCACGCACAAGTGTGTCGTGATTCGACTTTAATGCTTCCGAATCGCTTTTGCATGCGCATGGGAGAGAACAATTACCGACAAAAAATAGCAATCCATATCAGATGACGCTCTGACCTTTCCTGGCCACTCCGGTGCCGTGCTTTGACAGATGAAATGTCGGAAGTACAAGGAATATTCAAAGACCCGTTTCACGACAAACTGTCAAGAAGTGATAAAGCAGAGCGCCTGTGTAAATGATTCGAGCCTTCCATTAAAGCACTATAATATACTAGGGAGATATAATGTTACATTTGTGGCAGGCGTATTGTGAGTCAACTGAAATTTCACTTTTAAGATTGTAAAAAAAATTACATGGTCATATGAATTGGTTACATAGTGTGGAGAGAATTTCTACACGCGACAGTAATAGTTACATTATCAAAAAAAAAATACTTCTTCATATAGTTTTTATTACTATGTGAAGAAATATTATTTCGATAATGTAACTATTACTTTCGTTTGTAGAAATCCTGGTTAAAATGAAATGCAATGAACAGGATGGAAAACTTTTTTAAGTCAATTCCTACTTAGGTCAACAGAGGAAAATTTTATTTTATATTTACTTTTTATCAAACAATTGCAATTAATATAAATATGAATATACATATGAAAGAATCACACTATTAAGGGACTAAACAGAAAGCGATTTTCCTTGCAAATATTCATTTTCCTTTCTATATAAGGTGTTGGACTATTTTTTGTTTGTTACTATTTATTAATTGATTAAATCTAATTATTCTTATAGCCGCCCATCCGGTATAGTGGTTAGCGACGCTGACTGCAGTGCCGTAGGGACTGGGTTCAAATTCCGGAGAAGACATTGATGTTTGTAAATGTATATAGTGCCTGCGCGGCATGGGGGTACTCTAAATGGCCGTCGAGCTGCAAGTCCTCTCGTGAGGTTGGTGGATAGGAAAGAAAGGCGGGAGGCCTCTGAACACCCTCAGAGTGTTCTCCCTCTAAATTGGGGTGGAATCGAGCCAAAATAGTTCTGTCACCTGTATGGTGCTCAAAGCTACATATAACGGCCAGCGTCACTTGGCCTTTTGCCATGATGAATTTCGTGGGCCTCTATTTGACCTTTGCCGATCAGGTGGCATTAGTAACAACAACATTTATTCTAAAAAAATACTTTAGTAAATTAAATCACATTCTCAGAGAAATTAGGCCAACCCAGGTTGGGTTGGAATCCCTGACCTTTGCATTAGAAATCCAACACGATTTTCATTGCACTACAGGGACGCAATGAACGATTTTCCTTTATGCATATGATCTTGGACTATTATTTTTGTTTGTTACTATTTATTCATTTTTTTAATTTAATTAATTAATATTTGAAAGAGAACTGTATTAACATTAAGTTTAATAAAATGTGCGCTTTAAGTTTAATAAAATGTGTTTGAACTTGAATGGATGAACAGAAACTATTTTATTAACTACTGAATATTTAAACAAGATATATATACACACAAATGCTCTTTGGGTGCTTCCACTGATTAATATGGTCTCATTGTGTCACATTATAATGATCTTACACATGACAAGACATTAATTTCTGAAGAATTATTAACTGACTTTCATTAAAGCACATAAAAAATTCCATTAAGAGAATTAATTTCATTTTGGTATAAAATTTGAAGCATAATGATACATCAGTACGTTTATTTTTCAGTTGTCATCACTAAGATGTTTTTCTAAAAGTATAACATGAGAGCATTTTATTCTTGCACTTGATGGCTTACGTTTTCAGAGTCATACATCATTTATTATGTTTAAATTACAGATCAGTTGTGTTTTTTTTTATTTCATGAATCATTTATTACTGTTACATGTGTAATGCATGCTCTAAATAAGTACATCTATTTTGGTCTAACCTAACATATGTGTAGTCATTCACAAGTACCAACATATTCTCATGAACCTAGCAAACTTATCATTATATTTATAATATATTATTGTGTTTGATATACGTACAATGCGTGTCTTTATTCACTCACGCTACGACTCAAAGCACGCGCTTTCAAATATCTAAACGGCTTCACAACTGAATCTGTTTCAATAAGCTGAATGATTTTTATTAGCAGTATATTTTGAAAGAACTCGGAATTTATTGGCATTGCACTGTTGTCAGTTGACGAACAGTATACCTGAGCTGCAGTAGCGCACTCAGGAATTTTTCAAGGGGGGGGGGCCGGGGTTGAAAGTTCACCATTATTATATCATGCTCTATTTGATTTTGTCGATTTTCGGGAACAAAACACAGTAAAAACTAATTATTGAATAAATAATTAGCATTAATTAATAAAATTAATCATTAATAACAAATACTTAATTAAATTTTACGTACTATATACTTAGAATTATAATCAATCGGAAAAAAATCAAGAGCTTTGGGGGGCGGACCCCAGGACTCCCTCTCCCTTGTGTGTGCCACTGCTGAGCTGGGAATTTCATTCAACAAACCTTTATACCACGGGCATGTTCTTAGGAATTTGAACCTCGATATATTTAAGTTACACCAGTTCTACTCTCAAATTCATGTATCAAAAAAAAAAAAAATTCGTGACCAAGGCCACTCGGTTAACGCGTCCGCTTGTTTCTTTTGAATTTGGCGCAGTGTTTCTCAAAGTTTCAATATCCGCGACCCAATATTCAATCATAATTTTCATCGCGCCTGCCTCATACATTAACAATGTATTGAATTCAATAATACTATACTTTGACGTTAAAGCTACAATACGACTTTAACCTCTTAAGTGTCACTGGCGTATATGAACTTCTCGCTCAGCTAAAGCATTAATTTCCTCGGTCGGTATATATACGTCTTACCGAAGTACAATTTTTTCTGTGCGCTGGTATTCATAAAATTATTCCGAAGGCTTTAGAATGCAAAAAAAAGGACCTTGACAGTGTTTGTGAAATATTTCCTAATTTCAGATTATTTCCTTCTTTATTCCTTCCCCCTTCCCCCAATACATCGTATACGAGCACCTACCAGGAAAAAAGTGGTCATTGGGAAGCGAATCACGTAACTTTAAATCGGCAGTTAAAAGATTAATTATAAACAGTACAAATTGTCAAGATAAGTGTTAATATTTGTATATAATTTTGTATATGACAAGCCCATGGGTTCACGGGTAATTATTAAACGTGTTCTTAACTTTGCACTGTTAAATAAATTATAAAATACATTGTGTAGCACTGATACATTTATAAGTGTAATATATCAGTGTAAATGTGTATTTTATTGTTTATTATGTCAATTTATATTAATTTACTGAAAGTTAACAAACAAATTTAATTAAATAAAATTTTGTTTTCGACTTTTCAATATGCTCGCGCCTTCCTCGTAGAGTTGTCACGGCCCCCAAGGGGGCGTGCCCCACAGTTTAAGAAACGCTGATTTGGCGTAAGAATAAATTAGCTTCAGTGCTATTTATGGAGAAAGGCTTCAGTTTTGGATTTTTTTGTACGCAACATTAACTTTCTTGTAATAAATTTCGGTACTTACGTATTACCAAACCTAATGGAAAAATTATATGAAACGAAGTACATGACTGCCAATTCAGCGCATACGACACATGCGAAATTCGGATTGCTAACTTGACGAAATATCTTGAACGTTGACTATTGTTACGATAAAACTTAAATATCCAAACTTCAAATTTGAGTTTTTTCAACACTTTTGCTTGAACTGTAAATAACTTCTTGATTTTTAAGCATGAAAAATAATCTTACGTTTTTTGCAAACTCATTTTAGAGCGATTAGAATGAATTTTTTTGTCAAGCAATCTCTGTCTGATTCAGATGGCTAATTTCAGAAATTCAAAAACTCAGAAATTATAATTTGCAGAGTTCCAAAATTACTTCGGTACGCGTTATTTAAAGCGGTAAACTAGTACAATTTTAAAGAACTCATCTTTACTTACCATTCTGCGGGATCTCCTGATATGCAGTTATTTATCGAATTACAAAAATATAGTTATTATCGAACTACAAAAATATAGTTATTTATCGAATTACAAAAATATAGTTATTTATCGAATAGCAGCAATTTCTCTGAAATAAACTTGTCTAAATGTATCAAAACAGGACATCCAAACGTATTTCATTTCATTTAAACTTTACAGAACGGCAAGCCGTATTTTAAGTAAAATAGTTTCTTAAATGACGAACTTGGCTAAATAATTCACCGAAGGATTCCTGTCCCAATTGACTGCTTTCTATACTGTGTCGAAACGAATAAACGACAATCTTTCAACCCAAATCTCACAGATTCAGATGAGGGGCTTCATCTCCAACCTTTTGAGCCGACAATTTCACACCATTGAGCAGGTGAGCATTATCTTCGTGGAATTTTCAATCGTCATTAAAGTACATTTTAAAGCACTCAATTGAGCTGAAATTTTACATACATAACTATTTTGGATGGCAATGCAGTAATTTAATTATAATTAATAAAAAATAATTGAATCAACCTAATTATTCAAAAAATTACAAATACAGTGACGTTGGCATCATTTTTGGCGACTTGTGTTAAAACTTGAAAAGGTTTTTTTCTCACGTTTTAAAGCATTCAGTTCATCTGGAATTTTATATACACGATTGTTTTGGATGACAATACGTATTTTAATGATAATTAATAAAAATTAATTACTACTTAATGTTGTAAGTTCATCATATGTATATACATATTTATATTAATTGTAACTATTTAATAAAAAGTGGCTAAAATAAAATTTTTCTTTTTTGGTCTAAGTAGGAATTGACTAAAATTATATTAATTGTTTCCCAAATGCTTTCTTGATTAAATTTCTTTCAAGAAAATTAATTTTTGTCAAACGTAAAATAAAATAATTGTACTACAACAATTCATAAAGTAGTGGTTGAAATAACTATTCAATTAAAAATTTTACCAACAAAGAAAATCACAATTGCAATGAACGCTTCATAAGTAAGTACAGATGGTTTTCTTAAATACAAAATTTTATTAGAAAATTTTTTACTCTTTATCTTCAAATGTAAATAAAAAAAATAGTCAGGCTTACAAGGTAGCAGAAAATCATTTTGAATCAAATTTCTTCCGAATCAGCATCCTGAGTTACGAATTTTATTCAGCTCTTTTTCTTTCGATTCGCGATGGATGACTACCCAGTAAAATTAATGAGTCCTGAGCCATAACATTCTCATCACTCTGTACTAAAAATTTTTCAAGTGGATGCGCTTTACAAATGATCTCCGTTTTCCAAGCGATAAAGTAGCTTATTAGCTCGGAAACTCTTTTTAAAATATTATTTACATTAATAGCATTAAATAGAAGTGTTTTTGAGAAATAGAAGAATTCTAAGAAGGAGTAATGATTTTCGTATATTTTGTATTATTTCCTTAATATTTGCTTTCAAATGTGCCCTTGAATTTGCTTGGTCCTGTAAGAGTTACGATATAAAGGATCATAGGCCATCATTAAATATACAATAATGCTTTTTAATCTTCAAAGGGAAATGATTAAATGTATAGCTCACAAATTACTTGTAATAAGAACTGATGTTTTCTCGTATCAGCAAATGCTCATAATGGATAAATATATATTTTATTAACAAAATGAAGAAATTTTAAATTTATATTAAAATTTAGGGGAAATATAATTAAAAAAAGAGTCTTTTTTGGGACAGAGTTTCAAATATGTTCCTTTACCTCCATTTTTCAATTCCTACAATTAGCTCACAATCTCTATATATTTATTTATATATTTATTTATTTATCTGGGTGGAATTTTCAATCGTTAACCAAATACATTTTGAAGCGCTCAATTGAACTGAAATTTTATATACAGGTTTATTTTAGATGACATTACAATAATATAAAAATAATAAATAAAATTTAATTGATCAAAACTAATTATTTAAAGAATTACAAATAAAACAACGTTGAAATCATTTTTGGTGACTTAGAGACTCTTTTGGCGAATTGTATCAAAATTTGAAAATGTTTTTTTCTCACGTGTTAAAGTATGCAGTTGAAATGAAATTTATATACACGATTGTTTTGTATGGCAATGTGATACTTTAATGATAATTAATAAAAATTAATGACCACTTAATGTTGTGATTCTGTCATAGGTATATACATATTTATAAAAATTGTAACTATTTAATAAAAAGTAGCTAAAATAAAATTTTTCTTTGTTGATATAAGTAGGAATTGACTTAATTTTTTTTTATATTACTTGTTTGTCAATGGGTGACACCACTATATATCGTTCAATACACATAGTGTATTGAACGACGGTAATTGGTACGTACCAATCTAATTCTATTTTTTTGTATGAACCCCCAGATAGAGCGTGGAAACTTTTCAACTTTTGAAATAAATGGAAAGAATTAGTTTATATTTCCCCGTAACGAATATTTCTATACAGAGACACACAACCATAAAATATTTTGTATGTTAGAATATGCGAAATATGTACCACTTTCTGATGAAAATGTGTACTTCATGTACTGGAACATCAAAGAGTTATGCTTTGGTTTCGCCATTTCAAGAATATTGTTATTTTCTTAAATGAACAAGTTTAGTTAGACCATGCACTTCACCAAATGGAAGAGGGAAGATTTAAGAGATATTTTTGAGTACGAAAAGCTATACTCAATGCTGGACACTAGTTGGTTATTCTGCAATGAACTGTTTTAGGAGGATTTATGTTGGCGTAAAAGTCTAAAACCATCCGCATACAATAGCTACGTAAATTAAAAACTCATTACACTGTCGCTTTTTTTTTCTATCTTATTCTGGAAGCAACAGAGAGCATCGACAATTAATGAATGGATGATATTCGGCCTCGAGGCCAAAAGTGCAGTTCCATTTAGACAGAAAGGTCAATTGTCAGAATATCGTGATATTAATTATGATAATTCCATGTATTCATTGAGAAGTTGCATGGGATTCACTTAACGCAAATTCCTTTGCAATGTCAACTTTATTTCCATTGAAAACAATGTAGCGGTTTATATTTATCTAGAAGTGTTACAGGTGTAGTTTTTCCATCTTTAAAAGAGAATTGTGCTCTCATGATGTTTCAAGAAGGTACTGCATCACATTGGCCCATAGAAGTTTGTCGATATCTAACAGAGGATATCTCTACAAAAGCTGGACTGGCTAATGTTGTGATACCTTTATAGACTTTCACTTTGAATGTATTACTATTTCCCACTATGATACTGAGATCCAGATGTGTATAACTATTTATTTCAGGAACATAGGAATTTCCATGCTTCAATATGTTTGTAGAGTATCAAAAATATTTGCCATGGAGAGACATCTAAACGTGCAGAACATATGCTGCGACTTTGAAAAAATGAAAAGTCTTTAACTTTTGATTTTTATAAGAAAGATACTGGACGGAAAATACTAACTCATAAAATGAGTGATTTTTTGAAAATTTTTTTATTAATCTACTCAGATAGCTTGAAAATGTTTTTATTGAAGATCTATATTACAACGCTGAGGACAATGCATTCCGAAGTGTAAGAGGCATTTTTATTGTCAGTTCTCTCTCACTCGATTATTCTTCAAATAATATTTAAAATAATATGTATTAAAGGCGATTGTTTAAAAAACAAAATATTAACTTTGATGTAAATATCTTTAAAAACTGATTATAAAACCATGTGACGAAATGTATACTAAAAACAATGCAGAGCGACTCACCCCTTTTCGCTTTAAGGAAGGAAAAAAGCAAAATAACTTACACAATGATAACTTAAAGATTTATACAAAATACATCAATTGATTTCTTACACCAGTTCTTTTTATAATGGTTTAATAGAAGTACAGTGGGTGATCGGTTAATGAACAAATCAGTTAACGAACGCTTTCACGAAAGATTTTTGTGTTCGGATAACGAACACATATTCGGACGACGAACACTTTCAAGAAAGATTTTTTGTGTTTGAACAATGAACACATACTCGGAGGAGATCAGGGATACATCCCTGAAATTATGGATGAAATTTTGACAATTGCTAGAGATCTGGAATTGAAGGTGAACGAGGATGACATAGAATAGCGCATAATGGGACATGAAGATGAACTGACGATAGAAGAACTCCAAGCAATTTTGAATGAAGAACACCAAGAAACACAGCGAAATGTGTCTCCTTCTGAACCAGAGGAAGACGAAAGAGGACCAATGTCAACATCTGCAATTAAAGATCTTTTGAAAAAGTGGGCGGATTTCAGATCAATGGTCTTAGAATGGCACCCAAACCAAGCTGATGTCAGTAGAGTTAGGGATCTTTACAACAACAATGCTATTAATTACTTCTGGAAAATCCTGAAAAAGAGAGAAAAACAATAGACATTGGACATGTTCTTCAACGCCCCATAAGCAAAAAATGAAAAGGACTGATTAATATGCAAGACTATATGTATGTATTATTTTTTAAAAAAAACTTACTAAGAAATCATACATTTTTTAAAATTTAATTTTTTTAGTCTCCAGAACGAATTAATCGATTTCACATAGAAGTTCATGGTGAAACGATGATCGGTTAACGAACAAATCGGATAGCGAACGCAGTATTGGAATGAATTATGTTTGTTAACCGATCACCCACTGTATAATATAAAATATTTCGTAAAATAATCACCATAGTTCATTAAATATGGTGCTACCTTAAACTGAAAGGAATTAGAACATTGAGTTATTAAATCACAATTCTATTTAAAGCAAGTAAAGCATCTCTAGCGTTCATGAAATTATAACATATTAAATATTTAGATTTATTTATGTATTTTTAAAATGACTAAAGGTTGGTCGTCGACAGGGGAAAATCCCATCATTTACGAAAATTCATTTCCTTTTTATTTTCTCGTTTTGTGTTCTCTCGCACTAGCAGTGCAGAAATATCAGTCATTACTGGTTAACGTAATTGTTATACATCTTCATTAAAACGAATTAATGACAAAAAAAAACAGAAAAGTTTTAAAACCAAATATATTCTGCATCTTAAACAAAATTTAAAAATGTGATTTTAATGAGTCGTTGAACACTCTCTTGTTTTCGAATCTAACGTCCATAGCTTGAGATATGTTTTGAAAAATATACTCTTTGTTTTTATCTAAATATATTTGTGTGTCATTCCATTAATATCTTCCTCTGTCTCGGTAAGCAATTTATCTTCTCCAATTTCCCTCCTACGTGGATATTTATATCTCTAGTTTGAATATTCATTTTAATTTCAATCGGTATCTTGGAATTCAACTCTCGAGACAGAATATCGATCAAAAACAGAATGGCAGCAGTTATTTGTTGATGTCAAACTTGTGATGTGTGTATCTCTTCGGTTATTCGAAAAATAAATATTAGGGTTCGACTAAAATGTTTACTTATTATAGGAAGATATATATATATATATATATATATATATATATATATATATATGTATATATATATTTATATGTGTGTTATTTTTTACAATAAAAATTTTTAGCGTGCTCTTTTTCCGACAATCTGACTATTCTATTGATATTTAAAAGTAAATATAAGTGATGCACAAAACTTTCAAATGTTAAATTAAAATTTGCAACTCAAATCTCTATATCTGTGATAAAAGTCTAAATTATTTAAAAAAAATATTGGTTTTGAAAAACCTCTATTTTTTTAAAGTAAAATACCTTAAAAAAATATAACACGTAAGAAAAATATATAATTTTTTTCGAATAAAAAAGGTGTGCATTTTAGACTAAAACATTTAAATAAATAATAAATAAATGCCCCTCAAGTTAAAAAATAGATATAGATATGGATCTGAATTTTAAAAAATTCTGCGAAATGTAGAAAATAAAATTTAAAATATAATTTTAAAAAAATATTGTTCAATTGATATATGATACAAATTTACAAAATATTCTACAGGGTGTTACAGAATTAGGCAAACAAATTCAGAGGTGTGATAATAGGCAGCATGGTTACGACCAATCCACATAGAACATGGGGTCGCAAAGCACGTTTAGTTGGAGTAATTCGCAAAAACATTTATGAAGGATTTGATGTCGAGGGGAATGAAGAGTCAATAAGAAGTAAGAAATACATTTATTAGATGTAACACATGTTTACAAAGTTCAATTCGGGTAAAGAGGGAGGTGCCCTTGTTGATGTCATTTTCTTTTGGTGACCAAAATCGCTCGCAAAGCTACTTCATTTAACAATAGATATCCGGAAGCCAGAATAAATTCGTTATCTCACCATGACATCTAGATAAAAATCGACAAATCCGAAGAAAAAATCACCAAATCCAAAGGGCCTCTCCCATACTACACTTAAACCAGTTATGGTAAATACTAACAATGCGACACATTTCGAGGGCATAAATTCAAAAACAAGTGATTTTCACATGAAATGACCGAAATTGGGGCGGTTTAGGTCGTAGTACAGCCGACACCGACGGTTGAAGAATTGTCGGACCCGTTCAAACAAATCCGGTGTACTGGCGATGAGGATCCTTTCCATGAGATCCTCCATTGTAACCACTGGTGCCTCATACACAAGAGATTTCAGGTAGTCAAAGAAGAAGAGACCCAAGGGTTTGGGATTCGGGGAGCATGGAGGGCCTAGCGGTAAGTCCATCACGTCCAATCCACCGCCTGAGGATTCATATCCACCTATTCCTCACTTGTGTAATCCTACATTGTTGCCAAATTCAGTTTAATACTTGTGCTTTATTCTACACCCACCCCAGCGATGACAATTTGCTCACCACTTTATTCTTCCCATGCGAGTTAGAAATTGACATACGTGCAGGTTTCTTCAACCCTACCATGGCCTCCAAATCCTCGTAATCGTTTGGCTCTCCTCCTCGCCTGGCTCAACGTCCTCCGACGGGTACTATTATCGCGATTTTCATCGACTAAAAGAGTTTTATCACCCCATGTTCTATAGTAATTTGTCATCCCCATACTGCCTACTATCTTCCCTCTGAATCTGCCCGTAACATCCTGTATTAGTAACATAAATTCCTGTAGCATGAATTCTGTATCCTGAATTTGTTAAAATCATGGATAATAATGTTTGTGAATGAGAGAAGCCTAGAATATATCAAAATATCTACAGAGAAATGTATAAAAAAATTCTAACAATTCAGTTATATTTTTACGTTCTTTTTCGTAAAGCATCGTTTCTCAAATTGTGCGGCGTTATAAATCTACGAGTGTGACGCGAGCATGTTGAAAAGTCGAAAACAAAAGATTATTTTAAAAAAATTAATAATTTACTGAAAGTAAACAAACAAAATACATTCTGGCATAATAAAGATGTACACTGTTATAATACACTTATAAAGGTAATAATACAGCACAATGCATTTTTTAGTTAATTTAACAATACTAAATTAAGAACAACATTAATAATTACCAATGACCACATGGGCGTGTAATATATAAAACTTTATACAAAAAAAAAGCACTTGCCTTGGTCATTTGTACCGTTTATAATTGTCTCCTTAACTACTGAATTAAAGTTACACGATTCGCTCTCCAATGCTACCTTTTTCCACGCAGGCACACGTATGTAATGTACTGGGTGGGAGGGGGGGAGAAAAAACAGGCAAATCCTCTGAAATAAAGAATTCCTTCGCAAACACTGTTAATGTCATTTTTTTTTGCATTTCAAAGCCTTCGGAATAATTTTATACACATAAAATGTCGTACTTCGGAAAGACGTATATATACGACTGGGGAAATTAACGCTTTGGTTGAGCAAGACGTTTATATACGCCGCTGTCTCTTAAGCAGTTAAAGTCGTTAGTTTTAGAGTCAAAGTGTATTATATAATTAAATACATTGTGTTAATATACGGAGGGGTGGTGATGAAATTATCTTTGAATATTGGGTTGCAAATTTTGAAACTTTAAGAAGCACCGTCTTAAAGAATAATAATTTTACTTCATTTTTTTAGTTTTCTTAGACTTGAATCTTATCCCTACATCACATCTACTACTCATATTTATTCAGCTCTTTAAATTCAAAAGAAAACTGACATGAGTAATGATTAAAATGAACTTTGAATAATACTTTGTACATTAATTTTACCTATGATTCTTGACGGGAGCTATTACGTTTTGAAACTTGGTATCTCTCCAACCTAATCGCATCTGCTTAAGTATTAAAGATATCAGATGCCCTCAACTCATTTTACATGCGCAAAATTGGCTTGCTCTCAAAACTGCGGAGAAGATTGGAGGATAATCGTCTATAATTATGCGTCTGTTGAGTAAATGTATCATCTGTACGAAACACAACAGCATGCTGTATACTTAGTGCAACTACCGAGACAAATGATTTGATGTCGAACAAGAATATATGAAACAATGTTACATTCAAAGTAATAATTCTCAAACAAATTTTCGTATAGAATGAGACTTATATGTTTAAATCGTTACATATACTCATTCAAATTAATTTATAATAGTAAATTAGCCGTTTTAGGAAATTTGTCAGAAAATATTTTTTTTGAAAACCATGTTTTTTTAAAAAAAATGTGTTTGTGGTATTTGTTAAGTTTAAGGTTACTCTCTCAGTACCCTTTTTAAACAAACATTTTGGAGACACTAACTATAAAAATAATTTAGGTTTTGTATTCTTATTAGATTATTAAGTTGATTCTGAAATTTAAAAGTCAGTTTGTGTGACCAGCCAATACATTTAACAATTTTAAAAAAATTTAGATTTTTTAAAGTTTTTTTTCAAACTGTTATAAATAGCTCAATTTTTAAAATATTTTAGTCATTTTGAGTGATTTATATTTCTTTGATTATTGCAAACAAAAAATAGTATGAATTTAAAAATCTGTTATCTTGATGATTTTAATAATTATTTTTCTAGTTAAACCTGGAACAAACACGATTTTTTTAAAAATATTAACTTAAGCATTTTTAAAAAAATAACTGAAGATCTCAGACCTAAATGCCATCTAATCTTTATAAAACATATGTTTGGGAGCATCAACAAAAAAATTCAAGATTCTATCTTGAACAGAAAAAAGCCTTAAGGATCAGAAAACATCCACATCCTCAAAATTAAAAGGTCGACAAAAACGCATTTAAAGTATGTAAAGGCTTAAATCAAAAACTAATTATGCATGTAAGGCTCTAAATTTTTAACGTTATTTTCCCACTTATATTCTATATCAAAACACTACTTCAATTAATTATGACTGAAAAGAATTTTTTTTTTCAAAATATATTTTTAGTAATATTTATAGTGTTTGTTTGACGACAGGTTATTCAGCCTAATCTTAACAAAATATTTTCACAAAAGTTTTGAAACACAAAGCATATACGCACAATATAATAATGATACAAACTTAAGCTAAAAATCACCTGGTTTGTGCATAAAATTTAATTTTTTTAGATTCAAATTGAGGAAGTTTATCTAGTGTTTATCACATGACAAGAACACACAAATACCATAATATTATGCTATCATATGTTTACTATAATATAGTTGGGCTCCCATCATGGAAATATTTAGTTTTATTTGCAATACTTGTAAATTTTAGTAATGATAATTGAAATTAATAACCGTTTCCTTTTCAAAAGTTTTTTTTTATTTAATTTAATTTAAGCGGAGAAAAATTATTTTAAAATGAAACCAAAACCTAAGCTCAAAAACTTCAAATTTCTCAAAAACTAATTTGGTTCCCCCCAAAAGGTATGTTTTAAATTTGTAGGGTACTGTGTAGCCTGAAAAACTTTTTAATAAGGAAAAACTTAATGTTAATTCAACACTTTAACTGTCAAGTTATTGTGATTATTTAGGCACATAAATTGTCAATTATTTTAATGTCAAAATCTAATGCTTAGTACAAAATAAAATATACTTAGTAGCTAAAAATTGATATTTTAAATTGCATGCATAAACTTGTTAAAATATTGTAGCAACTGCGTATTCGCTTGAGATGGATGCCAAACAGTATGACAGTAGTAAAGCTCATTCTTTGTGGAAATTATTTTCTTAAAAAAATAAAATAAAAATGAATACCTATTACTACTTTAGTAATTTAGTTTTGTTTGGTGAAATTGGAAACGCTTGCACACAACAACAACACACTTTTCCAGGCACAAGCAAACTCTGCAATAATTACACTAGAATCATTTTTCCTTCTTTATCCTTTTTTTTCTCATTTGCATCTTTTTGAGCAACCAACTTTGTACTGCCTTGTAGGCTCACGTTTTGCAGGAGTAGGTGGGATATAGGATAAAAAAAATGTTGTTTACTAAAACTGCAGGGTTATTTAATGTAGGGTGGTCAGCCAGAATTATTTTATCTCTAAACTGCATCATAATATTTAGGTAAAAGTTATTTTATAGCTTTTACTCAAAATTATAAAAGTGTAATACGTTTTTCGACTACATTTTTATAGATCAAAAATGAGCTCTGGAGTACCTTTTCTAGTAAATATAAAAATATTTTTTTTATATTTTTCTGGCATTTTCGAATAGTCGGGTGAAAGGATATTCCCTGATCAGAGCAATCTGCACCACCCATAGTTGCACTGCAGTCAAAACCGATCATAAACTTCAGTATATCTTCTGCGGTTTTATGTTTAAGGGGATCATGGAACAGAGAAAAAAAGTGAAAAAAATAAATGCACTCTATAACAAAAAAACGACGCTCCAAGAACAAGCCGTCCAATTGACACAAAAATTGGTAGGTAGAACGATTATGCACAGAACAGAAAATGATTAAAATTTCAGAAACATTGAATGGTTTATTTCAGAGTTACATAGTTTCAAATTAACGAGCTCAATAAGGTATTGACCTACATCTAGCCTGGATGCAAGCTGTAACATGCCGTGCAATAGAGGGATAAAGCACACAGGTGGTCTCCTGCAATATTTCTTGGTATATTTTCTCCAATTGTCGCGTCAGGCTATGAACATTCCCTGTTAGATGCAGTCGCCTTCCCATCATATCCTGGACATGCTCGATTGGAGAGAGATCTGACGATCTGGCTGACCAATAAAGTGTTTGACAAGCTGAAAGACAGTGAATAGCAACTCGCACCCTATGTGGTCTGGCAATATCTTGCTGAAAATGAGGTCAAAGTGCTACTAAAGGAATGGTAGCAAAACAGTTCTCAGAATGTCGTCGACGTACCGCTGTGCTGAAAGTGTGCTCTAATGACGAACAAAGGGGCCCATCTGTTAATAGAAATGACGACCCAGACCATAACGCCTGGTTGAGAGCCTGTGCGCCGTGCAATAGTAAACGCAGAATCGGCATGCTGCCCTGGGCTTCTCCAGACACGTCCTCGATGATCGTTAGGACACAGTTGGAAGCGGGATTCGTTTCTAAACACTATAGGTCCCCAGTCAGCATGTTCCAATCTGATCGAACTAAGCATGACTGTAATCTGACTCGACAACGTGCAGACGCAAATGGCAGGTGGCGTAGAAGTCGGTACGACCGAAAATGTTGCTCTATCAGCCGTTTGTGAAAGGTCATGATGCACACTCGTGTGCGTGTCGTACGTCTGACGGTTGATAACGATGCGTTAGACGGTGTGACAGCTGATCTGACAATCAATCTGTCCTTCCGATCTGCAGTGGCCCTATCTAGACCGCTACCATCATGACGCTGAAATCTGCCATTTTTCATTCATTTTTACCAGCATCTTCTAATGGCCGCATCGCTGCGACCCATATGACGAGTGATTCTCCGATTTGGCCAACTTGCCTTTCTCGGTTCAATGATACGGTCTCTTGCAAACTCTGACAGTTGCTCGTAATGAGCTCGAATCCCTCAGCGAGGCTTTTTTTAGTCTTTAAAAGGTATCCTAAATTGCAATTCAACCGAAATTTTGACCATCAGACTGAGAATCTCTTCTTATAGACATCAGCTGAGTGCGCAACCCCGATGCGCTGTAGATCCCGCTATTCATTCGTTGGACACTAAATTTTAATCATTTGCATGTTCGATGCAAATGTCTTTGCATACGAAATTTCATTACAATTGGGCAACTCCTTCTTGGTGCGTAGTTTTTTTTTTTGGTTATAGAGTGTAGTTCCATTTAAAATAGCATCATATTAGCTCTTAGTCATTTCCTTCGTATATTTTTGAAACATAATATGTGTAACGAATTCTGTAACATCCTGTGATTAGATATTCAAAGGGAAGTAAACGTACTAAAAATTACATACATAAAACTTTAATATTTTAAGTGCAGAATGTTGTGAATTGTTCTTAACACGCTTTGATGAAGTAGGGGAAGAATAGTTAAAATACTTCTAAATAATCTATAATTTAATCCGGGAGAAGTAGCACACTGCATACTAATGTTATAATGTTCACTCCAATTCTTTTTTTATAATTATTTATTTGTTTATTTTTTGTGCACACTAAAAATCGTAATTCCAGTGAATGATTTAATTAAGAGATGTATAACCTATTTAAAGGATCAATTCTTTTTGATAATTTGAAAAAAAATCCAACTAACCTGAACTAAAATGTTTCGAATGTGTGGATTTTTAATAAAGAACACAAATCTCAGACTAACATTAAAAGAACGATATTTGCAGTTAAAACTGCCATATTTTGTTAAAGTTATTGTAGTTTTCTTATCCATTGATAATCAACAAATAGCATGTTGAACTTTTTCTTTCTTCTGTCTTTTTGACAGAACGCAGTGTGTCTTGTGGTACACTTATGGCTTCATATTTTTCTTGATAGAGTTCTTTAGGTAGCATTTGGAAATTACCCTTTCAACTCAAAAGCTTCATGTTCTTCGCTTTTCTCAAATTTACTTTCGCTATCATAAATATTCATTATTTCAATCCCGTTCTTCCTTTGCTTCGTCAGTTTAACCTTCATCCAATAGAGATTGCAATTGCATATTTAGTTATTTTATATTCAGTTGCTTTACTTTTATAAACTATAATGAGTCATACAGCACAGTTATCAAAACCACTAAGCTATTCCCACGAGGAAAATGTCGAGTGTTCAGTTATACTCTGTTACGGAAATTATTTCATTAATAATTAAGTAAATACTGTAAGAAACATCTCAAAACTTTTCAGTATAAGGAACTTGAGAGAACATACCGTAAAATCCAGCATATAACGTACACCCATTATTCCAAGTTGCATTTTTTAATTTTGTGGTATATTCTCCGTATAACGAGCACCTCCACCCCACCCCCTTTTTTTACGAATGAACGAGAACTGTGTGGATACAATGCTAGTACGTTTTTAAGCCATGTATTAGAGTTATCATCCGAGGAATTTGAAAAAATAGCATCTTTTTAGAACCAGAATTTTTTAATTTCATTAAGTATGTCGTTTATTTCAAATAAAAAGTTTTCCAATCTATGTAGAAGTGTAAATTCTTATGCTAGTCTCTTTTTTTATCTGTTATTTTTGAAGTATGAATTTTTTATACCCAGTGTATAAAGCGCACCAATAAATTTCGATCTCATTTTTTTGTGTTAAAATTGTGCGCTATACTCCCGATTTTACGGTAAAAATAACATATATAAGAAATATAAATACGTTAAAAGACATGATAATGATAGTTTTATAATGATGAGTTAACTAGATAATACAATCTACTTCTGTAAAATTATTTTTCCAAGTACAGTTAATGCTGCAAAATTAATTTAACGTTAATAGAGCTCATTTATATATAATTTGCTTCAAGTCCTTTTTTCAAGAGAGCATATCAACTTTGCGTGACTTTTGATGAATTCGTGTGTAGTCTGAGCCCCTACAATTAGTTATACTAAATTATACTTTAGCCGCGTGTTTGCATTCATATTTTAAAGTGGAGACGGTTTTTTTTTATTCTTGCTTGGAAAGAATTCAAAATTAGCTCTGTAAGTAAATATTTATAATCTTTTCTTTGAAAAAAAAACTTGTTTTTTTTTTCATTTTATATTTATACTGTTTGAAATGCAATCAAGTGTTCTTGTATTTTGAGATATAATTCATATTAGGGTAGAAGTATATATAAAACTTTACACGAACATTTTTTTAAATGGATTATATATAAGCTACTCTGTGATGTTAATAATTACTTTTTAAATGAGTTATTTTTCTAACTTACTTGCAAAAATTAAATATTAATATAAAACAATTTTTTTAGAAAATTAAATAGCTAAAAATTAAATAATAAAATGACGCAATAAAAATAATATCAAACTTTGAAAAATTTGCAAAAAATTATATAATATACTCTTAGGAATTAAAAATATTTTCAAAGAATTCAGTACATTTTTAAATAAAACTAAATTTTAAAATTTTAAAAAACTTTTCAACGTGTCAAAAAATTGAACTTTTATTTTAAAATATTTTACTCTACATACATTATAACAATTCATATAACATTTGGCATATTCTAATAATTTCATTACTGCTATTAAAGACGGAAATTGAGAGCGTACTTTGTTATTCAAAAAATGTATAAGAATACGGAGACTCTTAATTTAGTAACTAAGATTTTTAAAAACAAAAATTTAATAATACCCATATTTTTATTGAGGACAGGTTAATTGTCATGCAACAAAAATATCGCTCGAGTCTTACAGAATTAAAACAAACAAAATACAGTGGGTTTCATAAAGAAGTATACAGTTTCAATACATCATGAAAATGTAAAACAATTTAAAATATTCTATGTTACTTGAAACAGAAATATATGGGATAATTTATAGTTTTGTTAGAGACAGTTAAAGTGTTCTACGTGTGAAACCTTCGACACTCGACACTTATAAAGCATTTAATCCATTTCTCCTCAAACGTAATAATGTATATGAATCAAATCCATCGATACCGGCTTTGAGACGCTGAATCAACTCTCTTATATTCAAAGAAAATGAAGGAACGAGTACCTTGTCTTGTCTTTTACATACCTCCACAGGAAGGAATCACAAAATGTTAGGACTTTACGCAGTCATTGGATAAATGGCTTGCTTTGGTCTGTGACTCGTCCTATCCCTCGGTGAGGTCTATCGTTGTAATGTAGCAGTGTGGTGGTGCACCATTCAGTTGGGGAATGAAGTTGTCAATGTCGCCCTGAAACTATGACATCAATCAAAGAGAGTTAACATATTCAAAACAGTGGCTCCCGTAAAATTTTGCTGAGTTGAAGAACGCAAAATGTATTTCCTATCTGCGGGAATTTGTTTGGGCATCTGGATTTCAAAGAACCCTTAATTCCTCCGTATCTGGTAAATATCTCTTTTTTGACATGACTTGTCGTTGTGTTGTCATGTTGAGATGTGGAGCATTGCGATTAGACGAGCGGCGGGGGGCCAGTAGGTGGGGCTTCGAGGCATGGATCTTGTCATTTTGAAAAAAAATCAGTGAGGAATCTGGGTGGAAGAGCGAGTCTTCCTATTGGCTGCTGAGAAGTGAAGAAAATGGCTCAGGGAAAATAGCTGCCCAAGTGGGGGAGGGGAATGTGAGTGTGGTAAGTAGTTTCTACTACGAACGTAGCCATTTTGACTGACTAGTCACATGACACGCATGCTACTGCCTACGTCAGTTTCGTCAGGGGTGAAATACAAACCTTAAGACTATTTCCAACATACAGCTCGCTGAGGTGGTACTTTTCATTGATTGTTATTGTTTTGCAGCTCCTAGAAAATGTATACTCCTTTCTGAATCATCCTGTAAGATAAATATAAGAAAGTTATGTATCACGTCACAAAAGTTCGAAACAAATAAAGTTACAAAACCAAACAAGTTTTAAGTAAGACAAGCTCCTAACAAAATTAAACAATTAAGTAACAAAACCAAGATAGCGAACTGACGTCATCAAAACAATGAAGTTTTAAAAAATGGAACAAGGAAAAAATTACAAAACCGCATCCATGAAGTGATAAAAGAATGGGAATGCTGCTTTACTGGGAACAAACTGAAAAAAAATTGGGAGACCAGTTGATTTTATGAGCATTCAGTTTAAACTTACAAATGCATTTTCTTCCTTCTTCTTTAATATTGAAAAATAAAACTTACGACAGTATCCACTAAAGGATTTATTTTCTATTAGGGAACTGATGACGTATCAACGGTCACATAGTTTCGAGAGGGAAAGCATCCAAGACTGGATACTCGAAAATTTATGTTCTAAGGCAAGTCACCCTTTGACCTCCCTTTATCCTGCCGACAGAGAGGCGACCAGCGCAGTTGCCACGTCAATGTATGTCTTCAAAGTCCACCACGCGAGGGGTGACAAGAACAAATTCCCGGATTGTAAATCCCGCTGCGTCCGAACAGAAATGATTCTGCCTCAAAGGTCGCTTTTGTGGTCGTGACGTTTTTCACCTTTAAATATACACTAAAAGAGCAAACTTCAGAGGAATTTCTAGGACGCTTCAGAGATTCTTCTGCACTCTTCAATGATCTATGACACCCAACACACTCGAACGGACTCTCTCTCCGATTTACTTTCAGAGATTCGCTTGCACTCGCACTTATTTTGACCTATCAATGCCTACACCTACGCGAGCATTCCTATATATATCGTCATAACTCCGTCTTTCACATGAGTGATCCGTTCTTAACCCTACATCACACGCGAAAAAAAAATGACCGAAAGTTCTCGCTCAGGGTATCTCAAGCCAAAGGGGGTTTACAGTCTATTTTTACCATAAAATTTGAGTACAAAATTTAAAAATGAAAAAAAGTAGGAAATAAAATATTTTTATTATATTTTCATAAATTAAGTGTCTCTGTTCTTTTTATAAGGGTGTTCAGTACATTGATTATACACTTCTTTAATTTCGTCGTGAGTAAATCAATGTTTTCACTGGATCTATTTTTTTTCAGTCTTTATCTTCTTAAAACTTAACATATAGGTGTAAACTTCTCTATTCTTTAAATTAAAAAAAATTGGAATTTATTTCTTATTTTCTCTTATTGTTCCAGCAATAGCTTTTTTTTTTCAAAAATTCATCTGAAAGTGAATAAGATGGGTACCAGTTGCCTGCTTCAAAATTATGTGCATTCCAAATGTTTTTGCGTCTCTAAATGTAAAGCATTTATTTTCGACAGTGTCTCCCTCTTCTAAATTTTTTCTCATCTTCTAAATCTAGATCTATTTCAGTGGAAGAATCATACGTGCTGTTATTATACTCTTCATCATTTGATTCTTCCTCATCTTAACGACGAAAAGAATTTTTCATCCGAAAACACTTGTTGTACTGTATCTGTTAAGGTATCCGATTACGTTCGGAACCGTGATTTTACAAAACCGCATTAATGGATAATTTTCATGATATTTTAAATATAATATTTTGGCAAAACATTAACTTAGAATAATTTTTTTTCCAAGTGTTCTCCTTTTGTGAAAAAGGCTTCTATTATAATAATATTTTCCCTGTATATAGCTCAGACCACTCTACAGAGGCTCAACTAGAATTTTTGAAATATATTACTTAAAAATGGTTTTATTCATATTTTACGACAACAGAGAGGAACAATTTTAAGAAAAAAACGCCAATAATTATTTCAATTGGTGGTAACACTGAAAATAATGTGAATTTTTCAAAAATTCTATTTGAGCCTCTGTAGAGAGTTTTGAGCTATATACAGGCAAAATATTATTATAATAGAACCATTTTTCACAAAAGGAGAACATTTGGAAAAAAAAAGATTATTATAAGTTAATTTTTTGCCAAAATATTATATTTAACTACTTTTTTGTCAAATTCTCCTTAAAATGATTTTATGCATGTATTCTAATCTGAGTGACACTAAATATCCTGAAAATTATCCATTTATGCGGTTTCTTAAAATCACGGTTCTGAACGTAATCGTACCTTAAATATTGTATCAGTTAAATTACTTAAATATCACATTTCTTCATCATAATTACAATGACACGTCATAGCATAAGTAAGATTTAAAACAGGCTCATGCATTCAGAACTGTAACGTTGATTCATGCGCAGGGCACATACTCGAAAGGGCAGTAATCAAAAATATGTACTTAGAATTCGCCTTCAAGCTAAGAACCCTCAAAGGATATGAGCTTAAAGTCAACTTTACTAAAAGCTATGCATTTTCCAAAAAGGGTTTATAAGGAGCGTTGGAAAACGTTAGACGGTGGGTATGACATACCATGCGCGAGAATTGCCGGGTTAACAGCGACCTCGAGAGTGCTACACCTAAGCAGTGGTAACCAAGACAACAGATTATTCTTCGAAAAGACCGATAAAAAATGTTCGTCAAAACATATTTATACATTATTTTAACTTTCAAAAACAATCAATACAACGCAATATTAGTGAAAGAAGTGTCTTAGAAGCCGTTCCCCTCTCCATGAAAGAACTTTGAAAGTAGCCACTCCCTATGAATGGAAGAATCCCTCAGCAGTACTGGGCCTTAGCAGGCTTTTCAACACATTTTGCTCACAAAGTCTAGATAAACACAGGTTCAATCTGATGAATTCCGCTTTAAAATTGCACGGACCAGTAAGGAATTAGTTTTTAAAATTTCTAAGTAAAGGATCACAAGGTAATTTTGGCAGTATGGTCGGAGAAAAATTTCTTTGTCAGTAAAAAGTGAGCTGATTGAGCGTACTCGTGTGTTCTCTTATTATACCCACTAAATATATAATTTCATTCGGATTATTAAGTTCCAAGTTGCAAATTGATAAACGAATTTTTTTTAAAAAAATAAATAAATGTGTTCATAGTTAGGAACACATAAAATTGAAAATCATACAGTGTGCAAGTGTTCATGAATGAGACTGAATATATTTTGCACTAAATAATAAGTCATATCCACAAAAATTGAAACTTACTTTTTCACTATAATAATTTGAATCAAAATTAAAGGAATTAAAATATATTCAAACTTGCTAAGGTGAGTACGTTCAGAATCGTGGTTTTGAAAAAGCGTATGGACGAATAACTTTTTTGATATTTAGTGTCAATTGAATTAGAATATGGATGCACAAAAATATTTCAAGAATATTATTACAAGAAAAAAAACTATTTAAATGCAATATTTTTTGTAAAAAAAGAAGGAAGAATGAGAGATATATTTTCAAAACGTTCTTCTTTTATGAAAAATGCTTCTACGATAATATCCGAGACCTTTACATTGGGGCTCAACTAAATATTTTAAAAATTCCATGCTATTTTCAGAATTACGATCAATTGAAATAATAAAGGTCGTTTTCTGTTAAAATTTCTTTATATAATCTCTCTATATAATCTTTCTCTCTTTTTCTACTATATAATGTAATAAAATATGAATAAAAATCTACTTTTTTTAAAATTATACTTAAAAACTTCTTATCCGACCGCGATATGAAATTCCTAGCTATATGTAAAACCAATAGTATTATACACGTATTTTTGATAAAAGGGAAGTGTTTTGAATATATGACATACTTTCTTCTTTTTTTGACAAAAAATTGTATTTAATTATTTATTTCTTATCTAATATACCTAAAAAATAACTATATTTAATTAAAACAATCTGCATATGTTTGTTCTAATCTAATTGACTCTAAATATCAAAAATAATTCATTTACACATTTTTTTCAAAATCACGGTTCTGATCGTAGTGAGTCTCTTTTTGATTTTAAGTATGATCTAAACTGTTGAATAGGGATTGAAATACCGGAATACCAAATACCGGTATTTTGAGCCATTTCACCAATTTTTTAATACCGGTATTCCCAACTTTAAATACTGTTTTTTTCGGGATTTACTACACATTTTTAAAATTGCCTCCTCTATATGTCCAGGGATCGCCAACAAAACAACACAGTATACGCTTTTGTTTTAATGTCTCTCTAACTTTTGAAATTAATTAGACTGTGAGAATTAAGTTACATCGTACAATTAAGAGAAGTGGTAAAATATGTGAATAGTCCAAAGATGCGGCCAAAACTATCTCACTACAGCTTAGCGCGATCCCGCACACGCTCAGAATTTGTAGACTGATATTCGTATCTGTAAAAAAAAGTTCTAGTTCTGAAGAAAGTTCGTAATATTTCGATATTTTTTTTAATTGGTGAGTTTGTTATTCACATTTTATTTGCATATCAGACAGTAAAAATGTGTGGTGCATTATGTTTTTAAGATTACATTTCAAAAAACAGTAATAGTACCACAGACTGAATAATAATATTTACACTTATTTTGATTAAATAAATAAGATGTCCCCTTACTTTCTTGTGACTCTTTATATACTGTGATAATTTATAAGCTACAAACTTATTTTTTGTGATCTTTATACTTTCTAATAAAACTTACAAGTAAAACAAAGAAACACCTCCGTTTTCTTTCTTTTTCTAAAATTTCTGCTACCTGTGGAATTTAAAACGGTAATCCGATATGCAGATCTAAGCAATACCGAAAACCGGTTTTGAACTTTTGGTCCGATATTGTAAACCCTAATGTTGAATTTTTGGAACTCTAATGAAAATTTTATCGTTTATTTAACCCAGAAACTCTCTCAAATATATATTTAAATAATTGGAAAATGAAGAAAAATGAATCTTTCCTATTTCGTATTAAAAATACTTCCGTGTCAAGACTAATACTTAAAAGTTCCTTAGTCAATATATATTTATGTAATACAGACGGTGCGAGTGTCAATTGCGACTCAGGTGTAAGTATTAAAAATCCTGGGCGTGTCTTCAATTTGTTATGGTGCGATGTCGTGCAAAATCCTTTTCCTTATTAAGAGGACAGACACGTAGCTTTTGACTTCCAGTCGATCTATGACTTCCTTTCCAGACATCGATATAAATAAATCGATGTATTGAATGAAGCATTTGCTCAATTTATTTGCCCTATTGGCCAATTTATAGCGTGTAAGATATGGGCGGGGCTTGAATTGTCGCGAGGCTGGTGGGAATTATTATTAGAGGTGTAAAAATTAGAGTTAAAAATTCATAAATCCTTTGTTCTGATTGGGCGAAAGGAGTTCGATGACATAGAGAGTCTACAGATAAAAAGAAAATTCTAAATTAAAGAGTTCAGACATAACAGTATGGACAGACAGATAAAGAGACTAAATAGAAAGGGACAAATGAGTCTGAAAATTGCTTTGAATATTTAACGCTGTTTTCTTTGTAATATCTTTTATATTTATTTTACTTGATGGTACGCCGTCCCTGCTAAATTTATTATGATAGCCTCATAAAAGCAGTGATTAGTTCATTTCCGTAGATCAATCATAGAATGACAGTCTTCTCAACTAGTAGACCCTTTGATGTCGAAAGCTACACATATCTTCTAAATAGATTTAAGATTAATAGAGAGTGTGGAGAAAGGAGAAGTGTTAGGATTAATTTTTATATTGGTTTAGATTCTTGGCTGCAGTTCTGGGTATGTTACGGATGTACATAATGAATGAAACATGTGTTTAGTACTTTAATAAAAGATTTAGGATCATATCCGTTATATGAAATTAGAAAAAAGGGAAAATTTAAAAAAAAGTCTTGGTAATTTATTGTACATAAAAGGAATTTACTACCTAGTAATATATATATACATACATAACTGCATACATAAAAATACATACACAGATATTACGTACACATACATATGTTTACACATAAACACACATATTCTTACATACATAAAACATAAGCCTCTCTATCTTCGCACAAACATAAATACACATACATATTAGTACACATTGAAACACGTCATGTATGTTGTTTTGCCCGTTTTAAAACTTTCCTTGGGGAAAATTTAGTTTTACAGGAAAGTTTGCTTCGCAGTACAAACTTGAATTATGGCAACCCTGGAAGATTTGAGCAAGGTTATACCAGATTGGCGAGTTATTGATCAGGAATTACAGCTGTAAGGAACCCAAGAGATGTCTTTGGAATTGATCTTTCTGGAAATTTCGTGGCAGGTAGTCGAAATTAGAAACAGCTTTTATGTTTGCGATAAGATAGATAAATTTTATTTGTTTGAGTTCATACTAATGGAAATGTTCTAGAGAGACATTTCTGGAGCATTGTAAAGCATGCTCATAATAAGTGCGTTTTCAGTTACTCTGCAAATAATCTGTTATAATATTCCCTTTTGTATATGCGTCATTTATTCATCTTTTACACATTGATAAATGGGTTATAATTAAAATAATTGAATTCATCTCACAACTGATTTTTCCCTCCATATAAACATGTAACAATATAGTACACACACACATACATATATACACACACATACAGATATACGTACACATACAAGCACACATTCACAGATAGAGGTACACATACATACACACATACACAGACAGAGGTACACATACATAGATAGAGAGAAGTACACATACATACACAGATAGAGGTACACATACATACATAGATAGAGGTACACATACATACACACATACACAAATAGAGGTACACGTACATATACGCATACACAGATAGAGGTACACATACACAGATGGGTACACATTCATACACACACATATATATGTACACACACTTACCCACATACGTACTCATGTACTATTAATCAGAAATGAATAACCCGATTACAAAATTTAATAATTCCCAGATGAATAAACAGAAAATGATCATTAAGATGTCATTATAGAGATAGAAAATGAAATTATTTTCCTACGTAACGCTTTTTGACGTAAAGTAAAATTTGTTTTCACAAATTTGATCAATGTGACTTCCTTTAGTCACCCGTATAATACCATTGCAAACTGATTGCCCTAGTCTTTTGTCGTTACTCAGGCAACCAGTTTCCTGGAACAGTTTACACCATCTTCTTATTCTCATAGATTCGGTGCATTTCTATGATACTTTCTCCAAAATTCTCGCTAATTCGTGATTACTGACAAACTTTTTGCAAACAAAAGCACACAAAATGCCTTCCCCACTACGACGCCATTTCCACTTCTGTTCACGATTTCAATATTGCTGCCCCCTATTTGACAAAAACTATGTTACATACTCAAAATTTCATTTTTTATATTTACAATGATATATTATTGTTTATTCATCTGGGAATAATTAAATTTTGTAATCTGGTCATTCATTTCTGATAATCATGTACATGTAACACACATACATAAGCACAAACATATATATATATATATATATATATATATATTAGTAGTAGTAGTAGTAGTATACATATACATGCATAAGCACACACATGTATAATTTCTTACGCATATAATTCCTTGATTTATGCTTTGAAAGTTATTAGTGTTTGGCTAAAGCAAATCACGAAAGTATTTTTTTGTTACTTCTTACATAGCTGAATCGAAATGGTTAGTTTAAACCAAAAAAAAAAAAAAAAAAATTATAAAAACTTTATAATTTTTAAGGATTTAATTTCTTTTACAATGCAGTTGGTTTTCCTACATCTTTAAGCAAAGAATATACTATGCAATTTCATTTTCGTCGATAAATAGAATGTATTAATTTTCTTTAAAAATTAGTAAAGTGTTAGAAGAGCTTTCTACCAAATTGCACTAAATAACATAATTTTACACTTCTGCCCATCATTCTATTTATTGACTTTCATTCTTCAGTTCACTTTTGCGCAACATAAATTCTATGCTTTAGGCGAGGCCCCAAACACAGTAGTCAGGATACCTTTACATTTACGTTGATTGTGCGATCAATAGAACCTGATCAAAAAAGTAAAAGAACTCGTTCCTTCCGAAGTTGTTTTAAATATTCAACAGTATGCATTAGCCAAAGTTCCCTGGCTCAATTTCCGAGTCATATAGAGCCAGAAACAGTATTGGGAAACAAAACAAAGAGTGTAAACAGAGTCCGTAAAGTCTATTATTACCAAGTTCAGAAAGGAACGCTGTGTATTACGGGAGATCTATAACTAAGATGCAGGCAACTCTAGGCATGTCATAAATTTGTGTAAATGCTCTTCGGATCACTGAAAACGGTTTCGTGTTTTATCCAATAAGAACAAAAAGTATGAAAAAAGAAAGATAATATGGTTATAAGAAATTTATAGATTAAAGGATTTCATAAATATGAAGTTTTCGAAATTCTTAAGGTTATAAGACATATTGAACACATCGAATAAATATTATGATACAGTAAATTAAAGTAAATGATTACTCCTGATAGTGTTTTAAAATAGATTTCGAAACATAATTTTCAAAAGTTATTCCAAATTCATTTATAGTATAGACTTCTAATTATGCAATCAGAACATATAAAATATTACACAGTTGCTGTGAACACGTATAATATTGTATTAAACAAGTAATATAAAAACAAAATTAAAGTCAGCTTTCCTACTTAGGTCAAAAACAATAAATAGCAGTTAAACCTTCTCGTGAGGTTGGTGGAAGTGGAAGAGTGGTGGGATGTCTCTGACGACTCCCAAGGTTTTCCCCTTCTCAATTGTGGGGGAACTGAGCCAAATCGTATTGTCACCTGCATGGTGAGCAAAACTACGACTAATGACAGGGGTATAACTAGCCCCTCTCATGATAAATTTCGTGAGACTTGATGGATGTCCAGGGGTCCGGATCCCCCCAAGCCTATGATTTTTTTCCGATTGATTATAATTCCATATATATAGTACGTAAAATTTAATTAAATATTTGTTATTAATAATTAATTTTATTAAGTAATGTTAATTATTTATTCTATAATTCGTTTTTTACCATTATTTGTTCCCGAAAATCGACAAAATCAAAAATCGCATGATACAAGAATGGTGGACTATCGACCCTGGAACCCCTCCCCCTTAAAAAATTCCTGTTTGCGCTACTGATCAGGTGACATAAGTAACATCAACAACATGGTTTTGAACTTTTAAGGGAGTTCCCCCATGTGACAGCCAAATTTTTAAGCATTTTTAAAGAGTTTTTGGACGACCATTAAAAAGATAGAAATTTAAGGGGATTTTTTTATCATTTACTTATATGTATTCTAATAGTATGCATGTAAATGTTTAGCCAAAAATATTAGCCATTTATTTTCATATACTTTTCTACAAACTCACAATATTTGAAAGCTCTAAGTTTAAATAACGCAGAGTTATAACTTTTACTTTGGTTTTTATCCTCATTCCAATGGCAAATCAAAACTTCAAACTGACTTATATCCGAAAAATAAACTAATTTGACTTCATTTGAAATGCTAAGGCTTTTTATATATTGCGCTTAATACATGGAGTTTGTTTTACACTTGTTACTAATAGTACATACAAAAATTGGTATGCATCTTTCAATCAAATCAATACTTACTTTTTTTTAAAAAAAGGAAACCTTGTATCAGTGTGAACACGCGATAGAAGTTAACTTCTTTGGCTTGCATGTATTGAATTGTATAATAAAGTTTTATTTTGAAGTAATGTTATATATAATTAAAAAAAATTATTATCATTATATATAATTAACAAATTTATTATTATCATTATTATTTCAAACTGTTTTTTAAAAAATAATTAGGATGGAAAAGGTATAAGTATAGACAAAATTTTCGTTTTCAAACATAATACTAAAAAAATTATTGTATGTATTTTGAGAAAAGTATCATCATTATTAGTCTATTTCCATTATGCTTATAGGTGCTTCAGTACATACTTTTGTTGTCAAAGGCTTGTGATAACTAAAGTAAGAAATGTAGGTTTTGCACTCAATATCGCTTAAGTATCTCGTAAAGACTGCATCAATCGTAGTATCTGATTTTGTCATTGATATTATTCTGTTGTTTTGTAGAGAAAAGGTGAGAAATTGTCTTTTAAAAGTTCAATCAATTGTAGAGATTTGTCTAAAGCAAAATTGACTTTAAAATCTACACTTAAAATCACAGGTATTTTATCATAATTGTTTTTAAAGCAGAACTTTTTGATGTGTATGGTAATAATGATCGATGAAGGAACTCGATAATGTCATCCAACTTTTTATTTGGAGTAATATATACTGTTACAATTATAATTTTTTCTCCATTATCTATTACGCATTCAGCCAAGCACAAATCCCCCACTGAAGATTGTATGGTACCATAAATATAGGATTGACTGACAGAACATTCCATGGATGGAGTTATAATGTTAACAGCATCACTAGAATTTTGATATATTGCAACTCCACCTACTCTCGTATTTGATCGTTTATACTTCACAATGCAGTTGAAATTTGGAATAGATATATCAGTTTCATTGCCCAGCCAAGTTTCTGATAAAACAAAAATATTTGAATTTTCGCAATTAAAAGTAAAAATCGATAAACCTTGTCTGTTCGTTAGGAAATTAATCAAATCTTCATTGATAGTTTGCAGTTTGTTCAATGAAAGTCGTTTAAACTCCTCTTGCAAATCAATTGTTCATGACGATCGTCTTCGACAATGGTAAAATGTCTTATCATTATTTTTTGTCTTAATATATAATCCTTCAATACTCGTTACACGTGATAAAGCAACGTATAATAATGATTGAGAGTGACGTCGATTGTATTCGTAAACAATTTCTGAGTATGTGTTGCCTTGAGATTTATGAATTGTTGTAGCACATGCACACACCAACGGAACATGCGTACGCTTATGCATACATTTGTAAAACATTGCTTAAAGAAGTTAAATCAGGTAAAAATATGAAATTTAAAAAAAATCAAAACGCATGGAACGTTTTTAATTTTTTAAAAACTATTCTCATTTTTTCTCTCCAATTTTTTTATATGATTTTAGTTCTAAGCCACATAGAGCCTGTAAAAATTTGGGGCATGTTAGTAAAAAGTTTTACTGCCCAAAATATTCTTAAAATACAAATTAATGAAGCACTATATAACACTTTCACAACAATCAAAATAATTACACCAAAGTATATATATGATTTAAAAATTCACTTCTTAAACTGGATTTAGAAATTGCATTCGATTGAAAATTTAGTAACACAATCTTTTATTGCCAAACTATTGGAAGAAATGTTGTGTTGCCACTAAATTTTAAAACAATAGATTGTTTGTATTATTTCCTTAAAAGATTTTTAAACCTGTATATCGAACAAACTCACCTTAAACTAATTTTTGACAGATTTTGAACCATTTAAATGCCTACTTCGAGTAGATTAAAGACTCATTTCCAATTTTTTTTAATTCATAAAATTGATTATATTTGAATTCTAGGTAAAGTTTTAACAAAACAAAGTATACATCGCAAAGCTAAAAAAAGAAAGGCTTGTTAAAGCTGCTGTTGAATGAGGAGAGGCGGTTGGGTGCTAGCTCAGGGCTAATAGACAAAAAACACAAAAGAAATTTTAAAAGCCGTAATTTTTAATCTATTTTTTCAATCTTTGAACAGATTACGGATAATACTATTCTACATATGGCAAAAAGTTTCGTTAGATTATTTTTATAAATAATGAAATTATTAAATATTTAATTAAAATTTTGAGTATTTTTTAACAAATCTCAAAAAAAAAAAAAGACTTCGTCATTTTTCATGACTGATTCTAAAAGAGAAAGCATCAACTTGTTTAAAATAAAATATCAATTCATTAACTGGAAAGGAAACTTAAAGGGGATGATTTAGAAACCATTTTTATAAAAGCGTATCAATATTGACTCATTTAAAAAAACCCGTAAACAATAGAAAATATCATTATTTTGTTTAAAAAAATATACCATATCGTGGCGAAAAAAATGATCTTTCCGATTCTGTAATTATTTTTTGTCTGAGATAGGTAGTATGAATTAGATGGAGTTTTTAGAACGAGGGGAAAATTCGGAACTTCATTCATTTCTACCTTACGTTCATTGCTAATCGTAACTGGTAACGCGTAACGGAAATTTCTCCCTACTGTGCCATAAGAAGTTAACTTCACACAAAAAAATATTTGAATTTATAATTTACTTTATTTTAAGGAATTTTCAATAAGAATTCATAAAAAGAAGTATTGTACGAACACCAATTCTGTTATCATAAAACCCATACCAACTTTTGTTTACACAGTTTAACGTACTTGTAAAACAAATTTCTATATGTACGTCACTTTTTGCAGGAGGGTTAGCATTTTCCAATCATAAGTTTCAAGTTTTTCTCTTACAAAGTTAAATGGTTAGCTTTTTATGAAATGTTGAGCACAAAATCTGTTTAGCATCATACATACGCATAGGAAGCAACCAAAAAAATTATGAAAATCATTTAATAAAAAAAAATGCGTGTAAATCGTACCATGTTCCCTTACCCCTTTGACTGGAACATCCGTCTCGCAGACGTGGATGATTTGTTTTTATGCCTGTAGATAACGCTATGATATGGTTTTTGGGATGGGCTGCCTTGACGACTTCAGTTGGACTCTACCCAGTCAGAGGATCACGGGTGGTACTTGGCGATTTTTTTCATCTCCGATATGTGCGATTTTTCTTATCTATCATTGTCTATCAGGCGTATATTCCTTTCGTTTTTTAATTTTTGGTATTAATTTTAATTTATTTACATGAATATAAATATTTCTTAATCAGTTTTTATAAGCATACTAGTCACGCCTCTTGTGATAAAAATATATTTATGTAGTGCGCCTTTAAAAGACACAAATATTAAGAATTATATTCAATTTCCTGAGCGATAAGGACATTTAAAACAGTCCTTTAGGTACTAAAATTCAAGCAGTTTGCGTGCCCGTCTGTCAGACGGCTGTTTCAAAGAGTGGCAAAAAAACTGATGTTACGACTAGAGGGTTAAGATACAAGTTTATCATTAAACAAATAAGAACTGGAGATGTACCCGTGTCCATATCATTCTTATCCTCATAATTTAACTTGCGATAGATAAATCTAAATTTATTTTTCATTAATATACACGAACAGAGAGAAAGGCATAAAGAGTAAAATAAACAGTATCATAATGGGGATCACATTACAGTAAGACTCGTACTCATTTTGGTTATGATTCTTAATACCAGGGCATTAGTACTTCCGGATCATTAATATTCGCCTGGGACTGGATGTCTCTCCTCATTTGTGTACCTAAGTCCTTGAGGACCATCCCATGTGGTATATCATATTTGAGAAGATATCAATTTATTTCTTACAAAAGAAGCTTATACATACGTAATGAAACAATGACCGTGGAGAATATTGGGGTATAAAAAAGTCAAATCTACAAAAGTGTTTTTGATTAATAAAAAAGGCTATACCGAGTGTATTAGGGTTCACAATATAAGTTATTTGAATCAGATAATTTATCAGTCATTCAATTATATTTTATGTCTTAAGAGATTTCATTATTCAATTGTGAAAAATATTTTTGCCAGTTTTGGGTCGTTTTGATATTTTATTTTGAAATTTTAACAATTGGAAAAAAAATATCTGGTGCACTTTTGAAGAAGATAAATGTGTGCGCAATTAAATTCTTCTTTATGATAATTTCCACAAACTAATATGTCAATTATTTTATATTTTAGTTCGAACAGATCTTTAATAAAAGCATTGCCTTTAACTTTAAGACAATGGGGTTTGAATATATTAAACCCTTTCGTGGGTCATGTAGTTCTCTTTTGAATATCTTGCAGTTTTGTATGTTTTATCAACAATTAAGCAATATCATTTTAGGAAATATATTTTATTTTGCCGAGTTGTATGTTTAGATTTAAAATTTAGGGCTGGGAAGAATACTTCCCAAGGAAACATTTACCGTTCTGAAGACAATTAAGTTTAAAGAAGATTATTTGCCATGGAAAGTTCAGAAGCATGCTGCAATGCACAAGGGGGCATCACATTCAGCACACATGAAACGGGTCGTCTTTTTCTGTGCATTTGTGCGATATTTCCTACATCGCCTATAGTTGGAAACCATCTTTGGTATATGATTTCTTACACTGGCTAAGCTCACAGTAACCGGAATTACACACTTTTTTGCTTGGCAGTTAGCAGGACGTCCTTTCCATTTTCTCGAGAAATATCCGTCTGTTAGATAACAAGCTAATGTTCTACGGAATGTTAGCTGGTTTAATCTTCTTTTTTTTTCTGTTCACTTGCCACGGTATGACACAGTGCCGCTTCTCACAGGTATATTTTGTAAGATTATATAAGTGGAAAATAGTCTTCTGAAGGCCCACGAAAAGGTTAAGGGCTGTACGAAGTCAAAAGATAAACTGTTTGAATAAAAGGAGTGTAATGTTAAATTTAAAAGTAAATTAAAAGTCAAAAATATACAGTTTGGATTTTTCTTTTACTACAGAAAACCTTTGAATTTAACTCCTTTATAATTGTATCAGAACTTTGGGCACGACTAGGTATTCATGATTGGTCCCACTTTGTTAAATATTATTGTAGTTTCTTTTTCTATTTTCACGAGTTGCCATTTTCTCTCACAAACAAAATTAGGAAAATAATAGGTTACAGTCATATCTTCAGCATCGTTATGGTGTCTGTAAAATCGATCGTGAAAGAATGTCGATCCAAATGATCTATGGGAGAATGAAGAAAAGGGAAACCATTACAACTATCAAGTTCAAATCAGAAATCGAAGGAATATATAAAAAGAAATAAAAACTTTTGTAAGTAACATTCCTTTCCGGTATGAAGGAAGAGTAATGTAATGGCTTCGTTTTTATTGGCTGAGATTTTTGCAGACGAAATATTGAGTTTTTACACTTTCCCAATAAATACATCTCTCTACTGAAAGATTACTGAAATTCCAAATCCTCTTTCATGTTTCCAGATTATATTGAAATAAAATGATACAGAATTCCCGAGAAAAGTTCGAAATGTATAACATTTATTTCTATACACTAAAAACTATCCATTGTTATTTGAAGGATAACCTCTAATAACTTTATTTTCGATTGATCAAGTTACGCTGGACATTTACTGAGCCACGGTTTTGCTACGAGACAGTTAAACTAATACTAGTGTGAATGCATTCACATACATATAAATAAACTAGTATTAGTTATGGTAGTTTATTTGACCGTATATTTAACATATATTCGATCATCCCAAATCATTTGATTTATATTGCGAGAGAAATATCCAATAGGCGTCGGTCTGCTTTAAGTCCCAAAGGAATGACCTTGAGTAATTTAATCGAAGAATACATAAGCCAATCAGTTGGGGAAGATTGCTGCTTTTGGTCTGATTCGTTTTGCATTATTATTTTCTGCTCCATCGATTCTATTTTTTTTTTTTTTTTGTTATTTTCTTAAATATTTTTTAAACACTGCACACTTAACATAAAATAATGGCAGTTATAAGAAGTAAATATTTTACTCATTTTATGTCACATCATTATAATAGAAAATGAAGATTTCAGTTAACAGTATATATATATATATATATATATATATATATATATATATATATATATATATATATATATATATTTGAAATTCTCTCTCTTTTGTTTAACATACAATTTAATACAAAAAGCGCTGAAAAGATATTGAAGAAAACGATTTTACGAAACCTAATTTTTTAAGCGCAAATGCCACCTACGGTTTTGAAGCAAATTTCAGTAACATAACAAATTTGTGTTTTCACATTTTTTAATAAGGCGATACTTTTTCAAAATAAAATTAAAAGGAAAGAAAATCCTATTATTATCTTCAGAATAGGTCTAAAAATTAATATGTTTATATCTTTCAAAAGAAAAGTTCCTTAAGAAATGAAATACGCATGTGTTATTTGATGCAGGTAGGAGAATATTTAATCATAAGTTCTTAAGATATTTTTAAACACGTCAAATAGTTAAATACATAATCATCCATTTAGATAAAAACCTATGTATTTACCAGGATTAGAAAAGGTGGTAATTATAACTAATTTGAAAATAATGGAATTTTTTTTTCAATAAATATGCAAATTAAAATGAAAGATATTTTTAAAATGAAGCAATACTTTGAACAGCAAAAGTGTCGCATGAAAGTAAATAGTTTGCTCTATAATTAAAACAGCTAAAAAATGATTTCCATCCATCCAGTAAAGAATCCCAGGTACCTTTAAAAAAGTCACATGACTGATGGGTGGATGACCCCTCATTCATCACTAGGGGACTTAACGACCATTTTACTCCAAAAAAGTTTCGAAAAAAGTAATGGAAACGATACTTTTCCGTTTTTTTAATTCTTCTAAGTATAGTTCAATGGGCAAAATACATCTACACTGAGGACTAAGTGATTATAGTGTTAAAGTTGTTTTTTTAAAAAAATATAGCTCTAGTTCTAGATTCTGTTCCTTTTTTTCATTTTAGAATGCAGTTTGGGTTTGATCACAACAATCGCAAAAAACGTGGATTTTACTGATGCATATGTTTCTATTGCATTTCTGAATAAAAACGATCATTTGGAAAAAAATTGTATCGCAGTTACTCTGCTGGCAAAGAAGAAAAGGAAAAGGAAATTCTTTCGTAGTAATTTGTTGAAAAAAAACATAGTTTTGTTTTCCATGAAAAAAAATCAGTAATCTTATGTGAATGTATCAATTCAATACATTTATTGTATACTTTTTCGAGTCTTACTACAGTTACAAATCATGCTCTAATGCAGAGGTTGGCAAGGTTTTTAGTGTAAAGAGTGAAATACTAATTCATGGTGGGCGCCAACTATTTTTGGACCTAACAGATGTATAAAAATAATATCCATATTTATAAAACATGTTCATTTATTAATTTTATAATTTATAAGTTTAATCATACAGAACAAGGTTATTATTAATCTAACATAAATACAGAAGAATGTTTGTAAGTATATTAAAGATGGTGGCAAGAGCAATGACATATTTTTTATATAAAATTATTTTAATGGGATATTTGGGTTGCCATATCATCTGCAATTTTTTCATAATCGATCATATACGGAATTACCCGCTCTTAAACAGTTATCTAAATGTGCATCCGTAAGCTGTGATCGATATTTAGATTTTAAATATGTCATATTTGGAAAAAGGGCTTCACAATTATAGGTAGTTCCACAGTATGAAAATATTTTTAGAGCGCATTTTCTCAAAATAGGAAAACTTTCCTCAATAACTAATTTCCAAATTGATTTATCAACATAATGTGATTTTAAAACAATATCATTTTGCAAATTAATTATTTCCATTTCTATGCCCTGCATGTTAGTAACATCGAAATAATTTGAAATTTTGGAAGGCAAATCAGGTTCATGAACATTGAATGGATTGACGAAAAATGGAATTACTGATTCTAACGGTAGAAAATCTTGAAATTTTGAAGAAAATTCGATTATTAATGTATCAATGGTTTTTATGTACGATGTAGTGTCAAATTAATCAACACTCAAATTTAAATTTTCAATTATTCGTTTGACATTTTGAAAGTGAGACAAGGAATTTTTCAACAAATGTGCTTTTAACAATTCCAACTTACATTTGAAAGAATTAACTGCACTTGTCATATCAGCAATATGAGAATTCTTCCCCTGCAGTTTTAAATTTAATTCATTAAACTTCATCGTCATATCTACCAAAAATCCAAGATCCAACAACCACATTTATTTTCCAATTCTACGTAAACCTCGTTTCTCGAAGCAATAAATTCTTTTACTTGAAGTAAAAGGTTAATGAAGCATTCAAGAACTTTACTGCGAGTGAGCCACCTCACTTCAGTATGAAGAAGTAAGTCTTTAAATTCAGTGTTTTCATTCTCTATAAATAATTTGAACAACCTGTGTTTTGTCGCTTTAGCTTTAATCGAATTAATAATTTTGGTAACAATTGACATAATATGGTTAAAATTAATTGTTTTTGCAAATAACATTTCTTGGTGAATAAGAAAATGATACGCAATAAATTTAGGAAATAAAGGATCTTTTCTACATAAAACACTAAAACCGTTTTCCATACCAGTCATTGCTCGTGCACCATCCGTAGTAATTGATGATAATTTTTGTAATGGTAACTTATTTTCAATTTAAAACATTTTGAACAGTGAAAATATATCCTTTCCTTGGGTACGTGCTGTTAACGGAAGAATTTCCAAAAATTCTTCTTTTGTAGAGAAGTCATCAAACACCATTTTAACGGATATTGCCAATTATGCTGTATCGACTGCATCACTTGATTCATCCAGTTGTATTGAAAAAAATTTACAGGTCTCCACATCATTTGCTAATTTTGCTTCCAAATTGCTTGCTTATAATTCGATTCTTCTTGTTGCGATTCTAGCTGATAATTGTAACATGTTAATAGCTCTCAATATTTCCGTCTTGTTTTTGAAGTCGTCAAAAAGAGAATCAGCCGCTACTAGCATAGCTTCTTTCATTATTTCCGCGTCAATAAAAGGTTTTTTCTTCTTTGACAGTAAATGTGCAACTTTAATCGATGCTACGGTTGCTGCTTTCGATTGTTGTTCGGGTTTTGTAAAAATAATGTATTGCTTTGTAATTGACGATTTTAAGGATAGCATTTTCCTTTTACGTAGTTCTGATTTCAATGGATACTCAGAATTAAGTTTGCCATGTAAGCTCTGAAAATGTCTTTCTATGTTACTTTCTTTAAGCAACGCAACGCTCTTATTACACAGTAAACATACGCAGTTACCGTTGTATTCGATGAACAAAAACTTTTCTTCCCACTCGGCATTGAAATAATAAATACATTTTCTTTTCGATGAGTCCATAATAATGACGGCATAAACCTGTGACAAACTCTCTTGATCTATGCTCTCTTGTGTACTGACTACTACCGACATGATTACCCAGTCCGTTTCAGTTCAACGCGTAAGCGCGTCACCGTTGACGTACAGTAGATTCTATGAATTTTAAAATTTACGTTTTGAATTTCTTGTCTAAATTAACAATAGTTTAAGGGCGCACTAAATTTATTGAAGGGTGCCGCGTTGCCGACCTCTGCTAATGAATTAACATTTAAAAAGAAATATATAAAGATCTGTGGCTTAAAAAAAGGCAAGATGTATTCTACACAAATAAATGGTTTGAAGAGCTTATTCGTAAGCTTTTTAACGACTTCATTCATGTTAACCAAGGGTGTCGAACCCAAAGGCTGACTTCAGCCAAATAAACAAGATTTAACTTAAGGTGGGCTGCAAAGGAAATCAAAATTTATGGATAAGTAGGTTTATTTCGAATAATACATAATAATAAACCTATATAAAAGAAAAAAAATAATATACATGTCCTGACTCTTGACAACTCTTCTCTACTACTATCTTTTCTAATTCTGGAGAAATTTTGTTACATATTATTGTGTACTAATATATTGAGCGGGTCACATGCAGCCCGCGGGCCGTGAATTAAAACGTAAAAAAAACATACAGTTAACTCTCAACTTTATTCATAAATTTAATGTAAATTTAAAAGGAACTTGAAATTTATATTAAAAATATTGTAAATCCACATTGTGGGAAACATATATCTTAAAACATACACATTTGAAAAATTGACTCCAATGCAATAAGTTCCGATAATTCAAAATCTTAACAACAAATTACGTCGTTTAGAAAAAATCAATGAAATGGTTGTAGTTAATGTTACTTTAAATAAAAGTTACTATAAATTTTTTATCAAGGGTTCTCAATAGCGAACATCATATCTTGAAACTAATACCAAGTGTAATGAGGAGCACATCTACTTGTACAATTTGTTGCCATCCTCTCAAGTTTCACAATGCTCTTGATAGCAGCACTTCCCAAACTTTCAATATCTGAGATCAAATTTTCAATCATAATTCCCCTCACCCCCTTCCATGCAATGACAATGCATTGAATTCAATAATAATAAATGCTAAAGCTACCATACGAACTCAATTATAAATCGTACAAATTGTAAAGATAAGTATTAAATATTGTGTATGTTACGTTTACGTAACAGATATTTTAATTTAATTCTTTTTTTAATATAAGTATTATACTACCTTTAATTTCTAATTTTTAAATAGAAACAGATTGCGATAAACATGCAATGTGTATTTTTATTAAGTCAGAATGTATTTTGTTTTGTTTCGATTCATCAAATATTTTTTTAAAAAAATTCTTTGTTTTATACTTTACGACATGATAGCACCCCTTACGTAGGGTTTATACGCCCCTCTAGGGGGACACGCCCCACAATGCTACATGGAAATAGTTTGAGGATCTTTGATGTATCAAAATTTGACCTCATATCTTAAAGTTTGATGACATTTGAGTTTTGATGCCAAGATGGACATGTCCCTCTTCCCGCGATGGGGAAGGACCAATATATGTAAATCAGCTGAAGTTCTATGTCTTCACGTTGACGTGTTAAAATTTGGAGAGTGAGGGACAAATAAATTATCGTTCTTGTCATTTGACTGTGTTTCATGATTACGAGGTCCATCTTTAATAACTCACGTATTGCTTCAGAGTATGAAGTTAATAAATGAGACTAATCAATAAATCATACAATAAAGTTCTTACAAACATATATGTTATCTGGTCTCTGAAGGTTTAAAAAAATGCCGACTCAAAACTTTCATGTTACTTCGGGTAAATATTTAATTAATTGATAATTAAATCATGTCTATTGGTAGTTTAATACTCCTGGGCATAATAATAACATGAATAATATAGAGAAATAGTAAATGTTTGCCACAATCAATTTTAAAAAAAATGTGTACAGAAATTATATATATATAATTGGATTACAATTAGAGAAATTCTAAATTCTCTTAAGTAATGATGGATGTTCTTAGAAAGCCATTTAAACCGTACGTAAGTAGTATATTAGTATTAAATATATTCTTAAAGGGATTTCAATACGTGTTTGAAGGGCCTTAAAATTTCCTTATGCTTTTAAAATAAGTTTTTGTTTGACAAAAACAATTAATTCAGAATATGTTCAAAATATTCAAAAGCAAATATCAGTTACCATCTGAAATATGAGAGAGAGATTATCTTTTTATCATATTATAAAGATTTTCTACTATTTGTCGATGCTATATTTCTAGAAATTATACTAATTATCTTCATCAAGGAATAATATCTTAATTGAACCAATATTTGTCTTTACTTTTAAAATATTAAAACGTTTGTGCTTTTTTGATTTAATATGCATTTATATTCTAGGAAATGACTTCTTTAGAATATCTGGTATAAATAATAATTGAACTATGGATGTTTAAAATTTATAAAACAAAGAGAGATAGACATTTTCACATAAATGAAAATAAAACGAACTTTTGCGAATGAAGTGGAATTAAAACCAAAGCAAGGTATCTTGATTTTTAAATTGATGCATAACAGGAAAGAAGAGGAAAAACAGCATCAAAGAAACGCAATAAATTAAGAATACTAATCCTTGCGTTTGAATCAAAATAATTCATTTAGGGTTTTATTTTTTTTAAAAGCTAATTCCTTCTTAGGTCAACAAAGAAACAATTTATTTTAGTTACTTTTTATTAAATATTTACAATTAATGTAAATATGTTTTTCATATGATAGAATCAATGGACGTGGAGGCCTAATAGTCAAGTTATCGGATCATTGCTGACAGGTCACGAGTTCGAGCCCAGTACCACTAAAGACACGGCGTGTAGGGGCACGTTAAATCTGTCAAGAACGCAAACGTCCTCCCGTTGGTGTGGTGTAGTAGTTAAGGAGAGGATGGTGGCCGCGGTAGCCGAGTGGTATAGGTATCGGACCGTGGCTTGCTTTGTCACGGGTTCGAACCCTGTACCACTAAAGACCCGCCGTGTAGGGCAGCGATGCACGTTAAATCTGTCGAGAGCTGAAACGTCCTCCCGTTGGTGTGGTGTGGTAGTTAGGAGAGGGGGGTGCCAGCTCAGGTGTCGTCCACGTCACTTGACCATGGTTCAAAATTACGTGGTCCGTCGCCAAAAGCCCTCGTGTAGCTGAACAGTGCGACGTTAATATTCAATCAATCAATCAATCAAGGAGAGGATGGTTTCAGCTCAGGTGCAATCCTCGTCACTTGACCATAGTTCAAAATCACGAAGTCCGTCACCAAAATCCCTCGTGTAGCTGAAAATTGCACCGTTAATATTGCCTTACTCAATCACAAGACAACTCGCAATATTATAAGTGACAAAAAAGAAAGCTTTTTCCATTTTCCTTTCTGTATAGCGTGTTGAAAAAAAAATTTGGTGCCTATATAATGCTTCTTTATTAATTAAATTTAATTATTCATATAAAGCAGTACAGTAAGATATAAATCACATTCGCAGAAATTAGGCCACCCAAGGTGGAATTGGAACCCACAACCTTTGGATTAGAAGTCCAACACGCGCTATCCTTTGCACTACAGGGACACAACGAACGATATCTCTTTCTATATATGCTGTTGGACTATTATTTTTTATACTAATTATTCATTTTTAATGTAATTAATGAAGTAATATTTCAAGAAAAATTTATTAGCATCACGTGTCATAAACTACAAGTTTAAGAAAGTGTATTTGGATTGATGAATACGAAGTATTTTACTGACGATTGAAAATTTAAACTATATATACACCATTAAAATTCGTAGGTAAACAGACGTATCAATGTACAGTTGTAGGAATGTAGCCAAATTTTCTCACGAACCACAAGACGCAGAAACTCACCGAAGGTACCAAACTTTGGGAATGACTCCAAGAATCCGTTTTGACCATTTATAATCCGATATTCCAATTAGTTAAAAAGATATTAATTAAAATCCTTAAAATGCATTTAAATACACGAGGCGCCATCTGGAGAGAATATTTTTACAAAACAATGAAACTTTGCATGTAAATAAATAAATTTATAAAAAATTCATAGAATAAAATTTATACATATATCTTACTTTCAATTTAATTATTTTACAATTTTTGTAAATATTTTCGGAACTTCTTTTTTAGAGGTTTTTAAAACACCATCTAATTTTTTTCATGAAACTCACACACAAAATAATTACAGATTCGTAAAGATCATTTATTTCGCCACGATATTCTACAATTTATTTTACAAAATAATTATATTTGTATTTTTTATGATTTTTTTAAAATGAGTCGGCTTCGGTTCCTTTTTTTGAATACGAATTATAAGTTGTTTCGCGTGAACCTTCTTTCGCGTTAATGAAAAAAAATATTTTACACTAAAAAACAGTTCGTATTTTTCTTTGTTTCGCGTGTGGAACAATATTATACGTAATATGTGCAAAGATTGATGAAATATCTTAAAAATTACGGTTAAAAAAATGTGTTTTTCAATTTTTTCCCTTTTGTGATAATTATGTAAACATTACTTTTTAAAAAAGTTTTTTTGTTTAAAAATTACCGTTATTTTCAATCGATATACGTAGTTTGAAAGCATTAACTTAAAAGTGAAGCCCGAAAAAAATATTTTACTTTAACGAATAACGAAATGGCGTATTGAAAAAAATCTACTTTATTTTAAAGCTCAATTCAATGCTCTTTTCCGTAGTAAGTAATGGCTTAGCTGTTAAAAGCGCTGCTTTATAAATCGGTAGTTCCCAGGTTCGAAACTGAAGAGAAAGATATTTCGCATCACGCTACTTTTTTAAAAAAAAGTTGTGTTTTTCGTTTTCTTCCCTTTTTGCGATAAATATTTAAGCATTATTTTTCTTACATCTTTTGAAGATTAAAATTAAAATGAAATGTCAAAATGTTTTTATCAGATTGTTCTTCTTTTTAATGCTTTTTTTCAGTACATGAAGAGATTTTCCATTTCACGTCACGCTACATTTTAAAGTTTAAAATTTTTTTTAGTGGAATAAAAAAGATTAAAATTAAAATGATGTATCAAAATATTTTTATCAGATCATTGTTTTTTTAATGTTTTTTCAGTACATGTATATATATATATATATATATGCCTTCCCCCATACTGTTTTTTTTCTAACATATATTTATCAAACGTTCAGAAACAGCCAATCATTTCAATAGCAATCTGTTAATTTTTCTTTGATATTACTTATAGAAATTTGATTTTAATAAATGTATATGTTTTTTAAAAGGATTATTTCTATTATTTCATTACGAAATTAATTCTTTCTTAATTAAAAAGTACATAGTCTATTTAAGAGAATAAGTGAATTGGATCAAATTTCGAAAAGGGGAAATTTTTTGACATAATGTTAGAAATCACTCACGTTGTGCGCGTACAAACACACAAACAGAAATGCTGGTGTCACGAAGAAAAGCGAAAGCCCGAGCAACGCTGGGCTAAGTGGTTGAGGAGGAGGAGTTATTTTGAAAATGGGTATTAAAAGTTCTGATTTGGTGAAAGAAAGGGAAAAGTTATATAACTGTAGAGATAGTCCGTGCAACGCCGGGCCATGCGGCTATTTCGAAAAAGGGGAAATTGTTGACAATTTTGAAAATCACTCACATTGTGCGCGTACAAACACACCCACACAGAAATACTGGTGTCATGAGGAAAAGAGAAAGCCCGAGCAACGCCGGGCTAAGTGGTGGAAGAGGAGAGTCATTTTGAAAAGGTGTATTAGAAGTTCTGATTTTGTGAAAGAAAAGGAAAATTTATAAAAGTAGAGATAGCCCGTGCAACGCCAGACCATGCAGATATATATATATATATATATATATATATATATATATATATATATATATATATATATATATATATATATATATAGGGAGAGAGTGAACTAATAAAATGGGATTTGAAAAAAATAAAAAAGAAAGAAAAAACTTGTTTCACTTCAAAATTTCACTAGCCCTTCTGCAGAAAGCTAAATTTAAATGACATATACTTGATTTAAACTATACTCAGAGGAAAAAACAAAAGCAAAAAAAAGGGCAATTACTTTTCAAAAGTAGACTCACATCACTTACAGGCAAATGCAAAGAAATATTTCTTATGTTCCTGTCTTTCACACATTGATTCCTGTAAAACGATAAATATCCTCTACAAACTGAAACGGAACAATTAAAATTACGTGACTGGATTTAAGTTAGATTTAAGGTTTCGATAATAGAAAACTCATTATTATTTCTATGTTTCCGGCGGTATAAACGTACGTGAGAGCATTTAGTTCCATTTAGGTAGATTTAATTGTGGTCACTTAATAACGGCAGGAAGTACAAATCCATCACTTTCAAAATAAAACTTCGTGAAATTTTTACGTTTCTCTAAATTATATATCGGTATTTAATCATGTGTTCTGCTTTTACAAAACTTAAAACAGGAAAAAAGTGTTCTTAAATGCACAGCAAAGCTTGTTTCATATTGGTTTTGAATTCCTTAAATATTATTTAACAGTAATAGCGATATAAATAATAAAATGAAAAAGTAATTATGAGTTTATTTTAAGTATTTCCTTTAACGCTCATTTGAAAAACTTTGGATTACGTATATACGATTCTTGTTCAATAAGTAATAAGAATAAAATTATAAAAAAAATACCTTTAATCGTCATTACATACATATTTTTTTTTCAAAATAACTTCCGTGGCAAGTAATGCATTTATCCCAAAGTTCTGTCCACTTCTTAAAAACATTTAAATCTCCGTTTTTAGAGACCTGTTTCAAAACCACCTCCGTAGCCTTTACACATGCTTTATTGCTTGCGAAACGTCTGGCTCGTAATGTTTTCTTAAGTCAAGGAAACAGCCAGAAATCGCATGGAGTTTTATCAGGACTGTATGGATGGTGTGGTAAAATCTCTACGTTGTGTGCTGCTATGAAACATCCAGTACCCAACGAGCAATATGTGATCGGGCATTGTCATGGTGCAATAGGAAGCCATTTTGAAGCAATGGACATTTCCTTTTAACGTGCAGTACCATTGTTCGCCGGACATTCGTTTAGTACGAGTCATTGTCGATAGTACCGGATTCGACAGCGAGTTGATACACAATTCCTTCATAATAAAAAAAATTATGGTCATAACTTTACCAGCCGATTTCACACTTCTTGCTTTCTTGGGAGTAGGTGAAGATAGATGTTTCGACTCACCGCTTTGTTGTTTTATGGTTGGATCATAGCAATACAACCAAGCTTCGTCTGCTGTGATAAAGCGTTTAAAGATATCGTTGCCTTTTTGTTTCACTCTTTAATCATATCGTATCATATCAAAGGTCTCCGATGCTGATTTTTGCAGATTTTTGCTTCCCTTTCAACAACACGCCGCGTCTCGTAGGTACCCACAAAAACATTTCAATCATGTGATACTCAAGAATACGAGTATGTACACGCCATCTATTGGTAGCTTTTGTTAATACAGACAACAAACTTTTCTTATGCCACATAAATTAACATTCCGGTGAGTGGTTTTGCGGCAGTAAAATTAGTCTTACTATTTATTGAACAGCCTACGTATTTTTAATAATTATATGCTTAATAATAATTTCTTACATAAATATTATATTAATGTGGTAATCTTTAGAGAAAGAGTTTTTTTTTTTACTTCGTGAAATTACAGCGTATTGAGTCATGGATTAATTAATTTTATTCAAACAGGACCTCTAAATATAAACATTAATCGATTATTAGTAATTTAATATTTGTCTCTCGTATTTAAAGAATAATTTTGGTAATTCATTTGCGTTTAACTAAAAACTGCATGCGTTTTAATCTCTCTCTCTCTCTGTACTACATATATATACACTGAAGGGCAAAAAAAAACAGGTATACCTGCCTAATATTGTGTAGGACCCCCACTAGGACGCAGAAGTGCCGAAACACGACGTGGCATGGATTCGATTAGTGTCTGAAGCAGTGCTTGAGGTAATTGACACCATGAATCCTGCAGGGCTGTCCATAAATCAGTAGGGGGTGGATATTTCTTCTGAACAGCCCGTTGCAAGGAATGCCAAGGCATATATTCAATAATTTTCATATCTGGGGATTTTGGGGGTCAGCGAAAGTGTCTAACTTCAGAAGCTTGCTCCTAGAGCCACTCTGCAGCAATTCTGGACGTTTGGGGGGGGGCGCATTTTTCTGAGGAAATTTTCCAAGTCCGTCCAAATGCACAATGGAAATGAATGGGTGCAGGTGAACACAAAGGATGCTTACGTACCTGTCATCCTTCAGAGCCATATCTAGACGTATCAGGGGTCACAGATCACGCCAACTGCACACGCCTCATACAATCACATAGCCTCAACGAGCTTGAACAGTCTCATGTTGATATGTAGGGTCCATGGATTCATGATGTTGTCTCCATACCCGTACAATTGGAAACTAGACTCGTCAGACCAGGCAACGTGTTGCCAGTCATCAACAGTCCAATGTCGGTGTCAACGGGCCCTGGCTAGGGGTAAAGATTTGGTTCATGCAGTCAACAAGGGTACTCGAGTAGGCATTCGGCTCCAAAAACCCATATCGCTGATGTTTCGTTGAATGGTTCCCTCGGTGACATTTGTTGATGGCCCAGCATTAAAATGTGCAGCAATTTGCGGAAGGTTTGCATGTCTTTCAACCTTAATGATTCTAGTCAGTCGTTATTGGTCTCGTTCTTGCATGATCTTTTTCTAGCCGCTGCGATGTCGAAGATTTAATGTTTTACCGGATTCCCGATCTTCACGTTACACTCGTAAAATGATCGTGAGTGAAAAACCGAATTTCATCGTTAGTTCGGAGATGCTGTGTCTTATTTCTCGTGCGCCGTCTATAACACTAAGCTCAAACTCACTTAAATCTTGCTAACCTGGCATTGTAGCATCAGTAACATATCTAACAACTTATACAGGCTTTGTTGACCGTAGTGCTGTGTTCTTATTGGTTCCATTTCTTTTTTATTTGCATACGCCTGCCTGTACCAGTTTTTTTGGCTCTTTAGTGTATATATACATTTATTTCATTGTGTGTTCATTATTAGATTTAAGGCAACTGAGTGTATGATTAGTGATTATATATGTATATAATAATTAATAATATTTGTAAGTACAACAATACCACCTTATAGTTGAACAAGCAGCAGGAGAGGAAATACCAAGATAGTACATTACAAAGAATAGCCACACATTACTATAGCAAATTCTTCGGGTTAGGATTAAAAATGTAGCAATTAACAAAATTTCAAGGTGTCAAATTTTCTTTTAATTGCCTTTATTATTAGGTTTACTTACAATTACAAGAAAAATTACAGTTTATTTTTGATATTAGAGTTAAAATTCGTAAATTTCTGAATTTCCATAATTTATATCAAAACGTAATCTATTCAAGCACAGCCATATATATATATATATATATATATATATATATATTTAAATATATAAAAACAACCACAATTATCAATTGAAAAATTGAAATATATGAATCCTATCATACCAAAACACTTCAGAATATCAATGGCGAATATAAAAGATAATATTCCATCGTTTTCAAACAAAATTAAAAAATTATAATATAAAATAAAAATTTATAATATATCCAAGTGCAATCTCGGACTTAAAACCGATAAGTGGGGTTAAACTAGTTTTATGGCGCCAACCTTCCCCCTATTGCAACTTGGTAAGTTAATTGGAAATTATCCAAATTTCAAAAAAAAAAATTGAAAATTGAAAAGTTAAAATTAAACCATTATACTAAATTAAAAAGTTAAAATTAAACCATTATACTAAATTAAAAAGTTAAAATTAAATCATTACAATATTAAAAATATATATATTAATATATATTTATATATTAATTAAGTTATTAAATATACTTAATTATAATTATGACTGTGGACGTATATATATATATATATATATATATATATATATATATATATATATATATATATATATATATATATATATATATATATATATATACGTCCATAGTCATAATTACAATTAAGTATTTGTAAAATAAATAATTTCTAAAAGAAAATCTTAAATTGTAAATAATTCATAAAAGAAAACATGGAATACCCTATGAAAAAACATGCAAGTTTTAACCACAAAGTTTGATGAAACATATAAGAATGAAGATTAATAACTTTTGTAAAAATAATAAAGTTCTTCAAATGAATAGTTTTTGAAATGTTATAATTTTTTTACAATATGATTCTAGAAAAATAATTTGACAGTTAATATCAAATATTAATATGGCCCTTTTTTATCAAGAAATATTTTAAACTCTAATAATTAAAAACCACGGAGAAAAAAGAAGAATATTTGTTTTAAATCTTATTAAGTGTTCTTGATAATTTTTTATAGAATAATAAACACAAGGGAAAAAATAAAACTATTTTTATGTATTGCGAATGCAGTAAAACCTAAAAGATACAAAAATAGTAATTTTTTTTAAAAAAACTGAAGCATATATATAATATTTGTTTAATACTTAAACTTCAGCTTTAAATGCGTTTATCATCGCATTAAAACTTCACAAACCCATCCCTATTTCTTAAAAAAAATATCCCGAAAATCCAAAAAAGAAAGTTTATTCTTTCAAAAGTACCAGAAATATTTTCACCCCAATATAAAGCTTTTTAAAAAACTATAATTTTTATGAAATTCTGGCGTTTACAAGATGTTCTTAAAGGTATTTTATGTTTCATTTTCCAAAATAAACGTATCAAAAGTAGGTTATGTGTCGTGAGTTTAAAGCTGTTTTTAAATTGTGGCGAAGGGTGTTTGTCGGACGTGTTAAAGCATTACTTTGAGCGATAAAGTTTGATAAGACAACCAAAGGACTATCAAGCATGATACTTTCAGAATAGAATCGCGAATAAAACTGTGTATTTTAAAATTTTAAAGGGTATTAAAATATCTTTATGAGCATAATCAGCTTTTAGCAGCCACCGATACTAAAAAGCAAAGAAAACAGATTTAGCTCCTGTTGACAGGGGATTAATAGTGCTTGTTGAGTTACTGAGGGAATTATTTTTTGGATAGTTCTGTGTTTAAATTTAAATAAATTTCTTTTAATTTGGAAGTTATTAAAAAAACAATTGCAAAAAAAATGGAATATATGGGTTGACCAAATGAAACAATTACAAATTGGACAGTAAAATATCTAAAACAATGTTCTCAACGGGGTTGCGAGGCATAATGATGACAAAAATTACGTTTTGATCTTTTAGACATAGATTTGGAATTTAACATGCATGTGTTTTTTACGGAGTAGAGGTCCCCTGAAAATATTAGTTTTGCGTAAATCCACAGGGTTATTGAATTAAGAGAGCACATTCCACTTTAATTTTAGAGATTTTTAGAAATTATTAAATAGAAGTTCGATCCTTTATATATTGATGCGACGCTATTTTAAACTTAATAAATCTATTAAATCTTTGAACCCAGATTCCTAATTTCACATCGCATCTTGACAATTAATTAAGTTAACTAATTCTAAAAATTAAAATACTCATCTACATTTTTTAACATTATTAAATTTATTTTGAAGCACAAAGATCTGAAATTTACTTCACTACAAGATTAAAATTTAACTTAGCTTGAGAGAGGGATGAAGTGGGGTAGGAGAATGGACATGGTTGACGCCCGGAGTCCCCGCGGAAGTTTAGATTCTCAAGGTCTGGGATCGGCTCTGTCTGTATCTCTCTCTCTAAAAATCGGGGGTGCGTCCCGTTTTATTTTACGACTTTTTACACAAAAATCCTAGAGCGGACTCTTTGTCTTGTCCACTTAATTTTCTCTGATTGGTCCAGAAACCAGCGCAGAATTACATCGTTCCAAACCCCGAGGGTTTATTGAACTTTCGGAAGCGCGGGAAATTTGTTGACGCACCCCGCAATTTATGGGTCCAGTGACCCCCCAGGCGCGAGAACTTTTGGCACTCCCTTGTTGATGGAATTCCACCCTCCAGTGAGAATTCCAAAAAATCTGACTTTGAAATTTTGAGGTCTGAACTCCCATCAATATCAAGAGGTGAGAGTTACAACTATAAGCATATTTTTCAATACAATCAAATCCGTAATGCTAGAGTTTCGATGCCAGTTATTTATATCTATAGAAACAGTATATATCAGTTTTTCTCAAAGTGTGGGGCGCACCCCCCTGGGGGGCGCAATGACCTTACAAGAAAGGCGTGAGCAAATTGAAATTTTTTAGATTTTTTTTAAAAAAATAACCGGAAAGAGAAGTAAAACAAAATGCTTTCTTCCATAATAAAAAAATACACACAACAACACTGACATAATTTATGTTTATTATCTGGCTTTTTTCCGTCATCAAATAGCTATCTTTGATTCCAAAACCAAATTAAAGAAAAAAAAACATTTTGTTTTATTTGCTGTTTTTCCTCAATGAGAGATTTTTTATTACGGTTTAACACAAAATATTACTCGTTAAAAGAAAAAACGAAACCCAGACCCTGAGAAAAATTCTAAGAAGATAAACAATTCATCACTGTAATTATTATTGAAATACTGTACATTAGTTGTAAAAAAAGAAAAGGAAGACATGATTCACTTTTCAGCTAGGCTGCATAGTACGTTTGCTAATCATTTGATTGACCTTCAAACTTATGGTATGGTTATTCAATATTAGTTCCGTCCCATCTTTTATGCGTTTGCTTTTCCCTTAGGGAAATTGTAAATAAAAGAGTTTTACGATATTTTTAAAAGAATTGATTGATTTAAAATTTCTGTAATATTAGTGAAAAGTGTCTCTGATTTGCGTCCTTTATTATGGTCTTGTACTTTTGAATCATTTTAGTTCAGTTTTATTAGATTTTTTCTCAAATCATCAAAGAATTGAATAGTCCTTGAAAGAAGGTAAGTATACTTTCTATAAATTAAAATATTCACTAGAATTCCGATTTGTATCGTGTACAGTAAAAATAATATAAACAAATGAGTGGGGTGACTGAGTCCCCCCGCACTACTATTAGCGTTAGTATCGAGTACGCGCCTGCTCCCGGGTTAAAACATTTTGAAGTCTTCTCGCTTTGAATGTTAAAAAGTAACACAATTATTCTTCATCGGAATTGTATATTCTTTTTCATTATTTAACATTAATTCTAAATGCTAATTCTGTGAGGTTTAAAATTACAGTTCTTTGAAACAGTTATTTACAATTACAGCATTTATCTAAAAAAAATCATTTTACATTCTTGTATACAATGCCGTGCACGCAGTTTTACTCTCCTTACAGTTCAGCTATTATATCAAGAATAATGTTTTATTTTTTTAAAAAATGAACTCGAGCGAAGAGTCGGTGTTTCAGCCAGTATACGTTTAATGTATCAAAACTGCAGAAGGTATTTTATAAATAATTTCTTATTACTAAATTAAGAACACGTTTAATAATTATTAGGGACTTCCACGGGCTTGTCTTGTAGAGAAAAGTTTTTCAAAGGAAGATTTAATATCAGAAATTGACACTTAGAGTTATTTTTCTATATTTAGCTGAGATCTATATTTTGTTTTCAAAGAATACACCGCAGAAAATCCGTTTTTACAAAGGTAGGATGTTGAAAATGGTAATAGTAAACGAAGTGCTTTTGTTTTCAGTACAGATAATTCCTCATCCACCTCTACCCCAAATTCAAAGAGCGATTTATTACAAAATTGCCTTTTAATTTTTCATTGGATGTGAAATCTATGAAGATTTCTTTTTCGGAAGTTGAGAGCCCTTCTGGAGTATCTTGAAATAGATCCCTAATCCACTCGTAACTTGCTACCAAGCTGTCCTCATCCAGAAAATACTTTTTAAAGTTCTTTGCCAACATGGCTAAATGATTTTATATGTTCTAAAAAGAACTTTCACATGTTGTTCTACAGATTTGTAAGTTTTAACACATATCGAGCTGGGTTTTTTTTCCCATCATTTACTTCAGTAGTGGTAAACCCAAAATTTAAACATTTTTGAGAATATCGCCTTGATTTAATTTTCGGAACCATGCTCGTTCGTCTGTGTACTTGTTGATTCTTTATTATCATCGAATGTTTGCTTACGACTTAAAAATGTATGTATGATTTTGTTTTAATCTACTGCCGTAAATACTTAATTACCGTGAATTACAATTTACGTGTAAATTTAAAAAAATGTACATTTAAGCTAGATTCGGTAGCTATAGGAGTATCGAGTCGACCAAAACTGACTGGAATTATACGAGGAAAAGCATTTTTACATATTTTGCGCAGACGTCCGATAGTTTGCCCAGACACACACAAACGTACCTTATAATACCAGATGTGATGGATATGATAGAGAGCAACATTGAGTAGACTCTTTTTCTAATGACATTTGTACTTTGAGAAATGAATGCTGAAGGAAATAAATCTTTAATTAAATATATCATTTTGCGATCTGTTTCAATTTAAAAATTAGAGAAAGGAAAATAACATAATAATAAGTATGTAATATATATTTTAAGTAATTTTCTTAAAATATATATTACTAAAAAGTTACATATACACAAAATTTAATATACTTATCGTATTAATTTGTACGGTTTATAATTAAGATCGTATTGTAACTTTAGCGTCTCTCTCTCAAAGTGCATTTTTATTGCAGTAAATACATTGTTGTTGTACAGGGGGGCGACAAAAATTATGATTGAAAATTGGGTCGCCAGTATTGAAAGTTTGAGAAACACTGGTATATATGTATACAACATCGGGAAATACGCAGTGAAAAAAGGGGGTGGGTTTTTTATTTCTAATATATTTTCTCCAAACACTTATAGCTGTCTATATATATATATATATGTATATGGACAAAAAAACTAGCGCACCAAGAATGAGTAGTCAAAAAGAAACGAAATTTTACAAACGGAATGACTACTTTGATATAGGTAAATCATTAGTAAAACGAAGAAAAATGATAATTTATTTCAGAGAAAAAGGAAAAAGAACGGAGGATTTAGTACCCAGTTGAACCCATCTAGTGCGAATGAACGATGCGATACGATCGGGCATTGAGGCATACAAGTTCTGAATGATGTTATGAGACAATTCGTTCCATATTTGCTGTAACCTTGCCTCTAGTTCGTTCAAACTCGCGGAATGCCCAACTCGTCGTCCCAAATGATCTCATATATGCTTTATTGGATACAAATTTGGGATTTGGAAAGGCCAATGAAGGGTAGTTATAGTTCGTAGATAGTCTTTTGACACCCCTGTCCAGCGAGGCTGAACATTGTCTTGTTGAAAAATGTCTCCTGGGAGCCGTTGCATGAGTGGCAACACATGTGGTTGTAGGATGTCATGGATATACCGCTGGGCTGTCATGGTGCCATGGATCAATAAACACACCAGCTGTGGGAGCGATGTGTCGCTTTAAATCAAAGGCAGAATTGTGGCGTTTTACACGGGGTCTCCACACTCGAACACGATTGTCATCACTGCTGAGATTGAATCTGGATTCGTCCCTAAAACCGACGTGGTTCCATTCCGCTGCAGTCTAGTTTCCTCGTGTTTGGCACCACTCCAAACGGAGACTTCAATGGGTGGGCGTCAAGGGCAGCAAATGTAATAGGCGTAACAAATGTTCTTCAGCCAGGCGAATTCGTATGGTTCGAGAAGACACAGGGGCTCCTAATGAAGGGGCTACCTGTGTCTCGATGGCGGCCGATGAAGTAGTTGGCTGTGCGCGTGGGGAGCTGCGACAAAGAGGACAGCACAAAACTTTCTCCTTAAAAATACACACACACACACATATATATATATATATATATATATAGAGAGAGAGAGAGAGAGAGAGAGAGATGTGTGTGTGTAATAATTCCATCTAGTATTCTTTTTGTTAACTTTTTTTACTAATATTTAAACAAACTTTAATTCTTTGGTTTAAAAACAACACTGTAATCTTAATCGTAATCGGCTAGTCTGAAATCCCTGTGTGTCCCACCCATTCTATTCAATCAGAACTACTATTACATAATAATCACGTGCTTGCCAGTGCCGGTATAAAAAATGAAAATCTTGTGTAATCGCTCTCTTTGTCTTTGTGTAGTGTCCTCCAGGATGCCGCTGCTGGTCTCTTGTCCACTTTGCTTTATAATCGTCGCAAATTTGTCTCGTTAACGTGAAAATGTATCGCAATTTTGTCCTAACCTTTTGATGTTTGTGTCACAATAAAATGATGTACGTCAACTGAAGATATTTTTAATGAAAACCTACTAACACTCGACAAATACTACACTCTCGGGCAATACATTACACACACACATACATATATATATATATATATATATATATATCATTAGATCTTTTCATAGTGTTTAACTTTAAGTTATATTTATGATATTTAAGCATTTGGTTAATAATTGAGTGTGTGTTTATACTTATGAGATATTACAAAAAATATCTGCATAATATACTGATGTAGTTGCATTTTAATCCATTTATATAATCTAATTATGTAAAAAAATGGTTCAAGCCAGAAATGCGTGAGTGAGTGAGCGAATATTAGCGTCACACTATTCCGCTACTTTAGAGGATTGGTAACAGACCTCGTAATTTGGAACCATGTTCAAGTGACGAAGACAACACTAAAGCTGACATCCCCCTCTCTTAACTCCTATACCACGCTGTCGAAAGAGAACGGTTTTTAACTTGAAACATTAATTGTGCGTTGCCCCCCCCTATACGGCGGGTCTTTATCGATACTAGGCTAGAACTCATGACACACTGGCCAAGAGTCGACCTTGAACACTAGGCTATTGAGGCCTCATGGTTCATACCGCTGTAAACGAGTTGTCATGGGTCACGAAGTCGTAATACTGTTGTTTCTACCAAATGTGGGTTTATATCCCGATGATCATCGTGTAGAGGGGACCCATGCATTTTAAATATATCGAGGCGCATTTTTTAATAGTGGCGTTGATTATGGATTGGAGTAAAGGGCCCCAGCCACAGGTCATCATCATTTAATCGTAGTTCAATATTTCGAGATCCGTAATCAATGAATAAATAAATTTCTTATAATTAAAAGTATATGTGCACCTTTTTCATGCATAGTGAATACAGATAAAAAGAAAAAAGGTAAAAGAGTCAAATAAATTTTCTAGAACTCGTACTTTTTATCTAGCGAAGCATCAATTTTTTTTTTCTCTTTACGCATATTTATTTTCCTCGCTTTATGCGACAAATAAATTATTTTTCGCTAAAAGATTGCATATATATTTCAGGATTTTGGATTTTATTTTATCCTTCTTTTCTATTTCAAAAAATACTAAGGTGCGAAAAAAAATCGATTATTCCGGTATCGAATACAAAAGGAGCGCAGAAATTGTTTTCTTCCAATACGGCCCGAGAGACAAGTGGCAAAATTCTCACTAGCTTTCCGACTCTTCAAAGAATTCGAATGAAAAGAAGAAATTGTATCCAAGGACATTTAAGAAGATATAACTACGTGACGATAGCAAGGAATAAAAGTAATAAGAAAAAAGATATACTTGTGAGAATATCTATCTGGCAGAGAAAATGTGTTTCTTTTTGACAGTTTTCATACTTTGAAGTATTAATCAGAAGAAAAGAATACTCTGACGAGTATTTTTCGTCTAAGCATTTGCATTATGCACCGGTGATTGTAATTTGTTGAGAAACGTATCTTGAGATATTAAGAGAAGCTGTCGTCTGAAATAAACATGGATCGTTTGGATTTGATGTTTTTTGAATATTTGTTTGCTTTGAAGTTATTCTATGAGAAAATGGCTTTCAGATTTGGAATATCTTTTCATATATTTCAAAAGAATGTCATCTTACTGTCTTACTGTCCTTCCTACAAGCCTTTTTCCCATATTTTACTGAAATTTATAAACATAACAGCATAATATTATAAGTATTGTTGCAAATTTTCGTGGGATGGAAAGAACAAGCAGCGAATCCATAAACGAATAGAAACAAATTTGTTTACACTAGTACGTCCATCAGTGTCGATTGGACACCGGAGCCTTTTTAATTTCTGTGTTCCCTATCCATATTTCTGCCAGGAATTCAAAAATGTTTCCTGACTTTTAATCATTTTCCACAGAAAAATGTTTTTTGGTCCTAGGTTAATTGGGAGCGATTTTAAGGCTAAATGTACCTAGAACTTCCGCTGGTGTCGTTTCGACACCAAGGTAATTTATCATTATGAATTGCTGTCGTTCAGCAAAATATAGTTCGTTTTGTAGATATTAGTAAAACAAACTTTCGAAAGTAATATCGCAAATTTATTTGAGCTTGGATGCAGTGTTATTGGGTTCACAACGGAAATGAGTCCGTTATACTAAAATGGCTGTGTCTAAGTGTTTCGTTACATAGTATTTGCTTATCTGCTCCTAAAGGTTTTCTTCGGTTTTCGAACCTTGTGCAGAGCAAACACCCTGAAATGCTGATTCGTAGAAAATGTCTAAGCATGGATGAAATGACTAATTTCTTGCGAGAGCTTTCCGAGGATGAATCGGATGGTGGTGAACTTGTGATCTAATTTAGATTCCGATGAAGACATAAGATTTAGTGAAAGTGACTGCAAAGAAACTGAAGAAAGTGGACACGAAATTGATAATGTTCTATTATATACTGATATATATATATATATATATCGCTATTTATAGCACAGAACGGACACCACGTAATAGTATTGTTACTGGCAGATTTGTGACTCCAAATGTTTTGCGAAAAAGCAGTGGTCCCGTAATGCCAATATGAAATCAGTATATATTAAAACTATTTCTTTACTATTAGAAGTGTAGAGTTACTTTTATTCGGAGTCTCTATTTTGGAAACAGCAATGCCAAGTTGGCATCATCAAAATGTGAAATATTATATATTGAATTATATAAAATACTTAATTGTAATATTTATATATATATATATATATATATATATATATATATATATATATATATATATATATATAATTACCCTTCTTCAAAACTATTTTTATATACCAGTAGCAAAATATTTTGCTGCAGAAATTTAAGTATGAAAGAAATAAGCTTATAGCTTAGAATAATCTATGATTATGACGATGCAGTATAAAAATAACTTAAATTGTTTCACAGCGTTAAATTTAAGAGAAAATAACATCCCGAACAAAATACTCAAAACATTCAAGAGAACAATTGAATTGTTTTAATAAACGTAACTCACAATACTGAAGTTTAAAACGGTTATATCTCAACATATCAGTACTCTCCATTATGGCATTGATTCTAAAAAATATCAACTGAACTTTAAAATTTTTCCAAAATAATTAGCGTAGAGTAAAAGAAACAAATTTGATTTGTGGGTACAAGGACAAGGAAATAAACATTAAAATTTACTGGATATTTTCATTTTTTTAAAACCAGATATATATAGTGAAAGATGTTTGAGAAGGCGAGAGAGAGAATCTTTTGTACATCGTGCAATTGCAGTTCATTCCAAAGTATACCATTTGGGATTAGCCTTCATGAATCGTATAAGGTCTAAGCCTTTGACTAAAAAATTATCTCATAAGCTCAGAAGAATGTTCAAGAAAGAAGCCAATAAAGTTGTTCCCGAGCTTTGAGTATCCGGAAAATCGAAGTCTTCCATTTCCGTCAACAGCAGCAAACTGGATTTTAGGTCAATTTGAGAATTGAATAAGGATTCTTTACTTTTTTTTCTAAGCAATTTTTCTCTCTGAGAAAGAGAAGTAAATTTTTGAAAAAATATTTCACAAGAAAATGTAACTAATATATCTGCATATAGGAAGTTGGTAACTTCTCAAATTCGTTTGCTTCAAAACAGAATAATTATAACAACAATTAACCAAGTCATTTTATTCAACTCGATTGTCTTTTGAAATGTACAGAATCATCAGTAACATCTTTTGAATTTAGTCAAAATACCAACCAGATTTAAATTTTTTTGTTATGTATTACATCTGATATTTCTTGGTGAATTTAGGTCTTTTACTAAAATTTAAGCGACATTTGAATGTCTTTTTTTACATTTTTTAAAAGTTCCTTGGAATAAATAATTCGTAATGAATGCAATGAAAATGATTTTTTCTAAGAAATCTTAAAACTTTTTTTTGTTGAAACATCGAAAGTGAGAGAATGTAAGTTTATCCTAAATCCGACACCTATAGAACAAAACATTTTATAAAGAAATGCGTAATAATTATATTAACTCTATACACCATATAAAATTACATAAACTTCATCATTCAACAATAAGAATTTACTAACATATTATGGTGCCTATCTGGAAAAAATACAACTCATTTGATCCACCCCGAAAATTCGACTTGTGCCCTAATCTTAACCCATTAACTGCCTTTTAAAAGTTATGTGATTCGATCCACAGGGTCAATGTTTTTCACGTGGGTGCCCGTACGCTGTGCATTGAAGGAAAAAGGAGAAGCAGACATTATCAATTTTTTTCTCTGAAACAAGTTATAAGGATCGCACCTTTTTTCTTGCCTACCGATATGAGAGAAAGGGAAGGAAGACTAGCCATGTTCAAAATCACTTAGTTTGTTTTCAACACAAACAAAAACACAAGTTCGGTCAATAAAAACTAAGAGATGTTCCCAATTGAAGTAATATGAAGACAATTAACGAGGTAAGCGAAGCATGAGAATACTTTAATCACCAGTATAACACTTATTTCAATTCAAATACACTGCCTTTCTAGCTACCTAATCTATATTCAATCTCCAGTGACAAATCGTCACCTAAATTATTACAATTATCAAATACCAAATTTTTGAGTTAGACTTTAAATTTGATTAATCACTGCTCAGCTAGCACAGCCTATCCTACCTCTCTCCCTCTAACTTGAAAGCCTAGACTTTATATGGTAGTCTTAATTTGCATGTTAACGTTCTGTTCTTCAGAGGGAGCGTTCTAATAAAATAGTTATTAAATCAAGGACAACAGTACAATTTTATTACAGAATTGTGACTAGTATTTTTATAAAAACTGATTAAAAATTCTTTATATTCTTGTAAGAGTAGTTAAAATTAATATTACTAAACACGAAAAAACTATAGGAATCTGAAAGATGGCGATAGATAAGAACAATCGCAAATATCTTGAATTGAAAAAAATCGCCATGTACCACCACGTGATGTTCTCACTGGGTAGAGTCCAACTGAAGATGTCAAAACAACCCATCCTAAAAATCACACCCAGCGTTATCTACAGGTATCAAAGCAAAACATCCCCGTCTGAGAGACGGATGCTCCGGTCGGAGGGTTAAACTGAAATAACTAGAACAAATTTATTTTTCTGCAAAGATATTTTCAATTAGAAAAAAAAATATAATTCAAAAACAATTTTGCAAGTAAGATCTTAAAATTTTTTTAATCATTTTAATCGGATAAAAGGGAACAGGAGACGAATTATTAAGAAAAATATCCATTTACATATTTCAAGGAATTTGCATGGGAATGGATCAAATGTAAAATTCTCCAGAGAATTAAAAAAAACATTAATTGGGATTTTTTATTCAAAGATGTTTTGATCGTAAATAATTTGCAAAATTAATCTGCTCAGACTTATGAGTACTACATTCTCGGTATCAAGTTAATGCTCCTTGAAGATTATTTAAGCTTGATTAACTTAAATGTCACGACAACTCATTTGAAATTGACCAGATATGTTCAAATTATTTCAATTGAATAAGCAGTTTATCTTTCTTTACCTCACGTTTTACAACAGAAATAATGAAAAATGATTTAAAATAGCATCATAATAACACAAATTAACAAAAATACTTATTTCTTTTAAGTTTATTTTATACATTATTTTATTTTGCCTGATATTAAAAAATCTGTGATAGATTTTTATACCGCATGGATACTCGACACAAATTAATTGATATTCTTCTTAAGTGACAATATTAATGAAGGTCTTAAGTCCTCATTGATAAGGTTTAAATGTGCAACTAGACAGATTGTAACACCCTCGTCACAGATGACACAAGAAACTTTTCCGTAGAGGATTTTTTTATTTTTTTATAACATTACTCGTCTTTTATGATAAATAATGAGGACATACATTTCAAAATAATTATCAGTATAAAAATGTAGCTATTATAGGATTAGAATAATTGTGATATTTTTCTAATTAGCTATTTAGTTCATTATTAATATTCGTGTCATTAATAAGTCTTTTTGAGTTTGTATTTTTGAATTTCACAATTCATCTTAAATATACTCCAAAATTTGAATATTTCTTACTTGTTTCTAAACGTACTTTTTCATTCAAAAACATTTACTTGCTGTTATACATTTCATTTAATGATCATATTATTTAAAATATCAGAATAAATAGAAGAAGTTGGTTCTTAATTTCATTCTTTTTTAATAGACTCAGGTTTTCTAACGGAGTAATCAGGAGTTTTTTTAATGGAGTCTCAAATGTGTATCTATTCTCTATTTACGGGGGAGGAATGGTGTATTTATGAATATTTAAAGTTCAAATAACTCAAAGAGAAATTTGACATTTTAATATTGCTTAAGGTATCCGACAACCCTAAAACCATGGTTTTTTTCAAAAATTGGCAAATTTTTTTTAGGACTTTATTTTATAGACCATTTTATTAACTTCATAACAATACCAAGTACTTTATTTTTCCTCCACTAGAACAAAAACTACAAGCGTTTTAGTAAAAGCAAATGCCATAACTTTACACAAGATGTCAAACTTTAAAATGCGTTTTTTTCGAAAAACTCAAACGGGGACCGCGATTGCTCAAAACGTTTTCAGAATAATTAGCTGAAATTTTTTGCTTATCTTCTGCATAACAGTAGAAGTGTTTTGATCTTCAGATTTATCAATAACTGTTTTATTTCAAAATTTGCAGTTCTTTATGTGAATATAGTCGTGTTTTTTTAAGCAATTTCGTATAATGACTTAGATAAAGTGCTCTAGTTTTTGTAAAAATTAAATATCTCTTATCGTGAAGGTCACTTCAAACAGGAATAACAAAGTAACACATCAAAATTGAAAAATGGAGAATTTGTTCATAAAATCTTTGTACAGAGCGGGCCCCGTTTATGTAATTTTTCGTACATTTTTACTATTTTTTTCCCATTTTAATAATAATAATTTTTTTTACCAATTTTAGGATTTTTTCCTTAAAACATACTAAATAAATATAAAAATCACAAAAAGATCTCCATATCTCCTTTTTTTTCAAAAAAAAGTTTTCGCAAGTAGTCGGATACCTTAAGAATCCATTTTCAAATATTAAAAGGTTATCCAGGTATAAAACTTTGTTTATTTCTTTGAAATGTTATGATATGTAAATTTCTCAAATTTATTTGCTTTGCTTTTAATCACTTAAATATATTTGTATTCGAAATAACTTCGGCGCTAACCAAATACTTGAGCTTACTGAATTTTAGGGATCAGTGTGTATTTTGAATAGACTTTTACCAAGAGCATTACCGAGCGATTTAATTTATGGCGAAAATAATTTAGACACAAAGTTCAGTTTTTTAAATTTACCTATGCCAAGTCTTCTCTTAACACTTTTGTTGATAGCCACCATCAAGAGTTAAACTTTTCTCCCAAAGGCTCTTGAACATACAAATCTCTCATTGTAAAACTTAGCAGATTGAGTCGGGGAGATTAGAAGAAGAAAAGTGAATAAAGTTCAAGAAGCGAAATCGGAAGAATAGGGTGGATGTGGCGAAATTTCAAAGACACATTGCTTTGATTGCTCAGCCGAGGCTCGAGATAAGTTAACAGATGCATTTGTTGATCATACAACTCCGTTTCTTAATCAGAACATGCAATTTGCTTAGCAGTGTGCAATAATAGACACTATTGATGGTCTGACCTTTCCCGGAGGAGTTAGATAAGATGGCTCCCCGACAGTCAAAAAAAAAAAAAAAAAACTGACGCCCTGACTTTCCTTGTCAATTTTTACACATTATATTTCTTTATGGAAATGATACTCTAGAAATCTGATCTCTTTGGTCTGTGGATATGATAAGTGATCTGAGATTCTTCCATAGTTAGAAGGTGATTAAAAAATCATCTGAACCTTAGTGGAAAAGATTCAACACTTCTTTAACCCGGCACTTCTCGCCCAGATTATGCCATACCCACCATCTAACTTTTTTCAGGGTTCCTTGTAAGCCTATTTTGGAAAATGGATTGTTTTCCAATCTCTTTCCCACCCATTTTAGCCAATCAGAGTTCTTGTTACAAATGAGTCACGCTGTCTTCACCACCGGTATAAAATGCGAAAATATTTTGTGATCTCTCACTTTGTTTGCCTTCACCATGTAATCGTCGCCGCTTACTTTTCTCTATGTCGCTTGTGTCTGTTTTCGTGTTCTTACCAAATAGCTGAGAAATACAAATGTGATTGTCCATCTCCGCTATGTGTGTGCAAATAAACAAGTTGAAAATTAAAGTTGAAGATGTTTTCCTGAAACCAGATATTCCAGCAAATCAAATGAATCAACACCGTCCAAACGCTACATATATATAGAGAGAGAGCACAAATCTGTAAACAATATCTGTTCCCTTAAATTCAGTTGTAATCTTATAAAGCAACCTCAGTTTATTTTCATATAAATTTCCTGGCTACAATATTTTTGTCACACGTAACGCGAGTGGATCACTGTCAATTTATTGATGTTACTCGCGGATTAATTTAAATTTATTAATTTGGCCCTCGAGCGTGAAAGGTTAAATATCCCTTATTTACGTAAATATCGTCTCAGAGATTGGTCAAGCACCGTTATCTTCCAAAGGAATGAACCAGATTCTTTCTTCTTCATACAGCGGATAACTTCCATCTAAGACTTCTAGAAGGTAAACTAATCACCATTAGTAGCTGTAAATTACAATACTAAGTGCGTAGAGATTAATTAATATTCCAAATAAATTTTATGGAGATATCTCGATTATTTATTCGTAAGAATCAAATTTTTGAAATACTCTTTTGTACATATACTGAATGTAGTGCATGAATTTAATTTGAAAATGTGGCAAGTAAAATTTACTCATATTAAGTAAAGGTATCTAAATTAATCTATTTTCAATTGCACAACTTATTTTCTGAAACTAAATGTGAGGTTATGTATTAATTTACAGATAAAAGAAAATTTTATTTAAATACATTAAACCTAAAAATAAATTTTATTATTTGAGGACTGTGACAATGCATTCAATTAAAGAAGTCAGTATTTTATAATTTTCATAGAGATTTCCTGCATAGTTTTAAAGAAATGCTATTTTTTTTACTATATAAATTTAATTTAATTATATTAACATATTTAAATATAAGCAACAAGGAACAATGATTATTTTGTTTTAAATAATATATTTTCTTGGAAAGAACAACAACAAAACTATTGTATTTGCATTTAAATTTGTTTGACAAAAATGAAAACAATTTATTGGAAAAAAATAATACCACAAACTTGCAATGCTTTAAGTGCGAGTACAAAGACAATATTTAAAATCCATTATTAAATGCAACTAATTATTGAATTAATTGCAGACTTGTTTCAGAGATAATAAGCTGCTCTTAAACTCACAAAATCTCAACGTTTTAATCCCGTTTTTTATTTTGACCACATGTGATGTTAAAAGTATTTTTTTAGTCTTTCAGAACGTATTGTAAATGAAAAACTGAAAGTTACTCAAGTAAGTAAATAAATTTAAAATGTTCCTCATATCGCACATAAGAAATAATTAATTTTACTAATAATGCATGCTTTAAACATAAATAATTATTTTTTTAAAAAATGTAAATGCCACCTGAAATACTGTATTAACTTCTAACACTTCATTAACATATAGCAATTAAAATCATAATAATGTTTATTTTATTTAGGGAATATTGAAAAAAAGTATCTAATTCATTCTAATTAATATCTCACAACTCAGTCAAAGTTCTTGCAAATAATTTCAATTTATTAAATAAATGAAACACTAATCTTAATTTTTTCAGCACATTTCATTCACTGCATTAAATAATTTTTTTTTACTTAAATGATATGTGTTGATTGAAATAAACCTGCCATTCTAATTGCTAAATTTATTCCAACACCGAATTAAACACTCCAATATCAAATCATCATTATTTTTTTCTGTCACTAAAATATGTCCTTTGATGCCAGTTTACCAATTAAAGAAACTCAGAGAAGAAAGTTTATTCCAAAACGCTTCAGGAAACAGAATGCACTCTGCGAGAGAAATATTTCAATTTCTCTGAAGAATAAATTAGCAAAAAGTAAACAGGGAAAAGTTTCTTGCGTGGAGAGAAATTTCCATTGCTTGTTATTTTATCTTTTGAGATGAAAAACGCTGCAGAGAGAAGGGAATTTTAAATAAGGATAAAGGCTACCAAACAACTCATGTGCACGGGAAACACCTGCTTGCCGCTTTTAAGAATTTGTTTCCATTAGGAGACACACATGTATTGATATTACGATGGCACGCTAGGGGAAAAACACATATTAGCAACAAGAATTTTATAGGGTTAATTTTTAACGCACTTAGAAAAAGCTAGCATTTTGGATTTGCAAATTAATGTCTTACTTAAGAAACATATTTCAACTATCCCTTTTTTTTTAAATATTGTAATGGTAAATATTGAAAGGAAGATAATAGTTGAAATAAAGGAAATAATCTTATCTGTTTACAAAGTAGATGTGGGGAGGGGGTGACTGAAATAAATTGATTGCGATATTTCTTCTGAGAATTAAAATTGTTTGCATTGACATGGCTGTTTTTAACCTTTTCAAATTTCGTGTTGAAATTACCGCAATATAAATAAATTGTAGTTTTTAAAAAAACTTTAAAATATCCGCTCTTATATTGAATTGAACTAAAAAGTAAAAAAAAATTCTTACTATAAGAATAAAATGATTAACGAGACAATTTTATTAAGAATTATTATTTTTTCTTACTTTTTAGTGCGATTCACTATAAAAACGTGTCTTTTAGTTTTTTTTAAAAACTATAATTTATTTTTTTTATTTTTTAGTTCGAACTACGATAAAAGCGTGCTGTTTGGATTTTTAACTATCATTTATTCATTGTTGAATTCATCCATGAGTGTGATATTTGGAACCGGAATTACGTGGCTATGTGTTGGAATAAGTCTTGCTTTTCTATGGATATTAATTAGAGGGTCTGAAGGGTATTTATTCTCTCCGTTTATGGGGTCTCGGATGAGTCAAGTAGCGTTATATTTCAAAGATTCCGTCTCTATAGGTACAGGTTAAACTAATAAAAGTGTGTTAAAATAAAAAATTTCAATTTCAATCGTATTATCACCTTTTAAAAGTATTGCTGTAATGTTAATTCGTATCATCACTTCTAAACGTATTGTGTTATAAAAATAAAACATATTTAGCATTTAGAACATAATTTTTTTTTTCTTATGCATGAATCTTTTTTTATTTCCATTTTCATAAAAACTGAAAAATTGTTTAAATTATGAAAAGAAATTGCTAACGCAAAAACAAACATTTTCGCTTTTAGAGTTATTCTTTATCTTTTAGTTACCAAATTTGGTAGTGGTACATGTAATTCGTCGCCAAATCTGAAAATGGTACAATTAATTATTCGCCAAATCTGGAAATTGTTATTTTTTTTATTATCTTGATCAGAACAATGGAACAAAATTATGATATTGTCATCGGTCCTTGACAAGTGTGCCAAATTTCGAATTCATCTGACCTTTTAAACTGGGTTAAAATGGAGTTCAGAGATTCCGTTACATACAAGTGAAACTTTTAAAAGCATGTTAAGAATATTTTTAAAAAATTTCAAATAACGTATTTATGCTAGGAAGTCCATATTGTCATTGTTTCATTTGGCCAAATTGGTCGTCAAGCCCTCAACACCTGGTCGCTCGGCAATGAACAAAAATTTATTAAACAAAAAAACTAAGAATATAAAATTAAAACATGACAAGGCCAAAAGCTAAAACACACAAAAGCAGATATTATACAGATAGAACCGAAGAATACAAATCTCAAAAGTCTAGAAAGTAAAGGATATTGAGAGTCTCCTGGCCATCCAATACAGTAGACAAACATCACCACATGGTAAAACATAGGCTCAAAGTCTAAAAAGACGACTCCCAAACAGTTTATTCATAGCGTCAGTTTTAAAAATAGGTCATAGGGTGTGTTGATCAGTGCACCTATTTGCCCATTCGGTATAGTGGTTAGCGACGATGACAGCTGTGCCGTCGGGGCATGGATGTTTGTAACTGTGTAGTGTCTTAGTGACAGGGGGCACAATATGTAGCCGTCAAGCCGCAAGTCTTCTGGTGAGATTGGTGGATCGGGAAGAGAGGTCACCCTGAACCCCACCTCCAAGGTGTTCTCCCTCTAAATTGTGTTGGAACTGAGCTAAATCGCACTGTCACCTGTATGGTACTCAAGGCCACCGACATACATATTGCCTCTAGCCATGATGAATTTTGTAAGCCCAGATATGAGGCAGTCAATTTCAGGAGGGATAAAGAACATCAGAAACAACGAAACAACGCCTATTCTGCAGAAGTGTTCAGTGTTAGGCAGTAATGCCCCGTTTTTAATCTGACATTAGCCACAGCCTCTTTATATGGCATAAAACTAAACTCATTCCAAACATCCTTCTCCCAGAGTCTACCCTTCGACTTAATTTATAATTGTATGCCAACTTCATTTATAATTATATTGTGGTGTATGCCAACATAATTTCTCATATACTTCTCTTACGTTTGGAACGTGTTTTTGAAAATGCTTGTAAATGAATCAATTTTTTGTTATTAAGTATCAATTGAATTAGAATATATGTAAACACTTATTTTAAGGAGTATTTCAAGAAAAAAATTGCAATGCAACTTTTGGCAAAAATGAAGAAAGAATTGCATATTTTAAAACGTTCTCGTTTTATAGAAAATTCTTCTATACTAATAAGATTTTACCTATATATATCTAAGACTTCTGTTCAGAGTGGAAACTAGGATTTTTGAAATATGTAATTCAGAATTAGAATCGTATATGTTTTAATATATCAGTGTAAAGAATTTTTTATAATACAAAAGCATCGGTTATACTATTTTATTTGATTGTAACTCTACAAATAATATGATTTTTTTTAGAAATCCTAATTCAGGCTCTGTACTGGAGATCTAGTTATATATATAGGCAAAAAAATATTATAGAAGCATTTAGCATAAAAGGAGAATTTTTTGAAAATATGTCATTCTTTCCTCATCTTTTGCAAAAGATTGTATTTAAGTAATTTTTATTGCATTATTATTCTTAACCCTAGAATGCTACCCTTTGAAAAACTTACGGGAATGGTACCCATACATCTCTCAGACGACATAAGTTTTAGCAAGTTTTAAACTCAATTTAAAAGTTAATAACATAAAAACTATACTACCTGCGGTTGATTTCATGACATTCAATCTTCACATAAGCAAGAAAGTAAAATTTATTTATTTTCGAAGCAATCTTTACACATTTTAGCGTTATGCTCTCCGCACATTGCTCTAGAACATGATAAGTAAAATTTGTGTGTCATTCTACGCAACTTACATTGACAAGAAGCGCAAATTTTCATGTTTTTAGTTCCCAATTGTTCAGGTGGTTTAATGTTCTGCTTCAATTTCAAAAGTTCACTGATAATTGTCCTTGTTGGTTGGGGCAAAATGCACACATTTATACGTTCCTTCAACCATTAGATTAATGTATAAAAACTGCAATTAATGTTTGATGTATCCCGATTACTTATTTCTCACCATTAGATTAATCATTTATAACTTTCATCAAAAAGGTATTTTTGACAGAAGAAAATAAAACAATCCATATATCAATCAAAAAACAGATACGGTTGATTGAAACAGAAGCACAGAGCAATATACCATTAACTGAAACTAGACGCAAGTTTTAACACCGATCAATCTATTTTTCGAAAGTAAAGGTCTATAAAAAAGTTAATAGAAATATAATTACCATAGACAAGAGATTAGAAAGCTCATTGGAGACAGTTTGAGCGTTGACCCTTCTTCGTAGATAAAAATAGATTTGATAGATTTTTATTTTTTTTAGGAAGGAAAAAAAAAGAAACAAAATAAATCTTTTTTACCCTCCTTCAAATGAATGATGGAATTACTGAGCAAGTTACGCCCCATTGCTATTGTTTTTGAAAGAAATATTTCAGTTTTTTTTTCTCCCTAGATAGATGGACAGCTTTAAGAGAATGTTTGAACTTTTTATAGGGGTTTTATTAATTATATGCTCAGAGCACTCCATATTCCTGAATTGTTTATGAAAATTTTTATTTCTGTTTTGTCGAACAGAAAACAATTTTGGCATAAGAAAATGTTTAAATAAATTTCTTATGGCTATGTAAATAAATTATAAATTGCTGAACTTTTGCAAAACTTTCATCAAAATGATTTTATTTGTTTTTTCTAAAGGTATGGAATTATTTTAACTAAATTCTTCGGAAGGTATTATAAGACTCTAAAGGAGCTTAGAAATTAATTAAAAAATGGTTATTTTCTTCAATAAATTAAAAATAATTTGTAAACAAAATATGCCTCGTATGTTGTTTTTACTGCTGTATTTGTATTCTTTATAAGAAAATATTGAGTTTTACAAGCAAAGATCGCTTTTCTCAGCGTTATCTTGAAAAATAAGAGATTATGTGACAATCATGTAAGATATGATCATTGGTACCAGATTGAAGACTGTATTGGTCTTGGAGACACATATTTCATAAAAATCACGATATCGCAAATGATCTATGATCGCGCGATCTTTCTGAAATTTCCAAAAATAACTGATATTACTTGAAAAATTGCTAACAGAGGTTTTTAACATGCAATCACAGGATATTTTGCGAATAATAAATTATTTACACATTACCAGCTAAACTATCTTCTGATAATTTAAAATAACATAGTTTTGCAAACGTTTACATTACTTCCTCGGTAAAATTAGAAATAAAAATCCAACTGAAAGAGATTTAAAGCAATTCTGTGTAATTTTTTTTAATTAAAAATACATATAAATAAAAATTTTGAAAGCATTATTAATTCAATTAACAAAAATTGAAGCACATTTCCAATATTATTTCAGTTCTTTTCAAAGTAAATCGTAATTTTTTTTAATTCTAGGCTTTTCCAGTAATTATAATGCATATTTTCCCAATAAAACAATGTGGTTGTTGTCGTGTCCTTCCCAAAGGGAAGCAATGAAAGTTGCCAGAGCCTGAGACAGATTGGACTTATTTATACGATAGATAGCGACACCACCTTTTCCACCTCCACAATTTAGGCATGGAACTTGAAGGGAGAGAAATATAAAAGAAACAATAGCGTACACTGATTCAAGAACCATGAAAATATTAAACCTTGGAATTTAAATCCATAATCTCAATTTCGCATAAAGCAAATGAACGCATAATCATTTTCAAATATTTAACTCCGATGTCATTTCTTTGCATCATCCACATCGAGGTTGGGAAGAGCTTTTAAGGAACTTCTAAAGTTTTCTTGTCAGATAATCATCCTTGATTCTTCTATAGTTTTCTACGGACATCTTTCTTTTCTCTAAATTTGGCGACCAAATTTATTACGAATGTCCATATTTTTTTTATTTGTTTTATTTTACTAGTATTTTCTCCAGGCTTTTAAATAACATTTCTGGAAGCAATACCATTTCTATAGATATACAATCAAAGTCAAAGACGAAACTTTCTATAACAATTTATTGAGCCTTAAATGCTCAATATGTATTAATTCATAATTGTGGTTTTATTAAAAAAATTAATTTTCAAAAGTAAATTTGCAATATTTAAGAAGTTTTACCAAAAAAATGCAATTTTCCTTTGAAAATTAAAGTGAAATATATAGCGATTCAAGATAAAGGAAATAATTTTACAAATAAATAAATAAAAAAATGAAAACTCTATGAACAAGGTATTCCATTTGAATAAAACTACACTTCTTATTTTTTTTTAATAACTTCAGTCAGAAATCTAGCAGAACTAAACAAATAGTTCTCCAAATATCCTTTGTAAATGCATTTTAACGCACGCAGTCATTTGAAATTTAAAAAAAAGAGGACAATGAAAGCAATTTACTTCTAGCATAATAAATATCTGTTAATAATTATGTTTCTTGAACTTTATTCGACGAAAGAGTTCTTCCTAATCCTTGCAAAGAGATTTCCTTGTTATTTTGACATCCACTATGTAAATGATGAATAGAAATTTAAACCTTTCGTGGGGCATTTATTTCTCTTTTGAATTTCATACAGTATTTTTGTTGTTGTTTTATTTACAATCAAACAATGACATTTAAGGAAATATATTTTATTTTGTCGAATTTTATGTTTGCATTTAAATTTTATGGGTGGGAAGAATATTTCCCAATTTATAAGTCACGGCCGTACAGAAAACTAAATTTATTGGTGATTATTTGCTATGAAAAGATGAGCAGCACGTTGCAAACACAAGGGGGCATCACATTCTGCACACATGCTGTGTGTCTTTTTTTCTCGAGCTTTTCTGCTACATTTCCTACATCATCTATCGTTGGAAAGCATCTTTGGTGCATGATTTCTCACACTGGCTAAGCGCACATCATCCAGAACTACACACCTCTTTGCTTGGAAAATAGAAGGACGTCCTCCCCCCCTTGAGGATTATCCATCTTTTAGCTGACGAGCTAATGCTATACGAAATGTTAGCTTGTCTAAACTTCTGTTTCATTGGTTCACTTGTCTCTGCATTAAACTATTTATGATGACAAGGTCGGTAAGAAAATAAAAGATACTATACAACCATTTAAGAGAATTTTTTCTTTAAACGGTATCCTTGTTTTTGGTATTTTCTTTTCTTTGATTGATGCAATCAACCCATCTTAGGACATCGTTATATACCGTTTTTGTGTGGACAAGGTGCTTTTTTAGTACCGTCTTTTTTTGTCAGATTTACAGATGTCATAATCACTGGATTATATGCAGTAGCACAAAATTGAAATGAAAATTATTCTTCGCATCGTTATAATAGCAAGACCAATGTATTATAATGAGTTTTGCGATTCCAACATCATGTGTTGGAAAGTAATCTTCCCAAGGGACCTAAGAAGGTGTTAAAGAATTAAAACTACTTTTCTTTGTACCGAAAGGCATAAACAGATGAAATATAATGTTACCCCAGATATTTTCTTTCAAGCAGTTGAAAAGGAAAGAAAAGAATATTTATAACTAAAAAAAAAGATGTTTGAATGGAATTGTTTGTTAAATTCTTCAACGGGATTAAACACAATAATAATTCATTTTGGTGCTTATTCTTTGTGATGTATACTTTATTTTTTTATTGAGTAAAATATTGCTTTAATTTCAGTTATGATGAATTTCATTATAAAAATGGTTCTAACCATCAAAATAATGTAAATTGATTCTGAATTCATTATGTTTAGATGCATTTCAACACTTTTAGAAAATAAATGTTTGTTACTCCGTGTTAAGTTTATATTTGGAATTTTTGCTTACTTTCTTGTTTAAAATCTCTCGATAATGTTTACTAAAAGTACAAAGATATCTTAAATATTTACACATAATATGACAAAAAATATATTATGTTTCATAAATCTTCATATTTATGCAATCCTTTCAAAGAGAGATATCGTTTTCGAGGGACGGCATAAACAGTTTGAAATAATGTTCTACCACTCCATCTGTATATGAATGAACATTAATTGTTCTATTAAAAACCACAAAATTATCCCATAGCAATAACTAATTGTCCACACACTAAGTATTTTTTCAGGTGAGGTGTTGGGCCTGTACGTTAATCTTAAAAAAAAAACAAGCATGGTGGGTATTTTCAGTATTAAGTTGATGGTTACACTGAAATCCATTGGTACATCTCCAAAACAGAATTGAGCCTTATTTCTGTGCACTATTGAATGCAAATCATCTGTCCGATTGCGTCTAGCAGTACATCAAGACAGCCTTTTTTACATTGAAATTCTGTAAATAGAATGCAACAGAAGAGTATCCGAGAATGTAACCCAACATCTTGCTATCAGTTTACAATTATGCATAAAGCTACGCTGTCTTTCACTGTTACTTAAATCTGAATTGCAGTTGATCATCTAACAAAAATTATAATCTGTAAAATATAAAAGCCTCTGTGTGTGATGTTATGTTTTTGTGTGGACTTAAAACAGGTCTGCGCGAATTGAAAACTTCGAGATATGGAGCATATCTTGGAGCTTCGACCAGTTAGTTGTTAAAGAGATTTTACGGCTTGTAGCTCCAGATTCTGAAATACTGATTATCTGACACCTCAAGAAATCAAATATTTGTATGTACAGAGTTCTTTGACGACCTTCCAGGCGTAGAAATTAAAAACATTTGGAACATCAAAAAATGGTTATAGAATAATATAATTCATCAATTATACCAAGAACTTAAAAAATTTTACAATAAAAGGCCTTGCATTTTTTTTTATTATTACATGATTCTAAAATAAATTATGATCATGCAATAACTTTCCCTTTTAAAACAACTTTCTCGAAATTTTATTAAATCTCTCAACACTTCTGAGTATTTTTTTTCCAATTTCTAATTTGAAAAGAAATTGAATCGTGCTTGCACAAGTGTTACAGTAACTATTGACCAACATAGCAAAATACACTGTTTCCTATGTTTCTGTCTCTAAGTTAGTCTTCGCTATAGAATATAAATAAAATGTATGGAATTTGAATAAAGGATCTGGCAGCATTTGAAAGCAATTTATTTGATTGAACAAAACTGTTCAATTATTTTAACAAAACTATCAGATTCATGTCTTAGAATCGTATTCGCGAATAACGAATGATTTATATACTGACAAAAATCTGTATCACTTTCTTTGTTGAATAAATAAATAAAATTGTTGAAAGATATAACATTTATTTCTCCACGGAGAAATCTACTGTAACAATTAATCTAAGCATTGAAATCGCATTTGAAAAGAATTCAGGAACATACAAGCAAAATAAAAACGTATAGAAATGGAATGTCCCAAATTTAGCTTCTCGAAATGCGTACGTTTGAAAAAATAAAATGCTTTTAATGCTTGAAATCTTTGAAGGCCATTTCAGTGCCCCAGATAATGTATTTCTTCATACAATAAAAAAGAATAAAATTCTGAATTGGAAATATAATGACTATATCTCATACGAATCTTCGTGTATTCTGATGAACTAGACTGAGAAATAATACGAAAATAATAAAATAATAAATCTTCAAAAAGATAAAGGTTTTTGAAAAAGGTTTTGTTTCTCATCTCAGTTTGTTTTGATTGAGTTAAACTTCGAATTCTGTCGAGATGGTTCTTACGATAATTAAGTAACATAAAAAAATTAAGTCAATTCCTACTAAAAAAAAAAGAAAAATTATATTTTATAATTATTTTTATCAAATAAATACAATTGATATAAATATGTATATACGAATAACGAAACCAAAATATTTAGTAGTAAATAATTTCTATTAATTATCATTCAAGTATCGTATTGTCACCCAAAAATAGTGTGTATAAAATTTCAATTTAACTGAATGTTTTAAAACGGGAGAAAAAGTAATAGTTTAAAGTTTTGACCTAAGTCATTAAAAGGGAAGCCAACGTTATACTGTATTTGTAATTTTTTAAATAATTTGTTTCAGTCAATTAATTTAAAATAACTATAATTAAACTATCGTATTGTCATCTAAAACAATCATGTATAGAAAATTTCAGCTCAAATGAGTGCTTTAAGAGGTCTCAGGGGTGTTAATTTTTTTTTTAAATTGTGAGAAAAAAAAACATTTAAAGTTCTGACAAATGTTGCCAAAATCGTCGCTAATTCACCAAAGCCGATGCTAACGTGACTTCATCTGCAGTTATTTTAATGATTAGTTTTAATCAAATAATTTTTATTAATTATAAATAAAAATTACCGTATATTCATCCAAATAAACCAGTACATAAATTTTCAGCATAATTGAGCACTTTAAAATGCATTTTATTAGTGATTGAAATTATGAACAAGATATATAAAGGGAGATTGTGAACCAATAGTAGGAATAAAAAATAAAGATTTTGCAATTCATGACAGTAATAAATAATATATGCACACCAATGTTTGAAAAAAATGCAACACCATGAAGGAATCATGAAAATTAAATGAACTTTGCAGCAGATACCAATTATAGGATGTTACGTGAAATAGTAAAGTTCCAGAGCCAAAGTGCATGCGTGTCGTGTGTAGCACCCACTGAACTGATGCTGAAAGAGTATTAATAGAAGGCTGTAGAGGGACATTGAAAATAGTTAATGATTATTTGTTAATGGTGAACGTTTAATGACACCTAAGTATGCATCCACGACGAAATAAGGAGAAATTCCTACTAACGGAGTTTGAACAGGAAAGGATGTTCGGTCTTCTAGAAGGAAGATTTTTCTATCGCGCAACAGTAGCTTGTGTGCAGCGAAACAGTTCCACAGTGATGCGAGTTTGGAAGCAGTGGACCGACGAGCACTGAACAACTGGAAAAACTGGCAGTGGACGACGGAAGGTGACGTCAGTGCACGATGACCGACACCTGCTCCGTATGCCGGTATATGACCGTACAGCTTCCTTCACGCAGTTGGCAGCACGTTGGTTTACTGCTACGGGTATACTAATGTCGCCTTCGTCAATTCGTCGACGTCTGCTTCTCCGAGGAGTGCGTGAAACGGTGCTATAATACAGGATCCCCCTCACGACAAACCATGGACGGCTGCTTCTGCAATGGGCTCATGAGCACAGAGCCTGGCAAGCTGATCGGCACCAAGTTGTCTTTTCAAAGGAATTACGCTTCAATTTGTGGGACCATGATGACCGCATTCATGTTAGACGCTCTGCCAGTGAACGCTTTCTTCCAGAGTGCGTTATCGAAAGACATATTGGTCTAATTTCCGGATTTATGGTTTGGAGTGCGATTTCGTATCATGGACGATCCCATTTTTTTACTAATTGAGGGTGATCTCAATAGCAACAGATACGTCCGTGAAGTACTACAGCTCGAAGTCTTTCCCTTCCTTTAAAGTATCCCTGGAGTTATCTTTCAGCAGGACAATACACGCCCACATGTTCAAAAACTGTTCGAGACTTCTGTTCAGCTCAACACATGCAACTGCTTCCTTGGCTTTCTTACTCGTCGGATATGTCACCTATTGAGCACGTGTGGTATTTAGTTGGTATGTGTTTTGCTTGTGATCCGCGTCCTGCAGCTTCAAAAGATGAATTTTTGCTACGCATACAAGCAATATGGAATTCTTTTCCACAAGCTGATATTCAAAATCTGTTTGACTCCCTGCCACTTTGTATACAATATGGTGGCTATACAAAACACTGATTTCGGACACATAATGTATATATATGTATATATATATATATATATATATATATATATATATATATATATATATATATATATTTAAATATATAAAATCAACCACAAAAATGAATTGAAAAATTGAAATATATGAATCTTATAATACTAAATCCCATTTCAAAATATCAATGGCGAATATAAAAGATAACATTCCATCGTTTTCAAACAAAATTAAAAAATTATAAAATAAAATAAAAATATTTATAAAATATCCAAGTGGAATCTCGGACTTAGGACCGATAAGTGGGGTTAAACTAGTTTTATGGCGCCAATCTTCCCACTATTGCAACTTGGTAAGTTAATTGAAAAATATCCCGATTTCAAAAATTAAAAAAATTAAAAATTAAAAAGTTAAAATTAAACCATTAATTAAACTATTCGTGATCGCATTCTAAAAGATATTACATCATTAAAATATTAAAATTTAAAAACAATTTAGTGCATAATATAAGTGAACCATCAAACATCTAAGATGATGCATCCCTCTTTAAAATAGTTGTATAGGTAGGAAAAATATTTGTATATATGTATAGAAAATATTTGAGATCCGAAAGTTCAAATTAAAAAATATCTAAAATCAAAAAGTTCAAACTAAAAAATCCGAAAGTTCAAACTAAAAAATCCGAAAGTTTAAACTAAAAAATCGGAAAGATCAAATTAAAAAAATATCTAAAAACTGAATGTTCAAATTAAAAACCCTGTATATTCACAAATGAATAGCGTAAATCATTAAAAACTCACCAAAGAGCATTCTATCAAGAATTCAATCCATATCTTATGGAACGACTTTTCATATTTAATACATCAAATACCACATCCATATTTTGCTCATAACATCTACCAATGCCATGTCAATCCAAACGATTCTTGATCTAACACTAGAGTTTAACCACTTGGCATTAGATGCAAACCAGACTGCATGCAAAAAACTTGCTTCATTGATCATAAGCATTTGATTGGACATAAATGTTTAATTGGTCATAAATAATTTTAAAGTGTAGTCGTGTAAATATAGGTCTAAGTGTGTATTAAAATGTATCATGTGTGTGGAATGCACAAATACTTCACAGCTGGACCACTAACAAGCTGACTTTGCGGACCTAATGTTGTGTGGTGGATTTGTGCGTTTATGAGTTTAAAAATAATTTTAGGAAATATTTCTGATGAATATATTTTCTCAAGAAGTTGATGGGATAATCATTCTGTATGCAACAAAATATAAATTTCTGGATATTTTTGAATTTATCAATATTGTGCGTAGTTAAATTATTATTTCTCATCAGAAAATTTAAAATTATCTTTCTAAATACTGACATATGTAGACAACTATTGAAGTTTGGTATCTTTATGACATTGAATTTATATATATACATATGTTTGTGTATATATATATATATATATATATATATATATATATTTGTATATATATATATATATACAAATATAAAAAAAGAAAATATAAAAATAAACAGATAGTTATAAACCTAAGATAACTAAAATTAGGAAGAAGGCACAGTAGAATAAGGACAAACTCCTGACCTTAGTAACCAGGATTGCAGCTTTAAACATGTTTTGGGGCCGGCCAACCCTCACCTGTAATTAGCAATACTATGTACCAAGAGGAAAGGAAAGAATTATATATGAGGAATTTAAGTATTAAAAATCATTAAACTAATAACATATGAACAAAAACATATATAACCTACTTTTATTTGCAGTGTAGACGTAGGTCGGGAGTGCATCAACTAGTAATGTGTTCCCGCCAAATACAAGGGAGTGAAAGCAGATCTGCGTAAAATTAATTGCGACAGGATATTAAGAAATTTATACATATATGTATACTTTTAAAAAATCATAAAATAATATTCATATAAAATTTAGTGTAAAGTATAAAAGAACCGCAAAAATATATAATTATTATTAAAATTTAATAAACATGTGGTGCCATCTATTTAATAATTGTAAAATAAATTAGATATTGTAGAATTTTAAAAAACCATTACAAAACATAATGACAGTAAATAATTACAGTAATACAAATTGTGTATCATTAAAAACCATTATAAATATAATTACAAAGAAAGTTAGCAGGATATCCATGTTCAATACAGTGATTAAAAATTTATTAAGATTTAAAAAAAATATTAGCTTTATCGCTAACTAATACATTATTACGATAAATATAGTTAAAAATAATATTTCTATATATAGATATTAATAAATGTGAATTCCAGTAAGGCACTTTGATGATATTAAAATTAAAGGCATCTCTTTTATCATAAATATTACTATGTAATTTCAAATCTTTAATATACAGAGTTACATCTAGGTAATTAAATTTGATTGGATTATTATTAATTTTAACTAAGTTTAAGTAAGCTGGATAAAAATTAGTAATGGGATTTAAATTATCATTTTTACCAAATATAATTAAATCATCAATATATCTAAAAATTTAGTAGTCATTATTAATAATATAATTATATTCATAAAAATGTAAATATAGTTTAGCCAAACTATTGCAAGCTGGGTCCCCTTGTGGGAGTCCTTTCTCTTGTTTATATAAAGAACCATTAAATTTAATGTAATTTTCTATAGAAGACAAAATCTATGAGAGTTTTAAATTTGTTAATATTAATATTAAGATTATACATAATGTGGTTTTCTAAAATTACTTTAATATCATATATATCAATGGAATTGAAAAGATCTTCAAAGTCATAACTATGAACTGAATAAATAGTTTTATTATTAAAAAAATCTATAATCTCTTTACTATTTTTAAGTATAGCTTTATTACATTGCTGATTAATAAAGTTTTGTATAATATAATGAAATAATTTGCCTGCAGAGTAGTAATATATGTTTTAAAACCATTTGTCACTGTTCTAAATTTAACAGGACTTTTATGGAATTTTGGAGTTAAAAATATACATGGATACTTAATTTTAGGAAGAAAAAAAATCTAATTTCTTATAAATAGCAATAATACGATTACTAATTTCATTATGAGACAAACCTAATTTTTTAAAAGATGCATTATTTAAAAAGTGATCATTAAGAATATTATAATATAAATACTTACAAATCACAGCATAGTTACCAGGTACTTTATCAATGTAAACTATGATAAAATTCTTTTGTAATTCATAAATTTTCTGTTTTATATCTTAAAAAATAGTTTCATATTGAGAATGGTAGCTAAAATTCATTAAGTCTTTTAAAATATTTTACTTATACTCATCAAATGCCTCAATAGGTAGTCCAAATTTAATTGCAGATTTTGTAATAAAGTTATCTATATCTTTAATAATTTGTTTTTTAACAGTATTGTTGTTATTAGAAACATTTAATCTAGAACTAGTGCCTTTACTTATTATAACTTTTAAAATATTATCATAGATTATGTCTAAGTTGCCAGTAACTATATGTTTATGATGACCATCAATAAAATAAATATAGTTTTTACATATACAATCTTCTATATTTATAGAGGGCGAACAATTGCTGTAATTAAAGATAAATCTGCCCATCGTTTTGTTATATTTAAATGCTTTCTTTACAACCAACTCTCTAACCTGAAAAAGTGACAAATGTCTATTAATTACATTAGAAAAGTTAATTTTATCAAAAGTCTTATTCATGAATAATAAAGAAGTGCAGTATTCTGTAATACGTTCATTATATATATATATATATATATATATATATATATATATATATATATATATATATATATATATATATATATATATATATAAATATATCTTTATGTATAAAAATCTTCTGTGCGTGTGTTTGTCACTAAACTCCTCCTAAACGGCTGGACCGATTTCGATGAAATTTTTTGTTGGTTCAAGTAAATTCAAAAATGGTTTAGATTCCCAATTCAGTCCGATATCGTAATTAGTTAAAATGATATTAAATAAAAACTTTCAAAAATACAACTCACCATTCACGTGCATTGTTGTAACAAGGCTATTGTTATAAAATAAAATTTCCTTTTAACTGAATGCTTTAACACGTGAGAAAAAAATCTTTTCAAATTTTGACATAAGTCGCCAACTTGTCTGCAATTGTAATTTTTTAAATAATTAATTTTAATCAATTAATTTTATTAATTATATTTAAATTATAGTATTGTCGTCCAAAATAATCATGTACATTACATTGCAGCTCAATTGAGCGCATTAAAATGTTTTGTTTTTTTTTTAACGTGTGAAAATTCCACCAAGATAAACAAATAAAAACAAACAAATAAAATATTTATAGAAATCGTGCGTTAAAATAGTAGGAATTGAAAAAGACGTAAGTTGGCGTAGAAAATTGATTTTCAGCCAAACCCGGTCTTTATTGTTACGAAAATGCAAACGATTCCCGCTTTTTAGCATTTTTAATTAATATATTTTTAAATAATCTTTATATATGTAATTCTTCTGTGCGTGTGTATGTAACTGAACTCCTCTTAAACGGCTGGACCGATTTTTATGAAAGTTTTTGTCTGTTCCAGCGGACTCGAGAATGGTTTAGATTTATATTCCGGTATAGAGATGATTATTTAATTAATTTTGTATTAATAAATTGTTGAACTTGGAATGTTTTACATTGGATTCGGCAGACTGCGCTCCGATCGCAGAATCGAATATTCAAAAATCTTTTATTTTGAATTTAAGATGTGTGTACAGAACAACGTCTGTCGGGTCCTCTAGTATATACATATAAATCTTCTGTGCGTGTGTTTGTCACTAAACTCTTCCTAAACGGCTGTACCGATTTTGATGAAATTTTTTGTGTGCGTTCAACTAAGTTCGAAAATGGTTTAGATTCCCAATTCGGTACGATATCGCAAATAGTTAAAATGATATTAAATAAAAACTTTCAAAGAATACAACTCAACATTCACGTGCATTGTTGTAACAAGGCTATTGTTATAAAATAAAATTTCCTTTTAACTGAATGCTTTAACACGTGAGAAAAAAATCTTTTCAAATTTTGACATAAGTCGCCAACCTGTCTGCAATTGTAATTTTTTAAATAATTAATTTTAATCAATTAATTTTATTAATTATATTTAAATTATAGTATTGTCGTCCAAAATAATCATGTACATTACATTGCAGCTCAATTGAGCGCATTAAAATTTTTTTTTTTTTTAACGTGTGAAAATTCCACCAAGATAAACAAATAAATAAACAAACAAATTTTTTACACTTATTGGTAAGCTAATTTAAATTTTGCAAAGCTAGCAGTGGAATTTATGTGTCGAGGAGGCATGAAGACGAAAAACAGTTTCTTAAAATTGGCCTTTAATAATCAATCATAAAGTCACTCTGCTCGTTACTGGAGCGATAAAAACAATAAGTTCAAAAAGTAACATTACCAGAAACATCCGATTCGAACCGTCTTCTAATATTGTAAAAATTAATTTCTAATCTAAAATGGTGACGCAACCTGCAGTTGCATTGCAAACCAGTTGTTCTCTCCCCTCTAAGAGTTAAACCACTCACATACTTCTTATATTTCCGTTTCTCCTTCCTTTTTTTTAAAAACTAACATGAGCCGAGTTTAAATACTAGCTCGATTTGCATGGCAGTCGCTGCCAACCTCAAATCACGAAACTCAAAAAGATCGTCTGAATCGGTGTGCTTACTTTCATTGAGATCATGGAACGGGATTGGAAAACAACACAAGGAGATCATAAAAATTTGATCCGATTTTTTTAAATGTCTAACAATCGGCCCCCTTTTTTCCAATCTCGCACCATTATCTCTACAAATCAGTAAATTTTAATCTATAATCACATGTTATACAATTTAACACAAAAATTACATTTTATTCACAATCTTTATTGTAATAGACAAACTAATATTTTAATATTAAAGAAACAAAGTCTTATTCTCTAAAGAAATAATTTTCTTTACAAAATTTAACAATTTTTCCTTTACCATGGGTTTGGTAAAAAAAATGTCCGCCAAATTATTTTGGTACCTATATATTTAATTTGGAAAACCTTGTCGTATATCAAATTCCTTAGAAAATGATAACGAACATCGATATGTTTTGTTCTATAATTTTCTACTGGTGACTTTGAAAAACTTATAGCAGCTTGATTATCACAAAACATTACATTTTCACTTAATTCCAAATCTAAACTTTTATTATCAATTACATTCTTTAGCCAAATGAATCTTAGCTGCTTCTGTTAAACTAACATACTCAGCTTCCATGGTCGACAGACTAACGGATTTTTTGCTTGAAAGTTCGCGATGAAATTGAGTTTCGTCTATAAAAGTTATGAACCCTCCCATTGACACTGATCATCCTTATTTGTAAAAAAATCCCGAGTCTGAATAACACCTTAGTTTTAATGATTTAATCTTTTAAAAAGTTCTAATTTGTATTCTTGAAATACCTCGTCAAATGACTCACCCCCGTAATTGTGTGTTACCTCGCGCAACTAAGCGGGCCTTGTATCTAAAAATTTTATTATTTTCATCATATTTAATGGTATAAACCCAACGGTTTTCTAAAATTTTTATATTATCCGGATAATCAACTAAATCCCAAACTTTACGTTCCTTCATTACGTTAATTTCTTTATCCATTGCATCATGCCATTTAGATGCGTCTCTGGATCTTATCGCCTGTTTGTAACAAATAGGAATAGTTACTTCAACCATAAGAGCTTCTTGTTGCTCTGACAAATCTGAAAATCCCTGGTATTCGGTATTATCTTTTCTAAAATTAAATAAACTAGGATCATATTTTATTATGCCTCTATACAGTATCTCTCTATTTCGTTAAAAGATTTCAATCGGGTTGCTTCCCCTATATACTATAATATACGTTAGATCCAGTTACTTTCCTACCTATATTTCGAATCCACTTAACCTCTGTACATGGGATCAAGCTATGATTATCGGAAGATACATCTGGTTTTTCAGATGTTGAGGGCGTTTCCGTACTTGTCTTTGAAACTAAACGTCTCGTTAATGAATCTTTTGCTCTATCGGAATCATCCTCATCGTCATAATAATCAGGAAGGTTTAAATTATATCCAAGGTTACTATTAACTTTTTGTCTAAAAATTAATTCCCCTTTATTTTCATCGAATCTTTACATTAATAGTCTCGACTAATTTATTTTCATCTATCAAATCCATATATTCTATAACCCTTAGTACGTTGTGCGTATCCCATCATAATTCCCATTTTTGCACGCGTATCGAATTTTTTCTAATTTGTTTGGCACACCAGCATATGCCAAACATCCAAAGGTTTTAGATGCAATACCGATGGTTTTTCTACCTGAATATTTTTCGAAAGGCGTTTTGTTGCTGTCTTTGTGACAAATTCGATTCCACGCATAAGTGAAACAAAGTAATGCTTCTCCCCAAACTTATGGGGAACTTCACTAGACTTAAGCAATATTTTGATGCCATCTAGAGCGGTTAAATTGAATCTCTCCGCGACCCCATTCATTTCTGGCGTATATGAATTTGTTATCTCATGCTTTATACCCAGTTCTGTCAAGAAATTATCCATATCCTTATTACAAAATTCTAGTCCGCCATCAGTTCTAACTGCTATTACCTTTTACTTAGAAAACGTTCTGCTCGTTTCTCTGAAATCTTATAAACGTATGAAGTACGTCAGATTTATTTCGGATGGGAAATACAGTCACCTTTCTTGAATAATCGTCAATTATACTCAAGAAATATTTATTACCGCCTTGGTTAGTGGCATTGACCACCACAGAGGTCCATATGCAACAATTCCAATGAACGTTTTGATCTTACATGCCCCCGTCTTTTTGAATGAAACTCTCTTGACTTTGCTAATTTACACGGTATACAATGAGTCTTACCATTATCATTTAAGCGTGGGAGACCTTTTACACTATCATTTTTACTAGTTTTTACCAAGTAATCGTTATTAACATGACAAAAGCGTTGATGCCATATTTCTATTGATCCGTTTTTTGTTTTAGCGGTTACATCACTAAAAACTAATTTCTTTACTTTTGGTATAATATAATGATCTGGCTTAAAAATACAAATGTTCATGGCGTGTCGCCGAGAACAATTTTATCCAGTCTTTATTAAAAACATTAATTTTACCTTTAGTACCCACAAATGCGCACCTTTACTTTCTAATCTGGAACCGGATAGTAAATTTCTCCTCAACTTAGATTAAATAATACATCAGTCAAAAGTTATTTCATGAAAACTCCCCTATATTTTACCCGAAATCTAAGTGTACCGATTCCTTCTACGGGACAACTTTATCCTCCGTGGCTAACGACATTTTCATGTTAGTTATCGGTTTAAGATCTAGAAATAAACTCTTGTCATTACAAAAATGACTCGTGGCAGCAGTATCTATTACCCAAACACCTTTATCAAACTCTGTGTTAAAAGTTTCATTTACAGTTGAGGAGATTTTTGTAGAGACTTTTCTCTTTACAGTTTACTTTTTAAGATGTCCGTACTTGTTACATACATAACACGGACCTATAGTCTTAATAGATTGTTTAACATTTTCAATAGTTTTACAGTTAAATACCTTACCACTTTTCTTTGGTAATCATTCTTGCCATTTGGATTTCCATGAGCTGCAGCCGTAGCAGGTAACGTCTTCGACTTCTTCAAAGTGAAACTGCTCAAGTAAGCATTCTCCGCTTTCTCCAAATCTTGTTTCATCAACTGAAGACGATTGGCTTCTAATATCAGCTCTGCTTCAATTTTGACAACTCTGAAGTCCTCTTCTTTCCATTTATAGATTTGTTGCACGGTAGACTGGAATTCCTGAGGAAGCCACCTTTATTAATTGAAATCCTATGTACAGGTCGTCCAATTTATGACCCGCTTCTTGTAGTCTGGTTGCCGCTGTCTTTACACGAGATATGAAGATTCCAACATCTTCCCCTGGTTGGTATTTTGTTCCAAAAAAAAATTGATCTAATAGTTGAATTACCCTTGCTCTTGTGACTGGTTCGAAGTGATCTTTTAATATCTTCCATGCCGCTACTCCGTCAGTTGTTTCGTTATCAGATTTTTCAAATCTGAACTGATGTTAGTATAGATCAACGTATAACATCTATCCTTACGAAGTTGTAGATCTAATTTTTCCTTGTATGTTGCCTCTTCATCAGGTTGATCTGGCTTGGTCTGTATTATAAACTGCCAGCAAACCATAATGTATTAAGAGTACTTGCATATCATGCTTCCATGTGTTCCAGTTATTTGGAGTCAACACTGATATCTGGTTGTTAAATTCCATATCTGTTACTCGATTTAGCGTACTAGCAACAGAGTTCATAAAAAAAAAAGTTCTAGACTGGAACAGTATTTAAATAGACAAAGTTCATGGCCTGGTTCAACTGCTTAGCCTGCCTCGACACAGTACATGGACTGGGCCCATAACCAAATTTGTTACACTTATTGGTAAGCTAATTTAAATTTTGCAAAGCTAGCAGTGAAATTTATGTGTCGAGGAGGCATGAAGACGAAAAACAGTTTCTTAAAATTGGCCTTTAATAATCAATCATAAAGTCACTCTGCTCGTTACTGGAGCGATAAAAACAATAAGTTCAAAAAGTAACATTACCAGAAACATCCGATTCGAACCGTCTTCTAATATTGTAAAAATTAATTTCTAATCTAAAATGGTGACGCAACCTGCAGTTGCATTGCCAACCAGTTGTTCTCTCCCTCTAAGAGTTAAACCACTCACATACTTCTTATATTTCCGTTTCTCCTTCCTTTTTAAAAACTAACATGAGCCGAGTTTAAATACTAGCTCGATTTGCATGGCAGTCGCTGCCAACCTCAAATCACGAAACTCAAAAAGATCGGGTTCGAATCGGTGTGCTTACTTTCATTGAGATCATGGAACGGGATTGGAAAAACAACACAAGGAGATCATAAAAATTTGGATCCGATTTTTTTTTAAATGTCTAACACAAACAAATAAAATATTTATAGAAATCGTGCGTTAAAATAGTAGGAATTGAAAAAGACGTAAGTTGGCGTAGAAAATTGATTTTCAGCCAAACCCGGTCTTTATTGTTACGAAAATGCAAACGATTCCCGCTTTTTAGCATTTTTAATTAATATATTTTTAAATAATCTTTATATATGTAATTCTTCTGTGCGTGTGTATGTAACTGAACTCCTCTTAAACGGCTGGACCGATTTTTATGAAAGTTTTTGTCTGTTCCAGCGGACTCGAGAATGGTTTAGATTTATATTCCGGTATAGAGATGATTATTTAATTAATTTTGTATTAATAAATTGTTGAACTTGGAATGTTTTACATTGGATTCGGCAGACTGCGCTACGATCGCAGAATCGAATATTCAAAAATCTTTTATTTTGAATTTAAGATGTGTGTACAGAACAACGTCTGTCGGGTCCTCTAGTATATACATATAAATCTTCTGTGCGTGTGTTTGTCACTAAACTCTTCCTAAACGGCTGGACCGATTTTGATGAAATTTTTTGTGTGCGTTCAACTAAGTTCGAGAATGGTTTAGATTCACAATTCGGTACGATATCGCAATTAGTTAAAAAGATGTTAATTAAAAACATTCAAAAAATACAACTCTACATTCACCTGCATTGTTGTAACAATGGTATTGTTACAAACAAGTAATATAAAAAAATTTTTAATCAATTCCTACTTAGATCAACCAAGAAAAATTTATTTTAGCTACTTCATATTAAATATTTTCAATCAATATAAATATGTATATACGTATAACAGAATCACAACATAAAGTGGTCATTAATTTTTATTAATTATCATTAAAGTATCATTTTGTTATCCAAAACAATCGTGTATGTAAAATTTCCTTTCAACTGAGAGTGACGTGAGAACACGTGAGAAAAATATATTTTCAAATGTTGACATAAGTCGCCAAAAGGGCCGCTAAGTCACCAATGTGGCTGTATTTGTAATTTTTTAAATAATTAGTTTTAATCAATTAATTTTTTATTAATTATAATTAAATTACTGTATTGTCATCCAAAATAATCATGTACATTACATTTCAGCTCAATTGAGCGCTTTAAAATGTATTTTATTAATGTTTGAAAACTCCACCAAGATAAATAAATAAATAAACAAACAAATAAAATATGCATAGAGACCGTGAGCTAATAGTAGGAATTGAAAAAGATGTAAGCTGGCGTCGAAATTTGATTTTTAGCCAAACTGGCCAAACCTGGTCTTCATTGTTACGAAAATGCAGACGATTCACGCTTTTTAGCGTTTTTAATTAATATCTTTTTAAATAATCTTTATATATGTAATTCTTCTGTGCATGTGTATACAACTGAACTCCTCCTAAACGGCTGGACCGATCTTGATGAAAGTTTTTGTCTGTTCCAGTGGACTCAAGAATTGTTTAGATTTGTAATTTAGTTTATATATGTCTATTGAATTATTTTTTTTAAATAAATTGTTGATCTTGGAATGTTTTACATTGAATCCGGCTGATTGCGCTACGATCGCAGTATCGAATATTCAAAAATATTTTATTATAATTCAAGTTGGTCCCGACAGTTGGTGCTGTGATCATTTCAGGAAAATATTTTGTCTCACTCCGTGTTATTATTTTGTGGAAGTAAATCATGTGTTAATTAAATTATTACATTCAGATGTAATTAGTAATTGAAATCTTACTCAATTTTACTGAAAACGGTCCAAATTGTTAAAGTTTATTTAATAAAAATTTGGAATTTTTGAATTTAAGATGTGTGTACAGGACAACGTCTGTCGGTTCCTCTAGTATATATATATATTGCTCTGGAAATTTCTTCATTTATTTGTACTAATGCAAGCCGTTTGTGCATTAAATTTCATTTAGTTCTGATGATTCCTTCATGGCATTGCATTACGGGCAGCAGTTTATATTGTTTGAATCTAACGAGTAATCATGTTTTGTGTTACTCTGTAATAAAATTCATTTTTTTTACAAAAGTAATGAATATGTTTGAAAACATCTGATTCTATGAGTATATCATATGTAAAAGGCTTTTGCTTCATATTCATTTAATAATGCTTTATCTTTTTGCTTAAGACTCTTACAAGTATATTAACTTCACAAAAATAAATTTGAATAGATAAAAACAACCGAAAATGAGAATAATAAATCAATTTATGGTAACTGTGACATGTTTGGTAACTTGTTTGCCTTATTAATAGCTTCATTTAGTAAATTAAGTGCTTTACGCTATGCAGTTTTACTTTAATTTACGTATAAACAGAATCCGATATTTTTAGAAGATCTTCATGTGATTATTATAGAGTATATTGTAGTTTTAATCTATCATTTTACTGAATGTACGCACACCTAGATCATCCCTCATTTATATACATACTTGTACCCCTCTCTCTATATCTTTCAATCACACACACACACACATATATATATATATATATATATATATATAGTACATTTCCTCAGTGAGTAAGTGAGTGTTTATTATAGTCGAACTGTAAAGCAACGCGAGGGCCTTTGGTGACAGAATTTGTGATTTCGAACCACAGTCAAGTGACGAGGACGACACCTGAGTCAGTGCTCTCTCTCTCCCCTACCACATCACGCCACTGGTAAGACTTTGAGTATCGACATATATAATGGGCTTCAGTCCCTCTCCAGTGTGGGTCTTCAGTGAGCCTAGGGCTCGAACTCATGAGACGTCGAGCACGCGTTCATGGCTCTAACACTAGTCATCCAACCCATATCCCTGTAAGCAAAACGGTATTTGAGTGATAAAATAGAAAATACAAATTCGGAGTCATTTATCAGGATAGGTAAAAGGAGGATTAGATGGAAATTTATATAAATTGAAACCACTTTAACGTAAGACAAATCAATCAATAATGTATTTAAAATATGACGATCTCCGCATTCAGCATCTAAGTTAAATAGCTCCAGAAGTACATGTTTGCTTTCGTTATTTAGAAATTATTCATAACGGTCCCATTCGGTAACTGTAGAATTATCATCACCTCATCATCAGTAACATGTTGCTCTTTTTCAATTCCTGCTATTAGTTCACTCTCTCCCTATATAAATATCTTGTTAAAAGTTCGAGTCGTTAATAAAATACTTTCCATTCATTCATACAAGTTAAAATACTTTTTTTAAATTTGTAGTGGGTGACATTTGATATTAATGCAGTTTTTTTCAAATATTAATACAGTAATTAAATTATAAAATGAATAAATAGTAACAAACAAAAATAATAGTCCAACAGCATAGATAAAAAGGAAAATGGAAAATTGCAAGGAAAAAAGCTTTCTATTTTGTTATTTAATATTGTGATTCTGACATATGTATACACATATTTATATTAATTGTAACTATTTAATAAAAGTAACTATCTTTTTTTTTTTTTTTTGATCTAAGTAGTAATTGACATAATTATTTTTATATTACTTGTTTACTATCATTTCAAAATAGCGTCTTGTACAGATGATCGGCATCTTGTATAGATGATTGTTGTACATCAGTTCTTCTCAAACTTTCACTGTTTGCGACCCAATATTCAATCACAATTTTCTCTCTCTCTCATCGTCCCCCTTCCATACAATAATATTGTATTGAATTCAATAACACTGTACTTTGACTTTAAGGCTACAACACGACTTCAACCTCTATTGACACCGACGTATATAAACGTCTCGCTCAACCAAAGCGGAAATTGCCTTGGACGCATATATACGTCTTTCCGAAGTACGATTTTTTCTGTGCACTGATATTCATAAAATTATTCCTAGGGCTTTGGAATGTAATAAAAGGACATTGACGGTGTATGCGACGGATTTACTTATTTATGGGCTTTGCTTCTTTATTCCTTTTCTTGCCCCCTCCCGCCCCAAAATATCACATACGCGTACCTACGTGGAAAATGGTGGCATTGAAAATGGATTTGAATAACTTTTAATCGGTAGTTAAGGGATTAATTAGAAAACCGTACAAATTATCAAGATAAGTGTTAATTTTTGTATTTAATTTTTTGTATGACAAACCCATGGGGGTCACTGGTAATTTTTAAACTTATTCTTCACTTAGTATTGTTAAATGAATTATAAAATACATGATGTGCAGTACTGATACATTTATAAGTGTATTATATCAGTGTAAATATGTATTTTATTTTTTGCTATGCCAGAATGTATTTTGTTTGTTCACTTTCCATAAATTAATAATTTTCTGAAATAATATTTTGTTTTCGACTTTTCAATATGCTCAAGCCCCCTTCGTAGAGTTATCACGCCCCCTAGGGGAGCGCCCTACAGTTTGAGAAACGCTGTTGTACATAGTTTAGGAGTTGTTTTATAGGACAAAATACACCAAAAGTTTAAAACTTTGACGAAATTCCTACTTTGTTTTCTCTGAAAGCTATCGTATCTATGAAAATATGACGTATTTGTAAACTTTTAACATAATAATTAAAATACTATAAGAAAGTAAAAAATATATTGCTTACATAAAGGATTTCAATTAGCCCAAAACTTCCGTTGCAATTTGACCTGGTGCCTCAAAAATTCATTCATTTTCTACATGTTAAAGAAATACTTCATTGAAAAAAATGTTCAGTTAAACATTTTTTAATGTACGCTAAAGAAAATAACAGAACCATGTTTCAGAATGTTTAGCTCTTTTTTAAACTTTAGTTCCAATTTATACAATAAAGACGGAAAAAATATTTCTAAAAGGTTAAAATCTCATTGAATTTGTTTTTCCCCTAATAAATAATAACAATTTAAAAAAATAATTATCTCTTTTAAATGTTAAAGGTTCTTGAATGCACTGAGCACAATAAAATTTTTTTAATGCTAATAATTATAATAACGTACAGGTCTATTCAACTCTTGCTGCTGCATATCAATTCCACTTTGTGCTGCTACAAACTTTAATCAGTAGAATTAAATTTAAATTTAGATCTGCATTTATTTAGATAGTTAACATTTATTTTTGTTTCACATAAAAAATACTGGCTCTCAAGGCTTTAAGACTTACTTAGAAGGTAAACATAACTCAAACAAACATATTTAAAAGCCATTAACTCTCTTGAAAACAACTTTACAGTTTTCCCAGTTGAAACTTTTTGAAGAACATTCTTACAGTTTATATTTTCCAACAAATGAGAATAAGAGAACTCATTCTTTATGGAAAAAAAATCCTAAGAAAACACACTATACTTTTATTTTTCTTTCTTCAGAAGAATGTGGAAGAGATGATTTATGAGAAGCAAGCGAATATTTGCTTTACCGTTCTACCTTTTCAAAAGAAAATAAGAAAGAAATACCTTATCCTAAAAAGGAAAAAAAGATGAACCATTTGTTGCAATAGACCACAGATAGGAACACACCTGTTTCTCTTTCGGGAAATAAAACAGAATCTAGATACGTCGACCAAACTTTTCGGATAAGTGTATTTCGTTCCAGATGTGTCTTCTACCTTTTAGGAGATTAACCAATACTTTACCGTTTATCAGATGGATCGAAAGTAAATATCTTTGAAATCTTTGTTGGAAAACTATATATTAAAATATGATAGATGCATGATTGTTTTTGAAGATATCTTTAAAATAAAGGAAAACCTGATGTATATATATTGACAATAAACAAATACTAAACAACTTTCTTAAAATTTATTCAGCAATATACATGACATCACACAGAAGGCTTAAAAATAATGTTTCGTATATTCTATCATATATTTTTCCATATTATGCCAGTGTTTCTCAAACTGTGGAGTTCAACTTCCAAAGGGGGCGTGTAATTCCTATGTGGGAGGCGGGATCATATTGAAAAGTCGAAGACAAAGATTTAAAATAAGCATTAATTTACTGAAAGGAAGCATAACAAAATACATCCTGACATAGTAAAAATTAAATACACATTTCCATGGTATATTATACTTATAAATGTATTGGTACTGCACAATATTTTTAGTCATTAATTTATCAATACTGAATTAAAAGCAAATTTAATAATGACTTGTGCTTCTCATGGGCTTGTCATGCACAAAATTTAATAATTATCTTGATACTTTGTATAATTTATCATTAAAGTCGTATTGTATGTAGCTTTAGCATAAACAAAAGTACATTTTTACTGTAGTCAATACATTCTTTCTATTGGAAGAGAGGGGTGCGATTAAAATTAAGATAGAAAATTGGCTCGCAGATATTGAAAGTTTGGGAAACACTGTTATGCAGTCGTAGCAACAACTAAATTCGAGAAAGATAATTAAAAAAACTAAATTCGAACATTTGGTTTTTGGAAAATTATTTCTCGTTTTTCCCCTTAATTGTATGTATGGGAAAATTTAATGCGAAAAGCATTATTTCGGCATATTTCTACGTCCATTTTTAGACATGGCCTTTAATTCCACCTGCGATGCACTTTTAACTTCTTATACATATTGGTCATCGTTTAACAAGCGGGGAACGATATGTTGACGAACTCTATGCGTGTTAATATCCTTAGTCAGTATCCGTTGACATGTGGCCGAGGATATTTCAACTAATACTGCGATTGTTTGAGACCTGTGCTTATGTTTTGCCACATAAACCTTTTCGATGTTTTCAGCGGTGTGTTAAGTCTGCGGACGTCCAGAGCGTCTGTGGTCTTCGATACTTTCACTGCCCTTTCTGAAACGTCGATGCCCCTCAAAAGCTTGTTTTGACGATAATGTATCACACCCCTTACACGTGCTTCACAACTTCAAAAATCTCCGTAGCGTTTTTTTCCAAGCAAACACAAACTTTAATATTTATTAACTGCTCAATCAAAGGAAATTCTTTCAATCGTCGACAACAAAAGGTATCCACCTACAAAATACGACTCAATGACGAGTCACCGACACATGATTTGGAAACAACTTTTTTTAGGAAAGGGGAAGAATGCAATAAAACAGAATTGTAATCGTATTTGCTCAACTGCAAAAATTGACCGCGTTATAGCTCTGTTCATGAATTTTGAATCCTACCTCGTATGCTCTCAATAATGTTCAAAATGAATCAGAATTTCATTTTTATATAAAAAAAACTGTTCTGCATAAACGTATATTTAGGATTACTACATTTGTACCCAGAGCAATTTTTTCTTATATTAAAATAAATCAGAAATCTTACAGAAACGAATGTTTTAATTTAGAATAAGAACATAGTTATTAATGTTAAAATCCCTACATTTCTTGATATAAAAACAAATAAACATCCATTCGTTTCAGGTTTAGCAATTTTTATCGTGTTTGTTCCCTTTACTTCGTCTCAAGTTACAATGATCCATCAATTAATTTTCTCGAAAAGTTTCAGATTTCATTTTTTGAAAAAAAACATATTTCATATTTTAAATTAGCGGACATATTTTTTCCTTATTTTCTAAGTATTTACGTATCTAACATGTGGATGACGAGAAATATGACACTCATAATCGAAAAAGATTAAAATTCTAAAAATAACTCCAATTTTGATAGTTGAAGATGGGGAAGAAGTTTTCTGTTGAAGGGATTTAAATCCAGAAAAAAAATGCACACGAGAGGGCATAAGTGCAGAAAGGCGTAAACGGAATTTTGTAAGCTTCTTATCTTTGGAAAAGAATGCTTTTTTTAAAAAAAAAATTCGCGAGGGAATCTTTATACTACGTCCTATAAACTATTGAAGTAAACAAAATTAAAAGCTCATGTATTTATCAATATTTTAAAAAAATTGTAAATTAATTATTTTTATTTTAAAGTGATCAAGATCTTAATAATCTTTTTATACAAATCAAAGTTCACTAATTAACTAATATTTAATTAATGAATAATTCTTAACTTCTTGCATATCATATAACCATTAGGAGATGCATGCTATATATAGGGCAAAATCGTATTTTAATCTAATTTGGATACATGGCTTATTTAGGTGTGCAACTAATGTTACCAGCTCATGAAGCATTATAAGGTTATTTTCCTTTATTGGGTTTGTATAAAGTTAGAAAAGTTGTGAGACTACTATATCCGCAGCCGCCTCACTAACAAGTCTTTTGGGTCTTAAAAACTTTTTTTATTAGAACACTTTCCCCGAAGAAGAGAACGCGAACATGCAAATTAAGAATATTATTTAAAGTCTAGATTTTCAAGTTAGAAAAAGAGAGATATAGGATAGGCGGCTCTAGCGGAGCAATGATTAATCAAATTTAAAGTGTGACGCAGATATTTGGTATTTGATAATTGCAGTAACTAAGGTGACGATTTGTCACTGGAGATTGAATATAGATTAGATAGCTAGGAAGGCAGTATACTTGAATGGAAGTAAGTGTTACGATAATTAAAATTCTCATAATTCTTGCACCTCGTTAATTGTCTGCATATTGCTTAAATTACGTGCATCTCTTGGTTTTGATTGATCTAACTTGTGTTTTTGTTCGTGTTGCAAATAGACTAAGTAATTTTGAGCATGGCTAGTCTTCCTTTTCTTTCTCTCCTAGGCGCAGAGGAGAGATTCTTCTAGGTTATTACAAAATATCTGAGCTACAAAAATTTGAAAAAAAATAGGAAGATTAAATTTAAAATCTCAAATATTTTTGAAATTGCTTGAAATGTTCCTTGGAACAAAAATCTTTTCCACACGCGTAACATAAGTGCATTGTCGTTTTTGTTCCATTTCTTCATCTTCATCACAAATAGATAAATCCGTATCATCGTATTCATCGGTTTCCGCCAAATACTTGTGTTTTCATTCAGTATTACTTTCGCTAAAATCTAGAAACAATGTCATATTGGTAAGAAAAAGTATAAATAAACAACAAAAATAGTTATACAAACTTTAGAAAGCGAAAGAAATCAAAAACTTTCGTGTGCCTTGGAAAAAGAAATGTTCGTTTTAACGTCCATGCTTGTATCCCAAGAACTCTGGGATTTACGAGTACGCTTGAAAACCCAGTCATGTACGCAAAGGGTTAATAATAATAACTAATATTTTATTTTGCTTTAAATTCTTACTAAATTGTGCTTTTTTTAACATTAAGTTATGCAATGCTTTTTCCTAAATATTATATTTGCTTAGCTTTTAAAAATAAATTGAACTATTTCTTCAATAAATTATATACATTCTATCTCTTTATATTCATATATGGATATACAGAGTGTTTTTTTTTCAGGTATAGAAGGTTAAGTTGGCATTACTTTCCAAGATGGCGACCGATTTAAAAGCTGTCAAGTGATTTATTCTCTGTTTGGTTTGGCAATTCATCATGAATAGACTCACGCCTGAACAACGCTTTCAAATTGTGCAATTTTATTTCGAAAATAATGGTCGATTTTCATAAGCGAATTTTGTTTAGCGATGAAGCCCACTTCTGGTTGAATGGCTACGTCAACAAACAAAACTGCCGCATTTGGAGTGAAGCTAATCCACAAGTGTAGGTCGAAACACCGTTACATCCAGAAAAACTGACTGTTTGACTTTATGGGCTGGTGGAATCATTGGTCCGTACTTCTTCAAAAACGACGAAAGCCACAACGTTACAGTCAATGGTGATCGGTATAGAGCCATGATTAATAACTTTTTCATTCCTGAATTGAACAATCATGCTGTTCAGGAGCTGTGGTTCCAACAAGACGGCGCAACATGTCACACAGCTCGTGCCACAATCGATTTACTGAAAGACACGTTTGGTGACCGCCTACTTTCACGTTTTGGACCTGTGATTTGGCCTCCAAGATCTTGTGATTTAACACCGCTAGGCTATTTTCTGTGGATCTCTGTAAAGTCATTGGTCTATGCGGATAAGCCACAAACGCTTGACCATTTGGAAGACAACATTCGCCGTGTTATTGCCGATATACGGCCACAAATGTTGGAAAAAGTCATCGAAAAGTGGACGTCCAGATTGGACTACATCCGAGCCAGCCGTGGCAGTCCTATGCCAGAAATCATATTTAAAATGTAATGCCACAATTAATAAAAAATCGAATAATGCATCGTTGTTTTATTGCAATTTAAAGTTCTATATATACCTCTCAAAAAACACTCTTTATATGTACCTTTAAACTAAATTACTTTTTCCCCTTCCACTTTTTTAACACATTAATTCAAAAAGAAAAATATTAGAATAAAAACCGTATTTATATATATATTTACTTATAATGGCGAGTCAATGAATTTATATTGCGAAAAGCACATTATTGCTGTCTTCATATGAACTCCGTTTAAGCCATTTATAAAGTCAGAAACTCAATAAAAGTACGGATATAGCTAATAAAGAATGTATTAGCCCTATTATTTCGGCAGATAAGGCTAAATAAAATGGTGTTTATGTAGTTATTTTATGTTGTCTTTCATTGCATAAAACTCTTACTTAATCTCTTTATTCAATAAGTATGAACTCATATTTTTAATACAAAAACATTATTTACTGAGATAAAAGGGTATTGAAGTATTGCGGTAAGTTAGGATTTACAGGAGATGTTGGATCAGGTTTGAGCATGACAAAAGTTTAATATGCGTTTTATTTTTATTGATCAACGTGCAAAAAACCGTGGATTAGCTTCCCTAACCAAAGCGTAGTGAGTATTACTTATCCAAAAATGTAACCTTGAAGTTACTTAACTGGGAATATAATACCTGGACAAAAAAAATATTAAATGACCGGACTGGTCCTTAAAAATTAGTTTTATTGAAAAAATGAAGCAAAACCCTTTTAATCTGCTTCAACCTACTTATCTTCCCTATCAATACGTTGTTGTATACGAGTGTTCCAGTGTTCAAAGCAGTGCTGCGGCTCATTAGGTATCACCATCTTCAGTAATTATGCCGGGTATATCTTCCCTTCTACACACTGAAAATGTGTTCCTATCAATGCATTTTTTTCTTTAAGAAACTGGCAGAAGTCATATGGTGCAAGATCTGGTGAGTACAGTAGATGCTCGATGTCAGTAATGGGTTTCTCCGCCATGCACTGTTTTGCAGCGTACACAATGTGCACCAAGGCGTTGACTTGGTGCAAAATCCACTTGTTGCTCTACAGATCTTGCCTTTTCTTCCTCACTTTTCCTCTTAACCTTTCTTAGGACCTCAATGTAATACTGCTGTTTTACCTTTTGGCCTCTAGGTAGCCATTTAATCATGATAATGCCATTAAAATTGAGCAAAAATTATAAGCATCATCTTTTCTTGATGCAGCAGAGAGATCGACAAGAACAATCCTCATCTTCAGCAACATCTCGATCTTCCTAAAATAATTTGTGCCATTCAAAAATTTGAAAATGAGACTTGCAGTTAACTCCAAACACTCTTTTAAGAATTTTAAAACAAAAGTTGGATTTTTTTAAAAAAAATTTCAAATGTATGCGCAGTTTGACTTTTGCGGTTATCACGATCGCGGCCCTTTAAAACAACAACCTCTTTCTCAAACAAGAATAAAAAAAGAAACTAAACTAGATAGAGCAATGAAATAACTTGCTACCAGCATCGGAAAGATCAAAGTCAACTATATTGTATCCCCACTCTTTCACAACAAACCTAACAGCTAGAGCAGGGGTTGGAACCTATGACACGCGTGCCAAAATGGGCACTCGGTGCATTTCTTAGTGGCACGCTACGCATCTTTATAAATTAATCAGATTTTGCGTGAAGTTGAAAATTTTGAAATGGAGCTTATTGAAGTAATATCCTCACAATTATATAGAAAGCAACTACGGATTTACGAAAAAATCTGGATGATAACTTTAACGATAAATCGACAGCTATTTTATTAATTATTGGATAGCATTGCTGGAGAAATTTAACTGAAGAAAGTAGCATGTGTTCTGCTTTCCACTTTTAATTCTACATATGAACGTGAAAAAATCTTTTCTCATATGAAAAGTATGTTGAGTCAGCGAAGAAGCTGTTTTACCACTGAAAGTCGAAAATCGTGTCAAACTGAAAGTCTCATATTATACCCTTAATATTGCAGTATGAAGTAGAATAGTACAGAAAAAAAATCGGGTTGGGCTGTTCTGGGGCACACAGCCGTTGGTTTTCACGTGAAACGTCTATGTTAGCGAATAGCTTTTAAAGTAAAAGATTGAAATAAATAAAAACAGGATTGACGGTGTTTTAAGTATTTTAATAAAAAAGAACAGATACATAATAGAAACATAAATTATTATTGCAATTAATATTCGACAACGATTTTATTTAACATAGATTTGTGATATGTGAAATAAGAAACACATACAGCATAATGTCAACATTAATATTTCTGATGAATGTACAGTCTATAGTGGTATTGCCTAATGTTGTCGGTGATGTTTGTACGTAGTTAAGGCCGAATTCATTCCTCATGAACTCAACAAGATAGCTGTTCTGTTGTGGATCGCAATTGAAATCTCTGCATAGAACGATTGGAGTCTCCAAGTCTGGCTGAGAGTTCGGTATTAATTTTGTTAAGTTTGCTGAATATGGCAGGAGTGATTGATAAAGACATAGCTTAACAGCTTCAGCCGACGCCTTAGGATGTATATATACGGCACCGAAGATAAACAGCGTAAGATCTTCGACTTTAACGTCCACCAAGCATATGTCGCCGACATTATGTTTCTCAACACTGAATTTCCGCATAACTTGTTGGCATTTACTATGATTTCGCTACAGTTCGTGGAGCTTTTTATGTAGATTGCAGAACCTCCGGCTGCAGAAACTCGCACCGGAAATTCAGATGAGGTAGACGGACAATGTGCACAATGTTCAAGTACGGTGTTATTACTTGCTCTTAGTTCGAAGGCATTGATCATCACAGTGTTCGCGCAATTCATCCAAGTCTCGCTAATCACCATATAATCGGAGTTCATCAATATATTATCGCTTTCAATATCTCCTGCATGGGCAACCAAACTTTGTGCATTGAAAGCAGATACGATCAAAATTAATTGCCGTCGTCGATGTAGGTAGCCACCCTGGTCTTTATTGCGTTCGGCTAGGACGTCTCGCTTACAGAAGGCTCTTGCTTGCATTGACAACTTGGGAAGGCGAGGATTGGCCATCCGATCGTACTCGTCGCGAATATCTTTCACCGTTGGGGCCGTGCTGCCTCGCCCGTGATAAAATTTAAATTCGTCTTTATCATTGGTGAGATACAGACCGTCAATCGATGTTACTCTACTCAGCGCAACGTACACAAGCTGTATGTGTTGTGACTTATCGTTGTTGAAAACGACTTCATCAAATGTGCCACCTTGCGACTTATGAATGGTGATCGCGCTTGCGGACACAACCGGAAATTGGTTACGTCTACACTTGATATTCCCACCGAGCGGTATGTTGGCGGCTCTGGTCACAATATGTGTCCACTTTAAATCTAACACATCACGTTTGCACATAACGTGGGGCTTCACTTTTACTCTACATAGTTGGTCCATGCTTGAATTTGGAAACTCCAGCCAAAGGCGCACTCTCTTCCGAATTCTTGTTGAGGTTGACGGCTGAGGTTCAACATCTACTTCTGTCATTCCATAGATTGTCACCTGTTTCGTCTTCAGTGAGATATTCTATATACTTAAGCGTACCGATTGCGCCATTCACTAGTCCATCTTCAACATCTAAGTTCATAGTAATCATATATGGATAACCGACAGCTAGTTTTAAACTGTACGGCAAGCCGCCCGACTCTACGACGCTCATTTTGTGCAAGTTGCGTCGAGCAGTCGCGACCTCCGTTAGCGTATTGTAGCCAATCATCTTGTCGTCAGCAATATTTTCGAACTCAGGTATGAAAGCGTTGTTGTTATACGCGTCAACGTCATGGTTGCCATGAAAGAGGCGAACAGTCGCGGGTACGTTTACTTTACACCAAGCTCTACTTCTGAAGCGTGATTCGATCAGAGCAATTTGCTCGGTACCGAGTCTCTCACCGTTACCGATTTTCGTGAGTATTTCCGAGAAGGTGGAATCACTTTGTCTCATTACCTGTTCGAGTGGATAGTAGTCGAGCGATTGCTACAGCACTGGCCCACAGATCGCGTTTCGCGGCCCTTTGTAGACCGGTGAAGCATTTACGGGCGGTAACTGATGAAGATCTCCGCAGAAGATGATGTTAAGATTGCCAAACGGTTGGTCGTGTACACCAGTGATCTCTTGCAAGCGCAGGTTTATTTTATGTAGCACATCGCATCCAATCATGCTCCTTTCGTCGATTATGATGCATTTCACACCAATGAATGTACTTCTGTAATTTTGAAGCACCTCTCTTGCCATAGTGCCGATACGTCTTGATTGAGTAATCTTGAAAGCGGAATGTACAGTCGCGCCGCCCAAGTTTACGGCTGCTTTGCCGGTAGACGCGCAAGCAACAAACGCGTTGCGAACTCAGTTCCGTGGCAGATCCAATAGATATATCGATTGTCTGTTCATTCGTTACGTCCATAAGTACAGATATTTCAGTGTTAGAGGTGCTCGCGAGGTTGGCGGCAGTCTGTTCATTCGTTACGTCCATAAGTACAGGTATTCCAGTGTTAGAGGTGCTCGCGAGGTTGGTGGCAGCAGAAAAGTTCCTCGTGGCGTCGGCTTTGCGACGTTCCCGAAACCGTCTCGCTCGCTCGGCGCCGGACATTGGGGTACCTGTTTGTGTTCCATAGCCCCCTCTTTCCAACGATAGCCGTGACTTATATTTCTGGCTGGCTCTTGCACGAGCTGAGGCCGACATAGCAAACGTTTATATATTTTTTTATCACTTTCTGGTTATTTTTAATATAAATACTGTCCAAATTACACTTATTTTTGTATGAATCTATCGGTTTCAATAATCTTGATAAACACACGAAAGAATCACCGCGCTATCAAGTCGGAGTCACGAGTTACACTGAATAGAAACGAGCGAGAGCGCCGGTTTCGCACTACCCAGACCCGGACTCAAGGTCATAACAGCGAGCTGACTATATAAGTGAAATATTCACACCACATTTTTGTTTCTAGGACTAATAGTTTTGTAATTATTAAGGTACGATGATATAGACCTTTTCATTACGGTCCACTTTTTGAACCTGGTACCCGTATGTTTCGGCGCGATTTTAAAGACGTTTCACGTCAAAAAGGTTCACATCTTTTCACAAGACTTTGTATAATGTGGTACCCTGAATCATGTTGGTAGATTTGTTTAGCACGTTACAGCTAGCAGGTTGCCAGCCCCTGGGTTAGAGCATGCGCAGTCCGGGAATTTTATTGTCACACCTTGTACATGTTATCTTATAATGCGTGTGTGCTCTGGATATTTCCAAAAATTATTCTTCTTTTTAGAGTGTTTACAAATTCAAAATCTTCACATTTCGTTCTACCAACCTTCATTGACACTCTTCATAATATTCTCTCGTACCCCTTTCCTACCTAAATTCTCTGTTAGAATCTTCATCTATTCTCTACGGTTGTATTTAAATAACAACGTCTTATACACCAATCGAATTTTCTTCATCAATAAGGGGAGGGCACAACTAAGGAAATTCATTTAGTTAAGAGACTTGGTGTACTCGTAGTACTCCTTTAGGGTGTTCAACCCCCAATGTAATAGCGCCGAATAGCCAGTCAATTCGGAGAAAATATCCTTCGAAATTCTTGCTTAGCTTTTATACAATTAAATTTTAATTAATCTCTAGCGATGTAATTGCTTGATTGGTAGAGTAATTGTTCACCACATTCGACCAACAAAGTTTCGAGTCGCGCAAACGAATTTTTTGTTTTATTTTTTTAAATTAATTTAAATGACTGATAAACATGTACTGAACCAATAAAGCCATTGCATCGCTGGAGGCAATTGAAATTGAATTGTATAAAAGCTAAACACAAATTTCGAAGGCTATTTTCTCGGAATTGACTTGGCCATTTTTCGGTACTATTACATTGGGGGTTGAACACCCTAAAGGAGTATTACTATTACACGAAGTCTCCCCCCAAATGAATTTCCGTAGTCGCGCCCTCCCCTTGTAAGATGAGATTAACAAACAAAAAAACCGTAATTAAATTGCCTCCAAAGGCTGCTTGAAAGGAACATCTGTGAAAGCTCGTGCAAACATTAGTAGGGGACAAGTTTTGGGGACAAAACTGATCTTTAGAATTGTTTTCCTTCATATGTATTTATTATTTAAGGCTACACAGTACTCTAAAAATTTCATTTTTCCAGAAAAGGTTTTTTTGCATGTTTTGGTGGCCCATATCATGGAGATGCTTGCCACGATATTTTAGATCTGTTAGCAAATTAGTTTTTAAGATATTTGAAGTTTTATGAGCTATGGTTTTGGTTTCGGTTTCCTTTTAAAGCATTTTTTTACACTTAAGTTGAATTAATTAAAAATATTTTTGAGCTTTTATTTTGAAATGGTTATTAATTCCAATTTTCATTACTAAAATAATTTCTGCTTGATTATGTTTTGAGTTTTTTTTTTTGAGTTCTCATAATTAATTAATAAAGATTAATTTCATGGCCAATTTTTGCTTTAAAATAGTTTATATAACTTAAAAGCTTTATCATTAATTTTTTCCTGTAGAGAAAATGCCATGACAAATGCGTTCTGGGTTTCTGTGAGATACAATATTTCAAAAATATGGAATACTACTTAAAATGATGTATCTAAAAATCAGTCCTCAGCTGATTCTGCAATTCGACTTCCGAATACAAGCATTCTGAATTCAAATGCTGCAGATATAACTGAATATTTCCTTGATGTACCAAACTACATTATACTAAACATATTGCAATACTATATTTTAGTATTTTAAAGTCGTACGACAAGAGCTAAAACTTTCTAAACTGCCCCAATTTAAAACTGAAAAAAAATAAATTTTATGAGCAAACCTGACTATTTTTAGCTTAAGTTAGTATCATTATTATTTTGTACATAAATGCTTTGTGTTTCAAAACTTTTGTGAAATATTAGGTTAAGATAAAGCTGAATAAACTGACGTATTAACAAATTCTATCAATATTATGCAAAAATATTTTTTGAATTAAAAATATAATTTTCAGTCATATTTAATAAAAATAGTGTTTTAATGTAGAAAATACTTTGGAAAATAACATATTAAAAAATTAGAGTTTTACGGGCATTATAAGTTTTTGTTTTATGACTTAACAAACTTTAAATGCGTTTTTCTCAGACTTTTAATTTTGATGGTATAAGTGTTTTCTAATCCTTAAGGCTTTTTTCCTGTTCAAGATAGAGCCGTGAACTAGTTTGTATATACCCCCAAATATATATTCTATAAAAGTTAGTATGGATTTAAGGCTGAGAACTCTAGTTATTTTTCTAAAAAATGCTAAAGTTGATATTTTAAAAATTTTCGTGTTTTTCCAGGTTTTTCTAGAAAAATAATTATTAAGAATCAACAAGGGAATATATTTTCTAATCCATACTGAATATTGTTTGTAATAATCCAAAAATCATAAATAACTTAAAATTACTAAAAAATTTTAAAAATTGAGTATTTTATAAGAGTTTGAAAACCCTTCAAAAATTCCTAATTTTTTAAAATTGTAAAATAATGGCTGGTCAATCTGAATTTTTGCGTACAGAATCAGCTTAATAATATAATCTAAATATAAAACATCAATTATTGTTACTGTAATTATCTCCAAAAATTTTTTTTGAAAAAAGGGTACCATGTAGCCTTAATATTTAAATTAATTTAATATCCGGCGTATAACACTCACCTATACTTTCAAGCTGCAATTTTTAATTTTAGGTATATTTGCCGTATAAAGTGCACCCCCATTTTCACCAAGAAACCTGAAATCTATAAGCGCAATGCTCTAAGGTTTTGAAGTTATTTATTGAAGGTATTATTCCAAAAGATATAGAAAGATATAGTACACTTTTAGAACTACAATCCTTTCAGTTCATAAGAGATGTCATTACTTTTAAATGAACAGCATTTCAATATATATAGAATTTTTTTCTATATGGTATTTTTCTTTTTTTATTTTAAAGCTGTCGTTTTTATACCCGGTGTACAACACTCACCCTAAATTCGATCTCAGTTTTTGCATTAAAAGTGCGTATTATACACCGGATTTTACGGTATTTATATATAATGTGTGTGTGTTCCCCAAGATATTTGAATAAATCTCATATATAACTTTAGCATGTTTAAAATATTGTAAAACAATATTTTTTCTGAAAAAATGCGATTATGTTATGTTCGATTTTATATTATATATCATTCAAATTAATCCTAGTTTCTTTTTTTCCAGGTAAGTTACATATTCCTGATGGATTATTATTGTCATTGCATCTCACGTGAGTGTCATCAGAGTTTATTAGACTTTTTCTCATTAGTTCTCATTTTTATACCCGGCTTATATAACGCGCATCCGTAAATTTAGACCTGAATTTTTGTATTAAAAATGTGTATTATACGGCGCAACTTTACAGTAAAAATATAACAAACGTATTTCTATTTAATATAAGCTATATTTGAAAGCAAATGAACTTACTTTAAGCCAAATGAATTCATTTTTGATAACATTTATGTTCTATACATTCTTAATATACTTTAATGAGATTATGTGTGCGTAGTTAATACCCTCATATTAATAGATAAATTACGTTATTGTTCGATAGCATGCAAAATCAATCGGTTTTTTTTCTATTACTTTCAAGGTATTAATGAAAGAACTTAATACTTTTTTCAAATTATTTGTTTTTGTTTCGTATTATATTATTTGTGATAATGGTATCAAAATTACTTTTTTCTATCAAGAATAATGTATTTCTAAAGAAAGATATTTTCAGTAACTTAATTACGATTCTTAACAATTTAATGGGTTATTTTAAGTTTAATTAATATAAATAACAATAATTTTTATCTAAGTTATGCTGTTATAAATCTTTTAAAAATCTAAATAATATCTTTATATATAAAAATCTTCTGTGCGTGTGTTTGTCACTAAACTCCTCCTAAACGGCTGGACCGATTTCGATGAAATTTTTTGTTTGGGTTCAAGTAAATTCAAAAATGGTTTAGATTCACGATTCAGTGCGATATCACAATTAGTTAAAAAGATATTAGTTAAAAAACATTCAAAAATACAACTCAACATTCACCTGCATTGTTGTAACAACGCTATTGTTATAAACAAGTAATATAAAAAAAATTTAAATCAATTCCTACTTAGATCAACCAAGAAAAAATTTATTTTAGCTACTTTTTATTAAATGGTTGCAACTAATATAAATATGTATATACATAGGACAGAATCACAACATTAAGTGGTAATTAAATTTTATTAACATTAAAGTATCGTTTTGAATTCGAAAACAATCGCGTATATAAAATTTCCTTTCAACTGAATAATTTATTTAACACGTGAGAAAAAAACTTTTTCAAATTTTGACATAAGTCGCCAACGTGGATGTATTTGTAATTTTTTAAATAATTAGTTTTAATCAATTATAATTAAAAATTATTATATTGTCATCCAAAATAATCATGTACTTTATATTTCAGCTCAATTGAGCGCTTTAAAATTTATTTTACTAACGATTGAAAATTCCACCAAGATAAATAAATAAATAAATAAAAAACAAATAAAATATGTATAGAGATTGTGAGCTAATAGTTGTTGTTGTTGTTGTTGACTAATTCCTCCTGTCTAGCCGCAGGCTAGACCAGGTCCATGAGCCCAAGAGTCTTCAGGAAATCGTACACCAAAAGAGGACTGGAATAGATGTCCTCCCTTTCAAGTCCTGCACAAAACAAAAGATGATCTGGAGTTGCCTGTACCAAATTGCATTTAGTACAATTCTCGTAAATTTTCTGGCCTAAGTTAAAGGAAAGGCCTCTAATGTGTCCACTTGCAAGCCTACTAATAGTTGTTTGGACGACTCTATCCGCCTTGATGGAAAGGGCACCACCTGGGGCCTGCCTATTATACCAGGGGTGAGTCGGAGGAGTCTTCCATAGTTCTTGAATCAAAGATTTCGTTTTGGAAAAAATTTCCGAGAAAGTCAAAGTTCTTCTCGACATTAAATTTTCAGTGACACCTTCCTTGGCTAAAAGGTCAGCTGTGTCATTGCCAAAGAGACCAATGTGAGATGGAATCCATTGGAAGTAAATCTCATGTTGCTGGGAAAGTTCTTTAAGATTTTTAAGAATTGAGACCGATGTTTTGTCTCCAACATTTGTCCAGTCGCTAAGGTGTTGGATAGCACTTCGGCTATCACATAATATCCATATTTCTTCAGGAGATGTCATCGTCTTGATGATTCAGAGAGCTTCATCAATGGCAATTAACTCGGATCTAAAAACAGAACAAAAGTCCGAATTCCTAATTTTGATATTATGAGAACAATTAAGAGCCTTTATAAAGATGCCACTGCCACATGAGTTTTGTTCGTCTTTGCTACCGTCGGTATAAATGTGCATTGCAGTAGCTGGAATTTTGTTAATAATCTCCAATGCTAATTGACGTAAATATTCAGGTGGATCTTGATTTTTGGAAGTATGAGCTCCCATTTCTGGTTTAAAATGGACTCTAGGCAATCCCTCCTGAGGGTTAAATACATTCTTCAAAAAATGTCCTTCAATGTCCTGATCTAATAGGTCCATCGCTTGCATTCGAGAAAAAGGACTTTCTCTTTTTAGTCTGTGTCTGTTTGTCCAGGTTATGAGATATGCAGATGTGCGGTTATAATCTCCGTAACTGTAAAGTTTACAAAAGTACTTTGAAAGCAGTAATTTTCTTCTCAGATCCAAGGTCATGATATCAGCTTCGAAAAGAACTAGATCTGTGGGATAGCTATGTCGCATGCCAGTGATAATTCTAGCAGCGCTTGATTGTACTCGGTCCAGTTTCGCCAAATTAGTACGTGATGCACTGAAATAAATTTGAGAGCCATACTCTAAGACAGGTCTGATCAAAGAGGTGTATGTCAGTCTTAGAGTACCAGCATCAGCACCCCAGTCCCTTCCAGCGATGTATTTCAGTAAGTCAAGTCTCTTCCTGCCTTTGTTTATCACATAGTCTATATGCTTGTTGCTAAGTATCTCAGGATCCAAAATGTAGCCCAAATATTTAGGGTGTTTTTCATAGAGAAGGGATTTGCTTTCCATAAAAATTTGAGGTTGATAATTGTATAAACGTCGGTTAGTCGTGAAGAAGCTAGAGGTTGACTTTGATACATTAAAGATCAGTTTATGTTGCTCAGCAAAAATCTGTATGTCAGAAAGGGTAGTATTGATCGCGGTTTCTATATGGATGACGTCAGAGTTAGAGTTCCAGAGGACGATATCATCAGCGAAAAGCCCCACCTCACACCTTCTAGAGATGATTTTCTCAATGCCCGCAATGTATAAGGAAAAGAGCAAGGGGCTCAAGACTGAGCCTTGCGGGACACCTTGGCTGAGCCTAAAGGTTTTAGATAAAGAGTCTCTAAATCTCACTCTGATCTCTCGATCTTTCAAAAAGTCGAAAATCCAAGATAGGGCTCTGTCTCTAATGCCAAAGGTGTTGAAAAGCTTTATGATTAATTTATTTCTCCAAACTCTATCAAATGCTTTTGAAAGGTCAAGAAAAACAGCAACTGTATGATGTGATGGTCTAAGGTTTTGGGAGTCTCGAACTCTCTGTCCGAAGTACAAAATCTGATCCGCAGTAGAGTGTCCTCTTTTAAAACCATATTGTTCGATTGAGAGCAAGTCATTAGAATTTAGATAGTAAGTAAGTCGCTCAAGAATAATCTTTTCCATAAGCTTACAGGAGAAGTTTGTTAAGGCAATCGGCCTGAAACTTTCATGATAGCTAGCTTTCTTGCTTGATTTCCTAATAGGAATAATCAGGGCTTTTTTCCAATCACGGGGAAGTCTTCCAAGTCTCCAAGACAAGTTAAAGATTTCTAAAATACTCTTCTTTCCCCAATCACTAAGTCTAGAGATCATCTGGCCATGAATATTGTCAGGCCCGGGAGATTTAGATGGATCAAGGTTGCTCAAAGCCATATTAAGTTCCTGCATTGTAAAGAACTCTTTAAATATAGGGATTCTCCATGCTCTGAGCTGCGACATCCATGAACTAATTTTCGAGCATAATTCTCTGTATCCTTGTCCATTGCATTAAAAGTCAGTTTACTCGTCTTTTGGTAGTAGGAACCCAACAAATTGGCCGAAGTTTTATTGTCAGAGGAAATCTGTCCATTGTCATCAATGATAGTATTACACTCCTCCTGTTGCGGTTGAGTAATGCTCAAAGATTTCATGAGTTTCCAAAGTTTGGTATTAGGGGTGTGTGCATCAATAGATTTGCACAATTCTTTCCATTTCTCTCTCTTAAGATGGATAAAGGTTCTTTTTATCTCAGCATTTATTTTGTTTAGGCTTGACCTAAGTGAGGGATTGTTAGATTTTTTAATTTCCCGGCAAATATCTACTCTTTTCTTCAACAGGGGTTGAAGCAATGGAGATTTATGCATAAAAAATGGAGAGGGTCGTTTGTAATTTCCCCTAGGTATAGCTTGACCAGCAGCCTTGAAGATGATTTTCTTGAAAGAAAGCCAGGACTCACATCGAGATCATCAATAGACCTACATTCAAAGGGAGGTTTTGAGAGCAGCCCAAGATCAACTGTGTCTCTGAACTTCTCCCAATTGGCCTTTTTAAAGTTCCAAAAATTTTTCTTAACCAACTGAGTCATTTGTTTCCACTTTAATTCTACTAATATGGGTAGATGGTCACTTCCAATGTCCTGTAAAACTGTCCACTTGCAGAAAGGGAAGATGTCTGAGCTGACAATTGACACATCTAAGGCTTCCTCGGTATGATAGCTGTGAGAGGAGTAAGTAGGGGAGCCGTCGTTTAGAGCAAGATGAGCACTGTCATCCATAAGGTTATGCAGTTCTACACCTCTCTTATTATTAATTACGCTGCCCCATGAACTATGTTTAGCGTTCAGGGGTCACCAACAAGTAGATTTGATTCAGATATGTCAAGCAGATTATCAGGCAGACTTTTTTGATTGGGAGGATGATACATGTTAGAGATGTTAAGATTTTCCCCCTTCCAAATGACATTTAAGCGTTGGATTTCCAATTTCGAATCAGTAAATTGTGGATTATCAATAGTACGATAGTTGATATCCCTTACAAGAAAAGCCAGGCCACCGCCTCCGCCTTCTTGTCTATCAGAACGAATTATGTTGTAGCCCTTAATTTTAAGCTTAGCATGTTCTTTCAATTTAGTCTCCTGAAGAGCAATAATTTGAACCTCCAGAGATTCAGCGATGTCCAAGATAGCGTCAAGTTTAATCCTTGAAGCATAAGTTGATATTCCATTTATATTGCAGTGTATGATTTTAAGAGACCGATATTTAGCTGGAGACCTTGCAAATTTTTCGAAGAGGGCCCTCTGCCTAAACCCTCAGCGCACTCCTGATTATTCTGCGTGACGAGTGATGCAGCATGTTCCAAAGAAGACGAGAAGCTCATGAAAAAAAAGGAAATGTGGTACAGCCCCTGAAGTTCGAAGACCTGGAGCACCCGAAGGTACGGGACTGATTTGGCTCCTTCACCTACAGGCCTTAGCTGAGCAAAATGGAGCTAATAGTAGGAATTGAAAAAAGACGTAAGTTGGCGTCGAAAATTGATTATCAGCCAAACTGGGCAAACCCGGTCTTTATTGTTACGAAAATGCAGACGAATCACGTTTTTTTCGTTTTTAATTAATATATTTTCAAATAATCTTTATATATGTAATTCTTCTGTGTGTGTGTGTGTGTGTGTGTATGTAACTGAACTCCTCTTAAATGGCTGGACCGATTTTGATGAAAGTTTTTGTCTGTTCCAGTGGACTAAAGAATGGTTTAGATTTATAATTCGGTGTAGAAATGTTTATTTAATTATTTTTTTATTTATAAATTGTTGATCTTGGAATGTTTTACATTGGATCCAGCAGACTGCGGTACGATCGCAGTATCGAATGTTCAAAATTCTTTTATTTTGAATTTAAGTTGTGTGTACAGGACAACGTCTGTCGGGACCTCTAGTATATATATATATATATATATATATATATATATATATATATATATATATATATATATATATATATATATATATATATATATATATATATATATATGTATATATATATATATATATATATATATATATATATATATATATATATATATATATATATATATATATATATAGTATCGTCTGCCGGTGTTAGTTTATTTTTGCTGCTCGTTTCTGAATAAGCAGAGAGCTGCTGATTTCATTTTACATTTTTTTCACATGAAACAACAAAGGTGTGTTACAACTTCAAAATACGCATACGAACACACAAAGACATACATGATAAACGGGCTGCAAACTATATATACAATTTTACGTGATTGAGGCTGAGGCAAAAAAGCAAACGGCGACGATTACATGGTGAAGACAAACAGACAAAGTGAGCGATTACAAAAGATTTTTGCTTTATATACCCGGCAGTGAAGACCTCTTGACTTATTTGTAAAAATAGTTATGATTGGTTAAAACGGGGGGGATTCTGATACTAGTTGGTTACGATTACGATTACGGCGTTAGTTTTGAACCGAAGAATTAAACCTTGTTTAAAAAGAGTCAATAAAAAGGATGCTACAGGGAATTATTATATATATACATACATATATATATATATATAAAGTATTGGCCGAGTGGTATTTTGTCGAGTGTTAACAGAGTTTCCTTAATACATCTTCATTGAACATACATTTTCTTTATTGTAACGCACACATATCAAAAGCTTAGGACAAAATTGTGGTACATTTTTACGTTGACGAGACAAACTTCCGACCATTGTAAAGCAGAGTGGACAGGAGACAAGCAGAAGTGACACCTTGACGGAAGAGTGCGGGATTACACACGTGGTTTTTTCTATACCAATTGTGGCAAGCGCGTGATGATTACGTAATTGTAGTTCTGATTGGCTAGAATGGGTGGGAAAGGGATTTAAGATGTAATAATATTAGTCGATTACGATTAATATCAGGGTGTTAGTTTCAAACCAATAATTAAAATATTATTTCAATATTATTAAAACAGTTACTTAAAAGGATGCTAGAAGGAAGTATTACATTTATATATATATATATATATATATATATATATATATATATATATATATATATATATATATATATATACTCAGGCCCATAAATTAAGGATAATGAAGTTCAGGCAAAGAAAGAGACAGAAGCAAAAAAAATTTGGCTTATTTGTAAAGTCTATTTAATAAACAAAATGTAAAGAGCGAAATAGATGCTATAGGTTTGACATAATTAATACAAATTGCGATTTTTACTCCCTGGAGCAAATTTCGAAAAAGAACCCATTTATAAAAAAAATTTAACATGTTTAGTATGATGATTAATACGACGTATGTCTCCCGGACGATGCAATACATGTCTTACAACGCCTAGTCATGCTGAGTATATCAAATTATCAATCTGATCTTGGGGAATATTATTCCACTCATCAAGCAATGCCCTCCGAAGTTCCGGTAGACAGGTGGGAGAGAGTTGACGGGCTGCAATTCGTCGTCCAAGCATATCCCTCACATGCTCTATTGGATTCAATTCCGGTGAGTATGCTGGCCAATCCATACGGATGATATCCTCCGACTGAAGGCATTCGTCAACAATGTTTGCACGGTGAGGACGGGCGTTGTCATCCATAAACAGAAATTCAGCACCAATGGCGCCCCGAAACAAACGTACATGTTGTTTCAGAATGACATCCCGATAAATGTGGCCTGTCATCGTTACACTCTGAACTTGCAGGTCAGTTCTGGAACCAAGAATAATTCCTGTCCAAACGAGCCATCCTGCACCACGGTAAGGGTTTTGTTCAATGGTGTTCTATTGGTGATAACGGGTACCTGGCGCTAACTATATTAAAATCCGGCGAGAATCAGATTGCAAACTAAACCTGGACTCGTCAGAAAACATCATACAAGACCACTGTTGTTGTGTCCACAATGCATGCTCTGTACTCCAGATTAATCTCAGGCGACAGTGAGTTGCAGTAAGTGGAGCACATCTGACAGTCCTACGAGCATATAGACCAATGTGCCCTAAACATCTGTACACAGTCTGCCTTGAAACTGTTGTACCGGTAGCTGAAGAGAGCTGACGAGACAGGTATGATGCTGTGCTCAGTTTGTTTCTTTTGGCAGTAACTGCCCAATACCGGTCCTCATTCGGCGTTGTAACTCGGGGGCGACCTGTGCTGTAACATCTACTCACATTACCATCATCGTGGGTGAGTGAAGATTAACGTCGCACTGTTCAGCTACACGAGGGCTTTTGGCGACGGACCACGTAATTTTGGACCATGGTCAAGTGACGTGGACGACACCTGAGCTGGCACCCCTCTCTTAACTACCACACCACACCAACGGGAGGACGTTTCAGCTCTCAACAGATTTAGCGTGCATCGCTGACCTACACGGCGGGTCTTTAGTGGTACTGGACTCGAACTCGTGACAAAGCCAGCCACGATCCGATGCCTTTGCCACTCGGCTACCGCGGCCGTACCATCATCGTGGAATCGTTGCTATAGCCTGGAGATGACACTCTGGGCGATTCCAAGTTCCTCGGATACTTACTTCTGGGTACGTCCACATTCCAGTCGTCCAATAATTCTACCACGTAAAAAATCATCCAAATGCCTCCTTTGTGACGTAATTACGCGGTTATTGCACTGAAAGGCTTTTAAAGCGCTTGTGAACAATTTTAATTATTTGCCATAATTCCTTATATACCCTTCTTTTACACTCTCCTCATTGTGACGCACTATCCGCACCATCTGGTGGTTTCCTGTAATTTACATATTCTTCTTCAAGATTAGTGTGATAATTCTACAGGTGAAATTTTTATTTTAGAGTTGAATTTCTGTGTGATTCTGATTTATCCTTAATTTATGGACATTAGTATATATATATATATATATATATATATATATATATATATATATATATATATATATATATATATATATATATATATGTATATATATATATATATATATATATATGCAGGAAAAATTATTTACATTAGTGATTAAATAAATCACTAAATATTATACATCTTTTTTAGATACACTGCTGGACAATTGCTAAGGACGGATCACAAATTGCTATGTAGCATAACATTAAGCGAGACATGAGGCCTAGTAGGATAAAATATAGTTGCCACACTGTTCAGACATTAGAATAAAGAACATTAATTGTTCTGGAACGTACAAAAGCTGTGAAACATCTGAAAGAAAAAAATGTTCATTTGATCTGCGTACGGAGAAATGGAACAATGCATCTAAAAGTCAGCAGGCACCTTAAAGAAAGGTATCTGTACGGGATATGATCACCATGGAGTGTAATGCAACATTCCACACGTCGTACCATACTTTGCACAACATTATCCAGCAGCTGTTGAGGCAATTTATCCCATTCCTCTGTGAGTGCACGGATGAGGGTGTTCTTGTTTGTCGGAGGATAGTTTCGACCAGCAACTTGCCTCCCCAAAGCATCCCACACATTTTCAATGGGGTTTAGATCTAGAGAACGCGCTGGCCATTCGAGACGTTGAAGACCCTCTCTGTCTAGACAATCCTGAACAGCGAGTGTTCGATGACATGTTGCGTTGTCGTCCATAAAAACAAATTTATCACCGACAGCACCACGGAAAAAACGAACATGAGGAAGTAGAACTTCATCAATGTATCTTTGGCCCGTCATAGTCCCATTCACAACCACATGTAGGCACGTGCGGCCATTGATCATGATGCCGGCCCACACCATGATACTGCAAGTCAGATATCGGTCCTTTTCCTGGATATTTTCTGGACGATAAGCAGTACCACTCTCGCGCCAGATCAGTTGGCGACTACAATCCGATGACAGACTGAACCTACTCTCATCTGAGAATAGTACGCATGCCCAGTCCTGTTCAGTCCAATTGTGATGCTCACGACACCATTGCAAACGGGCACTACGGTGCTGTCTTGTCAATGGGACACACACAACAGGTCTGCGTGCGTATAGTCCTCCTCCCCTCAAACGTCTGGCAACAGTTTTTCGGGAGATCTGCTTTCTTGAGGCAGCAAGAAACTGATTTGCCACCTGCTGAGCTGTGGTGCGCCTGTTCCTTTTTGCTGATAGGACGATATATCTGCCTTCTGCAGGCGTCGTACTTCTAACACGACCTCCCCCGTGCCGTCTACTACACATTCGAGTAGTTTTAAATGACTTCCACAGCCGTGAAACAACGCTGTGAGCGATGCCGAACTCCCTGGCAACATCTGTTATTTTTCGCCCTTCTTCGATCTTTCCAATAATTCGTAAGCACATAAAATCATCTATGTGATGTCGGAAAGACATGCCAAAAATTTTAAGTTCGTCTATTAAATCTTTCCTTTAAAACTTTGACTTGAAACAGCAACTGTCCACACGCGTCAAAACCTTTAAAGCTCTTATGAACGCTATCACGTGATGAACAGACGTGGGAAAAAAATTTGCATACTCTTACTTCTTCTTACTAATATCCCGCACTTATTCTAATTTTCCACATTTTGCTTCCTTTAATTTTGTGGTTGCTATGGATGATAGTGTTGTCCGTCTTTAGCAATTGTCCAGCAGTGCATTTGATGTTAAGTTAATTAACCTTCTGCCAGGGGCTCGTCACCACTCAGATGCATCACCTCATACTTACTTTTAGAAAGAATTTAATCTATTTATTGCTGAGATTCGACATTATAAATGGTAATGGTATACCTAAAATATTGACACATGCTTCAATGTGTCTGTTACTGAAACTTTTAATTTCTGTAATATTTTTGATAATAATTAACATAATGGTCTGTAACTGAAGTAATAGAAAATTTTAAATTTCTACCTGTAGCACCCAAACATTCAATGTCCATTAATGATTAAATTATTCAAAGCAAAGCAGTTATGATGTTTTGAAAAGGAGGAAGAAAAAAACTGGAATGCATCCCCCAAAAGTTAAAACAGTAGTTTCATGCACGAATTCGTACATTGAAAAATTATAATCAGGTATATGAAAATTGATATCTTCTTTGGTAACCATTTTAATGAACAAAACTATTTCTACAAAAATTCGCTAGTGATGAAACTAATTTAAATAAACTATTTTGGCACAAGCTTGACTTCATTAGGTACATACGAATGTTACACACGTCGTAACATAATATTTAAGATATAATCAGAAATTTCAATTTAAACAAAAAGAACGCACATCACAGACATAATGGTTAGTTATCACTGTCACCACTACCTATTTTATTTTGAGAGCATTTGTTGTAATCTTCATAAATCATCTTACAATGCGCAATTTTACGCAACTAAATTTTAATAGTCTTTTTTCTTGATCACCTTACAAGGGGAACAGTGCTTTCTCTTCTCAGTTCTTGTTGTTTCTCTAGATTTTTTGCCTTAAACATGGCATTGTACAGCAGATGTTTCTTTATTCCATAATTGGAATGAACGAGTCATGTGAGTGTTGCTTTCGGGCCATTTTCTTAAAGAAGTTGCAAAATACTTGTTTCGAGTTATCTTAGTATAAAATTGATAACTACAGTCTATGTTACAGAAAAACATGGAAGTTACTGAAAAATTGGGAAGAATGCAATAATTACGTTCTTGGGGGCGCTACATTTATCATATCCAAAGCCCCTGCATCCTGACATGTGAAGCGGTCGACCGCATTAACGGCACTGATTGCTAGTGCGAGTGATAAAAGACAGCTTGAAGAAGGAAGAGTGTGTTCCCGCTCACTTTTTGTGAAACCAAAATTATTTTTACTTTGAATCTCGGAGATTCACGCGCTTAGCGCGGCGGGTTAAACTACTCACACCTATATAAATAAAAATACTTCTTCAATGAAACCGAAAATTACAGCGTTTCCTTTTAATTTTCAAAATTTAATTCGATCTCTGTGTATTTGTTTGTCAGATATGATTGATACTTTAATGCTGATAATTTGTTTTAAAGGGTTTTATTTTAAAAATGGGATAATATGTAGGCATATATTTGTATTAATGCAAAACCTTTTATATATATAGGTATAACTAACGGATGAGCTAAGATACATTAGTTGTTTCAATGTATATACTTACCATAACATTTGAAAAAGAAAATTCATTTAATTTATGTAAACATTTTAAATTGAATAAAAATTTGTAATTAATAACGGAAGTAAACTATTTTTTTTAATTTAATGTGTTAAAAATACTTAATTCTAAAATGAAAATCTTTAAATAAAAAAAGCTCATAAAAATGTTGAAGAGAATTTATATTTCTTTTTCTGAAGCAAAAGTGAAATTTAAACGAACATTAATAAAAGAAAGGTGCTTTTACTTGAAAGCATACATTAGTTCAAATGTCTATAATATTTAATAATGCTTCCAATTTTAAAAAATTCCGTTAATTTAAAAAAAGTTATATACTTCAAGATTAAATCAAATTGTATGTAATCACATTCCCTACTAAATGCATTTGTAGTATTCACTGAAGAAAGTATTTGTACATAGATAAATGGAACCATATCGTCGGCCTAGTTATCAAAATGCGTAACACCTTTTGGATGAACTTTATAAAAGCAAGCAAGAAAAAAAAAACTGTTTATTTTTACTATGCACGGGAATTTTTTTAATGCAGTTATGAATTTATGATGTTTTTGTTTGAATTATGTGAAGTAGTCCAATGCTTCAAAATCCTCCTCTAGGTGGTTTTAAAAGTCTTATTTTATTCTGTGCAGTTACGCATTCTGATAAATTGGCAGACGACATATTGTACTAAATTATCTACTTTTAAATGTATTACATTTCAGCACACAAATAAAAACACATTTCTGCTTTCAAGAATCTATATTATAAATATAAGGGATTATTTTTTAACTTTAAAAAGTTTAAGAATTTTTGTTTTTTCTTTCGTATTGTAACAAAAAAGATTTATATGCAAGCCATATAGTTAAAAATTAACTGTTTAAGAATAAACAGTAGCCTACAAATTTCCAACAAACCGAAAACAATTCTTTTTGCATTTCCTTGAGGCCCATATTATTCATAAACTTGCCACCAAATTTCAGATCAGATGAATAATTAGTTTTTAAGATATTTGAAGTTTTCTAAGCTTAGGTTTTGGTTTCGAATTCATTTTAAAGCATTTTATCTCTCTTAAATTGAATTAATTAAAATTATATTGAAGCACAATCAACTCTTTCAGGGTGAAATGGTTATTAGTTTCAAATTTCTTTACTAAAATCATTTGTGCTTGATTATGTTTTGAGTTTTCATAGTTACTTAATTAAGAATGATTTCAAGATTAATTTTTGTTTTAAAAAAATAGTTTATATAACTTAGAGGCTTTTCCATTAGTTTTTTCCTGTTGAGAAAATGCCATGGTCAAAATATTCTCAGGTTGTTAGGAGAAACAATATTTGGAAGAGATATAATGCTACTAAATAAATATATATATATATATATATATATATATATTAAAAAACTGACCCTTCGCTGATACTGAGAAATAAGATTTCCAAATTCAATTATTTTGACTACAAGTATTGTAGACAAAACTGAATACTTCCTTAATAAGCCAAACTACATTATAGTAAACATATTGTAGTTTTATATCGTGGTATTTGAGCTTTGTTGGGCGACTTTAAAACTTACTAAACTTCCACAATTTAAAACTAAAAAATATTGAATTTTATGAACAAACTTGTTCCTTTTTAGCTTAAGTTGGTATCATTATTATGTTATATATAAATGCTTAGTGTTTCAAACTTTTTGTGAAAATATTTTCTTAAGAATAGGCTGAATAACCGTTCGTCGTAACAAATACTATCAATATTATGCAGCCATATAATTCGAGTTAAAAATGTTTTTATTCGTAATTAATTAAAGAACATTCGTTGGACAGTAAAATACTAAAAAATTAGAGCTTTACATCAATTATAGGTGTTTGTTTTATGCCTTTACAAATTTTAAATGTGTTTTTGTCAGATTTCTAATTTTCAATACGTAGGTAACCTCTAATTCTTAAGGGGTTTTTTTCTGTTCAAGATTTAGTCTTGAATTTTTTTTAGGTACTTTCAAATGTACCTTCTGTAAAAAGTTAGTATGGACTTAGATCTGAGTCTGAGATATCTGGTTATTTTTTTAAAAAAATGTTTAAGTAAATATTTTTAAAATGTTCGTGTTTTTCCAGGTTTCGCTTGAAGAATAATTATTAAAAATCAACAAGGGAATATAGATTTTCAAATCCATACTATTTTATTTTTACAGTAATCTATGAAAAATAAATCACTTAAAATGACTAAAACATTTTAAAAATTGGGCATTTTATATAAGAGTTTTAAAAACTTCAAAAAATCTTAGTTTTTTAAAAATTGTAAAATAATGGCTGGTCAAACCGACTTTTTGCTTTCAGAATCACCTCAATAATATACACTGCTGGACAATTGCTAAGGACGGATCACAAATTGCTATGTAGCATAACATTAAGCGAGACATGAGGCCTAGTAGGATAAAATATAGTTGCCACACTGTTCAGACATTAGAATAAAGAATATTAATTGTTCTGGAACGTACAAAAGCTGTGAAACATCTGAAAGAAAAAAAAAGTTCATTTGATCTGCGTACGGAGAAATGGAACAATGCATCTAAAAGTCAGCAGGCACCTTAAAGAAAGGTATCAGTACGGGATATGTCCACCGTGGAGTGTGGTGCAACATTCCACACGTCGTACCATACTTTGCACAACATTATCCAGCAGTTGTTGAGGCAATTTATCCCATTCCTCTGTGAGTGCACGGATGAGGGTGTTCTTGTTTGTCGGAGGAAAGTTTCGACCAGCAACTTGCCTCCCCAAAGCATCCCACACATTTTCAATGGGGTTTAGATCTAGAGAACGCGCTGGCCATACGAGACGTTGAATACCCTCGCTGTCTAGACAATCCTGAACAGCGAGTGCTCGATGACATGTTGCGTTGTCGTCCATAAAAACAAATTTATCACCGACAGCACCACGGAAAAGACGAACATGAGGAAGTAGAACTTCATCAATGTATCTTTGACCCGTCATAGTCCCATTCACAACCACATGTAGGCGCGTGCGGCCATTGATGTCGGATATCGGTCCTTTTCCTGGATATTTTCTGGGCGATAAGCAGTACCACTCTCGCTCAAGATCAGTTGGCGTCTACAATCCGATGACAGACTGAACCTACTCTCATCTGAGAATAGTACGCATGCCCAGTCCTGTTCAGTCCAATTGTGATGCTCACGACACCATTGCAAACGGGCAGTACGGTGCTGTCTGGTCAATGGGACACACACAACAGGTCTGCGTTCGTATAGTCCTCCTCCCCTCAAACGTCTGGCAACAGTTTTTCGAGAGATCTGCTTTCTTGAGGCAGCAAGAAACTGATTTGCCACCTGCTGAGTTGTGGTGCGCCTGTTCCTTTTTGCTGATAGGACGATATATCTCTCTTCTGCAGGCGTCGTACTTCTAACACGACCTCCCCCGTGCCGTCTACTACACATTCCAGTAGTTTTAAATGACTTCCACAGCCGTGAAACAACGCTGTGAGCGATGTCGAACTCCCTGGCAACATCTGTTATTTTTTTCCCTTCTTCGATCTTTCCAATAATTCGGCCACGCATAAAATCATCTATGTGATGTTGGGAAGACATGCCAAAAATTTTAAGTTCGTCTATTAAATCTTTCCTGTAAAACTTTGACTTGAAACAACAACTGTCCACACGCGTCAAAACCTTTAAAGCTCATATGAACGCTATCACGTGATGAACAGACGTGGGAAAAAAATGTGCATACTCATACTTCTTCTTACTAATATCCCGCACTTATTCTAATTTTCCACATTTTGCTTCCTTTCATTTTGTGGTTGCTATGGATGATAGTGTTATCCGTCCTTAGCAATTGTCCAGCAGTGTAATATGAATATAAACATAAATTATTTTTACTCCTACTGTCTCCAAATTTTATTGTGAAAATGAAAGCAGCGCAGCCTTAAAGTAGGTGTTAAATTATTTGCATGTATTAATGGTATTCATATATACAATTATTTCACATAATTAACCTTGTGTTAGATAAAGAATTATACAATTTTAAACACATAATCAATCTTTAGCAAACTCATTTTTTCCGTGTATAAGTGTTAAAATTTTTCCCAGCGGGAAAAATAGCGTATAATACACATTCTTCCATATCCATCACATAATCCTTCATTGGAGGTAAATTCGAATGAAAACTACAAGTCTTTGCTATCACGAAAAGATCATAAATTTTCTAAAGCTACGTGACTCTATTTCGAGGAGACTTTTTTTTCCGACAGTGACGGGTGTGGCTTTAATAGATGGTTGGGTTTTTTTCCTCATTCTAGCCATTGAGCAAATCTCCTTTTTGTAGCTGTCAGAAAAGAAATGTATGTAATGACTGGATAGCTTTAGTTTTCAGATTAATAAGAATAAGTGTTTTTGTTTTCATTTACAACATATATATTTTTTATGAATTTTAAAAAAATCCAATTTGTAATAAAAAAAATTTCAGAATGCTGAAAAAATCAAAAATTTTTTATTTACTATAGATAAATTATAAAAACATAATGATTTTTACATTGAAAAAACCGAGTGTGCTTTAGACCACACGACTGAAACAAAACTTCATTAGCTCCATCTATATGTATGTATATATGTGTGTGTTTATGCATGCATAAAAGTATAATATATATATATATATGCATGTATATTCATATACATATATTAATTTTCTAAAAATATTTAAATTTATTATGGGGTTTCATCGATCAGTTAATATTTTTAAATGTTTTTTATTTTTATTCATTATTTCCATTACCGGATACATCAGTAATTACTGTGGTTGATTATAAGACCGAGACAATAAGGCTTATGGTATGAGAAATAAGATACATATGTTTTCTATTGAAAATTAGAAAGATAACTAGAGAAAACTGCATCGATTGTTGTTCCACGTCTTATGGTAGGCTCATTTCGGTTATTATTTACTTTATTAATTTGTTGTTCTGATTTATCTTGTAGAAAATTTACCGAAAGTCGTCCATCTTCGGATGCGAAATTAACATTGAAATCTCTTGCTACAATTAGTGGCAACGTATGGTAGTTTTCTCCGAATTCTTCAGTACCTACTCGACCGTAAATCATTAGTCTTTTATAAAAAATATTTATAATATTATTAACTGTCTTATCAGGCGAAATGTAAACAACTACCATTATGATGTTTGTTACATCGTCCAAAACACAATGAGCAGCACATATATCACCAATTGAGGATTGACCAACATCGATTTCACGAATACTTTGAAATGAAATGTCCATGTTCAAAGTTACTAATTCACAAAATATGAATTTAAAATGAATTTACAATTTTATTCACTTTAAGCGTAGATATTTAATTGATTAAACAAAATATGAATTTAAAACATTGTTCAAGAACAAAATGAAATTACGAAATAATCAAGAAATCACCGTTCACCTAACACTAGCAAACTCGCAAATGAACAACTGACTTAAATTTCTAACTTCACTAACTTATATCTCCTTCTCAATTTCCGTTCTCCTCTCCCCATCACACTTTTCGTAACGCTCTCGCATTCACCAGCTTACTCCCCAAGTCAAGTGTGCGTAAAGAAGTTTTACTTCAAAAATCCAGGTGTAATCCAACCTTAGGGTTTTCCTACTATCAGTTCACTCTTCTTCCCTATATATATATATATATATATATATATATATATATATATATATATATATATATATATATATATATATATATATATATATAAAGTATAATAAAATAAAGTAAGAAATAATGGGAAAAAGTTGTAAAACCTACAAAGCCTAAGTATATAAATATCTTGTTCAAATTTTCAATCGTTAAAAAATACTCTCTATTCATCCGTTCAAGTTCAAACACATTTTTTTAAAATTAGAAGTGGTTGGCACTTGATGTTAATACAGTTTTTCTAAATATTAAATCATTAATTAAATCAAAAAATGAATAAATAGTAACAAACAACAACAGTCCAACAGCATAATATAGAAAGGAAGTTCGTGCGCTGTGTCCCTGTTGCGTAATGTATACAGCGTTGAACTTCTAATCGAAAGGTCGTGGGTTCGAATCCCACCTGAGATGGTCTAACTTCCTAGAATGTCATTTTTCTATACTATTTTATAAGAATAATTAAATTTAACTAAAGAATAAATAGTAACAAAAGCAGACAAAAAATAGTCTAATACTCTATATAGAAAGGAAAATTAAAACTTTAAAAAAAATCACTTTCTATTTTGTCACTCATTATTGTGATTCTATAATATGTTTATACGTATTTATATTAACTACAACTATTTAATAAAAAGTGACTAAAATAAAATGTTTCTTTGTTGATATAAGTAGGATTTTTGATTTTTTTTTATATTACTTGTTTTTTCCTATATGCTACAGATAACTAACATCTGCTATACAAGAACTTGAGTATTAATTTCCCAAGATTTGAATACATATTCCTCTTAGTTACTAAATATATCCACAGTAGAAACAAATTATAATTCAATTCTGTATCATACAATTTCCTAAGAATTTATCTCTTCAGAAAAATTCTCAACACTAGATCACACACGTTAGGTTCTTCCGGAAATTGATAGATTTAGTAGAGGATGGTCAGAAGTAAAAGTGACATCTCGTTTACCCACTTTCCTACGGAAGTTCCTCATTCAAAACGTATGTCCGAGACTGCCCGAAGCAGTGGCCACTTCCCTGACCACACCAATCCGTTCCGCGGTCAAATGGGACTTCATCGGTGAGAGCCGTGACAAAATGTTATTGTTATTTCTCAGGGGATATGTTTACTTCTTCTAGCTCTTTTCCTGAAAGTAATCCATTGATAAAAAAAATAGATTTTCGTTCCTAAAAATAAGAAATTGGCTGCGCTTTTCTCAATAGGATTAATCTTTATTGGCTGTAGGGATTAGAAATTCGATTTATGAAAGGATTCTTTGTTTGTTTATTGATATTACTAAATGCGAGGGGAAAAACATGACGTGCAAAGAACAACACTGGACTGTGTATTCAGTTACCCACATATATAAAGTAAAACTTTATGGAACTTGAAATAATAGTTTTTCCTTATGGATTGTGTATCAAAGTAAAAGAAACAACTTTGTAAAAATATTCCTTGTATTTAATATCGGTATTATCTCTAATAATATTAGCGTTGTTTAGAAGTGCGATGTTCTGAATTTTACGCGCAGGGTGTTTCATACCCAAGGGTATTTACATTCAGTTTTTACCGTAAAATTTGCATACAAAGGTCAAAAAGGAAGAACAGTAGGAAATGCAATATGTTTATTACACTGCCCACACGTAAATTTAGTTTTCTGTTTTTTTATTAGGGTATTCAGTACATTGTTTGTACATTGCTTTAATCGCGAGAGAGTGCGATGTTTTCATTGTATCTTAATTTTTTTTAATTTCTTAGAAGCATTCCTGGCTGGTTTCTACATTTTTCTGTAAATCGAAACCCAAAACACTTAAAAAATCAGTGTTTGGTTCGATGCTTTAGTATGTGGTTTCTGAGTACTTAACAAAATAATTTTGCTTATTTATAGTTGCAACTATTTATGTGTGTGTGTGTGTGTGAACAACACAAAACATATTATCATTGGTTAATTATTACATTTTCTAGCCATTGAATATGGTGTGGTCATTTTATCAAGTGTAATAATTGCTCCCTCAGTTATATTATCTGGATTGATTTCAGTAGAGGAATCATATTTACTGTGTGTTACATAGTTCATCTAACGATCCTTCCTCGTCATTTCCGCAAAGAGACATTATTTATCCGAAAATACTGTTGTACTATATCTATTACATGCGTTGTATATATTAAATTATTTAAATATCACATTTCTTTATCATAACTACGATTGTTATAATTCCTAAATCTTTAATTACATGGTCAGTAAGAAGATTATATTTCCTTTCTATTTTTATATTAGTCCAATGATTCAGTAAATCATTTTAGATATTTTAATTTATTAGAAGACACACATAGAATACATGTTTACCACACAAAGAACATTACATGACTGGTTCTACAAGCTCAGACGACTTGTAGCGCCATCTATTCATTTTATATTTAATTTATAACAACAATGTTGCGACATAGTATAAAAAAGATTTTAAGGCGTACTCACGCATTTAGAACTGTAACGGAAATTCACGCGCAGGGTATGACATACCCGAAGAGTCGCTATCCAGAAATGTATCTTTAGAATTCATCTAAAAGCTTTGGCCTCTCATAGGATATGACTTTAAAATCAGCTAGCTACACGAGAAACTGTTAATTTTCCAAAATAAGGTTTAGATGGAGTCTTGAAAAAAGTTAGGCGGTGGGTATGACATACCCTGCTGGAGAAGTGCCGGGTTAAGAGGAATATAGTTGCAATATTAATCTCTTGGTATTAATCAAAATATCCTGCTTTATATAAATGCTACATGAACTTTCTTTTTCGATATAATTCTCTAAACTAGCAGATAAGCTTTTAATAGTGATTAGAATCTAATGCTGTGTCCTTCCTGGAGGGAAGGAATGAAAGTTGTCAGAGCCTGAGACAGGTTGAACTTCTAGCACGATAGATGGCGACACTATCTATCTCCACCTCAACAATTTAAGAACGGGAGTGAAATATCATTTAGCCCCCTGCATCCTTGGTTTCTGCTGCGACCGCCTACAAGACTTTTGGACCCGCTGACTTAATGAGCACGAATTCCGTGTGTTTTCGGAGGGTATTGGGTGGCATCGGGCATCGATCCCAGGACTTCAGGTCTGTCGTCCGATGCTCTAACCCAGAGGTCCCCTAACATTTTTGTCTCATAGACCCCTTGCAATGTTTTCTGGTGTGTGGTAGACCCCTGCTTACCTAATATTGAATTTTTGCTGATTTTTCAACTTGAATGTCTTTTTGACAGTTGATATAGATCAACTTTAAAAGATTTAAATTTCTAACTGTAGTGAAGTAAAGTAATTAGAATTTAAGAAACGCATGTTGATTAATTAAATAAAAATTTAATTAATTTATTAAAAAACTAAACAGCAAAGAAATTCTTTGATTGGGAGGGATGAATCTGGTACTTCAGTAACAAAGTTTCAGGGTTTGGTACCAATCGTGTCAGGTTTAATTTTCATACTCCTTTGTGAGTAGTGGCCAGTCTTTTGTTTTTCTCTCTCTTTTTTTTAGATTGGCAACCGCGCTGAAACTCTTTCTCATTAGAAAAAGCAATTAAAAGCTTTCTCAAGATATTTCATAATTCGGGATATATAACAGGTATAGCGGTGGATTAATGGTCCTTGTTTTAATAAAACTTATTCTGCCACATTGCAACTACAAATTAAACTAATTCGATTTAGTAAATAAATCTACTTAATAAGTAAAATATTGTTTCCACTTGATTTAATTTTTTTTAAATTAAAGTCACGATCTAGTTTAAAGTGAGCCACTATCGTAGACCTCCATTCAATCCTCATGGACCCCATAATTCTTTTGTTGCTGACGTGGACCCCTTGCAGTTCGTCATAGACTCCTGGAGGTCTATATAAACCACTTTGGGAATCACTACTTTAATGAATAGGCTATCCACGGCTCACTTAGAATCTAATGGGGCCATCTTAGAATCCCCGACCCCATTAGAAACTTTTTCTGCTCGCCTTGGATGGTTCTCGAAGGTAGTTTGCGAGTTGCAATTGATTTCCCCCGAATGGCCCAAGTCTATACGAATAAGGTCTGGAAATCTAATTGGAAAATCAATTCAAGAAATATCCTCACTTTCAAGGCATTCGTTAACGAGATGGAACTCTATGTACTTCATGTTGTCTTCCATTAAAATAAAACCAGACCTAATTGCACCTAAGAAAAGGCCAACATAAGGCTCCAGGACCTCGTCCCTATACCTCACAACAGTCACAATGTCTTTTGCAAAGACATAACAGTGTGTGTAACAATCCAAAGTGATGGCTGCCCAAAACATTGAGCCTCTGCTTTTGTAATGGTCGATTTATGGAAGATTGGAGGGCAGATAGCGCAGGCCCTGTTTTTCTCCAATATGTTTTTGCCACTTTTTCCTATACAGAAACCTCTGCAAAAGTGCTAGAGATCATCAACTAAACCTATAAAAATTCTCTTAATTTTGAACACCAGTGCATATGTTTTGCACTACAGTACTACAGCATAAAATTATCAAAACGATATATGGTAGAAAAACATATACAAAGATTAAGAACTGAGATAAATGCATACCAATATGATAGCGTTTGCATTTAAGTTACTCAGCCATGTATTGGGAATCGTGGAAGGGGGAGGTCCGCGACAACAGGCTGATACTTAAAAAGAGGTCCACGGCGTTCGAAAGTTTAAGAGCCGCTGCATCATGTATATATAACTAAAAGAACAAGAAAAATTAATGTTTACGTCTTGACACTAGACATATCTTCTCTGCTACTATCAATTTTTCTTTCGGGAGAAATGTTGTTAATTTATTATATATTATTGTGTGACGATATACTGACTGAGCCACAAAAATGTCTGTTGAGGGCCACATCCTGCCCGCAGATCGTGAGTTTGACACCCCTGATTTATGCGTTCAAATAAAATATGGAGCATTAAAAAAATATCGAAAAAGTTTTTTTCTATCTCGTGGCATGAAGTATGTTTCGCTGTATTATATGAGTTTCATAAAACTAAAGGCTTAGAAATATACCTTAGAATATCTGAAATGTTTTAACATCTTCATTATATGTGCAGTATTTAGAGATAAATTGATTTTTTATAATCATACGTGGCAAGTATAAGGAAGGGACTGGAACGATGCTTAATTTATAAAAATAAAAGGAATATATTAACATTTATTTACTATCTGATTTAAATAGCATAAATGAAATTCCTCGTGTCAATGACTAAATATGAAACGACCTTGCCAAACGCAATTTTTTTAGGTCGTACTTTAAAATTTCTTCCTTCACTTACAAGGATGAAAAAGGATATTATTTACAAAAAAGGAGCTTGAATATCAGCTTTATTTTTAAACTACATTCAATTATATAAGTAGAATTTTTGTGGTAGCACGGTTTATGCAAAAGAAAATTCCCCGAAGAATTTTTTCCCCGAAAAAAGAAAATTTTAGTGCATTACTTTTGTAATAAAGAGGTATCTTCTTTTTAATAAATAGCATGATTTCTTTATAAATATATAATATGATGATCATTTCTGGGGATTTATGCGTACAAAAAAGGAGTTACATGTTTTCAAACGGGCTATTCCTTTTCTTTAATCAAAAACCACACTATTCGATGTAATATATATTTTTATTTCGTCGGCTTGGTGGCTTAGAGATAGCATGCCCAATTCATAGGCCCAATATTTCGGGTTCGATTCCGGCAGGAATCGGTACATTTTCTAGATGCAAAAACCGTAGGCATGTATGTTATATGCTTATGAGGCATGTTTAATATCTCTTGAGCAACAAAACGTCTCTGGTGTTCTGGTCATAATTAAGCCACGACAATATCTAGCATTCGGTGAGAGTTTGAAATGAATTAATTCAAGCATTCAAATTCGGTAGAGAGAACCAACACGAGATGGAGCCACCATGAAATGGCTCTCACATTTGGAGACTTGTCATGTTTTCAAAGGCTTGGCGGCAAATATGCAGCCTATTAGAAGAAAATATAAGATATATCTTCTCTTCAGTTTATAATTAATTCATATTCTGAAAATTAGGACATTTTAAGATGTTTATTTTGTATTTCTTATCATAATTCCGTTATTTATTATGTTTATAAAAGTAACTACTTACATACGCGTCTTCCTGTATACTGAGATTGCATGATTGTTTATTAAAGCTGTATAATACTTAGAAGTAAAATCGCGGCTTTTTAAGATAAAGTAATTCTGATTCCTGACTAAATATCGAACATGGCATTTGATCTGCCACGTCTTTTGTCCAAATTTTCTAAAGATAAAACTGGCTGAATCAAATTGATTTCTTTTCTTGAAATATCGTCGCTAAAAATTCTCTTATATAAATATTATTTATGAAGAAGACTATATTATGCAATAGGTCGTTCATTGTTTAATGGAACCCATTTTGTAAGTTATTTACTCTTTATCATTTTGAGATAAAACTTTGGAAAACTTCGGAATAATCGCCTATTAATGCTTTCTTTTGATTGAAATATAAAATAAAAGAACTATTTTGAAAATGACAGTCGGCTCGAAGGTTACGCAACTATGCTTTCCGAGGAGAAATATTCGTAACAACAAATTAAAAACATCTCGGTTATTGCCTTTCAAAAAAAGATATTTCTAATATATTAAATTTGAAAGGAAATAAAGTCTGGTTGAAAGTGAAAGTCTGGTTGAAAACATGACCGTGAAACCTCATCCAAAGACTGTTCGAACGCAGATAACTATCAAGAAAGTGAAGCCTTGGATTTTAAAAAGAAAACCCGCTGACCCAATGATTGATTACATCGAAACTAGGAATCTTTTCCGGCACTATAAGTACTATCATTCGTAAAAGATTTCAATCTTAACAAGATATTTAAACCTTAAGTTCATCTCCTTTTGCAAAAACATATCGCTGAAAGAAAAACAAATTGTAGAAAACTATATGAAAAACATTTACAGCTAAAAAATGGAAATTTGTGGTAATACTCGATGACGCATGAGTATATTTAAGCAATTGTTATAAAAAAGGGTCAATTTTGGATCAATTTGGACAAAATTGGCATGGCAGAACTAAGAAAAAGTTTGCTTTCATGGAAAATTTGAGCAAGAGCTATTGTTACGAATAATGGTTAAAAGGGAAATTTCTACAAAAAATGCGGAATTTAGGAATAGAAATTAATTTTCAAAATCGCTTCCATAAAGTGTGAACGACCATCTGCATCGTAATAGAATGAGAGCTGAATAGTTTTAACACCTGGCTATACGTCAGTTCAGCTTTGCTACATGTTTACTGAAGCATTTTAGTGAACTCAAATTATGTATATAATTTTTTATAAGGAATTAAATTTTTATGCTTTCAAGATACAGGGTACAGTAAGTGATATGCTGCATTTGTAAAATATCCGCGAGGAATGTCGTATTCTTCAACTTAAATGCACAGTGTAAAGTTTTAGATTCTGCTTAGAGAATACAATAATTGAAGACACAAGACATTTTACTGCTCCATTTACAGTTCTTATTGTTTCATTCTCCTGCAAATTTATGTTGACTGACCAAAATAAAATCTATGCTATTTTTCTTCTATAATTTACTAAATTACGCCAATGAGAATATTACCTTTCTGGAACTATCGGTAAACAAGTTTTCAAAATTGAAATGCTCCCTCTTTTCAATAAAACTATAATTGATTCATACTCCACTTCAAATAAATGAAAAGTTAAATAAGACTGGATTCAGTGAACAAATGAAAAACCTTTAAAGCTGACATTTTCCGTTCGATTTTTAGAACAATCATTTTATCATTTATTGGCGTAGTTTGAATTTTTAATAAGTTTTGGAACTTAATTTTTCATATTGCAGTTAAGTTCATTTCATTTATTTTATATTTATTTTTAGACATATTTTCAGACAGTTCTTATTTAAAATAAATCAAAGATCTATTAGTGGAAATTATTAGAAAATATATTTTCTGCTAAATTATATGAAAATTGCTGCTTCAATATTAAATGAAAATATAATGTCATGTTATTTAATTATACATTAAGAGAAATTTTATTAAAATTCTTGAATTTTTCCCTAATATGTTTAAATGGTTATGTTATAACAAAAAACGGGTATATTGCACAGTTTGGAATTAGAGAGAAAATATTTCCAAACTATATATATTCAATTGATGTTCTTTAATATAGCAATTTTATTTTAAGTTATTTATTACACGAAATAAAGTAAATTCTCAAACATATACCTTTTCATGGAAATAAAAATCTAGATATCTTAACCTGACTAATATTATAAACACGAAAAATTGTTTGGATGTATGTTATTCTTTCCCGCAAAAACATCTGAATGAATTTAAATGAAACTATGCAATATTATAGCTTATATATCTGAATAACACATGGGCTGTAATTTATAAAGATATTGTGTGAATTTTTCAAAATATAACGTAATTGTTAAGAAAGTAGGAAAAAATCTTCCATTTGCGAAAAAGTCCGCGACAGCATATATCTATCGTTTTTGTGTGAAGCAAAACTTTCCCTCTTTGTTTTGTCTACGTCATGCCTTAGTGCACACTCGCTTTTAAATTGTTCCTTTCATCAAGGTAATCACTTTTTTTTATTTCATGATAAAACCATAGAGAGGGGGTGACAAGATTTTAACATAAAATAAATACAATAGAAAGTAATATTAGGGTATTACACTTCCAGATATAAATAACTTACACTATTTTAAGCGTTCATTACATAAAATGTGTAACAATGTGTTACTTTTGCTGAGCTGAGATCAGCTTAGGATGGTGTTTTCAAAAATTGACTGAGAAGAGAGTTGCGGGGAGTTATAAATAAATAAAAATCCCTTTTATGAGCTATTAGATCTACAGACTTCAAATTCAACAAATATGTTTTTTTTATTTTCAGTTTAGATATGCAATTTTTTTTTATTTGCATTTAACGTAAATTTAACTCATTAGAAACTTCTTTATCCTTCAATCTGTATTGTTTAGTTTTTCAATTTACCCGTGCTTCACACGGGTATACCAAATGGTATATATATATATATATATATATATATATATATATATATATATATATATATATATATATATATATACTAGCCGTTACCCACCCGCTTCACTGGGTATTTCACGATGTTGTATACATGTATACTGTTTACATATATATAAATTATTGATATCTAGCCTTAGGAATTCGATTGTATTGAAAAATATATTTATAGCTGTTACACTCTCGCCCCTTCATATAAAAAGAACATAAATTATGATATCTAACTTCTATTTATATCTAAAAAAGAAGTAGAAAGATTTTTTTCGCTCACTTAACCTAAAAATCAAGTGGATTTCTACCAAAGCAACTTTCAGTGGATCTCTACTCCATAAAATAAACATGCGTGCTAAATTTTAAGTCTAAATCTAACAGAGCAAAAACGGAATTTTTATCATCAATATCTAGTTGACAGCATTCTTAGCGGATCCCAATTCAACAAAAAAAGCATGCAAACCAAATTTTATTATTATTTTCCTAGTAGATCTAAAACGGGAATCTTGTCTATCAATACGCCCCAATAACTCTCCTCGCTTCCCCCTGGAGTTGATTTCTGTAAAATTCATTCTTAGTGGGACTCTATTCAACTAAAGAAAAGTGCTCAACAAATTTCAAGTAAATGAGTTAAATTCAAAAACAGGAATTTTTCTATAACACGCCTTAATCCCTCGCAACCCCACTCCTTTGGGGTCCGTTTTCAAAAATTTTTGTAAAAGGAACTTTATTCCATTATCGGAACTTACCTTCTAATTTTAAAGCAGGGGGTTCTATTAGTTGAAAAGCGGAAATATTTATCTATTACGCCCCTTAATCCCCCTCAGTGACCCATGGGGATCAATTTTCCCCAAAACTATTTTGTAGCGGATCTCTACACCATGAAAGGAATTCGCTTACCAAATTTTAAGACTGTACGTCTAATAGTTTAAAAATGGAAATAATTATCTTTAACGCCCCCTAAAGCGCCCCCGGAATGCCACTTTGGAAACGATTTTCACAAAACCCATCTTATGGAAGATGTCTACTCAGTGAATGGAATCTGCTTATACGCAATTTCAAGATTTTACGTCGAATAGTTTAAAAAAGGAGTTAATTGTCTATAACGCTCCTTAATTCTCCACAACGCCACTTGGGGTCGATTTTCACAAAACCCATTCTGTAGAGGATCTGTACTCTATGAAAGGAATCCGCTTATCAAATTTCAAGACTGTACGTCTAATAGTTTAAAAATAGAAATAATTATCTATAACGCCCCTTAAGCCCCCGCAACGCCTCTTAGGAAACGATTTTCACAAAACCCATCTTATAGCGGATCCCTACTTAATGAATGGAATCAGCTTACTAAATTTTGAGATTTTACGTCTAATAGTTTAAAAAAGGAGTTAATTGTCTATAACGCCACCTAATACTCTACAACGCCACTTGGGAGTCGATTTTGACAAAACCCATTTTGCAGCGGATCTGTACTCTATGAAAGGAATCCGCTTATCAAATTTCAAGACTGTACGTCTAATAGTTTAAAAATAGAAATAATTATCTATAACGCCCCTTAAGCCCCCGCAACGCCTCTTAGGAAACGATTTTCACAAAACCCATCTTATAGCGGATCCCTACTTAATGAATGGAATCAGCTTACTAAATTTTGAGATTTTACGTCTAATAGTTTAAAAAAAAGGAGTTAATTGTCTATAACGCCACCTAATACTCTACAACGCCACTTGGGAGTCGATTTTGACAAAACCCATTTTGCAGCGGATCTGTACTCTATGAAAGGAATCCGCTTAACAAATTTCAAGACTGTACGTCTAATAGTTTAAAAATGGAAATAATTATGTATAACGCCCCTTAAGCCCCCGCAACGCCTCTTAGGAAACGATTTTCACAAAACCCATCTTATAGCGGATCCCTACTTAATGAATGGAATCAGCTTACTAAATTTTGAGATTTTACGTCTAATAGTTTAAAAAAGGAGTTAATTGTCTATAACGCCACCTAATACTCTACAACGCCACTTGGGAGTCGATTTTGACAAAACCATTTTGCAGCGGATCTGTACTCTATGAAAGGAATCCACGTATCAAATTTCAAGACTGTACGTCTAATAGTTTAAAAATGGAAATAATTATCTATAACGCCCCTTAAGCCCCCGCAACGCCTCTTAGGAAACGATTTTCACAAAACCCATCTTATAGCGGATCCCTACTTAATGAATGGAATCAGCTTACTAAATTTTGAGATTTTACGTCTAATAGTTTAAAAAAGGAGTTAATTGTCTATAACGCCACCTAATACTCTACAACGCCACTTGGGAGTCGATTTTGACAAAACCCATTTTGCAGCGGATCTGTACTCTATGAAAGGAATCCGCGTAACAAATTTCAAGACTGTACGTCTAATAGTTTAAAAATGGAAATAATTATGTATAACGCCCCTTAAGCCCCCGCAACGCCTCTTAGGAAACGATTTTCACAAAACCCATCTTATAGCGGATCCCTACTTAATGAATGGAATCAGCTTACAAAATTTAGAGATTTTACGTCTAATAGTTTAAAAAAGGAGTTAATTGTCTATAACGCCACCTAATACTCTACAACGCCACTTGGGAGTCGATTTTGACAAAACCCATTTTGCAGCGGATCTGTACTCTATGAAAGGAATCCGCGTAACAAATTTCAAGACTGTACGTCTAATAGTTTAAAAATGGAAATAATTATGTATAACGCCCCTTAAGCCCCCGCAACGCCTCTTAGGAAACGATTTTCACAAAACCCATCTTATAGCGGATCCCTACTTAATGAATGGAATCAGCTTACTAAATTTTGAGATTTTACGTCTAATAGTTTAAAAAAGGAGTTAATTGTCTATAACGCCACTTAATACTCTACAACGCCACTTGGGAGTCGATTTTGACAAAACCCATTTTGCAGCGGATCTGTACTCTATGAAAGGAATCCGCTTATCAAATTTCAAGACTGTACGTCTAATAGTTTAAAAATGGAAATAATTATCTATAACGCCCCTTAAGCCCCCGCAACGCCTCTTAGGAAACGATTTTCACAAAACCCATCTTATAGCGGATCCCTACTTAATGAATGGAATCAGCTTACTAAATTTTGAGATTTTACGTCTAATAGTTTAAAAAAGGAGTTAATTGTCTATAACGCCACCTAATACTCTACAACGCCACTTGGGAGTCGATTTTGACAAAACCCATTTTGCAGCGGATCTGTACTCTATGAAAGGAATCCGCGTAACAAATTTCAAGACTGTACGTCTAATAGTTTAAAAATAGAAATAATTATCTATAACGCCCCTTAAGCCCCCGCAACGCCTCTTAGGAAACGATTTTCACAAAACCCATCTTATAGCGGATCCCTACTTAATGAATGGAATCAGCTTACTAAATTTTGAGATTTTACGTCTAATAGTTTAAAAAAGGAGTTAATTGTCTATAACGCCACCTAATACTCTACAACGCCACTTGGGAGTCGATTTTGACAAAACCCATTTTGCAGCGGATCTGTACTCTATGAAAGGAATCCGCGTAACAAATTTCAAGACTGTACGTCTAATAGTTTAAAAATGGAAATAATTATCTATAACGCCCCTTAAGCCCCCGCAACGCCTCTTAGGAAACGATTTTCACAAAACGCATCTTATAGCGGATCCCTACTTAATGAATGGAATCAGCTTACTAAATTTTGAGATTTTACATCTAATAGTTTAAAAAAGGAGTTAATTGTCTATAATGCCACCTAATACTCTACAACGCCACTTGGGAGTCGATTTTGACAAAACCCATTTTGCAGCGGATCTGTACTCTATGAAAGGAATCCGCTTATCAAATTTCAAGACTGTACGTCTAATAGTTTAAAAATGGAAATAATTATGTATAACGCCCCTTAAGCCCCCGCAACGCCTCTTAAGAAACGATTTTCACAAAACCCATCTTATAGCGGATCCCTACTTAATGAATGGAATCAGCTTACTAAATTTTGAGATTTTACGTCTAATAGTTTAAAAAAGGAGTTAATTGTCTATAACGCCACCTAATACTCTACAACGCCACTTGGGAGTCGATTTTGACAAAACCCATTTTGCAGCGGATCTGTACTCTATGAAAGGAATCCGCGTAACAAATTTCAAGACTGTACGTCTAATAGTTTAAAAATGGAAATAATTATGTATAACGCCCCTTAAGCCCCCGCAACGCCTCTTAGGAAACGATTTTCACAAAACCCATCTTATAGCGGATCCCTACTTAATGAATGGAATCAGCTTACTAAATTTTGAGATTTTACGTCTAATAGTTTAACAAAGGAGTTAATTGTCTATAACGCCACCTAATACTCTACAACGCCACTTGGGAGTCGATTTTGACAAAACCCATTTTGCAGCGGATCTGTACTCTATGAAAGGAATCCGCGTAACAAATTTCAAGACTGTACGTCTAATAGTTTAAAAATGGAAATAATTATCTATAACGCCCCTTAAGCCCCCGCAACGCCTCTTAGGAAACGATTTTCACAAAACCCATCTTATAGCGGATCCCTACTTAATGAATGGAATCAGCGTACTAAATTTTGAGATTTTACGTCTAATAGTTTAAAAAAGGAGTTAATTGTCTATAACGCCACCTAATACTCTACAACGCCACTTGGGAGTCGATTTTGACAAAACCCATTTTGCAGCGGATCTGTACTCTATGAAAGGAATCCGCGTAACAAATTTCAAGACTGTACGTCTAATAGTTTAAAAATGGAAATAATTATGTATAACGCCCCTTAAGCCCCCACAACGCCACTTAGGAAACGATTTTCCTCCTCCCCCTCCTTACATATAACAATGCATTGAATTATATAATACTACACTTTGAATGGCACTAAAGCTACAATATGAATTGACCACTGTTGTACATAGGCGTCTCGCTCTACCAGTACGTTAAGTACCTCGAACGTATATATACGTTTTTCCATAATACAGTATTTTCTGTGCACTGCTATCCATAAAATTATTTCGAAGGCTTTGAAATGCAATAAAAAGGCCTTGACAGTTTTTGCGAGGGATTTATTTGTATCAGAGAATTTTTCTCCCACGCGTTTACTCCTTTTCTTACACACACACCCTCTCACCTTACATCACATACGGGTGCCTACATGAAAACGGGAGGAATTGGGGAGCAAATTGCATAATTTTTAATCGGCAATTAATGGATTATTTATAAATGGTGCAAATTATCAAGATAAGCGTTGAATTTTGTATATAATTTTATATATTGCAAGCCATTAGGGACACTGGTAGTTATTAAACTTTTTTCCAAACTTAGTCTTGTTAAATTTTTTATCAAGCACATATTGTGCAGTACTGATTTATTCATAAGAGTATTATATCAGTGCAAATTATAATCTTAATTTTGTTATGTCAGAATATATTTTGCTTGTTTACATTCAGTAAATTAATAAATTTTTTTAATAATTTTGTTTACATCTTATCAAATTCTGGGTTTCTCAAATTTTCAAACCGTTTCTCTAACTGTGGGGCGCACTTCACAGGTCGCCCCTGCAACACCCATTAAGAATCGATATCGATTTCCGCAATATCCTTGAGAAAGGGAACATGCCTATCAAATTTTAAGCTTGCACGGTGTAATGGAGATATCGTGGTAAGTGAGTGAATGACAAAGTGACTCAAAATTGTGTGTGTGTGTGTGAGTGAGTTATCTTCTTTATAAATAAATATATATATATATATATATATACGTAAAAATTCAGGTTGAACCTATGTAGATAAAACGTACTAAATGAATGTTCTAAGGAATAGCATAATATTCTAAATATAACCTTTCTTTCAGCTACTTAATCCTGTATATAAATAAGCATTAATTCCTTTGATCACTGATCTATTTGGTTATCCTAATTGTTATAGAAGTTTCATTTTAAGGAAAATCACTTCCCCTTTATTGAATTATGTTGTTGTTTTCAAAAATTTTCTTGTTCACGAGATCACCTCCCATAAAAATAAAAACACGTTTTGTTGTTTGCATAAAAACACTAGTGCGTTTATTTTAAACACAACGTGCTTGTAATCCCAGAAAATGAAGGATTCATTATAGATGCTTTTCCCAGAAAGAGTTTTTAAGATGCTCATTAAGTATTTTGTTTGTAAATTAAGCCTAACAACAAAGCATTTCTATCAGTTGAGGATGAAATTAGTCCATCTTTAATACCAATAATTCAGTGCAGTGAGCCGTGTATTGCAACAGTATTTTTTTTAGAAGTACTTTGGAAAATCCGTAGTTTTTTAGCATCTACTAAAGTAATCAGTCTAATTTCAGGTTAATTATTGTTTTTCTTTATAATAACCTTATTTCCGAGTATAAACAAGGGGTAGCATTTTTATAAATTTTATAAAAAATAAAGAAACAACCTTCGTAATTTACATGGCCGAATAAGTTACCTTCTTATATGCAAGACGAAATGAATGGAGGCAACATGAATCTATACATTCCAAAAATACACGTATAAAATATTTTTATTTCAAATAGGCGTGTGTGTGTGTTCCACAGTAGTTCAATGAATTTGATCGAGAACTCGTAGTCAGCATTGTCGTTGGCTTCGAACCCCAGCACTACTGAAGATGCGGGTAAAAGGGATGATACGTGTTAAACCGGTCGAGGGTCAAAGCTGTTTTGTGAGCATTGTGGAAGTTACAGAATAGAGTATTATCTTGACCAAAGTGCAAAATTTTGAGTTCCGTCACTAATAGCATTCGCGCATTTTCAAAGTGATAAAAAAACATTGATTTCAGATAGGTATTGAAGTTACAAAAAATACTAGTTTCTTTAAGTGCCCCATAATACAAGAAATCAAACAGAGAAGTTATTTCAATCATTTCACATTTGTATTTTATGTTATTTTTTACAATACAATTGTCTTTGATATGTTTCCTGTAATGATGTTATACAATTTTGAATGTGTGACTTGCACGTAGTATACATTCTACATTTTTAACCTTCTTATTCATCCATATTTTCTCATAGCCTTATGTATAATCTTAATATTTCAAATTATATAATGTGATACCATTTAACTTTTATTTAAAAAAAAGTTAGGTTTTAATATTTCTTTATTGCATATTCAACAGACAATGAAAGGTGAAATAATGTTAATATTATATAAAAAAGAGTTTAAAAAATGAGCTTATAGCACATTTAGCATTAAAATTACTATGACGATAGCATTTAAAAAGAACATACAAATAATCGTAAAATAGTTATAAGAAGTATTTTAGGTCTTTTATTTATTTTTTGCGCGTGTTAAATTATATTTGTTGAAGCAAAAAAAAAAGTAAATAGTTTTCGTATCAATTATCTAAATGTTCTGGCTTCATAATATTAATAAATGTTCATCACAGTTGAACTTTGCAATTATAGATGCAATTATAATATAGTCTATAATCACGAACGTTAAAGTAATCTTACTCTAAGTTATGATGCTTAACAGGCATTGTATAACTTCAATTAAATTCGAAATGACAGATTCTGTCTTTCAGTATGCCGAAGTACCAAGGAAACTTGGATAAATTCCAGTTTATTTTTCTTTTTTATAGAAAGCATTTTACGAAACTCTTAAGAAATTGAAATAAAGAATAAAATTTAAGTTGATTTAAAAACGTTTAGTATAAAATGTACTGACTTACTTTCTAGTCCACTATTTATTTCGTTCTACAAAAATAAACAAATAAATCAGAGGAAAACGTTTTACTCCCCGATAATAGAGGCAATATTTCTTTCCTTCTTCAACTGAAGTATCACGATTTTACGATATTTGAAAGCTTTATATATATATATATATATATATATATATATATATATATATATATATATATATATATATATATATATATATATAAATGGGCTTAATCGAAATGCGAACCTCATTTTTATCTATAGTTTGGTTTATTTCAATCCACGATTTTTTAAAACCAAGCAAATAAACATTAATTACCGTAATTTATAGCATTATATATGCAAAGATCAGTTAATATGAAGGATAAAATGAACTATATATACATAAGATACTCTATAGTACCAAAATTAAAACTTTGTAACTTAATATTTAATTTTTATTACATAGTGCATTGACTACATTCCTAATTAATATGAAGATATATTATAAATAATTAATATTTTTATAAAATGTATCTTAATAAATTAAATTACGTACGCTAAACATTTCTTTCTATTCAATCACTTAGCGCGGGATGAGAATTTTGTGATGGTTTCTTTAATGAATATTATTTAAAGCCAATTTTTGTTTAATGTATCGTATACTATGCTTTTATAATATTTTCAGAGCATTTTTGACGTGCATAATATATCCTTTTATATAATGTTAACTGCGAGTATTTAAATGAAATTAGTTTTCAAAACAATAATATATTGTGTGTATTACACAGAAGTTACAATTTTTTATTCAATTACAATTGGTAAGATTCATGATTTGTTTTCTAATTATTACATCACTAAATACGAAGAAGGAATGCTCAATTTATTTTTTAAAAAAATAAAAGTACTAATTGCATCAAATGCTGTTCCTGCTATCAATATAATTAGGTCTCAGAAAACTCTTGTAGAATAGAAGAGAGAAATTTAGAAGAAATAAACACCCGCTCTGTAGTTTTTCTCATCTTCTAATTGAACCTTCATGGAATAAGGTACATTTCCAAAAGCCCTCACATGGGTCTGAAATGGATGTGGCCAACCTTTTTAGGAAGAGTGCTACTTTCAGATAAAAAATAATTAAAAAGACTTAGTACTCTCTTTGAAATACTTTCTTTATTTATGTATTTAAAAATTATATTTTAACATTTTATATATATATATATATATATATATATATATATATATATATATATATATATATATATATATATATATTTATATATATATATATATATGTAATGTTTCTAATCAAGAAAATGATAGTAGATGAAACTTTTCACATATTATTCACACAATTTTAAAAATTTAATATTTTTTTTTTTGAAAATTTTAAAAATTTTAAAATCCTTCTCCTTTTGTAATTATTTATTTTTTGAGCTGAAATTTTTTGTAATATTCTTATAGATGTTATAAACAACTTTAGGGATCGATTTTACAGTAACTTAATTCATTTTTAAAAAGAATAAAATGTTGATATGCATGCTGAAAATCAACGAAAAAGCCAATATATCTCTTACATATTAATTTTTTTAAAAAAAATATTCAGTTTACAGCAAACAGAATCCCTAACTCTGTTACGCTTTATATGCAACACACAGAAAAATAGTTGTGGAAGGAGTAACATTTTAAATGCACTAATGTTTCGAAAAACACAAACTGAGAAAAACCACTTAAAAGTTTACAATTATGAAAAAAAATACAATAAGCTTAAATAAACTTAAAATACCCCTTTAAGATGTTAGTTATATATTTTTCTTTAAAATAATTGCATTTCGTATTTTTTTAAACCCATACATTTTTATAAATGATCAATTTTAAGAAGGTATTAATTGCATAAGAAAATTCAAGAAAAATATGTTAAAATTTTTTTTTTTTTGTCGCGACAGAAAGTTTATTTTTTTTCTTCAGATAATATTGAAGAATTATATTTGTATAAAAACATATTAGGAATAAGAACTGAAATTATGAAATTATTCATATAAAATGCCTTATTTCAAAAATTTTACATGCACACATTTTACAGAGAAGAAAAATTACATTATTGTATTGCCTCGAAAATATTCTGCTTTATACATTATTCATTCTTTTTTATGTTTATTATTTCTCTTTGTAAAATAGATTTTTTTATCTTAACCTTTTTTTTTAGCTTTTTTTTTCTAAAAAAGGGGAGTGGTTGAATTGCCTAATTTGTTTTCAAATGAAGTTTTAATCACAACTTCTAACTTTCCGACTTCCACAAATGATATATGAATCGAAAGAAAATAATGCAAAGAATAAGATTAAATAAAATTTAAAAAAACGATAGGTTGGTCATTTTTGGGGTACCAAGCGTGCCACTTCCAACTTTTCGAACAAATGAAAAGTTTAAAAATGTTACTTATTTTGTAACTTCTACGCAAAGAGCACATTTTAATACAAGTTTAATAGCGAGAGTTTAAAAACAATATAATAAATGGGACCAAAGAACAAACTTAAATTTTATTTCCAATCAGTTCAGTTAATTGTGAACGATACTTGGATATTGACCTGTTCATAATTGAAAACATTTGTTCACACAAACATATGTTAATGCAAATGTACAACAATATCTGACAGAAGCAAATCGTGTAAATTTGAAAAATTGCTTTTTATCTCAAATTTCCACAAAACCCTATAGAATATCTTATATTTGATTTTCATTGTAGAATGGTGCTGTATACGCAAATTTGGAGATGAATTTCAGGTGGGTTATGATTAATATTTTGAAGAACAATTGAAAAAGGGATTGTGAAAAAAATCTGCATTTTTTTTCATCTTCAAAATCATTAAACCTAGCACGGAAAGAATCTTGCAAAAGTGAATATTAAACTTTTAAATCCATCACAGCTTGGAGCACTGTTAACTTTGGTGAATAGTTCCTGCATTAATATGAAATATGTTAATTTTTTTCTCCAACATCAGGACAAAAAAACCCCAAACGTTTGTCCACAAAAAAAGGTATTTAACCTACGAGGGTAGGAAAAATATAACTTTTTCTCTGTAATCATAAATTTAAATTATTTTAATGTCCCATAATATTGGTTAGAAAAGCTGAATCACATAGCCTGTCTTCTTTCTAGTATAGCAAATGCCCACTGGACAGTCCAGTACTTCTTCCAGATATTTTAAATACTTTCTCTCAAATTCCAAAATCTCGCGATTGAAAAAAAGCTTTTGAAAACCAACTAATTCAACAATGCAAGTGCAATCTCTGCATGACAAATTTCCACTTTTAAGTTATCCGACTACGTTCGGAACTGTGAATTTAAAAAAGCACATAAATGGACATTTTTCATGATATTTAGTGTCACTCAGATTAGAATACATGCATAAAATTATTTTAAAGATATTTTGACAAAAATAATTTATTTAAATATAATAATTTGGCAAAAAATTAACTTAGAATAATCTTTCTTCCAAATTTTCTCCTTTTGTGAAAAATGGTTCTATTATAATAATATTTTGACTGTATATAGCTCAGACCTCTCTACAGAGGCTCAACTAGAATTTGTGAAAAATTACCACCACTTGAAATAATTAATGGCGTTTTTTTCTTAAAATTGCTCCCCTCTGTTGTCGTAAAATATGAATAAAACCATTGCTAAGTTATATATTTCAAAAATTCTAGTTGAGTCTCTGAACAGAGGTCTGAGCTACATACAGGCAAAATATTATTATAATAGAAGCATTTTTCACTAAAGGAGAACATTTGGAAAAAAGATTATTCTTAGTTAATTTTGTGCCAAAATATTGTATTTAAATACATGTTTTTTGTCAAAATGTCCTTAAAACTATGTTATGCATATATTCTTATCTAAGTGACACTAAATATCATGAAAATTATTCATTTATGCGCTTTTGCAAAATCACGGTTTCGAACTTAGTCGGATAACTTAACTCATTTCAGTTTATTTAAAATAAATTTTGATTTTAGGGGAAAAGGTTTGTTTAAGACAACCACATTTCAATAAAATTTGTAAAAAAAAATCAATATTTATTATTATCTTTTTAAAAAATTTTTAAGTCTTTACGCTCCACTGTTATAACTCCGCTGTGCCTCAATGTGGCACGTGGGCTGCGGATTGCCACCCCTTGCTCTAAAATAACGTTTCCCAACCGATGTTCGCACAGAATTTTGAAGTTCATAGGAGGTTCAAATGGGTTTACAAGAAAACATTTTACTTCGGGGACAACAATAGGAACTTAAAGTTTTATGATAAATGGTAAAATTCTTGGAATTTGAGTTAAGACAATATGTGTTGATGGGAAAATCTCAGAAAAATTAAACTATTAAAAGAATAATAACTTTTGAAAAAGTAAATGATTCAAATATACGGAATAGCTAACTTTTTTTTATTAGAAATCGTATAAACTCGAATTCCCTTTAGGGCAGATTACTTGCTTTATTTTTAGGTTTTATTGAATGAGAAATGAAGTAAAATCTTTCTTAAAACAATTCCTATATTGGAATGAAAATTAAATTTGATTTCTTAAAATATTTAATTCGAAAAGTAATAAGAGTTAAAAATCATAATTTAAACGACAAATCTGGTAATCTTTTGATATCATATAAATAATTAATGCGTCTTTTTTTAATTTTATATAATTTTAATAAATACTTATAATTAGTTCACTTTCGCTATGTGTAATATAATTAAGGAAAAACAGAGGAAGAATGTGTGTTTTAAGGGATTTTAGTTTCTTTATGTACAATCCCATCTAATGAGAGAAAGTAAAATTCAAATGGAAAGAAATAAAATGCGTATGTTAACAATGTATTGGTTTTCTAAAAAAAAGTGGATGGATTTCAAAGAAATATTTAATGAAATATTTATTATAATTGTTTTTTGTTCTATAATTAATGATAAAAATCTTGAAATAAACAATACTATATAACTGGTGCAAGAAAACAAAATTTATATATTTCGTTTTTTTCTGAAAATAAATTAATAATTCTTATCATATAGTGTTGATTTGATTTTAAAATTGTTAGATCTATCTTTATTTTCTTTTTACAGAAGTATAACAAGAATTCTCTATTTTTGAGTACACGCACTTAGAACAGTATTTAAAATATTCGCACATTATGGACTAACTATTAACGAATCAATTTTATTTAATAAAAAAAATACAATTTTTTAGGTTTAGAGGCATTATAAAAGTAAACTGCCATTTGGAGAATCTGTAACAATAGCAACAAGCTGAATAATATTAGAAAGAAAGATTATATAAGTTTCTTTTATATCAGTAAGAATTCTTCAAATAAATTTTAAATCCAAAATATTTTTTTTCTGATTTAAAGTTAATTCTGGGCCAGTTATCACAGCAAATAATGATACTTTCCCGATAGAGGAAGGAAGTACAATGGGCTCAATTTATGTGACGCCATAGTCACATGATAATGATAACCACGTGTTTTTCGTCAATCAGTTTTAAAACTCATGTAACGGCATAGTCACTCAACAGAAGCAATAATTTATTTCCAGCTAATCAGGTCATGCGCTTCGTTGTTGCCAACTTTTGACCTTCACAGAAATTTTCTCTTAAAAAGTACGAATTTGTCAACAACAATAACGCACATAGGTAGACATAATGCATTTAATTTAAAAGTCTATGCATATAAAAGATAATTTATTTTAATTTTAAAACCTCTGGAAGAATTTTTTATAACAATTGAATATAATTACCCAATTTTGAAATTTGAAACGTTATCTAAGTCTTACAAATAGAACAACAAGTACAATTAGTTTGATGTATGTTTTGAATTTAAGGAAGAACACGTGCTTTTTTTAATCATGTGATCGCCATGAATTGAACGCATCAATATTTTTTTTGATTTCTAATGGGTTGCGAATTGGTGTTTTACCGTTGCAAAACAAGTACATTCCCCGGAAGCTGGTACCTCTGTTTAGTGCAGCACCGTATAGGCGAATACCAATCACTGCAGGTAATTTTGACTCCCAGTTTCCTCCCTAGACGGAGGCACCTGAGCTGTGACGATGAGAACCTGTACTAAGATATTGCCTAGAACACCCAAGCTAAACAAACCCTCAATGGATCTTTTATATGCCACATAATCATATGACATGGCCGCTGACGATTTTCCGCATCATGAAAATCCACCGACTTGGGATGAGGTCGCACCCGCAACCTAGGGTGCAAAAGGTCAGCGACAAGCAAATCACGCCACCTAGCCGGAAGCTCATTAATAATTCATGCTTATATAGTCACTTTCTATTCTTGATTGCATCTGAAAACTTTTATATAAAATATCCATGTATGAAGAACACTTTTTTTATAAGCATGTTCCCCAAAACGCAGGGGAAAAAAGTTGACCACTAAAAGAATTAGAATCAATAGAGCAGAAAATAATAATGCAAAACGAATCAACTCAAATAACAGTGACCCTCGCAAATTGATTGGCTTATGTATACTTCGATTAAATTACTCAAGGTCATTCCTTTGGGACTTATACTAGAGCGACGCCTAGTGGGTATTTCTCTCGCTATATAAATCGAATCATTCCGTTTCATCGAATATCTATTAAATACACGGTCCAACAAACTACCATATTTAATACTAGTATATTTATATTTATGTAAGTGCATTCACACTAGTGTTAGTTTAACAGTCTCGTAACAAAACCGTGGTTTAGAAAACGTCCATCCGTAACTTGATCAATCGAAAATAAGGTTATCATTGAAAGAACAACGGATTTTTTTTTCTATAGAAAAAATAAATGTCATACATCTCGGATTTTTCTAGGAAATTTTGTACAATTTTTTTTTCAATATAATCTGGAAACAAGAAAGATAATTTGGAATTTTTCGGAAATCTTTTAGCATAAAAGTATTTACTGGGAAAGTGAAAAAACTCAATATTTTGTCTGTAAAAATTTCAGCCAATAAAAACGAAGCCATTACATTACTCTTCCTTCATACCGGAAAGGAATGTTACTTACAAAACTTTTGATTTCTTTTTTCTTTCTATATTTCTTCGATTTCTGATTTGAACTTGATAGTTGTAATGGTTTTCCTTTTCTTCATTTTAGCATGGATCATTTGGATCGACCTTCTTTTACGCGATCGATTTTACAGACACCATAAGGACAATAAAGATATGGCTGTAACGTATTATTTTCTTAATGAGAGAAAATGTTAACTTGTAAATATAGGAAGAGAAACTGCAATAATATTCTTCTGAGTTGGACTTTTTCAAGAATATCTAGTTATGACAGTCTATACAATTATAAAGGAGCTACAATAAAAACACTCTTTATATATAATAAGTAATATAAAAAAATTAAATCAATTCCTACTTAGATCAACAAGGAAAATTTTATTTTAGCTTTTTATTAAATAGTTACAATTAATATAAATATGTATATACATATGACAGAATCACAACATTAAGTGGTAATTAACTTTTATTAAACATCATTATTTTGTCATCCAAAACAATCGTCTATATAAAATTTCAGTTCAACTGAATACTTTAAAACGTGAGAAAAAAAAAGAGAAACGAGCCTTACAGTAGTCGCTTTTGAAGTGTAACACCTAACATGTTATCTTAGTATATACGGAATAGTAACTTATATCCTGAAAAAAATGAATTTGGTATGATTGGAAAAATTTTCTATCGAATAAATATATCTTTAATGAAAATTTTATTTAATTAACACAAGTAGTAATGCATTTTTTTTTATCAAAAATAATTATTCTTGATCAATTTGGGGAAGAACGGAGACAATAGACTTATGACAACTAAAATATGACACATGTACTTATGATTTAAAAGTATTTAAAAAACGTTGAAAAACAGTGTCAATAACTGTTAGCTGACGAAAATTTTTAATTGTGTTCATTTCGAGCTTGAATTCATCGTTCAAAAAAGCTATCAGTGGCTCAGATTTTGGCAAACTGAAGTTAAAATCACCCCTCAAAATCATGGGAAGCGAATGATAGTTTTCTTTAAAAGAGCAGAACCACCTTCGGTATATGGTAAAAGTACAAAATGCAGGAAATCTTTAATTTTTTGTACCGTTTGATTTCACGAAATGTATGCGACCACCGAAATCACTATTTGTCAGTTTTCAAATAAGCATTCTGCCGCACATATGTCCCCCAATATCGTTACTAACAATACCCAGTCCACTTGTTTCACGATAAGTAATGATCATATGAGGAGTCAACACCAGCTGCTCTGCGGCCTGGTAGTTTAAACTGTACGCAGCAATCGAAGTTAGGAATCGAAACACGTTCGTCATTATCTAACCACGTCTCTGACAACATGAGTAACGAACATTTTTATGAGACAACGTCGTCAAAATCTGTTTCGTGTGAGCTTTGACAATTGAGCGTAAGGATCGCAAGTTCATACTAAGTGAAGTCTAAGACTTGCTGGTATGTGCGAAGTGGATTTAGAGTATCATTGGGTGGATGACCAGAGTATCTAGTTCTTCTGAGCTATAACATCTTATCTTTAGGATTTTGAGTGACTGTGACGAATTAAAACTCTTCCTCTTTGTTAATAAAAAATACTTAAAAAGTAAAATGTGCTTATATGAGAGTAAAAAATTAAAACTACAAAAATGCTTTAAGTGCAAGAAAAATATCTTCAAAAACGGTGCAGGCACTGAGAATGAAAACAAATTTCGATCAGTGGGTGGGCGAGGTGATGCCTGACCAATAGGAATGCAGCTTAGAACTCAGTCGTTGTAGAAATGAGAGAAACATTGAATGATTTGAAATAAGAAAAACAGCATTTTTAAAAGCTAATAAAAATCAAAATACGTTTTGAGAAAATAGGAAAAAACATGTAAATTTAAATTTGATCTGGATAAATAATTTTTCAGGGAAAACTAAAATCATTTAAAGTAAATTTGAAACTAGCGAGTTCCTGGGAATCTAACCTGGGGCGATATATTTCAAGTCAGCTACTATAACCATTAGGCTACGAAGGCTCGGGGAGGGAGTTAAAGTAATCTTTTAAGTTGAGTGAGAAGAGTGAAATCAATTTAATTAAGAATTTAATTGAAGAAAGGATCTCTCTCTGAAAGAATATTATTGGGTCTGTTCAAATTAGGATCAGGGATATATTTTTTTAATATCCAAGATCGAAGGATTATTAGAGTTATCAATTTTTTTAAAGACGTTAGTTGCTAATTTTTTTAATAAATTGTCTGATAGACATAATTTTGCTCGCAGTTCTGAGGTCCTTATTCCTTGCGAACCATCGATCTTTTAATATGTGTTGGAGAATGAGGCTTTGAGAAACTTCAATTTGATTAATATAAATTTTAGCAGCATGTGCCCAGATTGGCGTGGCATACTGGTTAAAACTGGTTTTAGGAATAGTGTGTAGGTAAGCAATTTATTTTCTCTGTTCTAATATGGAGATTCTTGCAATTAAGAGGTAGATTTTACAGACCGATTGTAAATTTAGAATCAAGTACTCGAGTGCTCGATGGTTTTTAGAGCTGTATCCCGATGCGCTGTACACCACCACGCGCTCTCTTTGGTCAAATCAAATAGCGCACGCTTACATCACTTCCTGTTACGCACATACCTCCCTTTTCACGAAATCACTCCAACAAATATTCAGCAAGCAAGAGAAAAGATGTTACACATCAAAAGAATCCTTTAAAATTTTGACCCAAGTCGCTAAAAAGGAAACCAACGTGGCTGCATATGTCATTCTTTAAATAATTAGTTTCATTCAACTAATTTTAATTAATTATAATGAAATTTCGTATTTTTACCCAAAACAACCATGTGTAAAAAGTTTCAGCTCAAATGAGCACTTTAAAATGTTTAAAATGTAAGGCAAAAACATTTTCAAGTCTTGATGTAAGTCGCCAAAATGGTCACTATGCCAACGTTGCAACATTTGTAACTCTTTGAATAATTAGTTTTAATCAATTAATTTTTATTAATTATAATTAAATTACTGCATTGTCATCCAAAATAATATGTATATAAAGTTTCAGCTCTATTGAACATTTTAAGGTTTTTTCGGTAAAAGTACGAGAGTTCTAACTAAACGCGAAGTACATTTTCAGGCAGAAAGATGACCCAATTTCCATGGAAATTTGCAATACTATAACTCGTACCTCTGTTAACAATATAGTGTTTTTAAAAATTTCAAAATATTCCATGAATACTTTTTTTTTGATTTAATACGAGAAGGTAAAAAGCCCATTTAACATTACGGTATACGATAAAAAATGCGAAACACATTTTATACCAGAAAAAATGAATCAACTCGGTTAAAATTGAGAAGTAGGATAAAAAATGCTGCTCTCTAAAGGATAGTGAACCCAGAATATCATAATAATTTTTTATGTCTTTTATCTCTGAAAAAATGTTCCAAATTCGGATCCTATTCTTTAACATTAACCGAAAACAGCCTTAAAATCCATTTTATTAATGATTAAAAATTCCACCAATATAAATAAATATAGAGAGAGTGTGAGCTAAGAGAAAGAAATAAAAAAATGAAACGAATCGTTTTTTTTTTATTTAACATTGTGCACTTTTTATTTAGATTGATCATCTTTTGACCTCACACTGGCCTTAATCACGTCTCTTTTACGACTCATACATCGAGGCACGCTCTACCTCCTAGGAAACTCCCCAATCATTGTTTTCTTGCAAGAACGTTTAATTAGGTTGCCGTTTTCGGTCCATCTTCATCTACGATCTTTGTGTTCAATGAAGTTTTGCACATGACTTCATAGATGCAAATTAGTTTCGATGTGCTGAAAAAATATTAAAAAAATGAATAAAGTAAGAAGCACGCATTTTCTTGCACATTTCTACGAATATTTCATTGCATTAGTTTACATAAAAATAGACGTATGAACATTGCATTTAATTTTATTTAAACTATCTTTTTTTTAGGTATCCAACTACGTTCAGAATCGTGATTTAAAAAAAAACGTACAAATGGATAAATTGCATTATATTTAGTGACACTTAGATCAGAATAAATGTATAAAATTGTTTTAAGAACATTATGACAAAAAATCATTTAAATGCAATATTTTGACAAAAACCTAACAATTTTCAAAACGTTTTTTCTTTTTAAAAAATGCTTCAAAAATAATAATATTTTGCTTATATAAAGTAACGACTTCTCCAGAAGGCTTGGACTGGGATTTTTGAAAAATTCACATTTTTTAAGAGTTACTACCAATTGAAATAATTATCGCCGTTTTTATCTTAAAATTTCTCTCCTCTGTTGTACTAAAATATGGATAAATCCACTTCTAAGTTATGTATTTCAAAATTCCTTGTTCAGTTTCTGTACAGAGGTCTTAGTTATATACAGACATAATATTATTATTATAGAAGCCTTTTTCATAAAAGGAGAATTTTTTGAAAATAGGTCATTCTATGCTCATTTTTTGTCGAAATACTGTATTTAAATAATTTTTTATTGCAATAATGTTCTTAAAAATTTTTGTGTACTTATTCTAATCTAAGTGTCACTAAATATCATAAATATTATCCATTTATATGCGTTTGCAAAATAATTGTTTCGAACGTAGTCGGATACCTTAAAATAAACCAACAAATAACAAATATAAAATGATATAAAATATAATTTAATAACCTAATGAAACTACATTTACTTTTATTTTTATCAAATTAATGTTATGACCGATTTAGTATTATTTCTTCATGGGTATTTTGAAACAACTAATTATTCATAAGGATTATAACAAGTAATTGTGGCTTTGTAAAATACTTCTGTAACTTAATGATTGAGGGGACCAGATTTACGGTCAATAGTGTTTTAATGTAAATCTGGATTTTCGTCAATCGAAATAAGAATTTTCTTCTAAGTTATGTAAAATAACATCGAATGGAATAATGAGAATATGAACATATTTGTTTCGAAATGGATTGTGTTAAAATTTTGAAAATCCTAGTTCCTAGGATGTGACAATAAGTATAAGGATTACTACCGATAACATTCCCTTACCATTCGGAGCAATGTAGATTCTGTACGGATAATTTAATATAAAGTTGTGAAAAAGTATTTTAAAATAAGAATAAGATGTAACTCAAATTTTATTTTAAAAGAAAATACATAAAATAAAAATTGAAATTAAAAGTATTTTACTCACTATGAAAAAAAAATAGTAAATAAATTTCCTTATATATATATATGATAACTAAGAGAGTCATACAGAAAATAAAATCTGTTTGGTAATAAAAAGTGAAAACCACAATATATTTATTGGAAGGTTTCTATCATTTTCCTGCATAATAACCACCTTCATTTAATCCACGAGTGGTCACGTTTTGGTTATAAAACATGAAAAGCACAACATTTTTTGGGAGGTTTCTATCACTTTGCTGCATAATAACCATCTTCATTTAATCCACGAGTGGCCACGTTTTCATTATAAAACATTAAAACCACAAAATTTATTGGAAGGTTTCTATCACTTTGCTGCATAATAACCCCCTTCATTTAATTCACGAGTGGTCACGTTTTGCTTATAAAACATGAAAACCACAATATTTATTGGAATATTTCTATAATTTTGCTGCATTTTATCACCACTTTCATTTAATCCACGAGTGGCCATGTCTGGCACAGAGTCACTCCAGGCTCACGAAATCTTAAATTTTGGGAAAACTGTTTATTTGTTTTCAAAAACTTTGTTAGTATTCTCCTATGTAACAGTTTTCATGGGAGTTTAAAAGTATTTGTCACATATATCAGTCTTTTTTGCGAATGTCGAACGTTTTTTTACAACCTGAAGGTACTTGAGGTGACTGAATTCACCGCGCGCCCAACTTTTGTTTCAAAATATTTTCTATGAAAGGACTAAATTTTGCCCTGTGTACTTCTAAATCAGCGGCCCACCAAGCCTTTTTAAATTGCCGTATGGTCCCTGCTCTGAGAAATTAATTTATTTGTGAAAATTTGATATATGGGGAATTTTTTGTTAAGAAATCAAACATATGAATTTTGCTTTTTGCTGCCGATGTCGAATGGGTGCGAATTGATATATTTTTTCTGATTAGTGATAATAGACAAAAGTGGAGTATCGACCATTTTATGAATGGAATTAATTTTTAACTATCTTTTAAATCTTGAAGGCAAAAAATATTCAAAGAAAATAGGTTGTTTCAAGACGATTGGCAAGTTGACTATTTTGTAGTGAAAAACAAGCAAGTATCAGTAATAGTTTGATTTGTAATGAAAGTGATGTATTTAAAAAGTACCAATAAACCGGAAGTGTTCAAAGAAACATTTTCCGCGGAGATATCTTTCAAAAGAGGATAAATAGGCGTTCTTGAATAATCTTTACAACAGCAAAAAAGTGTTTTGTCAGTGGTAATGTCACAGCGGTAACAAAGGCACTCTATGAAATTTGCAATATTACTGGTAATTGTATGAAACCGTTTACTGATAGATGCAGAAATTGTGAAGGAATGATTCTTAAAATTGCTTCCAATTTATATATAGAAAAATTCAGTGACAAAAATAAAAAAAATTGAAAAAATAATTAAAGAAAGTAAAATAGGAGTTTTAATATTTTGATCAAGTATCCACATTTTAAATTTTCTATGTTATCTTGGTCTTAAAGCATTTCTACCCTCCTCTTTCCATTAATTCTCATGTTGTGGCCTGCGTGAAATAGCTGACATATATGTGTGGCTCGGCAGAAAAAAAGGTTGAGTACCTCTGTTCTAAATGGTTTTGCTTGGTGTGTTGTCCGGATCATTATGACTTATAAATGCAAATGAATAGAATATAGAAAATGAAATGTTCAATCACGATCTATATTGGATGAAGTTAAAACTAATCAAAACAGGGAAGAAACTGATGATATAATGAATATTAATCATAGTAGTGAATGTAAATTTGATAAAAGCGATAGACATGAAACTTTTGAGCTTAAAGTATAATTTTCAATTGTAACATAAGACATTAAGAAAATTATGGAACCACAAGTGTATCACAAAACACACTGCACCCTGTCAAAAAGACAAGAAAAAAAAAGTTCAACACGCTATTTTTATGTTGTCTAAGGACAATAATACTACAATAAATTGGAACAAAATATGAAAGTTTTGTCGGCAAATATCATTCCTGTAAATGTAGCCAAAATTGTGTTTTGTGTCTTTTATTAATGGTTTGCAAATTTCTAACATTTTAGTTCAGTTTAATTCAATTATTTTCTCAAATTATCAAGGAAAAGTTGAAAAAGTCAATAAATGTAGGTACGTATACATTCTCTTGATTAAATTATTCTTTGGAATTACGATTTTCGTCGAGAACAATAAATATAATTATAAAAAAAAGATTGGGTTGACTATCATTAACTTTAGTATCGAGTTCGTGCCTTCTTCTGGTTAAACATTTGTCCTATATGTTCACGAATTTGAATTCTCATGTTATATTCTTCTGTTGCCATTTCATCAAGCCAGATTGTCACTGCCTTTAAGCAAATAACTGATAGTTAGGACTCTGATCTGGGTGAGCACCATCTTTTCCAAAGATAGAAACAAAAAGCTAAGTTTCATGGTTGTAAATATTCGGAAGTGAGGGAATGAAGGCAGTAACAATCCGGCTTATTGCACATGAATTAGCGGAGTATAATATGAAAAATTCTAAGCTCAAGAACAAATACTACAAATGTTTCCAAGGTTTGTATCAGAACTGTTTCCTTCAATAAATATTGTAGTTTTCCTTTTTTATAACTAGCTGCCTTTATTTTCTGAATGATCTTTGTGTATCATATGAAATCCTCCAGAAAGGCAGGTCATTTTATACACTACTGGCTTGCTTGCTTCTGCACGTGGGGTGATTACTGTTTTCATTTTACCACGTTTTTCTTTTTTGAATCTCGACGAATGGATATTTTACCTTTTGAATGAAAGTAGTAAGAAATAAATGATTGCTTTATGAATGAGTGAACGATTGAAAAAATTTAAGTACGGTTGTCCGAAATATAAAAATAATTTCTTTGAGAGAAATGGAGATTGTTATTTCATCAGCCTAAAGCATTCACATCAGATTTCCCATTGTTGCGTTTTGGAAGCGACGATTTTTCCGTTTTACTTGTAGAAGCAGTTTTAGAAATCGCGTTTACTTCGTAAATACACGATGAATGGATTTTCTTCTGATTAAAAGGTAAGAAAGTAATGATTACTTTTTGTATGAATGAAGAATTGAATGAATATTGGTATGGGTGTCCGAAATTCAGAAATAATTTGCATTTAATTTCTTATTTTTGATTTGGGGTTTCCTGTGTTGTCCATTTAGAAACCACGTTTTTCGTCTCTTAACACCGTTTGAAAGCCACGTTTTTCTCACTTGTTTGTATCTCTGACGCCATTTTTAAAAACGCGGTTTCTTCCTTGCGTGATTTGGCGAAAAACTTTTATCACCAAAAACAGCAGTGTGCTGTGCTAAGATTTTACTATTGAATACACTTATCGACCAACTCCTATTCACACTATCCACACGTTGTATTTCTGGTGTAGTACGACCCATGGCTCTGTCTTTTATTCGAGCCCCGCGAAACCCTACTTTTCAGCAGGATAATGCATGTCCGCATGTTGCCAGTATTCTATGGACCTTACTTGAAACAAAATAATGTGCGGCTGTTCCCCTGGATTGCACGTTCTTCAGATCTCTTTCCTACAGAACACGTTTGTTCCATGGTTGCCTAGCGACTGGCTCATGACCATACACTAGTAACTACGTTTAATTAACTGTGGAATCGTGTTGAAGCTGCAGGGGCCCCTGTACATGGACATGTCATCCAATCCCTGTTTGACTCGATGCCCAAGCGTATACGTGTTGTTATTACTGCCAGAGGTGGTTGTTCCGGGTACTGATTTCTCAGGATATATGCATCCAAATTTCTTGAAAATTTAATCGCTTGTTATTTCTAGTACATTATTTTTGTTCAATAAATATCATTTTGTTTTATCTGCATTTCTTCCTGGTGTAGCAATTTTAATGGTCGGTAGTGTATCTAAGCATTGTAATAATTTTAAACTGGATAACAACCACGCCATCTATTGAGTATCCAATTATAAAATGCTTTAGTTTTCCGTTATTAAAACCAAATAAACTTATAATGTACCATTGTAATATAATTTTTTTCCTATTGATAGAAAATTTTTATATCAACTTAAAATTTATTTTTAATTATGACGCTTTCAATTAATTTTACAATTTAAAAAGAAGATTCAAAAATAATTTCATTTATATTGTAGAGACAAGTAATTCTCATTTCATGGGCCTTTTTTGGCAACGCATTTTCATAGTAAAACCTCAACATTCAGTAAACTTCGCAGCTAACAGTGGCGATATTCATGTTAAGTCGGCAATTAAATTCCTGAATCTATTGAATACACTTGGAAGGCAATAATGGGGACACTCTGCATTAAATGGGATCTATCGGTAAATATTAGTGTGATACATTATATATGGATGGAAGAGACTATAGTATGGAAATTTAGAGAAAGGGATGCTAGCTTAAATGACGTTCTCACACTTCGCTGTGACTCAAATATACGATATAAATCACCAATAGCCCTTGTATTGCTTATAAAGTAGACTAACAATCAATTAACAAGTCAATCAAACTGATATGTGTGGACGTCAGTATAAAATAATCGGATTCACTTCATCTCAGCTAGACAAAATTTGTTTTGTCCTATTAATGATTAAAAGAAATTTAAATCATGACATAACATTACGAATAAACATAATTTTTAAATTCTAAGCGCAAATTTTATAATTACGCGAAAGCTAAATATTTCTACATAAATAAATTATTTATAAGCTAATAGAATATGTTTTTTCCTTTGAATCAGATCATTAAGTCTACGAAAACTATACTTTATACAACATCACACATTGTACATAAGCAATTCATATCCCCTCCCATTTTTTAACGTTGCTCGATCAGGGAATATGAATAAATAAAGTTTATTAAATGGTGTACTGCTCCTTAAGTCTCGACGGAAATTTTATTTCAATTGTTAATTCAAAATCAACTATTTCCTAAGATATTCAATAGATTTGGTGTCACAACTGAATCTTCAAGTCTCATAATACAATTCATCTGAATATATAAATGTATTAGTATGCAACAAAATTATCTTCTTTGTCAGAATTTCTTTTATTTTCGTAATAGTATCGTTTTTTAAAATTATTTAATGCTTTGAAGATTAAGAATTATCATTTCTTTAGAGTTCACAGCCCTGGCGTTAAGATGGTTTGGCAGTTTAGAGAACGGTATACCAGCTCTAGTTTTAGCGATGGTTATTTTGTTTTGTTTCAAAACTTCGAGGTTTATCGCCAAACACCTTCGTACTGTTTTGAAGCACGAATGTAATAATTAATCAATCAATCAGTCTTTGATATTATTGTAGCTGTTTAAAACAGTTTTTGTTGAATGTACGAGAGCGTGAACTTAACGCGGAGCACATTCTCGGACAGAAAAAAAGCCTCATTTTTTATAAAAATGTGTGACTTTGTAACTCATGCATTTGTTTATAATATAGTGTTTTTAAAATTTCAAAATATTTCATAAATAATTAGTTTTTTTTCTTTTTAACGTGTGAACAGATAGCTCATTTAGCATTACGGTATAGGAAAAACAAAATGCAAAACACATTTTATAAAAGAAAAAAATGTCTCAACTGGGACAAAAATGAGTAGTATGATAAAATAAGTGATTCTCTACAGGATAATGTAGCCAGAATATAATATTGATATTTGAGTGTGTTTATATCTGAAAAAATATTCCGAATTCGGCCCCTATTCTTAACATTAGCCGAAGATAGCCTTAAGGTATCTGAACACGTTGAAATGGCCAAATTGTATCAAAATACATATTTTTGGTTTTTTATTTTATTGAATGGAGTTATGTTTCGGCTTAACGAAACATACTTTGTTTTGTTTCTACATTACCTAAAGGCAATTTACTATCAATTTTATAGAATTTTAAAAACTGGAAGTGGGTATTTAAATTTTTCAAAATATATCATGGAGAGTCTGATAACTCAATGTGTTATTAATGTAAATCTATAAGACTTATTGAACCTGATATTTGTATTATTTTCTAAAGAATGTACTAAAACATTTCTTATTGTACAAATATTTTTTTGAGTTACAGCCTGTTATTTAAAAAAAGGTATCATATAGAATGTCATTTTTCTTATAATATTTACTCGATCAGCTCTTAAATTTTTTAATTATAAAAAAACAGTAAAATTTTAGTTCATTCTCTAGATAAATGCATCTAATTTCTTTCAGTAATACTTTTACTGATGTAAATTTAATAAATTTTTGTCTACTAGCTTTGAACTTTTTTTAAAAAAATTGCAAGTATTTCACCTACAATTGTGGTGTTTTATAAAATTTAGATAATTTTGTAAAAAAAATATTGTTAGTTAAATGTTAGTATTATATTGGTATAGATTCATAAAAAGGCATTTATAATGTTTTAGTATGATATTTTTTAAAAAAATATTAACGTGTTCGGATACCTTTATAAATCATAAGACTTATGCAGAAATTTTTGCGATATGTGTTATATTTTGATGGGATATCTAATACGGGAAAAAACATTTAGAAAAATATTTGGAGCATAAATTAGTCATACGTATTAATTAATAAATTAACAGCTTAATTTACTTACCATTAACAACAGATTAGATTTTATCGATGAGAATATGTGAAATAAAATATATTAAAAGGGACTAATATACACGTATATATAAATTGGCGGAATATATTTAAAGTTTTGTCTTCCTTATTTTTTTTTCAAATTTTCCATATTAGGCAATATTATCGTCATCTGATTTCGTATAAAAATAATAAGATTCATTGCCAATATAGCTCTCGAGAAAATTTCGAATCTAAATTACTTCAACCAAATACAACTTTCATGTGCATAAAATTTGAGTAAAAATTGTGTGTATCTCGTTATTATTTATATTATTAATAATAATATATAATCGTACAATATCTGAAATTTATATACTCTCGGGGGTAAGCTCCTGTCCGTCTAACGGTGGATTCATTCCAACTGTACAAATTATGCAACTGTTCCTATCCATTGCTCAAATTGTAAACTGTAATTTACACATATTAACACAATGCTAAAGGTTTCGTAGCCGAGAATAAATTTTTTTTAAAAAAATATTCTCGCGCCATGTGTTACACCTTTTCTTAATTATGTCAAACATTTCTTACAGCATCGCGATTTATATATATATATATATATATATATATATATATATATATATATATATATATATTGCTACGTAGATCCGAGGGTTCGAGGATTTTATGCAAAAACAATCACAAAGAAAAAATAATCAGTTCTTTAAGAGCAATGCGAATTTATTAGCGAAATTCCAATTCTTTAAATACAGGATTCAGCAGCAATATTCATAGGGCAAATATCCGAAGGTCTTCACACCTTCGACGGCAATCAAGCACAAGAACAGTGTTTAAAATACACGTACGTAAAGATTATTCACAAGCACAGCCGAGCTAATCGCTAGTCAAAACAATCATCACTACTCACTGGCTTAATCAAGACTCCTCGCCGTACCGGCGAGCATCCTTTTTATATGCGCGAGAGAAACTTCTAGAAATATAACCGCTCGTGTCATTGAACGTGACACTAGCGGAGAGATCTACTACTTTCTAGAAGATTCCAGAGGGTTTCGAACTCGCCAACATGGTCGCCAATGACGCCAAAGTCGCCAAATTGATCGACAACTTGGTAGTCAAATTGGTCGAGAACTTGGTCGCCAAAAATGATGCCAACTTGGCTCTACCGCCAAGATTTAGCCAAGTTCTCACTGAATCGCCGTCATAACGTAAGGGGCGGCACTGCTTGTGAATAGTACAATTTTAACATGGAATAAATATAACATAGAGTAATATAAATGCATTGAACACTCAAATACAAATTATTTACACTATTTACACAAAATTCGTAACACTGCCCCCTCCTCAAAGACTGCACGTCACGGGCAGTACAATCCTTGAGTAAGAGGCTTCTATTTACAGGCAAACTACTCACATAATAATCACATATAATGTAACAAATGTGTTCCACAGCATATAGAATACAAATAAATTCAAATCACATGAAGAGATGTAAACATAAATTCCAATATTAAAATAAAACTAAGGAATTAGAAAAGAGAAATAATTTACATTATGTACAAAATAATTATTGACCATGGCCTGAACTTAAGGATCTCATTAATCTTGGCCAAGATAAGGGGCTAGCCTATTGTAATGTATTACCTTTGGTTTTTTGAGTGTGGTGATTTCTGTATCCGCACCACAACGTCATTCAGTCTTTTTAGGACTGTGTAAGGACCTTGCCAGTTTGTCTGCAGCTTTGGAGAGAGCCCTTTGCGACGTTTCGGATTCCATAACCACACTTTGTCGCCTTCACGGAAGTCGTGTCCGGTTGCTCTTGCGTGGTATCGGGTCTTCATCTTCTCGGAAGCCAAGCCGATTCTTTCCCTAGCCAGATGATGCATTTCCTCCATCCGTTGCTGGAGTTTCTCGATATACTCCTCAGGCACCAAGGGTACATCTGGTGGCTGGCTGAACAGAAGATATGCAGGCAGACGAAGATCACGTTCAAAGAGCATCTGGGATGGGGAATAGCCGGTGGTCTCATGAACGGCACTCCTGTAGGCAAGTAGGAAAAATGGCAATTTCTTGTCCCAGTCCTGTTGATTACTTGATACCAGGCGAGAGAGGCTGTTCAGGATGGTTCGATTGAACCTCTCTACCATGCCGTCAGACTGAGGATTCAAAGCTGTTGTCCTGGTTTTGTTGATGGCGAGTATTTCACACAGTCTCTTGCAAATTGCAGAATTGAAGTTTCTCCCTTGATCGGAGTGCAGTTGTAGAGGGACCCCGAATCGTGAAATCCAGTGTTGAACTAAAACCTCTGCAACAGTTGAGGCTTCTTGGTCGGGAATAGGATAGGCTTCAGACCACTTAGTGAAGTAATCCATGACAACCAGGATGTTGTTGTTGCCATCTGACGATCTCTGAAGTGGGCCTTGGTTGTCAAAAGCTATTCGTTTGAAAGGCGCTCCCACATTATACTTCAGTTTTCTCCTAGTGCGTTTTCTGGGACAGGGATCACATATGTGACAACACTTTTCCACGTCACTCCGCACAGTGTTCCATAAGAAGCGATCACGAACTTTTTGTAAGGTCTTCATAACACCTAAATGACATCCAGTACAACTGCCGTGGAGTTCCTTAAGGACTGTTGAAAATCTTGTCTTTGGGTGTATTAATTGCCACCTAAATGTGTTTTTCCATCGTCAGACTCCCATTTTCGATATAAAACACGATTTCTCAGATGGAGAGAGTACGAAAGAGCCCAGTAACGCTTCGTTGTAGGATGGAAAGAGGCGATGTCTTGCCTGTTGGGCTTTTCGTCGGACGACTCTTTAAATTCTATGATTGTTTTATCTTGGGATTAGCCCGTTGATTTTTACGGGTGCTCTCGTCACTCCACGGGTCTGATTCTGATGTTGATGGCGTTGTAACATGGTGGACTACTGGATCTATCAAGTCAAATTTCTTTTCGACTTTCCGGCTGTATCTACTTTTCTCTGTACAGCAGTGTTTCTCAAACTGTGGGGCGCCCCCCTGGGGGGTGCGAATATATCGAAAATAAAATGTTAAAAAAATTTATTTACTGGAAAGAGAAGAAAAGCAAAATACTTTCTAACATAATAAAAAAATACACATTTACACAGATATAATTTATATATATCATCTGCGATATTACGTCATAAAAAGCTTCTACTTCAAAACCTCATTTCAGCTATCTTTGATATTGTAACCAAATAAAAAACCTTTTATTTGATTTGCTGTAATCCCATAATGACAGACTTTTTTATTACGGTTTCTTTTCAAACCAAAATGAGGAAAAACAAAACCCAGACCCATAATCAAAAAAAAAAAAAAAAAAAAAGGAAGATAAAAAATTCATCACGGTTATATTATTGTCATCAGCTGTAGGCAGCAGAATGTATTTGCTGCGGTTTGACCTTCGAACTTACTTGTACGGTTAGTTACGTCCCTGCTCTTAAGCATTTGTTTTTTTTCATTTAGGGAAGTTGTAAATAAACTATTTCTCCTGCAATTTTTTCCTTGTAAAATAATTTTATGATTTTTGGAAAAGCACAGAGAACACTTTGAAGGATTACTTGGCCAAGATTTATTTCTATGAGTTATTCCAAATATACAAAGCCTAATGAAAAACGTTTTATATAATTTTTTAGAACATCTATATTGTAATAAATACACTTTTAATCCGAAGTGGTCACACCGAGCACAGAGTGCACGAAATCGGTAATTCTGGCAAAACTGTTTAATTGTTACCAATGGCTCAGACACACTATCCTCCTGCTTGACAGTCTTAACGTGTGAACTAAAATATATTTGTCACATATCTCCCTCTTTTTTGGGAGTGACAAACGTTTTTTTTTACAATCTTAAGATACTTGTTGTGACTGAGTTCCCGGTGTGATATTTTTTCATCGTAAATATTTTATGTGTCCTTGAAAGTAGGTGAGTATATTTTCTCTTAATTAAATTATTCACTGGAATTACGATTTTTATTGTGTTCTATAAAAATAATTATAAAAAAAAGATTGGGGTGACTCACACAATTTCCCCGCTCGACCATTAGTATCGAGTGCGTGCCTGCTCCAGGGTTAAAACATTTTGAAGTCTTTCCACTTTAAATATTAAAAATAATACAATTATTTTTCATCGGAATTTTATATTGTTCATTATTCAATATCAATTCTAAATGCTAATTCTGTGAGGCTTAAAATTACAGTTCACTTAAAACTAATTATAATTTGAGCTATGATTTAAAAAAAATCATTTTACATTTTTGTAAATATTGTCGCGCACTTGGCTTTACTCTCCTTAAAAATAAGCGATTATATCAATGTTTTATTTTCTTATAAATGAACTCGTGCAAATAGCGGGTACTTCAACCGGTATACTTTTAATGTATCAGTGCTGCACAGAGTATTTTATAATTAATTAATTAATGCTAAATTAAAAACAAGTTTAATAAGTATTAGCAACTTCCATGGGCTTGTCTTACAGAGCAAATTTTTCAAAGGAATGCTCATGATTAGAAATTGACCCTCTGAGTTCTTTCTAAAAAAAGCTGATACATATATTTTGTCTTCTAAGCAGCCACCGCATTTTGCAATATGTTCCAATTTAAATATTAGAGAAAAGAAAAGAAGCATAATAATTATCCTATTACTTATTTTTTTTTGTTTAAATGCAACATATACAAAATTTAATACTTATGTCAGGAATTTGTACGGTTTATAATTAAGATTATTGCTTTAGCATAAAAAAGTGCATTAGTTTTGCATTCAGTACATTATTAATGTATAAGGGGGGCGCGATAAAAATTGTGATTGAAAAGGGGGCGCCAGTATTCTAAGTTTGAGAAGCACTGCTGTTGAGGGTCTTCTCGAAGGGGCTACAATTTCCATCTGCAGACCCTTTTTGGGTACTACACACATTCTTTGACTCGATAACATTTGCACGGGGCGGATCTTTCTGATTTACTCAAGGGCAGTTATTTCTTTGTTGTCCTGCTCCACCGCACCCCCAGCACTTGGTGCTGCGATCTTCCTTATTGTTTCGGGGGCAAATACTTCTGAGATGCCCTGATTCACCACACCCCGAGCACGTGATGCTACATCTCCTCCGGTTCTGACGTTGAGCTATTAAAGCTTGCATTTCCTCTTTCCATTTCTCAATTTCCTTTATACATCGAGATTCACAGAGCTCGTCTTTCGTCACTTTAGCTTCTCGGATGGAATTGGGGTCTATGCAACTGGCTTGAGTGGCGGCCTCAACTTTCAGGGCATATAACAGTGCAGATTTAAGATCTTTGAAATCTGCCATTCTTACAGCCATCTGGATTTCTTCATCCTTTAGCCCGTCCACGAAATACTCGAAAGAAATCATTTCTCACACATTTGCTGAGAAATCTGAAAAGGCTAAGGTGATGAGCCTTTGCATTTCAAAGGCATACTCCTGCAAACTTTCTTCGGGTTTCTGATATCTTGTTTTCATCTGCAGGCGGGCATAGTCTTTGGAGAATTTCTGGCCGAATCGAAGATCCAGAGCATTATAAGGGGAGTTCAAATTCAGCAGCTCTGTGTCGGTAAGAGTCTGCAAAACTTCAGCAGCTTCCTCTCTAAGGGATGCTACTAGCTGACATGCTTTGACCTCTTCAGTCCATCGATTGGCTTCAGAAATAATAACAAATTGAATCTTGTACACATCCCAGATTGTTTTCCCGTCATTGGTGTACAGTTTCAAGGACACTGGTGAGGTAGGTACAGGTACTGGAGCAGCAGGCACAAACTGGCTTTCATTCGTCGCATTGCCGCAAGCTAGAAGCTTCTTATCAAAATCTTCTAATCGTTGTGAAATAAAGTTAAAATTTCCAGCCCCTCTTTCATACCTTTCCTCAACTTGCTCTATTTTTTTCTAGAATATTTCTCAGGTCTTCTTGTATTTTCTAAACATTTCCAATAATGTTTTTCAAGGCATTGATGCCTTCCAACAAAGCCTTCAGTTGTTCATCCATCGCTCTTGTTATTGGCATAAAATCCCACTTCTGACACCAAACTGTTACGTAGACCCGAGGGTTCAAGGATTTTATGCAAAAACAATCACAATGAAAAAATAATCAGTTCTTTAAGAGCGATGCGAATTTATTATCGAAAATCCAATCCTTTCAATACAGGATTCATCAGAAATTTCACAGGATAAATATTCGAAGGTCTTCACACCTTCAACAGCAATCAAACACAATAACAGTGTTAAAAAATACACGTAAGTAAAGATTATTCACAAGCACAGCCGAGCTAATCGCTCGTCAAAACAATCCTCACTACTCGCTGGCTTAATCAAGACTCCTCGCCGTACCGGCGAGCATCCTTTTTGTATGCGCGAGAGAAACTTCTACAAATATAACCGCTCGTGTCATTGAACGGGACACTAGTGGAGAGATCTACTACTTTCTAGAAGATTCCAGAGGATTCCGAACTCGCCAACATGGTCGCCAATGACGCCAAAGTCACCAAATTGGCCACCAACTTGGTCGCCAAAAAGGATGCCAAGATTTCGCCAAGTTCTCATTGAATCGCCGTTATAACGTAAGGGGCGGCACTACTTGTGAATAGTACAATTTTAACATGAAATAAATATAACATAGAGTAATATAAATGCATTAAACACTCAAATACAAATTATTTACACTATTTACACAAAATTCGTAACAATATATATATGTGCATGATAGTCGAGTGGTTATAATAGAAAAACTTGGGGCTGGCTTTGTGAAGTCGCGTGTTCTACTAACGAGCTAGTGAAATTCTAAATGTGTAGAACAGATTACGCCCACTAAATCTACCGAAAATCAAAACCTTCCGCTTGCGTTGTGTGGAGGTTTATCAGAGAAGGGGGGCACTTATGTGTTATATTCGTCACTTGACCGTAAGTCAAAAATGGAAGACCCTTACCAATAGCATTCTTGTTGCTTCAAAATGGGTGAGGGAGTGAATATTAACGCCGTGCTGTTCAACTACACGAGGGCTTTTGGCGACGGACCATGTAATTTTGAACCATGTTCAAGCATGGTCAAAATGGGAAGCAAATTGAAATGAAAGGGAAAAAATATTTTAATATATATATGATCTATATATATCTATTTATAAATGCAAAACGTAATTTGAAAAAATTACGCAATAATATTAACGACTTAAAAACGTAATTTGAAATCAAATAATTATTTTCTTTATTATGATGAAAATAACATTTTCTTTAAAAATATATAAGCTGTGCTGTGCAGCCTTTTTTAGTAATATTATTTTTACGTTGCAGATTTAAAACATTCTTGTCAACGAAAAGTATTTAAAAATAACTTTTAAGAGATGATTTTTTATTTTATTAGTAAAACTGTATTTCCCATCATTTTCGTTTCTAAAATTAAATTACTTATTTGCTTAAGGAACTCAATTTAAGTTAATGGATGAAGAAAAGTTATTGTCTTGTTGATATTAGTGATGAGGAGAGAAAAACAAGTCAAGAATAAATTTGTAATATCTCAATTTAAAGCACCAAAAAAAATTAAGATTCTTACATCATCTACCAAATGCCCTACGACCTGTTACGCAAGAAAGAAAGAGCAAAACAATATCTCTTTAGTGTCTCCCTAGTATGGAACGACCTATTTAACAAAAGATATTGGGGCACATTTTGCTTGGAAAATTTGAACCTATTTCATGGTTTGAAAACGAGCATGGAGACAATGGCCGGACAAGTCTTTTTATGAGACTTTCATCGAGTGGGGGGCAGTTTCAAAGGAGGAGGGTAGACGACGGTCGGGTGCCAGGGCGTCTTAAGTGTGGTTCGATATTGTGAGACGGGGTTATGGGTCTTAGAGTAAATCACTTGCTAGGGGATGTTTCGGTCGTTATGCTTTGCCCTTTAAAAAGGAGGGAGATTCTCAGTTTGGGGTGGTGGGATTATTTTTGATAAATGAAGCGAAAAAAAGTCGATTTGAATATATTGAGAATAAAATATTTGAAAACGGAGTAGAGTGTATTGTTAATTCGATATATTTCAATTTTATTATGCTTTGAATATTCATTATATGTAAATGGATAATTTTTTTTTATGTTTATTATGGAGACAGTCATTTTTTGTACAATTCATTAAAACCCATGTCATAACTGTCGCACTGATTAGGTTATATTTTAGAATAAATAGAAAAGTAATTTTGAAATTTCCACCGGAAAGAATATTTCAATGAGTGTTTATGGTAACTCTTAAGAGAATCAAATAGACAAATGTAAAACGCATGCACATTTTAGGCATTGTTGTAGAAGTTATGATGCAATTACGTAGAAGAAGCTAAAATTAAAAGTAAACAGATTCAGAGGAAATTGGAATAAACTTCATCTTCGAAATAAACTACCTATGAGATGCTTAGAATTTAATTAAAGAGAACTAAGAAGTTTTCATTCTATGTATTATCTTAGTACTTATTTCCAATTAATTTTGAATAAAAATTATTTTATTAACGTACATAAATTTGACACAATTTAATTTTCTCTTTTACTGACGATGGATCAATACATTTTTAACCTTGATAAAAAAAACGAGGGTGACTCCAGCTTTCATCCCCTTTTCCGAATTTCCCACTCTGTCAAAGTAAATTTTTACATCTCTGCTAATTTGAATTTTATCAGCCTCTCTATACAGCGGATCTTCAATGGTACCCGGATTCGAATATTTGTCTCAGCAAATACATCACTGTCCTCAATTTCATGATATAGAATATTATATGCATATATGAAATAACTTAGTTGATTGATTTTTAAAGTTTCGTCTTGATATTTTGTTTATACTATTTATTTGCTTGATAAAAATACTTATTTAAAAAAAAAAAAATTTTGAACTTAGCAAAATTGATTGCTAAGCCATTCTAGTGAATCAGATTTCAGATGAAAAATAAGAAGAGTGGGTTATAAAAAGGACAATGTAAAGAAAGGAATGCCTACTGAAAATAAATAATTATATTTTTTAAGGTATCCGACTACTTGCGACAACTGTTTTTTGAAAAAATGGAAATATGAGGTTTTTTTGTGATTTTTAGATTTATTTAGTATATTTTAAGGAAAAAAATTCTTAAAATTGAAAGCAGAAAAAAATTTATTATTATTAAAATGGGAAAAAACTGGTAAAAATGTACAAAAAATTACATAAACGGGGCCCGCTCTGTACAAAATTTTTATGAGAAAATTCTCAATTTTTCAATTTTGATGTGTTACTTTATTATTCGTGTTTGAAATGACCTTCAGGATAAGAGATGTTTCAATTTTTACAAAACCTAGAGCACCTTATCTTAGTGATTATACGAAATTGCTTAAAAAGAAAGTGATTATATTCACATAAAGGACTGTAAATTTTAAAATAAAGCAGCGATTGATAAATCTGAAGATCAAAACACTTCTACTGTTATACATAACATACACAAACAATTTCAGCAAATTATTTTCAAAACTTTTTGAGCAATCGCTGTTCCCGTTTGAACTTTTCGCAAAAAACACATTTCGAGTAAAACGCATTTTAAAGTTTGTCATCTTGTGTAAAATTACGGCATCTGCTTTTACTAAAACACTTGTAATTTTTGTTCTAGTGAATGGAAAATAAAAAACTTGGCATTTTTATTAAGCTTATATGATGGCCTATAAAAGAAAATCATAAACAAAATTTGTCAATTTTTGAAAAAAATCATGATTTTAGGGTAGTCGGATACCTTAAATCACAAAATCACACTGCTCTCAATTCAGATTTGACAACGAATCGAACATACTGTAAAATCCAGTGTATAACGTGTACTTTTAACATAAAAATAAGATCGAAATTTTTAAGTGCACGTTGTATATAAGCCGGATATAAAAATAATAACTTCAAAAATAAAAAAGAGATGAACTTAAAGAAAACTAGACTTCTATATATGTGGAAAAACTGTTTATTATAAAGAATTGACAGGCCGTGGGAATAAAAAAAGGGATGTAGTTCTAGAAGAATAGTATTTTTTTTTCAAAAGTCTGGAATAACCCCTTTATTTCTTCGTTAAAAAGGGGATGCGTGTTGTATGACGAATATACTTAAAAATTTTAAAAAAATGCATCTTGAAAGTATAGGTGCGGGTCATACGGCAGTGATTTTACGGTATTTTTTCATTAATTTTTTCTATTTATCTTGGTAATTTAGTACCCATTTAGTTGTTGTGTTCCATGATTTAATCGTGGAGCCAGCTTAATGGATAAAGATAAACTGTGAAAGAACTCTGACATTATATTTAACTTTAAAATAAAATTTTCCATGATATGTGTTTGTAACCATGGTCCTATAAAACATAAAAGTAATAAATGTAACTGGTTAAGATAGTGCTTCACAAAGTTTCAATATTCGCGACCCAATGTTCATAATTTTCATAATTTTCAATCATAATTTTCATCCCCGCCTCATACAATAACAATTAATTGGATTCAATTGATTTGATGCTAAAATTATGATATGACTTTAATCTCTTAAGTACCACCCTCGTATATAAGCGTCTCGCTCAGTCAATGTGCTAATTCCCTAGGACGTATATATACGCCTTTCCAAAGTATGATCTTTTCTGTGCTATGCTAACCATAAAATTATTTCGAGGCTTTGAAATGCAACACACGGATCTAAACAGTGTTTGCGAATGATTTACTTATTAAAAGACGCTTTGCTCATTCATTCCATTTCTGTCCCCCCCCTCATATACTTCACATAAGCGCCCACGTGGAAAACATTGGCTTTGGGGAGAGAGTCGCATAACTATTAGTTGGCAGTTAGCTGGATTAATTATAAACTGTACAAATTATCATGATAAGTGTTAATTTGTTAATATAATTTTGTATACGACAATCTCATGGGGGTCATTGGTAATTATTAAACTTGTTCTTAATTTAGAATTGTTAAATTAATTATAAAGTACATTATGTAGCACTGATAGATTTATAATTTTATTATATAAGTGTAAATGTGTATTTTATTTTTTTTATGTGAGAATGTATTTTGTGTGTGTTTGCTTACTTTCAATAAATTTAAAAAAAATTTAATGTAATAATTTCTTTTCAAATTTTTAATATGCTCGTGCCCCCTCGTTGAGTTGTCATGTCCCCCAAGGGGGCGCATCCCCCAGTTTGAGTAACGCTGGGTGAAGATGAATATAAACTGAACTACTGGTTACTTAAGCTTCCTCCATGTGAATTCCATAAATTATTTCATTCTAATAAAAGCTAGTTTGCTCCAAACCACAAGCACAGACAAAATTATCCACACTACAGTATCTATGTTATCGCTCCCTTAGAAATATCTGCGAATACTTTTATTTCATTTTCTAACTGATCAATGTGGTTCTTATTTCCTAGAGTACGCCATTTGGAGCCAGTCATGGTGGCACGAGGTGTTTCTTTTTTTTACCAAAAGTAGTTGACCTTAATTGAAGACATCACTTTGAATTAAGCTCATCGGAAGTAAGCAACTCTAAGACATTTCACCTAAATATTTAATCGAGTAGTTACAAACATTTGTTATACGAATTAAGATCCAAACACTTAATGTGGTATGACTACATCTTTCAAAATAGAAATGAATATATTTTATTTATTTGGATGCTTTTTGGACAATTCTAATAACTCTAATTCTTTGAGAAAATGATGATAAAAGATTTCTTAAAATACTTAATACTGTGTAAAGAAAAAACCTTTTTTTTTTAACTCTAATGGACTGTTTAGTATGGCCGAGTATATTATGCGGAAACTGGTATCTATTTTAGTGCGGCATCTTATAAGAGGATACCAATCACCTCAGGTAATTTTGACGCCAAGTTTCCTCCACAGAGGGAGACACCTAAGCTCTGATGATGTGAACTTGTACTAGGATTTAATTTTGCCGAGAACACCGAAATCAAACAAACACTCTAGGGATCTTTTACGAGTCGTATAATCATACGACATGGTCGCTGTCAATTTTCTGCATCATGAATTCCACCAACTTGAGCCGGGGTCGAAACCGCAACCTTAGGTGCAGAGGCCAGTGACAAACCAACCACACCATCCAGCCGGAGTAAAACAAAAACGATGGAGATTTTTTTTTTTTTTTTGTAATACAGTCGAACCTCCATATTACGATAATCTGTTATCAAATTTTTTCTCTATAGCGAACTTTTTGCTAGAACCAAGAACATTTCACGATTTTAATCGTAAAATAACCTTCCAATAGCGAAGTGCATTTTCCATACAGCGAACATTTTCTCTTGTGGTTCGGTTTGTTTTTCTCCCACTTTTTTAAAGTATTTCTGGACATTTCAAGTTATTCTCTTTTTTAACAAATTTTATGGTAGTGATAAAACTGGAACTGGTATTATTAGGTGCATAATTGGGCGAGAGCATTAAAAGTATGGGCATTTTATCCACGAAGTGCAACCTTTAACCACCATTATCCAGTTCACTGGAAACATCTTCGATATCCATTGTCAAGTTCAGTGGAATCTCGTGTCCTTGAACTAGTCTCCGTTCACTAGAAGTGTTGATCAGTTGTACTGGTAACTTCATTTCTTGTAGCTAAAAATGTCAAGACATAAGTGCTTGAGCATCAAAGGATAAAAATAGTTCCTTAGGAAGTGGAAAAAGGTGTCAAGAAACATTTCTTGCAGTTTTTCTTTCTTTCTTTTTTTTTCTTTTTGGTAGGTAGGATATACAAAATGAATATATATATTAGTTTACAAAACTTAGTGAGTAATTAATTTTTTAAATATATATATATATATATATATATATAGTGTTTCTGAATTTAAAATTTGTTTTATGTAGTTTATAAAATATATTAAAAGATGAACCTCTATATAACGAATTTTCCAAAAAACGTATTTTTTCGGGATTTAGTGACTTCCTTATGTAGAATCCCGATTGTATTTGCTTTCGGTATTATGATATTTTATATAATATTATTCTAGATCAAAGCACTGTAAAATGAGAACATTGCTTCTCTAAAATAAACTCTTGTCTAATTTAAACTTATTTTGCTTCGTTCTCATTAACGTGCATATTTCTGTAATTTTATATTTTGAGTAGCTGATGCATTAAAGGGGTGTCAGGGGTGTTAACTTTCTCTCGAGGGTTGCAAATCTAAACAATATTCAAATATATATAACTCTTTGATATTTAACTTAAATAATTCGAATCTTTTACTCATTATTTATAAATGAATGGGGCTTCGGAAAAGAATAAAATTTTTAGCATATAATCATAATTTTAAAAATTATAAGCATATGAAAATAATAAACTTTTCTATAAGAAATTTAATTAAGTTTTACGTTGTGCATACTAATTTTAATAAAAGTAGCTGTAATTACAAGAAAAAAGTTGATTGGTAAAGTTAAGAGTATTCGTATTACAATGCAGTATTTTTATACAAATAGAATGATAAAAATTATATTTTTTAAGAAATAATTACTTTTTCAATTTTATTTTTTCAAACTTTCAATATTTTTCAAATATTTTGGAAAAAAAGATGTATTACTCTTAAATTAAGTAGGGTTAAAAGAGTATGATTCATTTTATAATTCTATAAATTTTATACATCAAAGGCTACTATTGTAGAAAATAGCACGCGACGTAAACATCACTTAATATTTATTACAAAATTACACCTTATTTTCATATGCTTATAATTTTTAAAATTATTATTATATTTCAAACATTTTGCAGTTTTTTGAAATCATAATCCTTTGTAAATAATGTGTAAAAAATTCGAATCCTTTAATTTAAATTTATAGCAACCATTCCTGTGTGTTTGAATATTGATTATATTTTCATTCATCGAGAAAAAATTAACACCCCTGAGACCCCTTTCAATTTTGCCGTAGTTAAAATTCTTTCCTTTGACATGGTGGTGAGGTTTGGTGAATGTGGTTCGCTAGATCAAGTATGATTGATCATGGTTCAAAATTACTACGGTCGTTACATTTAACTTTCATAAACTCTCACAATGTGTGAGCAACGTTTATAATTTATCAATCACATCATCTGCAGCATACCTGAAATTATAAAATTATAATGGTCTATATTGCACAAATTGTACGTTTCTATACTGTTTCAAACTTTTTTTATTAGAAAAAGGAAATATTTTTGACCGCAGTAGCAGAATGATCATGATCGCTAGTTCATGGCCGGCGTTCTATTAGTCGAGGTTCTGTAGTTTCGAGTACTGGTGCTACAGATGGTACTACAAACTATATGTAGTGTATGTGTATGGTACACATCACTATATGTGCAATGGTACTACACACTACACTGCTGTGCAAAAATTAAGGACGAGACGGTTTTTTCAATATAACTTTGTACAAAAGCTTTCCAAATCAACACATTTAATACCGTAAGAACCCCAATACGTAAGGACATGTGTAATGTAAGCAACACTTACTAAAAGAGAAATCAGAGGGATAAAAAGAAGCTTTATTGAAAAAGTAGCATGGAGCGCAATGCGACTGAAGGCCGAAACATCCCTGTGATGGGTGTCCAGCAAGAAACATCCGGTCTTTAGTAGGGGATATGATCTCCCCCTGACTGCTAGGTAGGTTTCACACAGCGTCTGCCCATTCTGAGAATGAGGGTGTCAATGAGTTGTTGAGGCATTGCTGCCCATTCGTCTTGCAGCGCCAATCGAAGCTCCCGAATCATTACTGGTGGTAAGGTACAAGCTCCCAAGCGTCTGCCTAGAAAAGGCCATACATGCTCGATGGGACTGAGATTCAGAGATCGTGCCGGCCAATCCATACGTTCAATATCCTCACTCTCTAAGAGCTGTTCGGCAGCTACTGTGCGATGGCATGGTGCATTGTCGTCCATGAAAAGGAACTGCAGACCCATAGCGCCTCTAAAAAGACGCACATATGGAAGAAGAATCTCGTTACAATAACGGGTCCCGTTGACTGAACCTGCGTCGAAGATGTGAAGGTCTGTACGACTACCAAGCATGATGCTTCCCCAAACGAGATCACCGCGACCTCCACACCTGTCCCTTTCAATGATGTTCGAGGGATGATTGCGGCTTCCCCACTCTCTCCAGATGAGTATGCTATGAGAATCGCTACTCAAACTGAATCTGCTCTCATCTGTAAAGAGTACTCGTCCCCATTCATTGTCTCTCCAATTCCGGTGTTCCTGGCACCACAGAGAACGCCTTCTCCGATGGGCAGGCGTTAAAGGTACACACCGTATAGGGCGTCGTGCAAACAGACCACCACCGTGCAGTCTTCTGGCCACGGTAAAACGCGATATCGGTCGTCCAGTCGCCTGTGTCGTGTGTCTAGCGATTTCTCCCGCTGTCTGCCGCCTGTTTCTTCTGGCCTGTAAGACAATGTACCGGTCATCTGCGGGTGTGGTTCCTCTTGACGACCACTACTGAACCCCGGATAGCTGTTCCTGTAGTTTGAAATTGTCTCCAAAGTCGTGAAACGATGCTGTGAGCAATTCCGAACTCTGCAGCCACACTTGTCACACTGCGGCCTTCCTCCAACTTCCCAATGATTTGACCTCGGGTAAAAGCATCCAGATGCCGTCTAACAGATTGATTATTCGCCATTTCTCGCTGAGGCAGCAACTCGGTGTGATTTTAACTGCTATACGGCGTGCAATCTCTTTGCCAGAAATACTGATCTTACACCGACAACATGCTTTATACTACTCTGACACTCCCCCTTTACGTCTACCTGCATATCTGCGCATGTGCTACCGTACATCACCTTACTTAATCTCCTGATTGGTCTTTCTGTCCACTCTGCCTCTTCGTTGAGCTGATATGCTAATTTTTCGACTTCGTCCTTAATTTTTGCACACCAGTGTAAATTTAGAGGCTGATGAGCCCTAAAAGTTTTTAAGGCAGTGCTTCTCAAAGTTGCAATATTCGCGAACCAATATTCAATCTTAATTTTCATCGCGCCTCCCTCATTCAATAACATTGCATGGAATTCAATAGTACTATATTTTGACACAAACACTACGGTACGATTTTAACCTACTAAGCACCCCGGCGTATATAAACGTATCGCTAAACCAAAGAGTTTTCCCCTGACGTATATATACGTCTTTTCGAAGTACGAACTTTTATGTACAATGCTATCCTTAAAATTATTTCGAATAAAATGACCTTGACAATGTTTGAGAAGGATTTACTTATCTCAAATTATTGTTGCTTCTTAATCCCCCCCCCCTCCAATACGTCATATTCGCACACCTACGTGGGAAAACAGTTGGCATTAGGAAGCGAATTGCGTAACTCAGTGCTTCTCAAACTTTCTATAATCGCGACCCGATTTTCAATCATAATTTTCATGGCGCCCCCCCATTGCATAGAATAATAATGTTTAGAATTCAATAATAATATAATTTGAGGTAAATATATAATACGACTTTAATTATAAACCGTACCATTTATCAAGATAAGTATTAAATTTGTATATAATATGAATACCATAGAATTACTGGTAATTATTAAGCTTGTTCTTGACTTAATACTGTTAAATTAATTATGAAATACATCGTGCAGTACTGATACATTTATAAGTGTATGTAAGTGTATTAGTGTAAATGTGTATTTTATTTTTTATTATGTCAGAATGCATTATTTTTCTGCTTCCTTTCAGTAAATTAATAATTTGTTTAAATAATGTTTGTTTTCGACTTTTCGATGTACTCGCACCCCCTTGTAGGGTTATCACGCCCCCTATGGGGCGTGCCCCACAGTTTGAGAAACACTGGCGTAACTTCAATTCAGTATTAAAGGGATTAATTATAAACCGAATAAATTATCAAGATAAGTGTTAATTTTTGTTTTTAATATATATATGACAAGCCCATGGGGGATCACTAGTATTAATAAACTTGTCCTTAACATAGTATTGTTAAATTAATTCTAAAATAAGTTGTGTAGCATTGATACATTTATAAATGTTTTTTTTATCAGTGTGAATGGGTATTTTATTTTTTATTATGTCAGAATATGTTTTGTTTGTTTACTTTCAGTAAATTAATAGTTTCTTTTAAATAATCTTTTGTTTCCGACTTTTCAATATGCTCGAGCTCCCCTCGTTGAGATGTCACGTCCCATAGTTTGAGAAACGCCGCCTTAAGGTAGTGGGGTGTGGAAGTGTTTGATGAGTGAAAAACCAGTTCAAGTGTTGTCATTGTTACTTGATTCTAGCTTAAAATTATGAGGTCACTCACCAAAATTCCTTGTGTGGCTGGAAAGTGCTAAATTAATCTGGGAGTGACCACGTGGGGCACAGAGTCACCCCAGGCTCACAAAATCTTTAATCCTTGGGAAAATTATTTATTTGTTACCAATGATATTGTCAGTATCCTCCTATATGACAGTCTTCATATGAACTAAAATGTATTTGTCTCGTATCTCCCTCTTTTTTGAGAGTGGCAAACGTTTATTTTTTTCTAATCTTAAGGCGACTTGGTACCCCAAAAATCACAAGCCTATCGTTTTTTTTATTTTCATTTAATCTTATTCTTTGTACTTTTATCTTTAGATTCATATATCACTTGTGCTTGTCGGAAAGTTAGAAGTTGAATAAAACTTCATTTGAAAACAAATTAGGCAATTCAGTCACGTCCCCTTTTTAGAAAAAAAAGCGAAAAAAAAGCGTTTTGATAAAAATAATCTGATTTATAAAGAGAAATAATAACATTAAAAAAGAATGTGCAATATATAAAGCAGAATATTTCCGAGACAATAGATACATCATTTTTTTTCTTTGTGAATAGTGAGCATGTAAAATTTTTAAATTAAGGCATTTTATATTAATATTTTTATAATTTCAGTTCTTATTCCTGATATAATTTTCATACAAATGTAATACTTTAATATTATAAGAAGAAAAACAGCTAAAATTTCTGTCGTGACGGGAAAAAAAATTTTTTAACGTTTTTCTTGAATTTTCTTGTGCAATTAGTACTCTCTAAAAGTTGATCATTTATAAAAATGTGTTGGTTGAAAAAATATGAAAATGCCATTATTTTAAAGAAAAACGTATACCTAATATCTTAAAGTGGTATTTTAAGTTTAATTAAGCTTATAATAATTATTTTTTCAGAATTATAAACTTTAAACTGGTTTTTCTCAGTTTGTGTTTTTCGAAGTCTTAGTGCATTCAAAATGCTACTCCTTCGACAATTATTTACCAATCACTGCCATTTTTTTCCTGCCTGTTACAAATAAAGCATGTAATAAAATTAGGGATCCGTTTTGCTATAAACTGAATACTTTTTTTTAAAAAACATAAAATGTAAGACAAGTTGGCTTTTTCATTGATTTTTAGCCTGTATATCAACATTTTATTTTTTTTCTCGAAAATGAATGAAGTTATTCTAAAATCGATGCCTAAAGTTGCTAAGAACATCCATAAGAATATTATAAAAAAATTCAGGTCAAAAAATTAATTTTTACAAATGGAGTAGGATTTTAAAATGTTCCCAATTTTCTTAAAAAAAATTAAGTTTTTAAAACTGTGTGAATAATATATGAAAATTTTCATCTGATATCATTTTCTTGAATAGAAACATTGTATAAAATGCTAAAATATAATTTTTAAATAGGTAAATAAAGAAATTTGCTCAAAGGGTACCAAGTCGCCTTAAGGTACTTGAGGTGGCTAAGTTCCCCGCTCGACCACTTTTGTTCCAAAATATTTTTTTATTAACAAGCTACATTTCTCCTCCCCCCTTAGTGAATTAGTGATTTCGATTTCTGTCTTGTAAATCTCATTATGGTTTATAAATGTAAATAAACAGAATATAAAATAAAGAAATTGGCATCTGCGATCTCTCTGTTGAATGAAGTTGAAACGGATGAAGCAAGGGAAAAACATGATGAAATAACGGATTTTTATCAAGATAGTGGAAGCAAATTTGAGGAAAGAGATGAACATGAAACGTTTGCATTAAAAGGAAAGTTTTCAAAAACTACCTAAAAAACTTCATTAAGACAGATACGAAGCTAGAAGTGTATTGCAAGTCACAATGCGTCCCGTCAAAAAGACACAAGCAAGTAAAAGTTCAACATGCTATTTGTCACAATCATCAGAGTTCATTAAAACTACAATAATTTGAACAAAATATGTCAGTTTTGCCTACAAATATCATTCCTGTAATGTTATCGAAATGTGTCTGTGATTTGTGTCGTCATTAAAGTCAGGTACATTTAACCGCATTATAATTTACTGCAGTTTTTTTCATACAGTACTTCTTTGGATCACTACATTGATAATTAAGGGCTATACATAAGCAAAATACTCAACTTCGGGAAATTTAATTTGTTAGATTTAGTTAATTAAAGATAGTCAACTGTAAAATTAATTATATTCACTGTTCACTTAAAATAAATATTTAAGTATTTTTCTAAGGTCTTCATTAACATAAAAAAAATTGGTCACTTAAATTTTGACTTAACTATATATTCGGGACAAAAATCATAACCTTCGCAATCCGTGAAAAAAAAGTGACACATGTTGTGTGTAAATATTAAATAAATATGATAAGTAAACTATACACATAAATCAATCACGATTTTTGGAAATATTACCCTAATTAAAATTATTTTCTTTAAAAATTTGTTTCTATTTTTTTCAAAATTTTTTATTGAATATACTTTAATTTTCCAAAAGCACCATCATTTGTTATAAAAAGATGTAAATGTAACATTTAAAAATAACCCCTTCCTCTTTTTTTTAATTAAGACTAAATATAATATAAAATGTTGCTGCAGAACATACATTTTAAGCTACTCAAACACATGTAATATCTTAAATTAATATTCTCTTAAAATTCGAGTCTTGTTTATTTATAACATTTAAATTATAATTTCTAATACTCTATTTCAAAACATGTCTCATTTCATCTAGCACTAAATGATTAAAATCTAAAGTAATTCTAAAATCTAAAGTAAATTTTTAGTAACTCTTCGCGCTTTAAAAAAAAAGCCTTCTACTGAAATTCTGTAAGATGTATTGGCGATTCCTAGTAAAATAATATCGTGCTTACGTATGCCTTATTAAGCTGTTTAAACTTTTCACCAAAACACACTGGTGCAATTTCTAAAAAATAACATACTTTTTATATTAAGTATTTTCCTGTTTTCCGTGGACTACTTAAATCTAGAAGACAATTAATTCTCTTGCATTTTTGTGCTTGAGCCAATCACATACTCTAAGTAAATGTCTCGATGTTAAAATTCAATAAACGATGTGATTTGATCAATACCAAGCTTTTTTATTTATTGCTTTCACTACAACTCATTCAATGAATACCTTCCCATCGATGAATTTCATATGTGCAATACTTTTTGTTCTTGTGTGCATTTTTAAACCAGTGCATTTAGAGCAACTTTTATTTTTCATTTTAAATGAGTGATTCTCAAACTTTCTATATTTGCAAACCAATTTTCAATCATAATTTCCCTCGTCTTCCTCATACAATAACAATGTATTGAATACAATAAAAATGCACTTCGATGTAAATTTACTATACGACTTTATATATAAACCATAAAAATTATCAAGATAAGTATTATATTTTGTATATGACAAGTCAATAGGAGGCACAAACTTTTTATGAATTTAGTGTTAAAAAAATAATTATCAAAAACATTATGGAGTATTGATACATTCATTATTACATTATATTAGTGTAAATGTCTATTTAGTTGTCATTATGTTAGGATATCTATTGTTTTGCTTCCTTTCAGTAAATTAATATTTATTTTAAACATTTTACTTTTGATACTTCAATATGATTATGTCCCCTACGTAAGGATTTCATGCCCCTCCCCAGAGGACGTGCTCCACGGTTTGAAAAACGCTGCTTTAAGTAAACATTTAAATCCTCTTCTATATTTCTGTATAAAATTTTAAGCTATATATGTTAATATATTTTATTTTAAGATTTTTTTAAATACAAAACTCTGTTACACCGTAATTAATTTTAAAAATATAAACCCTGTCTTAAAATATCCATAAAATACACGAATACGCAAAAAAAAACTTATAAGCTACTTAAAGACCACATCAAACAAAATCAAAGTATGATCCCCGTCCAACATCAAGAGACTAATTTAAAGGAACAATGCAATTACGCAAAACGAGGAGAAACTTTATGAAACTTCCGGTGTGCATGCTTCAAATAAGCTCCTACCTCAGTATCTTTAAATACCCTTGAGGAATTCTGAATGATTACGAAACCTTTATTGTGACGTGTTTCTTGGCACGCAATTGAGGAAAGTAGAGGGCGCCAATATGGTAATGTCTTTCTTACACAGAAGAATTTGGTATTACTCTTAGGTGCAAAGGTTTCGCCTTTATCGCTAAACGATATTTGTTCCTTGCATGGAGCTATGGGCAACCGCTGAGAGTAGGTAAGCGCTGAGAATTGGGAGGGTGTATGATCTGTTATTTTTCGGTTGTAAATGTGAACTATTTTGCTTGGTTGCTTTTAATTTCGAAGTAATGGTGCTTATAATTGTTTCAATCTTACATGTTATATTCATTAAGGAAACTAATATTGTAATTTGTTTATGATGTTACTCAGCGTTTCTCAAAGTGTGGGGCACGCCCCTCTAGGTGGGGATGAAAACTCTACGAGGGGGGGCGAGCATATTGAAAAGTCGAAAACAAATGATTATTTAAAAATTATTAAGGATCCGAAAGTAAACAAAATACATTCTGACATGATAAGGAATTTTACACATTTACACTGATAAAATACACTTATAATTGTCTGAGTACTGCACAATGTTTTTATAACTAATTTTAACAATACTAAGTTAAGAAAATGCTTAAGAATTATCATTGATCCCATGGGCTTGCCATATATAAATTTATAAACAAGAATTAACTCTTACCTTGGTAATTTCTAAGCTTTATAATTAACCCATTAACTGCCGCCGTTTTTCACGTAGGCGTGAGTGTATAATGTATTAGGGGGTAGAGAAAGGAACACATAAGCAAATATCTGAAATAAGAAAATCCTTCGCAAACACTGTCAAGCTCTTTTTGTTGCATTCTAAAGCTCTAACTTCTCTAACTTTCAATATTCACAACCCAATATTCATTTCCTAATTTTCATCGCACCCCTCCCTCACCCCTACATAGATTTAACGATGCATTGAACTCAATAATACTATAGCTAGAGCTAGAATACGACTTTTAAGTACCACTGGCGTATAAATATGTCTCGTTCAACCATTGCGTTAAGTGTCCCGGACGTATATATACGTCTTTCCGAAGTCCGATCTTTTATGTAAATGGCTACGCAGAAAATTATTGCGAAGTCTTTGGAATGCAAAAAAAGAACATAGGCAGTGTTTGCGAAGGATTTACTTATTTCAGAGGATTTGCTAATTTATTCCTTTTCTTATCCCCCTCCTCCCAATACGTGCACCTACGTGGAAAACGGTGGCACTGGGGAACGAATGACGTCACTTTCAATCGGCAGTATAGGGATTAATTATAAACCGTAGAAATTACCAACATAAGTGTTAATTATGTATATAATTTTTTATATGGCAAGCTCATGTGGTAACTGATAACGGTTAAACTTGTTCTTAACTTAGTATAGTTAACCCTCTGGGTGGTTAGCTTCCTCCTGAAAAGTTATTCCGAAAGCGTTTACTCTTATTTTGCTGTTCGTTTTAAAAATGCAACAGACTTCTTTCCTTTCCCCCTTTTAAAACTTGGGAGGTCAGACGGGGACAATTTTATGACTTAGTTCAGTCCCTTTGTCAAGTAAGAACCAAGAGATCAATCGTTTACAGCTAGCTGTTAAGTTGCCTTGGGCAATCTTGTATGAAAGCTGTAGTGCAACTGGGTCGTTTCCCCTATATGTTCAGTCACAGTAAAATTAAAACAAAATGATGGATAAAAAAGGAAAAAAAATGAAATAAATAGTGTGTTAGAAGTTGAAAAATAATTATATTTTCTTCACACAAAATTTATTTTTCTGTCATTTTTTTAAAAATTAAAAAAAATATTTATATTTTGGTATTGCGATTTGAACCAGAAAAAAAAGCATCCTGTATTCATTTTGGAATATGAGAGTAAGAAAACGCGCTCAATTTTCTGTTTTTAAAAAAGTAATGAGGTTAAAAGAATTAAGGCCCTATATCACTTTTTTTTAAATAATGACAATACGGTGCATACGGTGATATACATACGATGATTATATTTATGAAATAAAACCGATCTTTCTCTATTCAATTATATTTTTAATTTAAAATAACGTAAAAAAGGATTTCACAATACTTTTAATTTATTTTAATTAAAATTATATAAATGATATTTTTATGTTAACTAAATATTTTTCGGAAAAAATCTAAATTTTCATTCCTAGTATTCTCCTTTTCGAACTTCTTGTATTATATAAAAATTTCTTTTCTACATCGGCATTTGTGATGGACATAACACACATTCAGTCAATTATTTTTTAATTTTAATGGGCGATATACTTCTTCAAATGCGCATGACAGTACTTCTAACCATTTTCTACTCCAGTTTAATTCCTTATATTCCTGTTTTTTTATTACAAGGAAAAATGTCACACATCGATAACTACATTTTCACACAAGTCAGTCATTACAAATTTTATTGTGAGAAAAGTTCTCCCTAATTAAAAATGTCTTTCAAAACAGTACACTTAAAACAATTTTGTTCAGTGAAGTTAACCGACAGTTCCACAATGTATCCATACCAAATTTAAAAAACAATTTTAACATTTGGAAATGTATGCTGTATTAAATTTTTTGAGTATACACAAATATTTCCTGATGTAGGGCAGACATAGTATGAGATGTGCTGTGTGGTTTTGAAAGAATGTTTTCGTACGTGTAGACTTTTTTGAAAATTTAAATACCACTGAAGCTGATCATATAACTGCAAATGAGCCTTATTTTAATGCGTTCTGGTATCAAAATAAAACACTTTACTATTAAACAGCCTATGAGTTTGTATTCAATATCAAACTATTCGCAAAAGGGCTAACAACTTCTATTAAAATTTTAAAGAAACTGAAATATAAATATATCTTACTGCAGACAAAAATATTCATAATACGTAAATATACTATTCCTCCCCTTATTTCAGTACATTTTAAAAACTGTAGCTGAAAGAATTTTTTTATATTTACAAACGAGGCATAAAAGCTCAAAAAGTTATAAAAATGTCTTTATCATTTTTAAATATACTACTATGAAACGCATATGGATTGTAAGATCAGTTCTAAAATCCTAAAAGCTTTTAGAGGAGCAAAAAACATGTAATTTGGTATTGATCAAAATTTTAGTATAATACACAAATATACATGTTATTAAGCAAATACATTTGAAAAATCAAAGTTCCTTCTGAAATAAACGTAAATGAAAGAAGAATGCTTAATTCAAAATGAGTGGATATACATGTTTATCTAAGGGGTATCCCCAAAGTGAGGCAATCCTCAAACTTAAAACTCTAACTCAGTAGCACAATAATCCATGAGGGCCAGGAACTACTATGCCCATTCCAATATACGTGACCATTGGGCGCTGAGGTGCATGAACAGATGTCCCGATTTGGTGGCCTGTCTGAAGAGAGACCTTCAGTGTTTAAGACCCCAAGGAAACTTGGTACTCATTTATCGACCCAATGTAGCGGGGATGAAAGGCAGAGTCGACCTTGCCCAGCCCATTAATAGAACCCAAGACCTGTGGTGTAGAAACACGATACACTACCACTTGACACTATTCGGTGAAAAATAAAACTAAATGTTGGAATCGTATATAATTCCTTAATAAATGAAGGAGTCCAAACTTTTTTTTCATGTTAACTCTTTAGACGGAAATGGTTAATTGTGAACATTTCAAAAGTTGCATAAATTAAATATAGCCGTTATAGTTTACATAAATTTTTAAGAGTGCAAAAGTTGTATTTTGGCTGCTCGAATTAATTTTAAAAGGAATACGGTTACGAAAAGGTAGTACAAACCTATCTAAAGTAGGGTTGGTTACCTTAGATATTGTTAAACACAACAATGTATTGGAAGCCAATTCCATAATTCGTTGTTATAAAAATGTATGGAAAATTACAAGATTTATTTTTGCATTTGTATTTTATATATTTTTTTCCTGAGAACTTTAAATGCTAGAGCGGCATCCATCAAAACCGCGGGTCCCTCTCTGGTTTTCCAGATCGCCCCTGACTAAGCCGGCTCTGCCATAGTAAGTGAAAATGCCGGATTTTGTTTGTCAAGATCATTTTATAGCAGACTGCATTTTTCATGTATTTTAGATGGTCGTTTTATATTTTCTACATCAATATCTTAATGCAGTGTTTCTCAAACTGTGGGGGCGCGATAACCTTACGAGGGGGCGCGAGTATATTGAAAATAGAAGATTTAAAAATAATTAATTTACTGGAATGAATTAAAACAAAATACTTTCAGACATAATAAAAAATGCACTTTTACTCCGATATAATTTATAGGCACGCTATATTAAGTCTTCAAAAATAAAAACTTCTTGAATATCTAATTACCTATTTTTGATCCTATAACCAAATAAAAAAAACCTTTTATTTGATTTGCTGTTATCCCATGATGAGAGATCATTTTACGACGCTTTCTTTTTAAGCCTAACATATAACTCTTTCAGAGAAAAAACAGGTCCCAGACCCAGAATCGAAGAAATTTAGGAACATAAAAAGTTCATCACTGTCATTATTTTTGAAATACTGCACATTATAGTTGTAATCTGTATGATCTTCTAAGTTATTGGTACAGTTAGTTATGACCCCTCTCTTACGTGTTTGTTTCTCATTTAGGGAAATTGTAAGTAAAGTATTTCTCTGTTGCGCTTTTTTCCCATGCAAAAAAAAAAAAACGTTTTACACAATTTTTTTAGCAGTAACATACATAATATCATAATGAATACAATTTTTACCCGTAAGTGGTCGCGCGGGACACACAGATTACGAAATCGTTAATTCTGGCAAAACTGTTTATTTGTTACCAAAGAAAAATTGAAAAGCTCTTGAAAGTAGGGGTGAGCATATTTTCTCTTAATTAAATTTTTCAATGGAATTACGATTTTTATTGTAAAAATAATTATAAAAAAGGATTGGGGTGACTCAATAACCCCACTTGACCATTAGTATCGAATGTGCGCCTGCTCCCGGTTTAAAACATGTTGAAGTCTTTTCACTTTAAATTATTAAAAATAATACAATCATTCTTCATCAGAATTTTTTTTTATTGTTCATTATTCAACATCAATTCTAAATGCTATTTCTGTGAGGCTTAAAATTACAGTTCGCTTAAAACTAATTATAATTTGAGCAATCATTTTTAAAAAAATCATTTTAGATTTCTGTAAACATTGTCGAGCACTTACTTGGCTTTGCTCTCCTTACAATTCAGCTATTATATCAATCATGTTTAATTTTCTTACAAATGAACTCGGGCAAAGAGCGGATACTTCAACCGGTATACTTTTAATGTATCAGTGCTGCACAGAGTATTTTATAACTAATTAATTAATACTAAATTAAGAACAAGTTTAATAAGTATTAACGACTTCCATAGGCTTGTCTTGCAAAGCAAAGTTTTTATAAGGAATGCTTATGATTAGAAATTGACCCTCTAATTTCTTTTTCCATATTTAGCAGATATCTATATTTTGTCTTCTAAGCAGCCACCGGATTTTGCAATCTGATCAATTTTAAAAATTAGAGAAAGTAAATCTAACATAATAATTATCCTATTATTTTATTTATTTATTTTTGCTTAAAAGTAGTACACAAAATTTAAAAATTATGTTACTAATTTGTATGGTTTATAATTTTGATCACCTATTGTAGCTTTAGAATCAAAGTGCATTAATATTGCATTCAGTACATTATCAATGTATAAGGGGGGCGCAATAAAAATTGTGATCGAAAAGGGGGGCGCCAGTATTGAAAGTTTCAGAAGCACTGTCTTAATGTCTGAATTTAAAATTACATAAAATTCTTGACATTCGCATCAATAACCATTTTAATTTTATTAGTATATGAATGTGTCATCAAACGATTACATGACTATTATTAACATATTATTTTAACCATTTAATTAATATTAAGTATAACATAACGCACACAAATTTTCTGAACTTTAAAATAAATATTTCGAAAACTAGTTCAGATATACTCAAATTTTTATTCCTATGCTTTAGCTTCTATGTAAAACTTTATTGTATATTCATCAATTTTTTAGCATATTTTTTGCTCTTAACATGCAGTTTTCAACTGAATTGTATGAAATTTTCGAAATATATTAAAAAATACTAAAGAAGCTATGTAATAAAATTTGAAATTTATATTATACTCAAAGAATAGCTAGAACTTATGGTAAATAATTTTTAACTGCGCGATACACTTTTTTTCGAAATTGCAAATGGAATTTCTAACATAAAATTTCTAGCTTTATACGGTCGAGATTTCAAAAAATATCCAGATTTTAATTACTTATTCAGTTAGCCTTTAAAAAAAGATACATGTTGAGGTATTTTGCATAAATAGATATTTTTGAATAATAATTCTAATGTTTTTAAATAGCTCGAATTTAAAATTCATTTTTATGTTTATTTATATGCATAAATGTCTACTGTAAATGTTTCCGTATATTTTTGATTACCATTTATTCAAACATTCAAGTTATAAAAAAAAATGTGGGAAAATCTTCATTCATGTTGTCTTTGATGAAAACTGAAGTTCAAGCACTTAAAATTCAAATATAATTCGGTGTATTTTAACAATATATAACTAGGCACGGTACGTAAACTTCCCTGAGCACTTGGGCTTTGAAATCTAAAAAAAAAAAACTAATAGATCTTAATTAGTTTTTTTTTCCTCGTTATCATTTTTATCAAAGTGTAAGAAAATGTTTCAAATTATTTGATGAAGTTTAAATTTATTCCTTTTTAGTGGTTGGAAAGTTTAAAAGGTTTCAAATTTTAAAGGGTTTGGTGTTTTATTAATTTTTTTGGCATCTTATAATGAAATAATCATGTTTCAAAAACTGAAAGCATTGATTAAGATAAGAAAAATGAAGCGAAAGAATATACTTTAAAAAGGATAATTTGTCTAACTATATACAATAGCAGATTGCCCTGACACGCCCCAACTTGTAACCGTTACAAATTATATGAAACCAAAAGGAAATTGTAACATATTTTAATTATGCATTGGGACTTTTCAAAACTTTTAAAATACAAGCTATAACAAACAAACACTTCCTGGGGTCTAAAGAAATTCTTCTCCGATTTTTTACGATTGCTCCAGGGTCAAAACACGGGGTTCCGTTCGAGTCATAAAACTTCCTATCAGTGTCCTGCTGTGTGGCTTCCACCGTCCCTAATTATCTTTCAAGATGTTAAACCTTTAAAAGGGGGAAAGTACGGCTCAACCGCTTTTGAGAATGTTACTTGCAAGGCAAAAACCCGTGCAGTGCATTTTCGAAGCATCTTTACAATGACGGAATTTTCTGTGTGGAACGCTTGGAGGGTTAATTTACTAACTTCTTTTCCCTTTTATCGTTCGCCACGTGCACAGTAGATCTACGAATTTAACATCATTAGCATAACTCATTAACGTCAGTTTACCCTGAAATTTGTATAAATTTCTGACCACTCCTTCTTGGTGTTGCATTTTCACTGTCGAGCAGTATATATATATATATAAATGTAAAAATTCCAAGTAATTTAATCTTTAAAAGCTTTTAATTTATCTGTGACCCAATCCTTTAGGAAAACCGTTTATTTATTTTAACTAACTGTTCGCCTTACGGGTACTTTTGGAACTACATCCTTATACCCACCCAAATCATGCGATTTTCCTCTTGGTATAAATATCAAGATGTCTAGAAAATCCATCCTCTTCTGTCTTTGTCCTTTAGTCGAATGTAGCGCGTAGTATTTTAGTTTCCTTTGTTGTGCTGTTATGTGTTTTGTGTCGTCTTGTCTGCGCCTTGTGATGTTGGAACGCAATATTATTATTAATATGCTTATGCGTTTCAAGATATACAATAAACTGGATTAACTTAAAAGACAGCCTCGTCAATAGTACAATAATACCATCCACTTGCCATGCGCACGCGCTCACGCGTATCGCCGTTATCCTTACTACTCACTAACAATATTATAGAAATATTATTTATATATATATATATATATATATATATATATATATATATATATATATATATATATATATATAAAGGAAGAGGGAAATTAGAGTTCCTCAACTATATATATAGTTTTGACTTACCAATTTTAAATAAATATTAAATACTCGACACGTAAAAATTCTACTTAATGCCGAAAAAAATATACTGTTAAAACTAAAAAAAATCACATAAATTAGTTGTGATGAATTACAACATTCACTAGCTCACTGAAAAAATTGCATAAGAATGCGCAAAAATATTTTTAATAAGGTATTAAAATATCCATCGTTATATATGATTTTCCTCACATATACTCTCAATTCTAACCTACTTTATTACGACACATTTGAAACTATTGCATTTCGAAATATCATTAATGCCAAGCCTTTCTCTGTGGAATCTCAAAGACATTCATTTGAATTTAAAATTCTTCTTTGTATTGTGTCTGGAAAATTAAGTTTCTTTAGGAAACCTTATTCTCCAGACAGTGATCTGTAGACAGAGGATTCCATTTTGAACAGAAGTTCGCTGAATTAAAATAATTATGATGTAATGTTGTCGAAGTAGAAATGTCGTTTTAGAATATAATACTTGCGAAAATTTTAATGAACTACTTAGAGCTTTTTAAAGAAAACATTGAGAAATATTCCTAACGTTTTAATAAACTAAGCAACTTAATTTGTGAGATAAAATTGGAAGGAAAGCAACGACTAAATGATTTTTATCCAGAAACTACAGAAACTTGAGAAGGAAATGAGAAGAAAACTTAAATATTAAACAACGCTAAATAAACTTAATTTGTCTTGTTTTTCTTTTTCGATTGTTTTTGGAATAATCTCTTTAGATTCTGAAACTGATTTAGAAGAAAATACATAAGATAATTCTTCTGTAATTAAAACAAATGAGCAATGTTCCTTACTTTAAAAGTTCCTTTAATTGCTTTTCCAATTGAGTTTCTTCGAATAAAAAATGTTCCAGAGAATAATGCTTTATTGGAATAATTAAGAATAAATTATCGAAACCATCCATAAAATAAAAAAGAACATATTGACAATTATGTAATACTAATTGCTAGTAAATGCAAGGAAATGTTTTCTAGAACGCATAGAAACATGTTCATATTTGTTAAAATATTTTCCATTTTATTTTTGATAAAAATAAAAAAAATGTAACTCAGTTGTAGAAATAATGCCGATGAGTTTTTCTGAAAAACTTTATGCAATTGTGTTTAATTAAACTAATTTTCGTATCATTTAATGAAAATTAAATAAGCTCTCTCAATTAATTCAATTTTACAGAAATGCAATTAAAAAGAGTCTAATGTAAAATATTTTTTAACTGATTGAATTATAAAAGTTTTTTAAATGGCCTTAAGAATTGTAAAGAGAAAGTTTTCAGTTAACCATTTCAATAAATAAAAAAAATCGTTGGTTAAAAATTTAACGTTTTCCTATTTAAGTTCAATTAAAAGACTTATTTCATGTAACGAAATATTTTTCAAGATACATTTCATAATTTATATTTATAAATAGTTTAAAAGTTGAAATTATTGAAATGTTTAATTATCTTCTAACTGTGAAACTTATTAAGTTATTTAATTTCATAACGGGCTAGTTTTTTTGTGTTTATATTTTGTTTTTCATTTCAAACTTTCCAATATAGTTGCATAGTGTAGTGCATAGTAGAAAAAGAGTTCAAAAATTCAAATTATAACTTCTATAATAAATTCTAAAATAAATAAAATTTATGCTTAAAAATATTACTTCATTTAACTGCCATTTTTAGAATGGATTCATTTTTAGAAATCAATAAAGAAGCCCAATTTTTAAAAGAAGGTTGGACAAATATTTTAGTAGTAAAATATCAAATAAAAATATATTTCTCGGCTTCAATACAGTTAAATTATCTCTGATTAATTCTTTTTTCATTCATTTTTAGTTTAAGTTTTTACTTACTGAAATAAAATTAAAGTAAGACGATCCTACAATGATGCCGGAAGTTGGTATAATGATGTCAGATGCTGTGTTGCTGCCTCTCCTTACGACTTAGAATAACAAAACTTTCAGTTATTCTATGCAAAGTTTTAAAATGACAGTTTTAATCAATTATGGACCAGGTTACTAAAAACGCTTCAATCAAATAGATCTCTGCAACGAAACTTTTCATTGGTATAATGTACTTTTTAAATCTAAAGCAACCAATTGCAAAACTTGAAAATGATTAGCTTATTTACAGCTAGAAATAATTCGCCCATGTGCTGGAAATATTCCCCGAGCTTTATTTTTAATTAGGTACTTATTTTATTACTTATAAAGTTCCACTAAATATTTCTAGAAACCTTTTTTCACCCCTTTTTAATAAACTGATATCAATAACGTAAGATAAAAAAATTAATAATCATTATCGGTTGATTTGGAAAAAAACCTTTAAAAAATATTACTTATGGCATATTTAATATACATATATACATACATACATTTTATATATATATATATATATATATATGTGTGTGTGTGTGTCAAATGTATAATCATTTACAAGGAATATAATTTTTTTAAAATAGCAAATTATCTGAAAGATTTTCACCAAAAACAAACATTTTAGTGTGGTTGTTACACAGCAACTTATCAATCATTCCTTTAAACAAAGAATATTGTGAAAAATATATCACTATTTTGTATATTTTGTTACAGGGTTAATCTCCTTCAAAAACTGAAACTTTTCCTTGCATTTAACATGTTGGTCCAATTAAGTTAGAGCGTACCTTGTTCCAGAATTATCTAATGTTTATACTAAATTTTCTAACAGAAAACGATTGATACAGACACATATTACTTCATATTAGCTCAGACTCAAAAGCAACTCAAATATTCAACATAACAATTTAAACACGTAATCGAATTCATCATAAGGACAATGAACAGCGCAATCGCTGTCAAATGTTTTACTCCAATGCTTCCCTACATCACCATTTTACAGACTGGGAAGTGTTTTAAATATTTCTTAAATTTTCTTATCAATTGATTATCTTAGACCCTTCAGGAATTTTTAAAAACATCCTTTTTTGTTTTGAATTTTGACCACTAAACTTTTATGCAAGGTATTTTTATTCAATTAACGTTTTTGGATGAAAATTACTTTTGGCATAGAAATATTTTTCCAGTCACAATATAGTTTTGGCAGGGAAGCGAAGAAATAGACTAAGCTTTTCGTAGCAATTTAAAGAGAATTACAATAATTAAGTTTTACAAATGAGTACTATTCTCTAAATGAGAGCAATTCATTTATAAGAAATTAAAATGAACATCATTAAAAAATACGCCGCTTCATAAAACATTATGTCAAATACAGAGAATTTTAGCTGTCTATGAAACTAAGTCTTGCTAAAAAGTATAGCATATTTGCCTAGAACATTTTATTTCGTTTCTCGTATGTAACATTTCTAGTATATTGTTCGCATAAATTGTATTTTATAATTTCGGTACTAATGCGCAAAGAATATGGGTAACCTTTTTAGGATGTTTTAATTGACTAATACTTGATTGTTTTTTATGCACACTTCATTGATTAATTTTGATTCATAATCTGAAATTTTCTGGAATGTTTTATTTTTGTGTTAAGTAGAGGTCTAGTTGGAAAATACCTTAATGTTACGATTTCGATGTGCTCTTATGAAAAACAAGACAAGTACTCCGATAAATTTCATTTGAAAAATGTATTATACTCAAAAAAGTTAAGGGTACTGGGTATAAGATACCCAGTACCCTAAAAATTTAATAATAGAAATTTTTTTTATTTTGCATTTTCTTATGAACCATATCATTGGAAAGCTAGCCACTAATTTTCATATCTGCTAACAAATTAGTTTTCAAGATATTTGTAGTTTTTTGAGCTTAGGTTTTGGTTTCGGTTTCATTTTAAAGAATCTTTCCTCTCTTAAATTGAACCAATTAAAATTATTTTGAGCACAATCAGTGTGAAATTGTTATTAATTTCAAATTCCATTGCTAAAATGACTTCTGCTTGATTATGTTTTGAGTTCTTTTGTGTTCTCATAATTATTTAATTAAGATTGGTTTCAATGCTAATTTGGTTTTAAAAAATAGTTTATATAAATTAGAAGTGTTTTAATTAATGTTTTCTTGACGAGGAAAAAGTCACGCGGTCAAATGTCTTAAAACTTTTGTGAGAATATTTTGTTAAGATTAGGCTGAAAACCTTGTCACCGTAACAAACACTATCAATATTGTGCAAAAATATATTTTGAATTAAAAAAATGTTTTTAGTAATAATTAATTGAAGTAGTGTTTTGATATAGAAAATAATATACTAATAAGAGTTTTACAGGCATTATAGGTTTTTGTTTTGCACCCTTACAAACTTTAAATGCGTCCTCGTACTTTTAATTTTGAAGATGTTTTTTTTAATCCCTAAGGCTTTTTTTCTATTCAAGATAGATTCTTGAAGTTTTTTATAGATATTCTCAAACGTATGTTCTATAAAGTTTAGGTCTGATGATTTAGGTCTGATATTTGTAGTTTTTTTTTTTTTAAATGCTAAAGTTAATATTTTAAAAAATTGTTCGTGTTTTTTCCAGGTTTAGCTAGAAAAATAATTATTACATTTCAACAAGGTAACAGGTTTTCAGATCCATAATAACATTGGTTTGTAATAATCTAAAAAACATGAAACACTTGAAACGATTAATGAATTGTAAAAAATTGAACATTTTAAAAATTTTAAGAAAATTTAAGAGTTTTTTTTATTTTTTTAAATTGTAAAGTATAATGGCTGGTTAAACTTTTTGCTTTCAATATTCAATTCAATTTCATATACAATTTCATCAATTTATAAAATTCCAATATTCAATTTGCTTTCAAATTTCAATTTTCAATATTCTAATATGAATATAAAATATAAATTATTTTTACTCTCACTGCCTCCAAAACAAATTTTTGAAAAAGGGTACTGTGTAGCTTTAATATATTAAATATGTCTCTCAAATATATTTATCCAAATTATACAAAAATGAATGTAGGAAACATTTATATTTACAATTTGTGCTGTTTAAACTTGAAGTATTTGCATATATGTTACATAAATAAGACAGCTTTTCTAATTTATAAATGCAGTATTGGTTCGCATATCTTGCTTGGAATTACTTACATTGATTGAAACTAAGGAACTGCTTAAATTTGTACAAGATCATAATATCCTCCCCCCTCCTCCTTACCTTACAAATAAATGACTTTTTTTTACCTCAAAATATCGTGACTTATATTTTTAAAACACTTTTGTAACCATGGATGCAGTTTTTTTGGAAGACTCACTTAATATTGTCATGGGTTACATTGTAACACGATAAAGGCAGTCTCACGCAACATTTGAAATGATAACCTGAGATGGATTTCTAGCTCACTCTGGTAAAACTCGAGTCAAACGTATTACAAAAGCTATTGTTTGGGATGTCAGATAATGCTATATAGTTCTATTTTGTGACTAGAATACGGGTATTCCGAATCAAATTTCCCTTTGTACTCATTTGGAGAACACGAATGAAAATGTGAGAGCGTAGCATATGTTTTTTGATATCCGTAGAATTCGTAGAAATTGAATTAAGTGCAGCATTATTTCTTTTAAGTCCTGAATATCACATACACGAAAACATACTAAATCTTTCAACTTGTCACAATGTTTTTCTTTAAAAAATGAAAATATTTCTTTTTCTACTTAAAGGTTTCTTCAAATATTGCTTTCAACTTGTATCGGCATAATTTGATTAGTCATTTTAAATGGTTTGACGTTCTTCATCAATACTAATTTTTTCTTTTAATTTAAAATAATAAACGGAAATCATTTGTTCTAACTATACTTATTCAAAAATAAAATTTGGCTTCAAAATGTATGAAAGAGTTTTAATTTAAACAATAGAACAAAAAATAAGATTTTAGTGAATTTACGGTGTATTTTGTATACAGGTTTGCAAACTATATAAAGAACTAAACAGTTTCAATATATTATAAATCATGAATAATGTAAGATATTAAATTTCATCTGTAATAGACTTGCATAGAATTGTTTAAAGTTTTGTTGAGACAGTCATAGCAATTCTATGTGTAAACCCTTAGTCACTCGACACGCATTGAGCCGATAATCCCACACATTTTCACCCAAACGCACGTTAATACATCTATGCCAAATCCATCAAAAGCGACTGCGTGATATGCGCCGTTTCATCTCCCCTAGATCAACATGGATTCAAACCCACTACCTTTGGATCAAAAGTCCAAAGGTCTATTCATTGCGCTACAGGGACCCAACGAACGATTTTCCTTTCTATATATGCTGTTGTACTATTTTTGTTGTTGTACTATTATAGAGGCGAATGCATTGTCCTTTGCATATCCCCAATTGAAGAAATAATAAAATATTAAGTCAGGACTTCTGCTAAACCATTGGTTAAGATGCATGTTGTAATTCATGACTTCAGCATTGCTAAGAAAGATGTTCATCGATGTAATCTCGCTCCCTGACCAATCAGCGTGGTGGTCCACCAGCGTTGACTAGACACTGCCCATCCCGGGATTTGAACCTCAGACCTGTGTCATTGAAGCGTAATACATTATCGCTCAGGCACCGGGCTTCAATTGTACAGTTGTTTGATTTTAACTCACATCAAAATAAAGTTGCGAAGTTTACTATTGAACATACGTAGACCACACAAATTTGAATTTCGATATCAAGTGGCAAGAACGACACATTTCAATATCTTTCAGTAAGAAAACAAATCGTAGGACTAGCTTTGAGCTTTTACTTTGTTATTAAGAATTATGAGTTCCAATGTATAGCCAATAAAATACCAATTAATGAATAAAAATAATGCTTTAAGTTAATGTGACGCCATTAAATATGCCATTCTATTGTTCCAGTCCTCTACTCGCATTGAGAAACTTAGTTTCACTTTGGGAGATCCTAAACATCCAAGATTTTGATTAAGATACTTGTCAGACACCGTGACATCTTTACTTCCTCCCCAAACCTCATCAATTCCCCCTCAGCAAGATTCCTTTCCCTCCCACAGGTATTAATATTCATCAGAAACTACTCAGACTGAAGTTCCCTCCGCTGTAGGAATCGCGTTTAATTGTTTACCTTTAGGATTATTCACTGGGGAAGTCTTCCCTGAGCGGGCAATTATCCTAAATAATTAGGGCAGAGATTTACGCTTCTGCTCTTGAGAGTGCGCCACCTGTCAAGGAAGCACTGTTTATGCATTTTGGGAGACATTGGTGAGCTTTTGATGAAATTCGGCGCCTGAGGGGTCGTTATAGCCCTGGCCATTTGGTGGTTTAGGGAACTTTTGTGGAGATCGGGGATAAAAGGGACTGATTTAGTGTTCATTGTGAGGTATAGAGTGATTAGTTAATAATCATCTCTCGAACGAAAATAATATTTTTGCGCTTTATCGAATAGTAATGAAGTTATCACGGTATTCTAGGGAGAGAAAGGTCGAGAGCCCGATAATGATTCGCTTGTATTATAGTTTTCCTATGGTGATAGGTATAATACAAATTCATAATGTCTGAGCTTATCTGCTTGAGAGAGTATTCTAATAAGAAAGTTTGAGAGAGAAATATAAAATTCTATTCGGAGTGATACTCCGCAAAAGGGATTTGTATTGAAATTGTGATTATGAAAAATTTGACAATCACATATTTTAAAAGGTTAACTATGCATTTTATGATAATTGAGTTTCAGCAATTTTTTTCTAGGACTTTACATGTAGACCGTCAGAAAAAGATGCACAATAAATAGTTAAGTTACCCTTTTTAAATTTGTTGATTATGAAAATATAAAGATTAGAGTTTCATTTGTCAAAGAAATTAAATTGTAAATAAAATAATTTCTTCTTTCCTCAGTGGCTCGACAGCCCAGAGTGGGCCTTGGACTTCTCAAAATGCCTTTTAAAGGTCAGCCTTCTTTCTGCTAGTGTTCTCCAATTCTTAGTTCTCAAAGTTCAGAGATCTTTTTCTAGGCCATCAATTCATCTAAGATTTGCCTATTATTTCTTCGTGTGCCAATTGGTTGGCCGTTGAAGACTTTTTCTAGTGGGGCGGTCCATTCTGACAACGGGACCTGCCCATTGCCATCCGATAATTGTTCGTCTGCTCTTTTTGCATTAGTAGTAGAAAGACTGAATATTCCAAACTCCTGTTCTCAAGTTCTTTAAACCTTTCCCAAGTCGTTTCTTAGAAGTCAGCCCGTATATATTTTCTTCCTGAGATTTCACAACAACAATTTTCTTATGGGGTAGGGTTGCTAGGCCTACGCCCAACCCCGAACTTGAATGGCTGATCCCATTTTGGTTGTCTTCTGCGACAGGCATAGGCTACACGTTTGGACTATTATTTCCCAAACTGATTCATTATAAAAATAAATTTAATAATACGATTACATTTTGAAGCCGATTCTAAAAAAATTATGATAAAACATACAATGATACGATCGCAAATATAGTATAAATCAAATTCACACTTTCGAACTTCGAAAAAATTCCTTTTCACATAACTAAATGAATTACATAAGTACCACTGTTTATATACAAAAAATAGTTAAATAAATTTCAATAAAATTTGGAAAGGGAACCCGATGTGTGTGCACTTCATGGATTATATATATATATATATATATATATACTTATTCCTTAAACAGAATTTGGTTTGGTTGAAAAAGATTTGATTTTTGTGTAATAAGTTAATTAATTGCTCTGTTCTTAGATATTATCCATGCTATTAAAATACAGAAAAATAAAATTTAGAATAATTTGATATTTATCAAGCTAAATATGTTATGTAATCCATTTAATAATTATTGTTATTTTTCTTTTCAATCTAATATAAAAATGGGCATTTTTAGTTAGAGTCATATTTAAAATATAGTGAGCTTCATCATATACGAAGAATTAAGAATTGGTCACTCGCCATTATATTGCCTATTTCTTCTATTGTTGTAATTTTTTATACTCCATTTTGTAAATTTTAGTCTTCAATTCAGACACTGAAGTTTTCACCATGCTCTTTTTTTATTTTAGATTTATTCTTTTAAAAATTCAAGTTAATAAACATGCACTTATCTAATTTTCTTCTTTTGAGATGATAATGGTATATAATATTTTTATATAAATATTTTACAGCATCATTGTTTTCATTTATTGTTACTATCATTTGAAAACAATGCTCGTCTGACTTACTTCTGAAGTATTATTTTTTATCCCCTCTTAAATTTTTTTAATGCGACTTTGATCTTCTATGTTTCCACGTCTTGTTTTCTTATTTTGACATTGTTATATTTTGAATTATTCCCAACACTGTACCAAGTAGAAATTGAAATGTTATATATATATTCAATAATAATTTTGCAGCTTAATTTTTTACTCTTTTTTTTTGCCCTTCGTCTTAACCTTGGCATTTTATTTTAACCTCTTCTTTTTTTCTCCTGCAAAAATGACGGGATGAGGTCTCGCTATCTATTTCTCGTGCCGTGGTATTTCGGGGTTGAAGTGATAAAAAGTTTCACACCAAAAACCCATTTCTTATGCCTGGAGAAAAAAATATTTATTCCCTATTTTACATATCCGATGGCATTATCAGACTATTTATAATGTAATTGGAGATGGTTCGTTTATTTTCAACTAATTTATCTTAAAATAAACTTATTTTTATGCAGTTTTTTTTATTATAAAGTAGGTTCTTTCATTATGGTTTTCTTGGAAATTTCATGATCCTTAAGGTGGGGTTTCAAGATAAAATTGTGATTAATCTTCCTAAAGGGAAACTGTTTTCTTTGAATTTGGATTCTTTAATCATAAATTTTTAATAAGAATATATATTTTCTAAGAAAAACATATTCATTTTGAGAGGGCAATGTAAAAAATAACAAACTATATAAAGAAAAAAAATTAAGGACAATTCCTACTTAGGCCAACAAAGAAAATTTTATTTTACTTACTTTTTATTAAATAAATACAATTAATATAAATATGTATTGGATATGACAGAATCCCGACAGTAAGTGGCAAAATAGAAAGCAATTTTCCTATCTATGTATAGTGTTGAACTATTATATTTTGTCTGTTACTATTTATTCATTCATAAACCCCATTCTCAGAAATTTGGCAATTCCAGGCAGGATTCGAACCCAATACCTATGGTTAGAAGTTCACATACATTAATTAAACATAATTAATGAATTAATAATTGAAAAACTGTGTGTAGAAAAAAATCAAGTGTCATCCACTACAAGTTTAAAAAAATGTATTTGAACATGAGTGGATGAATAAAAGTATTTTATTAATGATTAAAAATTTGAGCAAGATATGTGAACTAATAGTTGGAATGGGAAAAAAATAGCAAGTGATTATTATCATTTGCTACTTCTTTGTGTGAGTTTATTTCGAGATATAACTGTTGTTTAAGTCTTGATATTTGCCCCTGAAACCATCACGCAAGCGACATAGAACGTCAAAAATAAAGTCAGCCAACAAGAAATCTGAACTAATAAAATTTGTTATACAAGCTACTTCCATAAAAATCTTCCGATCAATACAAATGCATTCTAACCCCCTCATTCAAGTTAAAACTAGCATTACGCCTAATAATGGAAGACATTGTAGCTCTTAAGAAACGACTAAACGGTTTGTGTACTTGAAACGACCCCATAGCATACTTTTCAAAACTAATTCAGATTGTTTTACTGGTTGTGATATTCCTTCGCGATTCGATGTTTTCGTTCTTTTCACTTTTTTTGTCTTAAAAAATCAGTTTGCCTCGTTGCTTGATATTTCGATAGTTTCAAAGGTCGGCTAAGTGGATTGAATAACCTTCCCATTCTATTTGTTTTCTCTTTTTTGCCGCGGTTTTTTGTTCTTGGCTTCAAATGTTTCGATGCTAAATGCCACCTTTCATCCACCATTTTGCTCTGTCCTGTTTTTTTTTACAATAATTCTTGTGCTCGCTGTAGTCTACTTGTTATTGAAACAAACTTGTGCTTAAATGATGCGGTTTCAAGTCCCGGTGCTACTGAAGATCTTTCATGTAGAGGGAGCCGATGCTCGTAAAACCTGTCGAGTCTCATTATCTTCCATTTAGTGTGGTATGGTATTGAGAAGAAATATGTTAGCTCAGGGATTACACTTTCAGCACTTGACCTAGGTTTGAAATTACAAAGTTCATCGCCAAAAGCCTTCTTGCTGTTTTATAGTGCAGCGCTAATACTTGTATAACTTCCACTCTAATGGATAGTTTAAAAGCAGTTTCACTGTTATAATCTCCTCAAATAGTTTATATTTTTTTCTGAATGAATTTTGGATAATACATGAAACACAGTAAATGGATTCAGTTTCTAATCCTTCTTGAAATGGTTTTTGAAGTTACGAACGTATTACAGAACGTTATTACAATATTATTTTTCAGAAGGGGTATCTTTTTTTTACTAAATCCCTAGGGCCGTGGGTAGCCTAGTGGTTAGAGCATCGGACTCCAGACCAGAAGGCCTGAGTTCGATGCCCCAAATTCCCTCCAAGTACGTGTTCGTTAAATCAGTGGGTCCGAAAGTCTTGTGGGCTGAATCACGAGTGCAAGGGACTGGAGAATACGTTCCTTCAGTTCCATATCTAAATTAGGGAGGTGGTGTCGCCATCTATCGTCCCTTCGGGGAATTTCGCCGAGCTAACTCGTACTGTCACCTGTATGGTGTTCAAGGCCAATGACAGGCGTACTTCTAGTCCCTTGCCACGATAAATTCCGTGGGCCTCGTTCTGACTGCGTCAGACAAGTGGAATTAGCTACAACAACATACTAAATTCATGATGCTGAACAACTTTATAAGTAACTTTTTTTATGAATTCCGTACTGATTTTGAGATCAAAAGCGTTCTCCAAATTTATCTGTCAGTTGGTGCTGTAAGCAGTTTGTGTGTGTATGTGTTTAAAAATTACAGATTTAAAAAAAAGTTTACGTTTTTCCGTCTAATAAACTTTTTTCGAGGAATCATTTTATACAATTCTTTTCTTACAATTTTTGCTTAAAAATTACCTTTGTTTTCTATCGATGTGTGAAGTTTGAAGGCACTGACTTAAAAATCCTGCTCTTAAAAATAATTTAAAATTCCATGGAAAGCTTCGTTTCGCAAAGTTCGCCTCTATTCACTTCGCATAAGCTAATTTGAAAAGAAAGTCTATTTCGAGCAGCCACGTTATTGCGGTTCCAAATATGAAAATCAAGGATAAATTCATCAATGAATAAATAATAGTTTTAATAATTTAAGAAACACACTTATTGTAGATTGAACTAAAAAATTAAAAATAAATTATAGTTGTTTTTTTAAACTAAAAAAACAAGTTTTAATAGTGAATCGAACTAAAAAATATAAAAATATAATAATTCTTAATATAAGAATAAAATGATTAACGAGAAAATTAATGTCATTGGGGTAAAAGCGTGGGTTGCTAATATCCATTGTTATGACTTCTTACCATTTTTTTTCTGATATGCTGAGTTAGTTTAAAAATGTAGTGCAAAGCACACCACACTTTTACCACAATGTCATTATAATTTTGTCGTTAATCATTGTATTCTTCTATTAGGAATTTTTTTCTTACTTTTAATATGGATTAACTATAAAAGCGTGTATTTTAGTTTTGCTAAACAATAAATTAGTTGATACATTATCGAGTGTTATGCACTGCTTGGTAAAATAAGACCTTTGCGCCTATAAAGACCCCCCCCCCATCAGCATGATTTCCATAGAAATGTTTTGTGCTCGTTGTAGCTGTGTGGTCCCAGTCGCGAACACATAACTACATTGTATCTCTTGAGTTGTAGTTTGGAGTCATTATGACACTCAAGAGTCACATCAGTTACATAACGTACACCACCGCAACACCCGCATTGCGGGGGGCAGGGTCTCTAAGGGGCCCAAAACTTAAAGTACGTATTAGGCTTGCTAGGTACATATTTAGGCTTGAGGTTCTAAACCTGAGTTTGCAGGGATGGCCGCATGTTCTCTGTTTCGCCACTGTATCAGGATACATTGATTCCACTAAATTTCACCGTTTTATGAACTAATTTTGTATTGTATTTATGTTCATTAACGTAGATCTATGTTTTACATGGAAATTCCCTTCCTTAGACTCCCCGCCCCTCAAAAAGTGTCTTTGACGAAATAAAAAAGCAATTTCTCTTGGTTTGCTCTTACATAGTACCGGAAACACAAGTTTATTGAATTTATTGTGAATTAACGATTTCGAATCCCAGAATTAACAATTTTGTGAGTCTGAGGAGACTGCGTCCTGCGCGACTGCACCCGGGGTAAACTAAGAATCCATGAATCAGTTCTATTACAGCATATCCCCAGACTGGCTACGCGTATGTAATGATGAAATGCAGAGCAACTGTACCAAGAAGCACTTTGTTCGTTAAATGTAAATGTGAACTCCCAGTTCCCACTTAATATATATGTACTAAAAACACTTCTAGACAGCCTTACACACAATCAGAGCCCTTATCAATGGCGTGGCGTATATCCCCGCATCCCCCACATTGTGTGGGGGGGGATGACAAGGGGCTCTATGGGATCCAAAGCTTGACTGACGCTAAATACGTATTTGTGCTTGGGTCCCAAAACCTAAGTTGCAAGGGGTCCCTAATATACTCCGATATGCTACTGGCTCACATGTAGGGATCCTAATTCACGGTAAATTGATTGAAGATCAATGTCCTCATGTTGTCGATCAAAAAAGGAGTTCAGCTCAAGTCTCGTCTTCATCATTTGACTATAGCTCAAAACTATGAAGTCCATCTCCAATACCTCTCCTGTAGCTTTATAGTACGGCATTAATAATCAATCAATCTACTGAAAAGTCAATGTGTCGAGTATTGGGAGACATTAAATGGATCTCAGCTTCAACGTTTTTTGTGGGGTGATGTAGAAAATCTAGCGAATGTTGTAAAAGCTCAGTTGTCACTCAAATGGTTTTTGAATTCTACATGATATCTTCTATAAGCAAAATTCTAGTCGCAATTTTCCCCGTTTTCGGATGGCTTTGGAGTCTTATTGTTTCCGGCGAATCATGAAGTTTTCCACAAAGATTAATACGGTGACTTTATTTAAGCTTATCTCTCTTTTTAAAATTAGTAATCCAATGATATTCACTTACGCTTGCTCAATCGTCGGAGGTCTTCAAAACAACTGACAGCTTTCGTAGGTAGAAAAAATTCACGCATGTGTCTCAAGATCGTCTCCACGTGTGTGCCAAACCATGCGTCTCAAAGCACTATTCCTTACGTACCTATGTTATAGGCATCACGCACACATTAATATTTTAAACACTGTTATATAGAAACATTTGAAAAAGAAAATAGAACTCCCCCGAATTACAATTCCGAATTATATGCATCTCTCTCTTGGGTTCAATGCCATTCAAACCTGTCGGTTTTTCCACATAATATCTTTGAGAAGCACTCGTAAAGCACATGATAAACGCAAAACTATTGAATCAAAGCACTAAATATGACAAATTTCTTCAATATTTACTCTTCGACCCGAACACATCCGCAATTAGTTTCATTGCTCCGGCTATATTACGGAATTGCTGACCTTTTGCATTGTTAATGAACGAGTTACTTGATTTATATTATGTGCTGAGTAAATCGTTCTTGGTTTATACGAGGCCGCACATGACCATAAACTAACCCGATAATTTATAAATCCCCGGTGAGTTACAGATTTTAGTGCTTATAAAATGCAATCAAACAAAGTGTTTCCGCTTGCATATTTACGTGAAGTGCATACAATGCGTTTAAAAGGAGATAAAGATTTTTTTAATGATCCATAAAGTGACAAAAGAGAGAAAGAATCTGTACTTCTGTTTCGTTAAACTAGATTCATATTTTCTATTGAATTTGGAAAATATACCATGATTTTCAAGCAATTAAAATTATTTAAAATAATAATTTTTAAAGAGATGGACTACAGTACTTTTTTAAAAAATTAAGCATGTTCGTCTTTGTGGGATTTTGGTAATTAATAACGTTTATTCTTAAGTCCCATAAAAGTTAAATTATGTATTTTCAATTGAGTACGTTTTTGAGAAACAAACGTAATACAGAAGGTCATTCACACTTTATGGAAATGATTTTGTAATTCATTTTCTCGTTTGCATTTTGAGATAAAACTTTGGAAACTTCCGAATAATCTTTTGCGAATTTTATTTTATTATGATGTAAAATAAAATATTTATTTTAAAAATGGTTCCTATAGAATTGATATATGGCTTGAAGGTTACGTAACTACTCTTTTCGAGGAGAAATATTCGTATCAACCGAATACAATCATGTGTAAAGACTCGCTTATTACATTTCAATAAATATATTTATAATATATTAAATTTGAAAAATAAAACATATGTCTAGCTGAAAGTAAAAATAAAAACATGGTCATGAGACTCCATCCTAACACTGTCCAAAATCAGGCAACTATCAAGAAAGGGAAGTATCTGACCCTAAAAGAAAATCCACCGACTCAAAGATTCATTGTATCAAAACTTGGAATGTCTTCCAGCACTGAAAGTAAAATCATTCACATAGATTTAAAGTAAAAAAAAAAAAAGATGTATATACTTAAAGTTCAACTGCTTCTGCAAGTGAGTTACACAGTCGCGCTGTCAAATGTATGACTCAAGTGTTGTTCCCTTTCCTTCTTCTAATACATGACATAAAGAATTTTTGTAGGGGTATTCTAAAATTATCTAATGAATAATTATCCTAGAATCTTTGGCATTCTAGTATGGGCTATTTTTGTCAATAAATTGGATATTCGGTGACATTTTGTAATAACATTTGATGTCACATTCCCTCTTATACATTGCTATTGAATGAGTAAACTTGAATGAGCAAACCGCAAATGCTCTTTCCTAACACAAATTTATTGGTAAGAAACAAACAAAGTCTAAACTATTAATATCAATATACATAATTTTTGTTAAATCTCATAGGACAATGTACACAATCTTTCATACACTTTGTAATGACCTCAAACAGCTAATGACTACTATTTATTTGACAATAAAAAAATTCATCAAAATTAGTTTCATTACAATTTGATTGTAAAATGAGTCCACAGAAGAAATTCATTTTTGCTGCACTGACTTATTTCTCTTGCTAAAATAAGGTACCAAAGCAGTGTTTCTCAAACTGTGGAGCGCGCCCCCTGGGGGGCCGATAACATTACGAGGGGGGCGCGAGCATATCGAAAATAAAAGATTTAAAAAATAATTAGTTTACTGGAATGAATTAAAACAAAACACTTTCAGACATAATAAAAAATGCACTTTTACTCTGGAATAATTTATAGGCGCGCGCGCGATATTAAGTCATCAAAAATAAGAACTTCTTCAATACCTTATTAGCTATCTTTTTGATCCTATAACCAAATAAAAAAACTTTTATTTGATTTGATGTAATCTCATTATGAGAGATTTTACTATTACGCTTTCTTTTCAAACCTAACATACTACTCTTTCAGAGAAAAACAGATCCCAGACTCAAAATCGAAAAAATTTAGGAACCTAAAAAATTCATCACTGTCATTATTTTAGAAATACTTCATGTTGTAAATTATCATCCCCTGCGTTGGTGGAGCATATCGGTCACTGCGCTCAGACCTCCGTGGGGGGCATCCCAACGAAAACCAAATGTAACAGATCCCAGAGAATCGAAAATTGTCTTCAGCGCGTTTGGTCGCTGTTGTTTATCGCGGATTTTTTCTATTTAAAAATCTTGATCTTGGCTTCGGCTTCTAAGAGTGACGTTGTTTTGTAGAATAATTTCAGTCTAATAGTTAAATTGAGGATTTAATATTTGTAAAATTATTAAATAATGTTTTATTGAAATTTATCGAAATGTTATGAATAAATCAAGAAAAGGACAATCTTGGACTCCAGTATCTATGTACAACAACACACACATTTAGCTTTATTTTACTGTACATTATAGCTGTAATCTGTTTGACCTTCTAAGTTATTGGTACAGTTAGTTATGACCACTCTCTTATGTTTTTGTTTCTCATTTAGGGAAGTTGTAAGTAATGTATTTCTCTGTTGTGCTTTTTTCCATGCAAAAGAGTTTTATATTTGGAAAACCACGGAGAGCACTATGAAGGATTACTTGGCCAAGACAAATTTTTATAAGTATTCTCAACATATAAAGCATAACGAAAAACGTTTCACACAATTTTTTTAGCACTAACATGCATATTATCCTAATGAATGTACTTTTTAACCGGAAATGGTCGCGCGGGACACACAGATTACGAAATCGTTAATTCTGGCAAAACTGTTTATTTGTTACCAAAGAAAAATTGAAAAGTCCTTAAAAGTAGGTAAGTACACTTTCTCTTAATTAAATTATTCAACAAAATCACGATTTGTATCGTGTACAATAAAATAATTATTAAAAGATTGGGGAGGGTCAATAACCCCGCTCGACATTATTGAGTGCGCGCTTGCTCCCGGGTTAAAGCATGTTGAAGTCTTTTCGCTTTAAATATTAAAAATAATACAATTATTTTTCATCAGAATTTTATATTATTGTTCATTATTTAACATCAGTGGTGCACACAAGGGGGGGTCCAGGACCCCCCAAAATCCCTTGATTTTTTTCCGGTTGATTATAATTCTAAGTATATATAGTACGGAAAATTTAATTAAGCATTTATTATTAATTATTAATTTTATTAACTAATGCTAATTATTTATTCAAAAATTAGTTTTTACTGTGTTTTGTTCCCGAAAATCGAAAAAATCAAAAGGAACCTGATACAAGATTGGTGAACTTTCGACGCCGGCCCCTTGAAAAATTCCTGTGTGCGCTACTGTTTAACATCAATTATAAATTCTATGTCTGTGAGGCTTAAAATTACAATTCACTTAAAACTAATTATAATTTGAGTAACCATTTTAAAAAAATCATTTTACATTTTTGTAAACATTGTCGAGCACTTGGCTTTGCTCCCCTTACAATTCAGCTATTATATCAATAATGTTTTGTTTTCTTATAAATGAACTCGTGCAAAGAGCGGGTACGTCAGCCGGTATACATTTAATGTATCAGTACTGCACAGAATATTTTATAACTAATTAATACTAAATTAAGAACAAGTTTAAAAAGAATTAACGACTTCCATGGGCTTGTCTTACAAAGCAAAGTTTTTATAATGAATGCTTATAATTAGAAATTGACCCTCTCACAGTTCTTTTTCTATATTTAGCAGATATCTATATTTTGTCTTCTAAGCAGCCGCATTTTGCAATATGTTCAATTTAAAAATTAGAGAAAGGAAAAATAACATAATAATTATCCTTTAATTTTATTTATTTATTTATTTTTTTGCTTAAAAGTAATATACAAAATTTAATACTTATGTTACTAATTTGTATGGTTTATAACTATAAGATCGCCTGTTATAGCTTTAGCGCCAAAGTGCATTATTATTGCATTCAGTACATTATTAATGTATAAGGGGGGCGCGTTAAAAATTGTGATCGAAAAGGGGGGCACCAGCATTGAAAGTTTGAGAAGCACTGTACTAAAGCGTATCTTTAGAGGAAAGTCCTATACATAGGATAGGTCACTGGGGTCCAAATCTCGGTAATTCCACTCCGAGTTTGAGGTGAGCTCGCCGGTTCAAAATCCACCTTGCTGTGACTCTTTAGCAATCTTCACGGTTCGGAATCTACCTTAATTCGCGGTCTCAGTATCGCCAGTCTATCGCTGGAGGTGCCTCAATCGGTGCCCTCAAGTAAAGGCCGATCTTGGTTACTTGGTTACTCCCTTGCTCCTCTTATAAACCTCTCGCGCCACACAGTTTCAGAATCGCTAAATTAAGATAATGATTCAATTTTTCTGCAATATATGATGCATATGAAGGCAAAGGACTTAATATTTGATTATAAAACTTGTCTAATAAAATAAGTAAAAAATATTTTTATTCAAAATGTCTGAAATAGAAATTTAATGAAATAAAAATTATTGTTAAACATAACAGACACACACACATAAATCTAAAGAACCTATTTGGGAAGTTATTATAGTAAACTGTTTATTATTATAAGTTCTAAAATAGTTGATTCCGAACTTTTTATCCTAGTCATTTCCTTATAAAAATGATGCATGTAACTCAGTGTTTCTCAAAGTGTGGGGCGCGCCCCCCTGGGGGGCGCGATGACCCTACAAGGGGGGCGCGAGCGTATCGAAAATTTAAAGATTTTTTTAAAAAAAAATAACCGGAAAGAGAAGTAAAACAAAATGCTTTCTTCCATAATAAAAAAAAATACACACAACAACACACTGGCATAATTTATATTTATTATCTAGCTTTTTTCCGTCATCAAATAGCTATCTTTGATCCCAAAACCAAATTAAAGAAAAAAAAACATTTTGTTTTATTTGCTGTTTTTCCTCAATGAGAGATTTTTCTATTACGTTTTAACATAAAATATTACTCGCTAAAAGAAAAACGAAACCCACACAGACCCTGAGAAAAATTCTAAGAAGATAAACAATTCACCGCAGCATATTATTGAAATACTGTACATTAGTTGTAGAAAAGAAAAAAGGAAGTCATGATTCACTTTTCAGCCAGGCTGCAAAGTACGTTCAGTTCAGTTCAGGTTTTTAGTGGATATGGAGCAACAAAGGCTATGATCCCCTAAAAGACAGATGTTTCTTAAAAATTAGTAGATGTCAAAATATTTCAGTTTCTGGATAAAAAATCTGAATGTTAATTTGACCTTCAATCTTATGGTATGGTTATTATCAATATTAGTTCCCTCCCATCTTTCATGTGTTTGCTTTTCGCTTAAGGAAATTGTAAATAATTGAGTTTTGCGATATTTGGAAAAGAATTGATTGGTTTAACATTTCTGTAGGATAATTGAAAAGTGTCTGATTTACGTCCTTTATTATGGTCTTGTACTTTTGAATCATTTTAGTTCAGTTTTATTGGATTTTTTCTCAAATCATAAAATAATTGAATAGTCCTTGAAAGAAGGTAAGTATACTTTCTGTAAATTAAAATATTCACTAGAATTCCGATTTGTATCGTGTACAGTAAAAATAATTCTAAACAAATGATTGGGGTGACTGAGTCCCCCCGCACTACCATTAATGTTAGTATCGAGTACGCGCCTGCTCCCGGGTTAAACTTTTTGAAGTCTTCTCGCTTTAAATGTTAAAAAGTAACACAATTATTCTTCATCGGAATTTTATATTCTTTTTCATAATTTAACATTAATTCTAAATGCTAATTGTGTGAGGTTTAAAATTACAGTTCTTTTAAACAGTTATTTACAATTATAGCATTTATCTAAAAAATCATTTTACATTTTTGTATACAATGTCGTGCACACAGTTTTACTCTCCTTACAGTTCAGCTATTATATCAAGAATAATGTTTTATTTTTTTAAAAAAAATGAACTCCTGCGAAGAGTCGGTGTTTCAGCCAGTATACGTTTGATGTATCAGTACTGAAGAAGGTATTTTATAAATAATTTCTTATTACTGAATTTGGCCGCGGTAGCCGAGTGGTATAGGTATCGGATCGTGGCTTGCCTTGTCACGAGTTCGAGCCCAGTACCACTAAAGACCCGCCGTGTAGGACAGCGTTGCACGTTAAATCTGTCGAGAGCTGAAACGTCCTCCCGTTGGTGTGGTGTGGTAGTTAGGAGAGGGGTGCCAGCTCAGGTGTCATCCACGTCACTGACCATGGTTCAAAATTACGTGGTCCGTCGTCAAAAGCCCTCGTGCAGCTGAACAGTGCGACGTTAATATTCAATCAATCAATCTTATTACTAAATTAAGAACAAGTTTAATAATTATTAGGGACTTTCTCGGGCTTTTCTTGTAGAGGAAAGTTTTTCAAAGGAAGGTTTTAATATCAGAAATTGACACTTAAAGAGTTATTTTTCTATATTTAGCTGAGATCTATATTTTGTCTTCAAGGCATCCACTGCAGAAAATCCGGTTTGCAAAAAGGTAGGATGTTGAAAATGGTAATAGTATACGAAGTGCTTTTGTTTTCAGTACAGATAATTCCTCATCCACCTCTACCCCAAATTCAAAGAGCGATTTATTACAAAATTGCCTTTTAATTTTTCACTGCATGTGAAATCTATGAAGATATCTTCTTCGGAAGTTGAGAGCCCTTCTGGAGTATCTTGAAATAGATCCCTAATCCACTCGTAACTTGCTACCAAGCTGTCCTCATCCAGAAAATACTTTTTAAAATTCTTTGCCAACATAGCTAAATGATTTTACATGTTTTAAAAACAACTTTTCACATGTTGTTCTACAGATTTGTAAGTTTTAACACATATCGAGCTGGGGCTTTTTTTCCATCATTTACTTCAGTAGTGGTAAATCCAAAATTTAAGTATTTTTGAGAAGATCACCTTGATTTAATTTTCGGAACCATGCTCGTTCGTCTGTGTACTTGTTGATTCTTCATTATGGTCGAATGTTTGCTTACGACTTAAAAATTTATGTATGATATTGTTTTAATTTACTGCCGTAAATACTTAATTACCGTGAATTTTAATTAACGTGGAAATTAAAAAAAATGTACATTCAAGCTAGATTCGGTAGCTATAGGAGTATCGAGTCGACCAAAACTGACTGGAATTGTACGAGGAAAAGCATTTTTACATGTTTTGCGCAGACGTCCGATAGGTTGCCCAGACTCACGCAAACGTACATTATAATGCCAGATGTGATGGATATGATAGAGAGCGACATTGACTAGTCTATTTTTCTAATGACATTTGTGCTTTGAGAAATGAATGCTGAAGGAAATAAATCTTTAATTAAATACATCATTTTGCGATCTGTTCCAATTTAAAAATTAGAGAAAGAAAAAAAAAAAATAACATAATTCTCTAAGTAATATATATATTTTTTAAGTAATTTTCTTAAAATATATATATATATATATATATTACTTAAAATATACACAAAATTTAATATACTTATCGTATTAATTTGTACGGTTTATAATTAAGATCGTATTGTAACTTTAGCGTCTCTCTCTCAAAGTGCATTTTTATTGCAGTAAATACATTATTGTTGTACAGGGGGCGAGACAAAAATTATGATTGAAAATTGGGTCGTCAGTATTGAAAGTTTGAGAAACACTGCTTTAAATGTATGAGTGGCGCACAGAGTATTTTAGGACTAATTAATTAATACTAAATTAAGAACAAGTTTAATAATTATTAGCTACTTCCATGGGCTTGTCTTACAGAGCAAAGTTTTTGAAAGGAGTTTTAAGATAAGAAATTGAGCGTCTGAGTTTATTTTCTATATTTAGCTGATATCTATATTTTGTCTTCTAACCAACCACCGCATTTTGTAATATGTTCCAATTTAAAAATTAGAGAAAGGAAAAATAACTTAGTAATTATACTATTACTTAACTTTTTTTTGCTTAAAAGTAACATATACAAAATTTAATACTTATGTCATGAATTTGTACGGTTTATAATAAATATTGTTGCTTTATCGTTAAAGTGCATTATTATTGCATTCAGTAAATTATTATGTATAAGGGGGGGCGCGATAAAAATTGTGATTGAAAAGGGGGGCGCCAGTATTGAAAGTTTGAGAAGCACTGATGTAACTAACGTTAAAAATTTACTGTTCTTTTTCAGAAACCAGATTCCTCGCATTATTTAAAGAATTATGACGTCTTGTCAGATGTATAATGCATGATCCCAGTAACCCTTTGTATCGAACACCTTTTAGAATAAGTGTTTTCAGGGGGGGAGTCTGCCCATGCATTCCCAATGCATTCTGTACAGATTATAAAGTCATCTCACGAGACACTGTTTCATAGTGTTTCCTCGAAACTTTGGGAGGGGGATATAAATAATATATTCCTCCAGAATACAAATAGGTGGAGAGCTTCAGTCTGACTTCCGTTTTTGCAGGCATTGAGAGAGTTAAATAAATTTGAGGGCTTATGGTTCTATTGCGTGTGTTCCATCATTAACCCCGAAAATCATCTTTTTTTCCAAAGACTTCCATAAATCTTAACCTCTGTGACAAAATTACAACCTGGTTAATGAAGTTCAAATACTCTCGAGTAACAAACAGGCTCATTTAAACTTTGAACATTAGTAAGAAAGCGAGTTTGTTTTTCTTCATTCTCATGCTAAAGAACGATGGAATTTTTACTGCCTCATTGAAGGGCGTCTTTAAACACAAACATTGATTCATTTATATGCTTCTGAGCCATTTTTTCCTTGAAATTATATGTGTAAGAATGATGTAGCTTATACTTAGTGATGTTCATTGTAGTATTTTAAGTCGCAATTGATGATTTGATTTTAGAATAGAATGTAATAATGTGTAAGGAAAAACATATGTTACTTTTAAATGTAATTTTTTGTGTGTTTAGGAGAGAGAGAGAAATTCTTTTATTTAAAATTATACTTTTTTATCACAATATATACGTTTTCGAAGAATGTGAGTAAAATAAACTACTGCATCTGCGGAATAATCAAACATTGATTTCAGTCCTGTGAGCAAAAACAATACAAAAAAATGTGAGTGAGTATTTTATTACGTTGTTCTCTAAAGTAAAACGATGGCCGTGGTAGTCTAGTGGTCAAGGTAACGGACTCGGGGCTGGCGTGTCATGAGTTTGAGACTGGTACCACTCAAGACACCCCATGCAAAAGAGGTCGATGCACGTTAATTCTGTCAAGACTCAAACATCCTCACATTGGTGTGTTGCGAAATTCAGAAGAAGAGATGCCAGTTCAGGTGTCGTCCTCGTCACTTGACTATGGTTCAAAATTACGAGATATGTCACCAAAAGCCCTGAGTAGCAGAATAGTGCGACGTTAATATTCACAAACTACTTCCTAATGTAACACGAGGACTTTTAGTGATTTAGTGACAGACCTTGTATTTTTGAACCATTGTTAACCCGGCACTTCTCGCACTGGATGTATTATACCCACTGTCTAACTCAGCGTTTCTCAAACTGTGGGGCGTGCCCCCCTAGAGGGGCGTGATAACCCTACGAGAGGGGCACGAGCATATTAAAAATAAAGGAATATTTAAAAAAATTATTAATTTACCGAAAGTAATCAAACACAATACATTCTGACATTTAAAAGAATTAAATACACAATTACACTAATATAATACACTTATAAATAAATGAGTACTGCTCCATGCATTTTATAATTAACTTAACAATACTAAGTTAAGAACAAATTTAATACTAATTACTATTGACCCTATGGATTTGCCATATATAAATTTATATGTACAAAAATTTACAATTATCTTGATAATTAGTAAGGCAATGCACTCCCCCAATGGGACCGTTTAACACGTAGGCGAGCATATGTGGTGTATTCGGGGGGTAGAAAAGGAATAAAAATAAGCAAATTCTCTGAAACAAGTAAATCATTCGCAAACACTATCAGGGTTATTTTATTGCATTCCAAAGCCTTCGGAATAATTTTATAGATAGCAGTGCACAGAAAAGATCTTACTTCGGAAAAACGTATATATACGTGCGGGGCAATTAATGATTTATCTGAGTGAGAGGGTTATATACGTTGGCGGCATTTAAGAGGTTAAAGTCCTATTGTAGGTTTATCGTCAAGATATAGTTTTATTGAATTCAATACATTGTTTCTGTATGGTGGGAAGGGTATACGGTTTTTGTGATATTTACACTCTCTGATAAAACTGGCAAATAAAACAAAGAAACTCTTGTGTTTCCTTTCTTATTCGAAAATTTCTACTACCGGGGTATCCCGGTATTAAGGGCTAAGAAATAACGAACACCGGTATTGAACTTGTAGCACGATATTGCAATTCCTATAATCGTCAGTATCTCTGAACATTCAAACTCATTGTCTAATAGATCATTACATTTCCAACCAGTATATCTTATTTCAGAAAATTCATCTTCATCATTTTTCTAAAACTCTTCACCTGTGTTAATTATGCCTTCTAAGAACTACACTTTCCTGATTATTTTGACATTCTTCTGGTAAAAAGAAACCTGTATTAGTAATGGAGTATTGTTTTAGTATGGATAAAAGAAACCTACCAACCAATACTTTTAGTTTTTGTTATTTTTTTACATTAAAATACTACTTACAATCTAAAATTTTAGGTAGGTACTTCTTGAAATTTTAATTTACTGTTATTTTGATTGAATTAACTACGCAACAATCCTTGCAGAAATGTAAAACATGTAGAATATGCATGTGCATCATAATTTCTGATCCGATAACCTTATAAAGTAGTGCTTCTCAGACTTTCAATACCCGCGACCCAATATTCAATTATCATTTTCATCACGCCCCCCATATAACATTATATTGAATTCAATGATACTATAATTTTATACTAAAGCTACAATGTGTGTGTGTACGTCTTTAACCTCTTATGTGCCACCGACGTATATAAACGTCTCGCTCAGTCAAAGCCTTAATCTTCTGGACGTATGGATACGTCTTTCCGAAGTACGATCTTTTCTGTGCACTGCTATCCATAAAAATATTCCTAAGGCTTTGGAATACAATAAAATGACATTGGCAGTCTTTGAAAGGATTTACTTTATTTCAGAGAATTTTGCTTATTTATATTCCTTTTCTCCTCCCCCCACCCCAAAAAAAATCGAAATACTCGCCTCTACGTGGAAAAGCATGGCATTGAGGACCGAACCTCCTAACTTTTAATCGGCAGTTAAGGAATTAATTATAAACCGTACAAATCATCAAGATAAGAGTTAATACAAGCCCATGGGGTTACTGGTAATTATCAAACTTGTTCCTAAAACTTAGTTTTGTTAAATTAATAATAAAATACATTTTGTACGGTAATGATACTTTTATAAGTGTATTATATCTGTGTAAATAAGTATTTTATATTTTATTATGTTAGAAAATATTTTGTTTGCTTACTTTCAATAAATTAGTAATGTTTTGAATAATCTTTAGTTTTCGATTTTTCAATATGCTCGCACCTCCCTTGTAGAGTTATCACGCCCCTCAAGGGGGGCGCACCCCACAGTTTGAGAAACGCTGTTATAAAGCAATAAATTATTCTCCCGGTCAAATGACCAGTTGTGGTAGATAATGGTATACTCCAAGTATTACTCAAAATGAACAACATACATACAAAAGAATTACAGAAAAGAATTACATAATTAATAGAAAAAGTCACGATGTCAAAGTGCATAAGCGATAAGATGATATCAGTATTTTCTATTAAAAGTTTAAAACCAGTCTTTTGACTGGTTATGGTTTGTTTGGTGTTAAATGCAATGTACTTGTTTTTTAAGAACTAAAATCCCTTCTATGTTTCTTTCTTTTAAAATCTGATCTGTTTTGAATCTGATTATCTTTAAAATCTGATCTCTATCTGATTTACAAATCATTAACTCCGTACATCATAACAGCATAAGGTTGAAATGTTTAACTTCATGTTTAGGCATACCATATTCAAGGGATGAAGAAAGCAATTCATTTGGTACTCCATTCTCTAAACTTCCGCTCAAACGGGAAAATTGGCAACAACATAACATGTATCAACGTGTCTACACCACGAATCTATAGAAGCAACAGAATTCGAACGAACCGTTCGATAAAAATAATACTGACAATGATTTCGTGATCATAACTAAGCAGCTTACTATGGCTACATTTTATATTATGAAAACATCAATTAACGTCACCCATCCGGTATAGTGGTTAGCGACGCTGACAGCTGTGTCGTTGGGCCTACGTCCGAATCCTGGAGAAGATATGGATGTATGTAAATGTATAGTGCCTTCGTGGCATAGAGGTGTTTTAAATAGCCGTCGAGCCGCAAGTCCTCTCTTGAGGTTGGTGGAAGGGGAGAGTGTTTGGATGCCCTTGACTACCTTCAGCGTATTCTCCATCAAAATTGAGGAGAAACCGAGCTAAATCAATCTGCCACCTGTATGGTGCTCAAAACTGCGGCTAACGACAGGCGTCACTTAGCCCATTGCATGATGAATTTCATGGGCCTTGATCTGGCCTTTGCCGATCAGGTGGCATTAGTAACAATAATAACATCAATTAACCACACAGCTTGCATTTAATACATGGCTGCATTTCTTACATGGCTACATTTTAATACTATGAAAACATCAATTAACCACGCAGCTTATTATGGCTACATTTTAATACTATGAAAACATCAATGAACCATGCCACTTATTATGTGGCTACATTTTAATACTATGAAAACATCAACTAACCATGCAGCTTAGACAATGCCTACACTATAATACACTGGCCTCAAAAAAGTTAAGGTACAACCGGGCTTTTGTGTCTAATTTGCAAATGAATGAATGTAGAAACAAAAAATTTGGAGGATATGTGCATTAAATAGTTTTTTATTGAATGCGTCATAGAAATTTGTATAAGTGTATTGCAAAAACGATTTATAACAAAAAGCAATCTCTGCGGAAAAGTCCATTCTTGGAGAAAACAGCACATCACAGTGTTATGTGGTAAAATGGCATAAAAACAATACAAAAATGGGTTCTAATAAGGAATGTGTCCACCCCTAACTTGAATGCATTGGCGGCATCGATTTCCCATGCTGTTTATTAAGTTGTCGGACACCGGAATAGGGAAGCGAAGACCAGACACAGAGTAAGCCTTGTTTCAGCTCATGTAACGACCTTGGAGGAGGATTTAATGCAGCAACCTCTCTGCCAAGATAGTCCCAAAGATGTTCTATCAAATTCAGGTCTGGAGATCGAGCTGGCCATTCCATTCGTTCCAAACCGTGATCCTCCAGATACTCCTCAACAATCCGAGCTCGATGAGGTCGTGCATTATCATCCATCAGAATGAAGTAGTTACCAATAGCAGCAGCATATGGGCGGACATATGGATCAAGGATCTCATCCCGATATCTAAGACCAGTTACGGTTCCTCCATGGAACACATGCAGGTCAGTGTGGCCACCGAGCGAGATCCCTGCCCAAACCAGGATTCCACCACCTCTATAACTGTGTCTTTCAACAGTGTTGGATTGATGGTATCTAGTGCGCTGTTCCCTCCAGATCAGTAGACGCCCTGAATCACTCTCCATTGTAAATCTGGACTCGTCTGTGAACAGCACAGAAGTCCATTGTTGCTGCGTCCAAGAAACATGTTCTCTTGCCCAGCATAAGCGGTTCCTTCGCTGTCGTCCGTTGAGGGGAACGCACACAACTGGTTTTCTTGCATACAGACCTGCATTGTGAAGACGATTTCACACCGTAGTAGCGGAGATTCTTCTTCCTGATGCTTGAAAGTGGTCTGCAACGAGCTGCGGCACAGTAGTGGTTCTTCTCCTTCGTGCCGAAAGAGCTAGAAAACGGTCTTCTGCAGGTGTTGTAGCTCGTGGTCGACCTGGAACAGGTCTTCTGGACACAGAATTTCGGATTTGTATTGATCCCAAAGTCGCTGAACAACACTACGAGACACATTGAGACGTCTAGCAGCATAAGCCTGAGACAATCCCATTTCCATCCATCCAACTGCCCGTCACCTTAACGAATTGGGTAAACGACGTCTCTGAGACATTTTCTAAACTCTATTGACTATTGTCACCGAAACTGACAACAGCTGTTGAAAATAAACACAACTTACACACAAAAGTACGAAAGCTTGATATTTGCATATTTTTCTCTCACTCATAAATATACGTTCTTTTCTATAAAATAAAAAGTTGTAGCAATCGTTTTTGCATTAATGTTTTTAAAGTTCGTTATTATCATTCATGTAAACTATGCATTTTATTATTACTGCCATTTTTTTTATGGTGAGCTTCGAAAAACATGTTGTACCTTAACTTTTTGAGGCCAGTGTACTATGAAAGCCACAATTAACCACGCATAGTTTATTTTACAAATGCCAGGCCATTGACCATCAGGTCATTAGGCAACGGGCTCTCCAATACCTTTTTACAATGCAGTTAAGATCATTCAGTGCAGAGCACTCGTCCAAATGAGCGGCAGTCATGTCTTGTCCAGTGTCACACAAAACGCAGATAGGTGAAGTCACTAAATTAAAATGAAACAGATGACAACAAAGAAAGTCTAAATTTAGCCACAGCAGCAGCACGAGGAGAACTTGGAATACCGTGGGATTTCTTACATAGTGTACTCCAAGGCTTATAACGAGCAACACGAGAAGCTGTAAGGCGAAATGATTCCCTAAAAATCCTTTTAATTTCCAGTTTGGCAGAATGAAGTGTCAGGTCTCTGCGAAGGTTCTGAAGGATACCCGTTTCCTTTTTTGCCAAAAAGTCTGACCTCTCATTACCACAAAGACCACAGTGGTATGGTACCCATTGAAAGACGATCTTTCCTTTTAACTTTCCCAGGAGTTCTCTACAGTTCTGCACACGTAAACAATTATTCTCATTATAGTTGGAAAAATCCTGAAGGGCAGAAGTAGAATCTGAAAGAATTACAGCTCTTTCAATGGGGGGAAGACGAGCAGCAAGTTGCTGAAGGGCTATATGTATAGCTTCAACCTCACCATCAAAGTGAGTTGTCAAAGGGCCGGCGTGTAAATAGAAGGAGAATAGGTGACAAAAACACCAATGCCAGCGCATTGGGCAAAGTCCAAGAGTGAGCCATCTGTGTAAATGTGAAGCCACTCCTCCAGTGGGAAGCGGGTATTGATAGTTTCCAAAGCTATAGCGTGAAGAGCAGTTGGACTTAGATCACGTTTTCTCACATTCAGAACAAGGTCCAATCTGATGTTGAGTATTGCGTAGTCGAGTGGGTTAGCAAAAGACAGTAATTCAAAGGGCGCATCATTAATGACTTTATATTGAATGTTCTCACGAACACATTGAATAAAGCCCTTTTGAGTCTTAAAATTACGTCCTGTCATCGGAATCATAGTCCGGCCAGAATGAATTATTTGGGAGTCTAATAAGTCTATTGAAGAGAATAGCAGCATTCTTCTCAATTATATTAGTGAATGACTGAAGGTCGCAAAGTAACTGCATGGCAAGTACTGGAGTAGTTTTAACTCCGCCAGTGATCATGCGAAGGGCTTGGTTATTGAAAGTGTCAAGAAGTTTTCTAACGTTCTCTGAGGCAGACATCAGCACCTCATTGCAATAATTTAGAACTGGTTGAATATATATGCCTTGTAAATTGTATTTAAGGTATCCCTATTGCATCCCCATTTAACTCCGGTCAATCTTTTAAGAATGGAGAGTCGCTTTCTTGCCTTAGAAACAACAAGCTCAGCATGTTTAGTCCATTTCAATTTGTTATCAAGAGCGCAACCCAAATAAATTGAAACATCACTCTGTTGAACAGGCATACCGTTATAAACTAATTGGGGACTGAATGGTTGTCTATTTAAAGTGAAGAACTGACAAGTAGTCTTCTTTAGGTTTACAGTCATATTATTTTCAATACACCAAAGGTGTAATCTTTCAAGGGTCAGATTTAGGATGGTATTTAGTTTGGACTGATCCCTCTTTGGTGTGCTGCACCAGATGGCAAGGTCCTCTGCAAATAGAGCCGTATTGGTCAGTCCATCAGATGCCAAGAGAGATCAGGGAGATCATTAATAAAGATGTTGAATAAGATAGGACTAATCACAGTGCCTTGGGGCAGGCCACTTTGTTTAAAACTGGAAATAGCATTTCCAAAACGAACGGCCGAGAAACGCTGAGAAATGAAGTTCCTTATCCACATAAGCATATTATTGCACACACCCAGGGTCTGCAATTTTTGACTACATTTAAGCCGCCAAACTTTATCAAAGGCTGCTTCAAAATCCACAAATAGGGCAAGAGCAGAGTGTCTCTGATCCAGGGCGTCCTTGATGGACTGGCCAAGAAAAACAGCTTGTTGGTTTGTGGACTGACATTTTCTAAAGCCAGCCTGAGAAGAGGTCAGGAGATTATTAGTTTCGAAGTACCAGTCGAGTCGAGAAGTGATCATTCTTTCCATGACCTTAGATAAGATACTTGTTAGTGAGATGGGGCGATAACTGTTTAAATCATCCAGAGGTTTGTTCTTTTTAGGAATAGGAACAACTATTGCCTTCTTCCAGATTGCAGGCACACCATACTTCCAGCTATGGTTATACAGTGTCAAAAGCACAGAAAGTGCATTACAGCCAAGGTGTTTCAAAAATTCAGGGTGAAAATTATCTGGTCCGGGACTCTTAGCACACCTTATGTGCCCAACAGCCTCTCTTAGCTCTGAAATACTAAAATTTCGATGGAAAATCTCATGCCCATGAGAGTGAGACGAAGCAATATTACGGATTTCTCGCCCAATAATTTTCTGTCTGGTCTTAATTAACCACGCATAGTAATTATCTTATTATGACTACATTTTAATAATATGAAAACATCAATTAAAGACGTGCTATTAAAATCACACACAATCACAAGATATGGAAAGTGGAAATGATGGTATTGGCAAATGCAGTTTCAATTATTTTAAACAATTACAAATGCAAGCGTATGAGACATTCTCAATTACAATAATGATCATTACAATATCGGTAGAAATTAATTCATGAATATATTGATTAATAATAATAAAGTATTCAAAAGAAAGAAGTTATGTAAATAAAGAATTCAAAATATAGGTATAGATACACCCTTCTTCTTGTAGAGATATTTCTTTTATTTGTATCATAAATTTTATGAAAAGAGATAAAATGCTAGATAAAGTAAGCTTGTCATATGTTATTCTATATTTTGCTTTTATCTATTTCTTAAGAGTAAACGTAAATTATCAAAAATTATATAAATGTCTCTTAAAGATTTCAATGTATTTTTCTATTTAATATATTTTTCCATTGACACAAATCAATTTCAAAGTTTTTTTTCTTCTCTTTCCATCAGTTTTTGGTGAGTTTTCGGTAATCTTTGGAATTGTTTTTTCTGATTTTTTCTGATAATGGATTGCAATATCAAAATCAACGCGGTATTTTTAACAATAACTAATAATTTTCCTCTTGCTCGCGAAAGACTATTCTTTATATATATATATATATATATATATATATATAACAAACATATAAATTTCAATACAGAAGGTCATTTGCACTAAATGGAAACGATTTTGTAATTTATTTTCTCGTTTGCATTTTGAGATAAAACTTTGGCAAATTCACAGTGATCGTGTGCAAATGATTTCTCTAGATTGGAATGTAAAATAACACATTTATTTTGAAAATGGCTCTAAAATTGACAAATTGTACAAGAGTTGCGTAACTGCGTTTTCCGTAAAGAAATATTCGCATCCACAAATTACAAAGCAGCGTAAAAATCTCAGTTATTAGATTTCAAAGAAAAATATTTATAATACATTAAATTTCAAAGGAAGAAAAAGTCTAGCTGTGAAAGGAAAAATTAAAACATGACCCCGAACGGTTATTCTAATACTGTTCGAACGCATTCAACTATCGAGAAAAGAAAGTCTATAATCCTGCCGACCTAATCATTCCTTTTAACGAAATAAGGAATGTTTTTCGGTACTTAGGAATTTAAGTAAAATAATTCATAAAGATTAAAAGTTAAAAAAGATGTTCAAAAATGAAGTTCACCTGCTTGTGCTAAAACATATTTCTAAAAGAAAATAAAAATCGTAGAAAATTATATGAATAACACATATTTGCTGAAAAATGTAAATGTGTGTGGTAGCACTCAATGTGTGAGGCATGAGTATATTTAAGTGACTGAAATTAAAGAAGAGCAAATTTCTTGCTCAACTGATGTGACAGCTATTGAAGGTTACTGCTTTACAATTACAAAATACGTTCTGCTTGTTTTTTCTCTATAATGGAGATGTTTATTGTGCCACATAGATTTGTAATAAGTTACATTTTTTTTTAAAAAATAATAACAATATTTTTTAAATACTAGGACATTCACACAAAAATATACAAATTTTCTGAATGAGTTATATATATGTATGTATGTATGTATATTTAAATATATATTATTCAATCACATCTTAATAATCAATTAAAAAATTGAAATTATATGAATCTTATAATACTAAACCCAACTTCAAAATATCAATGGCGAATATAGAAGATTAAATTCCAACGTTTTCAAATAAAATTTAAAAATTATAAAATAAAAATTTATAAAATACCCAAGTGCAACCTCGGACTTAGGAACGATAAGTGGGGTTAAACTAAAGAGTGTTTTTCTTTCAGGTATAGAAGTTTAAGTTGGCATTACTTTCCAAGATGGCGACCGATTTAACAGCTGTCAAGTGATTTATTCTCAGTTTGGTTTGGCAATTCATCAAAACGATCATCAAGCAAGGCGTAGATTCGTCGAATGGGCCCAAAACGAGATTGCCGTTGTTCCCGATTTTCATAAGCGAATTTTGTTTAGCGATGAAGCGCACTTCTGGTTGAATGGCTACGTCAACAAACAAAACTGACGCATTTGGAGTGAAGCTAATCCCCAAGTGTATGTCGAAACACCGTTACATCCAGAAAAAACTGACTGTTTGGTGCGCTTTATGGGCTGGTTTAATCCTTCTTCAAAAACGATGAAGGCCACAACGTTACAGTCAATGGTGATCGGTATAGAGCCATGATTACTAACTTTTTCATTCCTGAATTGAACAATCATGATGTCCAGGAGCTGTGGTTCCAACAAGACGGGCGCAACATGTCACACAGCTCGTGCCACAATCGATTTATTGAAAGACACGTTTGGTGACCGCCTAATTTCACGTTTTGGACTTGTGGATTGGCCTCCAAGATCTTGTGATTTAACACCGCTAGACTATTTTCTGCGAGGCTATGTAAAGTCATTGGTCTATGCGGATAAGCCGCAAACGCTTGACCATTTGGAAGACAACATTCGTCGTGTTATTGCCGATATACGGCCACAAATGTTGAAAAAAGTCATCGAAAATTGGACTTCCAGGTTGGACTACATCCGAGCCAGCCGTGGCAGTCATATGCCAGAAATCATATTTAAAATGTAATGACATAAGATTATATTTCGAATAAAACAAATTCATGTCATTCAAATAATACATCGTTGTTTTATTGCAATTTAAATTTCTATACCTCTAAAAAAACACCCTTTAGTTTGATGGCGCCAACCATCCTCCTATTGCAACTTGGTACGTTAATCGGAAACTTTCCAATTCTCAAAAATTAAAAAATTAAAAAGTTAAAAATAATCCATTAAACTTAAAAAATTAAACTATTCGCCATCGCATTCTAAAAGATAATATAACATTACAATATTAAAATTCTAAAACAACTTAGTGCATAATATAAGGAAACCATCGAACACCAAAGATGATGCACCCATCTTTAAAATAGTTGTATATAGGTAGAAAAAATATCTAAAATCTGAAAGTTCAAATTAAAAACCCAGTATATTCACAAATGAATAGCGAAAATCATTAAAAACTCACCAAAGAGCATTCTATCAATAATTCAATTCACATTTTTTGAATGATTTCTCATATTTAATACAACAATTACCACTCCTATATTTTGCTCATAACTCCCACTAATGCCATGCCAATCCAAATGATTCATAATCTCACATTTCAGTTTAACTATTTGGTATTAGATGCAAATCAGATTGCATGCGCAAAACTTCCTTGATTGGTCATAAATAATTTTAAATTGTAGTCGTGTAAATATTGGTCTATGTGTGTATTAAAATTTATATCCTGTGTGTGGATTGCACATATTCTTCCTAGCTGGACTACTAAAAAGCTGACTTTGCGGACCTAATGCGGTGTGGTGGATTTGTGCATTTGTGCCATATGTAGTTCATGTTTAGAAAAAAAAAATACAATTAATACACTTATTGTATACGAGTTATGTTAACTAATTAAGAACTAAGTAAAGTAAAATAAGGTATAGAATAAAATATTTGAAATTAAAACTAACATTAAGTAAATTAGGACTAAACTAAAACTAAGCTTACAACTATAGATTCGGAAACACTGAAAATGTTTTAATATTTAGAATGAATAACCGTATAAGATGAAATGTTTTATTTATAGTTCAACTTCAAAATAACTAGCTAAAGCTACCGTAGTGCCTAGGAGGAATAAATTATGTGTTTCCAGAACTATCATGCTGCTTGACGCGTGGTGATACAAAATATGTAAAACCTATTTTTTTTTAATTTTGACACCCTTTATTTGAAAAAGTGTTTAATATTATTTATATATACCAACTTTTGTTCAATAATTATAGTTTTATGAGGTCTAACTAAAATTTTTGTAATTATTTCCCTCTAGTGCATTTTTTTTTGGTCAAAAGTTCAGTGCTTGAAAGTGTTAATAAGCAGTCGCTTACTCTCTAATGAAGCGTAAAGAAACGTGTCATAATATTTAAAGTAATCAAATTTATTTTCTGAATCTGGTCTTGTTTCCTTATCATTAGCAGATTTCATCACACCTTTAATACCAAAAACACCCAACTAAGAAAAACTTTTTAAGAACAGGACCAAATTAATTTCCACCATCCCATCTGACACCACTCCCAAAATCCTTTCCAGAGCTGACACATCGCTCTATATCCCAATTACAATGATCTCTCTCCAAATCCAAGTGCTCCTGGGTTAACAAGTAGGAATCACTGTCTATAGCCTAACTCAATTCCTAACAGACAAGTCAGTGATTACAACTCTCAAGCATGTCACGTGTGTTTGTTGAGAGCGCAACTCCCTCCCTACCATTACGTGATCCGAACACTAATTTGGATCCTGTTAAGAGCGATAATGAGGGTGGTTTCGTTTCCACCTTCATTTTCGAATCTGTTTTTTCCCTCCTCTTGCAGGAATATGTGTCCAGATCCTAGATGTTTTAAAGTAATTAAAATTAATTTGAGATATGAGAGTGCTGAGATCTTGAGGCGAAAATTTTTGTTACTTGTTTGGGGAAAATAAAATTACAATTACAGAATAGGATTTTTTTGTTGTTGTTGTTGAGGTTGTTTTTTTATTCCATCATTTCTCCGAAAAAGAGAAAGTGAAAGGAATTGTACATAATTATATGACGCATTGTAAGACTTGTTGAGTAATGAATGAAACCCTTTGTTTTAGTTTTGGGATATTCAAATCACTTTCGTTTGCTTTATCGATTATTTGATGGTCAATTAATAAATTCGGAAAACAAAATAAATAATTAGATGCATGTGTGTGCCATGAAAGAATTTTAAAGGGGTTCACCCATGTGATGGGTTCAAAAAATGAAAACAAATTTTTTTTTCATAAATTGCTTCCATAACATGTCTAGAATACGGTGATAAATTGATTTTTTTCCTTATAAAGAAACAAGAGTTAGAAGAGCAGCTGTTCAAAGCACTGAGTTGGCAATCGAAAGCTGGGTCTATTGTGTACAGTCAGCTTGATACCTGAGACCTTTCTTTGCAAATATACGTCCATACAATTATAGACAAGTTTGTAGAGGTTTAAAAGGAAATATCAATAAATATTAAATATATCGTTGAACTTATTTTAAGCAATGCATATATTGAGGGTAAGTTTAGATTTCCATTGTATTAATCGGACTTGAAACTACGCGGTTTTCTCAGAACTGTATTTTTACAACTTTCCTGCATCATATCTCAAATTTATAGGGTAAACTCAGCACATATATACGCACCAAATGGACTACGACAATTCCAAAATTCCCAATATTTCTATTTTTTACTACGAAAACGTAACAAAAAACACCATGAGATTCGAAACTGTTTCTTCATACGTCTACCAGAAATCCAGTGTTTCATATTTTCAATTCAGTATAGTTCATTCTGGGCATTTAGGTTTATAAAGTAAACCGCAGATAATTTGTTTTATTTCAGATAAGCCAATCAGCCGGAATTGTGAAGGAAGTGAGCGTCCATTTTTTCGAGGCGGGTGTATTCAGAGCGCTATAACTCACGTTCTATTGGATATATTACTGGCGAAACATTTTTATACATACTCTTAAAATACACATGGATAAATGATAAAAAAAACTTTAAAGTTCTATCTTTTTACTGTTCGCCCAAAAAAAATTCCCTAACAATTCTTATAAGTAAATAAATCATACATTTTTATGTCAATATTTGCCAAAAAATATGAGCGTTCAATAAAATATTATTTTTAACCTGAAGCAAAAATTCTTACTTAGGAGCTACCCTACTTTTTCTTTCTATATATGATGTTGGACTATAACTTTTGTTTTGTTACTATTTATAAATTAATTAAATTAAATTATTCCAATAAAATTGAATAGTAAAAAGAAATCCCTTTCTCAGAAATAAGGCCATCCCAGACGGGATTCGAACCCACGACCTTTGGATTAGAAGTCCAACACGCTATCTATTGTGCCACAATAACAAAACGAACAATTTTCATTTTTATATATGCTCTTGGACTATTATTTTTCTTGTTAGTATTTATTAATCAATTAAAACATTAATTAATTAATGTTTGTAAAAACTGCATTATCATCAAATTCCATCCACTACAAGTTTTAAGAAATGTATTGCATCTATGCTTTTAGTTTCATATAAATCGTGAGACCGGGATCTTTGTTATCAGTAATTTTCCCATTCATCTTGGCTAATTTAAGTTACAGTAATTAGCGTATAACTGTAATTGATATAATCAAAAATAAGATTTTTCAAAAGTATAAAATTAAACTCTTCCAAACCTCTCTTTTCATATATTTTCATATACTAGCTGTTACACATCCACTTCACTGGGTATTTCACGATGTTGTAAAGAGTGTTGTTTTTCCAGGTACAGAAGTTTAAGTTGGCATTACTTTCCAAGATGGCGACCGATTTAACAGCTGCCAAGTGATTTATTCTCGGTTTGGTTTGGCAATTCATCAAAACGATCATCAAGCAAGGCGTAGATTCGTCGAATGGTCCCAAAACGAGATTGCCGTTGTTCCCGATTTTCATAAGCGAATTTTGTTTAGCGATGAAGCGCACTTCTGGTTGAATGGCTACGTCAACAAACAAAACTGCCGCATTTGGAGTGAAGCTAATGCACAAGTGTTGGTCGAAACACCGTTACATCCAGAAAAACTGACTGTTTGGTGCGCTTTATGGGCTGGGGGAATCACTGGTCCGTACTTCTTCAAAAACGATGAAGGCCACTACGTTACAGTCAATGGTGATCGCTATAGAGCCATGATTACTAACTTTTTCATTCCTGAATTGAACAATCATGATATCCAGGAGCTGTGGTTCCAACAAGACGACACAACATGTCATACAGCTCGTGCCACAATCGATTTATTGAAAGACACGTTTGGTGACCGCCTAATTTCACGTTTTGGACCTGTGAATTGGCCTCCAAGATCTTGTGATTTAACACCGATAGACTATTTTCTATGGGGCTATGTAAAGTCATTGGTCTATATGGATAAGCCACAAACGCTTGACCATTTGGAAGACAACATTCGCCGTGTTATTGCCGATATACGGTCACAAATGTTGGAAAATTCATCGAAAATTGGACGTCCAGATTGGACTACATCCGACCCAGCCGTGGCAGTCATATGCCAGAAATCATATATAAAATGTAATGCCACAAGATTATCTTTCGAATAAAAAAAATTCATGTCAATAGAATAATACATCGTTGTTTTATTGCAATTTAAAGTTCTATACCTCTAAAAGAAACACCCTTTATAAATGTATACTGTTTACATATGCATAAATTATTAATATCTAGCATTAAGAATTCGATTGTATTGAAAAATACATTTATAACTGTAACCCTCACCTCTTTATATGAAAAGGAGAGAAATGTGATAATTTCTAATTTTTATTATAATCTAACATAGAAGCGGAAAGATTTTTTGCACTCACTTAACCCAATAATCAAGTAGATTTCTGCCAAAGTAACTTTCAGTGGTTCTCTACTCCATAAAATAAACATGCTTGCTAAATTTCAAGTCTAAATCTAACAGATTAAAAACTAAATTTTTATCATTAATGCGCCCCGTAATCCCTTTGAGAGCATTCTTAGCGGATTCCCATTCAACAGAAGAAACATGCAATCCAAATTTTATTATTATTTTCTTTGTAGATCTAAAACGGGAATCTTGTCTATCAATACGCCCCAATGGCTTTCCCCGTTTCTCCCTGGAGTTGATTTCCGTAAAATTCATTCTTAGTGGAACTCTATTCAACTAAAGAAACGTGCTCAACGAATTTCAAGTAAATGGGTTAAATTCAAAAACAGTAAGTTTTCTATAACTCTCTTTAACCCCACGAAATCCCCCTCCTTTGGAAAAGGAACTATACCATGAAATGAACATGCCTTCTAATTTTCAAGCAGGTGGACATAATAGTCGAAAAACAAAAATATTTATCTATTCCCCCTCAGAGCCACTTGGAGGTCAGTTTTCCCAAAACTATTTTGTAGCAAATCTCTACACCATGAAAGGAAGCTGATTATCAAATTTCAAGACTGTTGGTCTAATAATTTAAAAATAGAAATAATTATCTATAACGCCCCTTAAACCCTCTCAACGCTATTTAGGAAGCAATTTTCACAAAATTCTACTTATAGCCGATCTCTTCTCAATAAATGAAATCTTCTTACTCAATTTCAAGATTTTTCGTCTAATTGTTTAAAAAAGAAGATAATTAACTATAATACCCCTTAATTCTCCAAAGCGCCACTTGAGGTTTGATTTTTCCAAAACCCATTTTGTAGCGGATCTCTACTTTATGAAATAAATCCTCTTATAAATTTCAAGACTGTATGTATAATAGTTTGTGGAAACCCCCTGGGTTCCACCCTGGACACCAAGATTAATTTGAGGCAAAGAATCACTAAAAGCCATTTGTATAATAATAACCTTTATTTATTCACTTGATTCAAATATTCGAAACTCTAATAACATATACTATTTCTATGTTACGTCAAACAAAAGGGATTAATTTTTAATATTAAATTATATTAAATATGAAATTAATCAACAACTACGCGTAAGATCAAATAAGGTCTACCGAAATAGGAGGTCCGAGAAATACACGTAACTCGGATTATTAGCTTTAATTAACTTAAACTAATTTTATTAAACTAGCGATTGTTTTAAACGATAATAAACTATATTATATCACCTGTCAATACGCTGGTATCATCAAAAGATTCCTTCGTAGATTATTAGCAGTAACTCTTCAGTATCGCAATCCAATTGAATCCTCTAAAGTTGAGGCTACTGCTGCTGGCTCAATAGCCTTCATCCTTGCTCGCTTACAACGCTCTACTTAAATACCCTATCTACTTTGCATATCCCGTTCGCTTCTCGGAGGTGATTGGAAATATACGCGAATTTATAATCCCCAAAAAGACGCCTAAGAATATTAGTGGAAAGGCTTCGTACAGATTCGTCACAAGTTTAAAACTGGAAACAATTATCTATAACGCCCCTTAAGCCCTCGCAACACCACTTAGGAAGTGATTTTCACAAAACCTATCTTATAGCGGATCTCTACTAAATAAATGGAATCTTCTTACTCAATTTCAAGATTTTTCGTCTAATTGTTTAAAAGAGGAGATAATTACCTTTAACGCCCCTTAATTCTCTACAGCGCCACTTGGAGATTGATTTTCACAAAACCCATTTTGTAGCGAATCCCTACTCTATAAAAGGAATCCACTTATATAGATATATATATATATACCAAATTTCAAGACTGTGCGTCTAATAGTTTAGAAATGGAAATAAATATCTATAATGCCTCTTGGGGTTCGATCTTTGCGAAATTTATTCTTAACTTATGTATACTCCACAGGAAAGGAACCTACCTACCAAATTTCAAGTTTGTAGGTTTAATAGTTCCGGAGATATCGTGATTAGTCTGTGAGTTAGTGAGTCACTGTTGTCCTTTATATATATATAGATTAAAAATTTAGAACTAACAGAAAATATTAAATTCTTAAACGACAAAAACTTCATTACCTATAAATTCTGATAATCTGCGCTAATGGTAACTTCTGTATAATCAAAATCAATCTTTAGTACTATTTTATCTAAGAATACATGCATACTTTCTGATCAAATAAAATTTTCAATGTCTTTTCCGCTGTAATTTTGGTCATTTTAATTTCAGTCATACATAAATAAATAAAATAAAATATAGATGAATGAGGAAACTCTTTCTCTCACTTTTAAAAAAACGAGAAATACTCAGATGCAAATTATAATTTAACTCAAACGTGTCTGTTTTATGTAACACGTTTCGGTTCAATACTTTGTTTACAAATAGGTTTTATTTATGTAGTTTATGATCACTAAACTTATTTTTACTATGTATTTGGAAAAAAAAACCAATGTAATTCAATTCATTTCACAACATACACTGTTCTCGAGTCTCTTAGTAATTAACGCATTTTTTACCATCAATAGTGTTCATTGTTCAACGATAAAAGGTTCAGGAAAATGACAGTAATGGTTGTCTTTAATATATATATTTTTTTCTTTTGTCAAATTTGATTACTCAATATGTTTGACGGCGAAACAAAACGTTTGGCTGTGTTACCAAGTCAACAAACTTAGACAAACCGAAAGAAATAATATCGATTTCAGTGAAAGTACGTGTTAAAATCCCTTTCAATGCTTGTATAGATATGGATAAAGTTTCCGTGAAACATACATGAAATTAATTTTGAAAGTAGCTCTTGTATTCAACTTTGCTTTAAATGTAATTCAAAATAACGCTATGAGCAAACAATATATATTATTTAAGCTCTTAAGATTCAGAAATAAATTTACTATCGTAAAATGACAAATTCGTGAAGAGAATGGTGACGAGTGATTAAAAAAATATATTACTTTTATTATGTGTAACACTAGAACTTCCGGGGTATCGATTACCCTTAACACTAGAACGTCTGTCGGTATCAATTGGACATCTAATCCTATTTATTTTGTTCTCTTTTCCACATTTTGCAGGGAGTTTGAAAACTTTTTTGTGACTTTTAATCATTCTCCCCAATAATTACTCTAATAAAGTTTTCTAGTTCAAGGTTAATTACGAGTGATTTTCCAGCTGCATATACTTAGAACGTTTATTGGTGTCATTTCAAAAGCAAGGCAAATTATCATTATAATTAGCTGTCGTTCAAAAAAATATAGTTCACTAATTAGATACTATTATTAAAACAAACTTCCCAAAGCTTTATTTATTTAAACTTGAATGCAGTGTTTTTTGAATTCACGGTGGAAAAGAGAATCAATTATACAAAAATTGTTGTGTTACATAGTGTTGTGTTTACATAGTTGCATCGTGTTTTGTTACATAGTGTTTGCGTACCTGTTCATAAAAAATAATTCGATTTTCAGTTTTCGTACCGAGAAACCACGAAACAATGACTCTTAGATAATATTTAATGCCTGATAAAATTGTTTCTTTGTTGTGAGAGCTAGATCAGAATGAATTGACTATAATTTAGATTCCGATGAAGACATAAGATTGAAAGAAAGTGATTGCGAAGAATCTGAAGAAAATGCAGATGTAATTGATATTATTCCAGTAAGCCCTGGTATGTATATCGCTAGGGAATGCACACAATATATACCTTTTAATAGTAATGTTCCTGGTCGATTCGCGACTAGAAAGTTTTTGCGACAAATCAGTGGTCCAACAAACCTCGCGCAACATAATGTCACAGTCAATTTTTGATGATATAAGGGTTCATAATATATGATAATAAAATAATATTAAAAAGTTTTAAAACTAAGCCCTACTGAACAGTAGTCCTGCAATTATTTAGCTAAAAAAATTTTCTATATTTTATATCGCGGTGTAGAAACGACACCGAAGGACGTTTAACACTAAAACAACGGGCATTTCGATTACCCTTAAACGTCCACCTATGTCATTTTGACACCGTGATATAAAATGTATAAATTAATTGTTTTAACTAAATAATTGCAGAAATACTGTTCAATAGGGCTTAGTTTTAAGACTTTTTAATATTATATTATGTAATCATCATACATTTTGTGAGCCTTTATATCATAAAAAACTTACATTCACATTATGTTAAATGAAGCTAGCTGGTTGGATCACTAATTTGTAACAAGACATTTCGAGTCAAAAATCTTCCAGGAACATTATTACTCTGCTGGTCACCGTAAATGCCACACCAAGAAAGACAAGAAAGAGCACAACAAAATTTATTTTGTATATAACATGTTGACCATGTATCAAATGATTAAATTTATAGACTTCTGTGAAGTGTGGTTCCTGCCAGAATCAGTAGCGAGAGTAGCCGCCATTGTTGGAAATCACCGCTGCCACACGCCTCGGCATTGATTCGAAGAGACTTTGGATGTATTCTTGGGGTACAGCACACCAAGCAGTTTCCACACGCACGCTGCCAAAGTTGATCTGGTGTGCCAGCTGGGGTTGTAATCTGGGTCAATCGTTGAGCAACTATGGACCACATGTTTTCTGTCGGCGAAAGCTCCTGAGAGCGAGCCGGTCAGGGAAGCCATTTAAGATTAGTTGGTAGGGCCTATACCGACAATGTTATATTGAGCCAATTTAGGAACCTGTATCTCAGAAATTGTCGAATATAAAAACTTCAAATTTTTTGGCTTTATAATAATAAGGCTTTTTAATTTAAATAACAATAAAATGTTTCAAATATATTGTTTACTTTTTTCAAAAAAATTCCTCTTAAAAGTATCACTTTGAAATTTGTGAAAATTGTCATTTTTTTTTACGATAACTGCTTCTGAGCAAAATATTTTAGGAAAATCTCCAAGAAAGTAGCTCCATTATATATAGTTACATATTATTTATGTGCAGTAAAAATTGCAAATACTATCATTCAGTAGATTCTATGAAAAAGGTACTCGTGGTTTGAAAACAATCATTTTGTGATAATTGCATTTTTAGTGTAAAAAGGCACTCCAACACAAAAATATAGAATTACAATATGTATTTGTCCAATTTTATTAAACATTAGTATCTTCTTAATTTTTAAGCATAAAATAGGAAACAAAAAAGTCTTAAAATGTTCAGAAAATACATATATAGTATTTTTCAGTTTTTGTTCAACGATATTTTTTTAGCATTTTGCATCAATTTTCTCAAATTATGTAACAATCTGTGCAGAATTTTTAACTTCAATGCATTACAAATATCAAATTTGACCTTATGACATCATAAATATAATGTAAGCATGTATCAATATTAAAAAGTCATGATTTGGGAATACGTGATTTTACGACGTTAGAAAATTTTAATTATGGATTTGTATGTTTCCATGCAAACACAATTTCTACAAGTTTCAAAATTTAAAATTTTCTCTAAACTGTACAAAGAATTTCTAAAAAAGTCAAAAATAAAACTGTTTTTATGTTTTTAAATATGAAATTGGTGTATTTTTATGCATGTAGCAATCTTCTCGCAACGACAAAAAGCATTACTCATCTGGGTTGTTGTTAGTTACACTATTATTGAAAAACTTTTGAATTATTAAAGCTTAAAAACTTGTCTGAACAATAAATAAACATTAATATTTGCAATTAAGTGAAATATTTAAAATATATTGTTTAGTTTTCTCAAAAACATGTAACATAAAAATATCACTATGGATTTTTAAAAAATTGACATTTTTTATCACAATATATGGACTCCAGTCAAATATTTTGGGAAAATCCCCAAAACACTGAAATGAATATATATATAGTTACATATAAGTAACATGACGGGAAAAATGCATTATATTCATACATTATATGCTGAGAAAAACATGAATAATGTTTTAAAAACATCATTTTTGAGAAAATTGAATTTTCAATATAAAGCTAAATTTTATGACAAAAATAATGAATTACAACATGTATTTGTCCCATTTTATTAAACATTAGCATTTTTGCAATTTATTTTGCATAAAATAGTAAACAAAAAAGTTCTAAATTGTCCAGAACAGCATTTTTCAGTTTTTTTAACGAAAAAACATCAAAATTTTCTCAAATTCTGCATCAATTTCTAAAGAATTTGTAGCTTTCATTCATTACAAATATAAAATTTGAACAGAAAGCATCATAAATATAATGTGAAAATGTATCAACAGGGTTTTTGTCAATATCGTGTGAATTTAAGATGGTATTTAAAAATACCTGATTATACATTTCGTAAGTTTTTCTTAGGTTTTCGTAACCTTATCATTAGGTTTTGTTGTTGCAGACAGTTTCAAATTTCAAAAGTTACTCTAAACTGGACAAATGATTTCTAAAACAGACAAAATAAAACAGTTTTTATGTTTTTAAACATGAAATTTATGTATTTTTAAGTATGTAACAAGCTTCTCGCAAAGACAACAAACATCACATTTAATGTATCATATCATACCTTTATCTCAGAAACTATTAAACATAAAGACTTAAGATTTTGACTACATGTATTAATTATACACTTATATTTATACTGAAGTGAAATTTTTTAAATATGTTAATTAGGTTTTTTTAAAAAACAAACATTTAGTCGAGAGAGCAAATGTAATTATTATGAATTTATTGAAAATTGTCATTTTTTGTTATGATGTCTGCTTAAAAATATTTAAAAAATGTCACTTCAGTATACACAATTGTATTTTAGAAACACAGTACATACACACATTTAATTTACAAAATTTAAAAAATTTAGAAAACAATTTTTATAAAAAATCTTACCTTGTAAAAGTATTATCCTATTTTATATCATCACATATCTGCATTCTGCCTTATGTAGTTATTAAATTTAGATTTATTACAAGTATGTTTCTCACCTGGACATCATCTTAACCATACATCTTAATTTAGTTTTTCTTAACACTTTACTTAAACACGCGAAGATTTAGTAATAATAAAGAATAACTAATTAAAAATGAATTTCAACTAAAGAAAAGACCTAAATTTCAGTAAAATATGACTACATTTTAAGTGTAACAATTACTAAAACCCACATGCGAATTCTGAAATTGCCTCCAAAGGGTTTTAGCAAATCTAACAGTTGCAGTTAAACAGTTATCTAAAGTTAATTTGCGTTTTAAAAAATAAAGATTTATCGAGGCTTTGCAACTTTCCCCAAATTTTTAAAAGACAATATGTTTGCATTTCTATCTGTCAAAATGGGCGTGGTAAATCAGCCGATTAATTTTTAAAAATCTTTTTAAAATACTTTTAATTCATATAATTGCTTGTATGTTATATCATTGTAAAGGTCTTGATTTGAAGATTTCAGAAATATCAAAATCCCAAAATCGATTTTTAAAAGAGGTTTACCCTACTAACTGGCCTTAATCTGATGATTGACGAAGAACCTTTATACAACGCGCGTCACGTGTGGTCACACATTATCCTGTTGAAGTATGGCTCTGGCCAAGCACTGAAGGTAAGGAAGGACAACTAGCTCCAACACCTCGGAGATGTAACGCTGGCTGTTTGAAGTACCGGCAATGCGTTCTCGAGGAGTGTGAGAGTGATATCCCATACCATAATACCCGGTGCAGGATCAGTGTGGTGGTGCATAATACAGCTGTTCAGCATCCTTTCTCCACGGTGTCTCCTGACTCGAATCCCCCCATCTTGGTGTTGCAGACAGATGCGTGACTCATCAGTAAAGGCAACTTCATTCCATTCTGCCGCCCACATCGTTCTTTTCTGGCAACATTGGAGGTGGAGACTCTGTGGTTCTGCGTCAAGGGTAGACCAAGCAATGGACACGTATTGCTGACAGACCAATTTGCTGTAAACGGCGTCGAATGGTACGTGCAGACACTGAATGATGCCTTACAGACTCAATGTGTTGTGCTATGGTTCGTGCTGTGACTGAGCAATCCGTCACTCCCATGCGCACAGTTTTTTTGTCCTCACGTCAAGTGGTGCACTGAGGTGGATGCGATCGACCACGTCGGTCCGTCGTACCCTCCTGCATCCAACGGTTACATATTCGCATTACAGTTGTTTGGTTTTGTCCAACACTACTACCGATTTGCCTGAAAGATAATCCACTATCTCGGTAGGCCACTATACTTCTTCTGTCGAAGTCGGATACTTGATCAAAACCTAATAGATGTTTTTTACGAGACATGACTGATCGTGTTTTTGAAAAAACCACAAGAAAAACACAATTGAAATAGTCAAAATCTTCAAACTTTAAATAGCGCTTTGAGGTGGCGCCACAGGCGCGCGTGATGTGTGTCTGCGCTGAAATTCTATTCATTTGCATATCTCACCTCCACTAATGCATTCTGTAAATTTGATGTTATTTGCAAGCTTCCTTCAGGGTGTTGCATTTAAGATGGCCAGCAGTGTATTATCTCAATTTATTTTCAATATTATATTCAATCTTATTTTTTAATCGGAATTTAATTAGAACAAGACACTCACACCCACAGCTCACCACCATCCTCTTCATTCTCATAAAGCTATCGGATTAATTGGAATTTTCAGCAGGGCTTAAATCTTTTCTACGAACCATCGTTTCAGAGTGTCTGTTTTAATTGTAAAATCGCTCCTAATTAACCTGGAATAGGGGTAATCAACTTTTTTTTCTGTCGGGCCGCATACATGTGTCAGCTGTTTCACGTGGGCCGCAACATGAGAATCAATGGAGGGGGTGGAAGGGGAAAAATGCAGTAAGACCAGGATAACATAGAAATTTTAAAGTATGAAAAATTGATCAAAATATTTAAACTTTTATTTTCCTTTTTTAATTATTATTTTTTACATACTTTTTTTTTATTTCTGTCACTTAATTTTTCGAAATTGGAAGCGATTAAGGATCACTCCTTCACAATTTCTGCAACTCTGTAAGCAGTTTCATAGAATACCTATAATATAACAAATTTCATAGGGTGACTTTGTTACTGCTGTGACATTGCCAGTGACAAAAGACGTTTGCTGTTGTAGAAATTATTCAAGAAAGCCTATTTATGGCCCCTTGATAGCGATATTCGAGAAAAAGTATTAAACGATGTCCCTGTTTATTGGTATTTTTTTTACATACAACACTTTCATGACAAATCAAGCAATCCAAATTTGTTTTTCACTGCAAAATACTTAACTTCGTAATCATCGTGAAACAACTTATTTTCTTCGAATATTTTTCGATTACAAGATATTAAATATAGTTAAAAATGAGTTCCACTCATAAAATGGTTACTACTCCACTGTTGTTTGTAATCACTAATAAGAAAAAAAACATATATCAATTTGCACCCTTACGACATCGATCGACAGCAGAAGCAAAATTGATACATTTGATTTCATAACAAATAATTTATTTCCCACTAAATTTTCATAAATAAATGAATTTCTCAAAGCATTGGAATATGACCGGGCCACTTAAAAAGGTCAGGTGGGCCACAGGTTGAGTATGACTGGACTAGAATCACAAAAAGTGTTCTGTGTAATCACCAGGGAAAATTTTTAAAAGTCAAGAAAAATTTTCATATTCCCAACCAAAATGTGGAAAAGAGAACAAAATAAACATTCTCTGGTGTTCAATTGACACCAAAAGACGTTGTAGTGCTAAAACACTTAGTATTATGAACCTTCAAGCATCAAAAATATAAAAATGTTTCTACAATTCTGACATTCACTGTTCTATTTCAATTTTGTATAAGTAATAATAGTTTTAAAACCTGCATCACTACTTTGAGTAAGCTGTTACAATCGCGATGCACTAACTACTCAAACACTGGACTTCTAAACGGTTTATTAGTATATGTTAATTTTCGAGAACTATATGAATCTATAAAAAATAATATTTAAATGTCATTAAGTTAGAACCAGATTAGTTAAATATTTGCTTAGATATCTATTACTGATTAGAGGTAGTTAAGATACTTTAGTGTACATATTATCTTCCTCCAGTTGACGGTTTTTCTTCGTTCAACACCAGAATGTACATCGATGTCGATAGGACACTGGAATCTGTTTTGTTTGTTATCCTTTCTGCATTTTTGTAAGGAATTTGAAAATTTTTCGGGACTTTTGATTATTTTCCATGGTATTTACACAGAAAAGGTTTTGTAGCTTTAGGTTAATAAAGAGAGATTTTACAACTAAATATAGCTAGAATGTCCGCTGATGTCGTTTCGACTCCTGGACAATTTATCATTCTAAATAGTTGTTATTCAGAAAAAGACAGTTCACTAAGTGGATATTATTAGTAAAACAAACTTACAGAAATAATATCGTGCATTTATTTTACCTTGAATGCAATGTTATTGGGTCACAGTAGAACTGAGTCAGCTATATTAAACTCGCGGTGTCTTAAGTGCTTCGTTACATAGCATTTGCCTTTCTTCTCATAAAAAAATATTTGCTTCGATTGTCGAAACTTGGGCAAAGCAGACACCCTGACACGATTACTCGTCGAAAAAGTGTAGGCCTGATTTTATTTCTTGCGAGAACTTTCTGAAAATGAATCGGATGGTGGTGAGCTGTCTTGTACTAATTTAGATTAAGATGAAGATATAAGATTGAGTGACATTAATTGCGAAGAATCTGAAGAAAGTACAGATATAATTCATAATACGCCAGTAAATCCTGAAATATATGTCGTGAGGGATAACACAAAATGGATACCACGTAGTAGTATTGTTCCTGGTAAATTTGCTACTTGAAATGTTTTGCAATAAAGCAGTGGTCCAACAAACCTAGCGAAACATAATGTCAAAGTCAATTTTTATGATATAAAAGGACATCATATATGATAATTAAATGAAATAAAATTTTAAGAAATCTTAAAACTAAACCCTACTGAACTAAAGCCCTGCAGTTATTTAGGTATTATAATTATTTTATTTATTTTATATCACGGTGTCGAAATGGAAATGGTGGAAGTTTAAGGGTAGTCAAAATCTTGGATGTTCTAGTTTAAAACCCTTAAAATATTCAACTGTTATTGATCTAATTTTAATTTACTTACTCAGTAGTAATATAATGTCTACTGGTGAGAGAACTCGTATTTTTAAGCCGCGGTCAAATGTCGAGCCTTTTTGAACCTGAGCTCCTTTTTCGAAACATCCCCAATGTACCAAAGGAAAAATGTTCACTTCAACAGTTTTAACTTGCATCAACCCTTGTACACAGAGGATCATCAGTCACACTAGGATTCGAACCTATGACTCAACAGTGACTTTAAAATCAGCATAGCATATGTTTTAAAATTTTGGCTTCCATGTCTGACTTTTAAAACTGTTTTTCAGGGGGGAAAATACCAAATTTACATTCAGAATATTTAGTGTATCAAAACAATCTTTAGAAATCTATTTTACATCTTTTAATTTTTTTCACTCTACTTTTCACATTGCTAGAATACTGTTTAGAAATTTGTACTAAATTGTAATATTGTATTTTTATCCCGGCATCACACGCGCGAGAAAAAACGACTGTAAGTTCTCGCGCAAGGTATCTCCCACCCAAGGGTGTTTAAATTCTGTTTTTATGGTAAAATTTGTAGGCAAAAGTTCAAAAGGTAGAAAAGTAGGAAATATATACAATATGTTTATTACATTTTTCACACATAAATATAGTTTTTTTTTTCTTTTAGAATGTGATTCAGCACATTGTTTATACACTTCTTTAATCTCGTCGTGAGTGAGTGCGATATTTTCACTGGATCTTAACTGAATCTGTATATTTTTAAAACTAAACATATAGGAGTAAACTTCTCTAGTCTTTAAATTCAAAACATTTTGGAATTTCTTTTTTCTTTTTTTACTGTTCCAGCAATACTTTTTTTTTTCTTTTGGAAAGTTCATCTGAAAGTGGATAAGATGTGTACCAGTTGTCTCATTTAAAATTATGCTCTTTCCAAATGTTTTTGTGTGTCTCTACACATAAAACATTTATTTTTAACAGTGTCTCCTTTTAAATCTAGATCAATTTCAGGGGATGAATCATACATACTGTTATACCATTCATCATTTAATTTTTCATCATAACCGCTAAGAGAATTTCTTCATCCGAAAATACTGCTTTACTATATCTATTAAACACTGCATCTAGTAAATTACTTAAATATAATATTTATTCATCTTAACTACAATAATATGACATAGCATAAGGAAGATTTAAAACACGTTCATGCTTTCAGAACTGTACAGATAATTCACGCGCAGGGCGAAGTGGCATACCCGAAGTGGCGGTATCCAAATATATATATATTTAGAGTTCGTCTACAATCTAAGTCCCCTTAAAGGATATGACCTTAAAGTCAGCAATACGAGAAACTATTCATTTTCCAAAAAAGGCTTAGAAGGAGCGTTGAAAAAAGTTAGACGATAGGTATGACACATCATGCGTGAGAAGTGCCGGGTTAAGTTCATTTACATGGAATCAAGTTCATACATTTTACGCAAAATGAAAATTTCTTTTAATGTTATAATGTGTAAATCTTAGATCTAACTTTTACACTCCCACATACATATACAGAATCTAACTATTGCATAAAATATTTTGTTTACTGTTTGCAGTTGCTCGTCAGTAAATAAAATAATCTCGTTAAAACATGCCATGAATTTGGTATATACTTCATAGCTCATAAAACCAATTATATTGCCCAACCTTTCTCTGAATCCCTAGGTTCAATATTTAAATTTTTTACTGCTTACATTCCAAGGAATATCTTTATTTTTCACACAAAATAGATTTCGCTTTGTGGCTTTTGTTCCAGAAGAGGAGGCATCACGGCCGTTCACGAAACATAAAATTCCTCTTATTAGAATTTACGATCTTTCTATAAAGATGGTGAGGGACTCACTGAAAATTTTAGACAAAATATTATTTTAACATTCCACGAGTTCAGAAATTTTTCTAAGCCAATATGAATTTCTTGCGCATTTTTTCAAAAACAAATTTCATCCAACTAAATTATTTGTGTTCATAAATATACAAATATAAGTTATTCAGCCAGATATATAAAACAATACCTCGAATAATAGCTTGCAGGTTTACGGTAATAACTTACAAAATGTGATTTAAGATGATAAATGATACTGCTTATAAAGAAATTTTTGTAAGCGAACATCATTAAAAATGAAAACTCAAATATGTGTAACTTTTAAATTGTACATTTTGTGTACAAGAGATATTTCATCGTATCACGCACACACGAAAGTAACTATACATATCTCCTTAAATCTATTTTTACAAGTTATTACAATAAACTTGCTGATGATGTATTAAACAGTTAGAGGTGTTGGGTATAATATATTTCTTAAAATTTACGATAAATTAAGCGTAGATTTCGTGGATGGGGAATTTTTTGGTTTTAATGAATATGAAAACTCTGTAATTAAATTGTTCTATTATATACTGTAGAACCTGTTTTTGTGCGGTCCTTTTTCATGCCATTATTATTTTAGTGTGATATTTTCTGTGCGATCTTTTTTATGAGGTATATGAATTTTAACGGTTTTGGCACCACTGTAATGTGTTCTATCAATGTACCAGTGACGTATCAGAGAATGTTAGCCCCCCTTCCCACTGCAAAGCCAGGTGTTGTCTTTAATATTGTAAAAATTAGGTAGATACATACTTTGCGTTAGTCAGGCCTGGAGTCTTCTAGAGTCCTGTTCCCCCTCCGTGAGGCAAGGGTTGCGGGGGTGTACGTTACGCCACTGCATTGCACATGTATATACACTTCAAGACGCTCTGTTCATTTCTTATAAACAGTCTTCCGACAGTGTACGCTCAGTTGCTTTCTCTCAACGCACTAAAAGTCCGTGCTTTATTGAAGACGAAACTTTCAGTGACAGTGACATTATCAATAACTTGATTGGTTACAAAGACAAACAAGAAGAACCTGAATTTTTGAGAATGGATAAAATATATGCAAGGCTCCAGTTTTCGAACAAATTGGAAGAGTATTGTCTTAAAACGGATACCAATTCCGAAAGGATTATGGAATTTCAAAAAGAGCTTTGATCATGCATATCTACTTATCGTGACGTGTACAAGCAACTAACCAACCAACCTTCGTCGCAAAAATGTATCCCTTACTTTATGGTGTCAAAAAATAAAAATAAATTGAAATTGTATCTTCAAGTGAGCTTGATTTTGAGCTTAATCATCACAAAATGAGCGCTTTGGATTTCAATGAGCAGCATGAATTATGTATGTGCATTTAGAGAACTTCCTCATGTATACAATAAGAAACTAAATGTTTTAAAATGTTTCCATGAGTAATTTAATTTTTTATTTAGTTTTGAAAATTCTTTTTCAGAAATGTCGTAAATAATTGGCGTATTTTCTAAGTGCGATTTTTATCATTCAGTCCCTCTCTACCGAATAAGAAAATTATGTGGTATTTCTACGAAGTGGTTTGTTATGTGGGAGAATTTATGAGCATTTCGAATATTTTTTGTGCATTTATTTTTATGCGGTCCCTATCTACCGCACAAAAAACAGGTTTTACTGTACAGGGTAATTTATAAGGAGGTATACACTTTCCAAATACTTTAAAGCAGTAACAATCAGAGACAAGCTCCAACTCAATGAACCATGCATTAGATGTATGTTGTGTCTCGGTCCTAACGGAAGTGACGTAGGTAATAACATGAAAGCCATGTGATTAGACAGCCGAAACGATGGCGTTTACTGTGGAAACATCTTTTTGTGTTTCAGAATTTAGCAAAATGTCACGAAGCCACTTTTTTGGATGTGGTAACTCTTTTGTTGATGCTGCAGTTTCCGGGTAACATTGACAACTTCAATCTCCGATTGGATGGCGCCCCACCACACAGGTCGGCCAAATTGTGAGATTACCACCATGAACATCTTCCTCTGCAATGTTGAAGTCATGGATTGCAGCATGCTACCTACATAATGGCTACCCAGAAGTCTTGACTTCTTTATGATTTCTTTTAGTGGGGGTACGTAAAGGACAACGGATTCGCCCCTACCATTCTTGTTAATCTAGCGGAGAAGAAACAGCGCATCACAATCGCTATCTCAACGCGGTCTTAGCTTAGATATCTCAACGCGTGTTTGGACGAAAATGTGTGGCATTACCGGCTCAATGTGTGCCGAGTAACTAAGGGTTCGTTACTAAGGTTGCTTAAAGGACAAGGTATTCGTCCCTTCCCTTCTTCCTGTATATCTAACGTAGCTCAAACAGGGTACCACAACTTGTATCGATGGACTTGATTCATATAGCTTAACACGCGTTTGGAAGGAAAAGGGATTACCGACTCTATGTGTGTCGCGTGACTAAGGAATGTACGGAAATTTCTGCTGGCATATATGGATTTCTAGGAACCATCAATCCCGTATCTGAAAAAAAAGTATGTATGAGAGGATCAATGAAGTTGAATTTTCACGCTTCGGGTGTACTGCATGGCTATTGGACGAGCGGTGATGGGCCAGTAGGTGGGATTTCAAGGCATGGGACTTGGCTTTTGAGATTTCTTGAAGTTCTGAATTCAGCGAGGAGAGAATCTTCGTATTGGTTGTGGGAAAAGTGAGGGTAATGGCTCAGAATGGCTGCCCTGGGCGGGGAATGAGAGTGGTGTGTTGTGATGCATTGTTTAGTAGAGGTAAAAATATTAAGAAATTCAAAAAAGAGTCATCAGCGGGTTTTCGTAAAGGTCAGCCTCTTACGAATTGACCACGGATGGTAATGCTGCGGTTTTGAACCAGAGTGCGGTGGGCGCTTATTGCGCACCACCACGTGTGACTAATGGTTAACACAAAGATCATATAAGACTGTCTCTAGTAAAACTTAAAATAATTACATACAAGTATATTACAGGTGATATATAATACATTAAATTGTTCTTGATTTGTAATACATTGGAACTGCATATTTTTTATGAGTCACCCTGTATTTCACTTACAGGTTAACATATAAAAGTTATTACTCACATCATAGTATGGTGGCCGCAGTAGTCGAATGGTTAAGATTGCCATCTCGTGACCAGCGTACTTCTGTAAAATCGAGGCTAAATTGTTGGTGCCACAGAAAAGTCGCCACATGCTGGGGTTGAAGCCCTATAAATCGGTCAAGATTCCTAGTCTTAGTGTGGCTGGGGCGATGAAGTATGGAGAAAAGTATTCAAGCTCAAATCATTAGATTGTAGTTTAAAATTACCAGGTATGTTACGAAAAGCCAGTCTATAACTTGAAAACGCGATAATCATTGATCGATCGATTAAATAATAATTACATACAAATAGTGTGGGATGTTCCTGATTAAACAAAAATCAATAATACATAATTTTTTACAAATGATTTATGGTATACCACATTGTTTCTGATTACGAGGGAAACACATGTAAGATCTTATTTGACAATACTTGTGTGTGTGTGAACTGAAATTTCAGTTCAATATTCTAATCTCTTTACTCTTTTAATTAACACATTTGAATTGTTGAATTTTTGAAGCAGTGATTATTTTGGAGCTATAAATTTTTATTAAAAGCTGAACATTTAATATTGGACTAATGTATTTTATGATAGAAGGTTCATTTTCTGAAAAAAAAATTATATTTTTGTTAAAAAGTTTAATCTGTCCAAATAATTACAGCAAAGTCGTTTTTAGTAATATTTTTAACATATTTCAAAAGATTTTGGAATTTCAAAAGACATATGATGGTAATAAATTCGTACTTCTCAAAAAATATTGACATGATTAAGGATTTTAAATGAACAGGACAATATACTTAAATTTAATGCGATACATTTTAAATACCTGCAATTATAAGGCAAAATCAACTGGCCTTTCATTTCAATATGATTTTTTGTTTTCGAAAATTAGCAGAGTTTTCATGATTCGCTGCATTTTGAACATCTTTTTAGGATATATTTTTGAAAGAGGCATTTTAAATAGTTTTTGAATAAATCAATTTCAAATATCAAAAGGCAATTTATCATTTATATGTTGTTGTTTATCTTTTCAAAACAACACTGTGTACAGAAATTATAATAATTATTGATATTATATCATTTTTAAGCAAGTTATGGACAAGGGAAATCTTCATATTTCTGAATAAGAAATAAATAATTATAATTCAGAATAAGGAATAAATTAGCAAATCCTCTGAAATAAATAAATCCTTCGCCTACGCTGTCAAAAAACCGCGACTGTGTTTTATTGCATCCCAAAGCCTTCGGAATGCATTCTTCAAAGCATTGCACAGAAAAGATCATACATCGGTTATACGTATGTATACGTCCGGGGCAATTAACGCTTTGACTGTGCAAGATCTTTATATACGCCAGTGCTAAGAGGTTAAAGTCGCATTGTAGCCTTAGCGTCAAAGTATAGTTTTTTTTAAAAATTAAATACAATGTTATTGTATGGATGGGGTCGTGAGGAAAATTATTATTCAATATTGGGTCACAAATATTGAATCACTGTGTTAAATATTTATAAATAAAAGCATTATAGAAAAAGAAGGAATTTTTGTTAACAATCTTACTTGTAATAAGGCCCTATTTAATATTTGTTTTTCAATTCGTATTATTAGCTCACTATTTCCCTATATATATTTATATATGTATATAAATTTTGTTCAAATTTTCAATAGTTAATGAAATACTTTCTATTCATCCATTAAATATTAAATAGAGTTTTTTAATTTGTAGTGGATGACACTTGCTGTTAATACAGTTTTTTCAAATATATCATTAATTAAATTAAAGAATGAATAAATAGTAAACAAAATAATAGTCGAACAGGATACATAGAAAGGAAAATCGTTCGTTGTGTTCCTGTAGGGCAATGGATACGCGTATTTTTTAAGAATGTGACTTCTTTTTACTCTACTATTTTTTGGAAAAATCAAATGTAATTCATGAATAAATAGTAACAAACAAAACTGAAAGCTCAACATCTTATATACAAAGGAAAATGGAAACTTGTAAAGAAACTCGCTTTCTATTTTGCTACTTAATATTGTGATTCTGCCACATGAATATACATATTTATATTAAATGTAATTATTTAATAAAATTGGCTAAAATGAAATTTTTCTTTGTTGAACCAAGTAAGAATTGATTTAATTTTTTATTTATTTTATTTGTATTTTAATATTCTTAATACATAAAAAATAATTCGTATCTATAAATATTCAATACATATATATTTAAAAAAGAATATGAAAATAATTGTTTAAAAATCAATTCTCCTATTTTAAAACTCTTATTCGCGCCCTATAACCGGCACAGCACGCACTCTCTCTCACGCCATCACTGTTTGAAATTCCGACGGAGAGTTTTCTCTCTGAGGCTGTCTTTAATTTCCAAAAGTCACCGGGTTCATGACTCAGTGCTCTTAAGCCGTGGTCCTAAAATTAATTAAATATTGGGACTTTCCCCCTTCCACGTCTTGAACGCACCACACCCAAAACGCTGACAAGGCCGCCAGTGTACCTGACACTACTGTTCTACCAAGTATCATCACGGAAAAACGATATTGATTTCCTCACGCGCGTCGATACCTGGTCAGGATTTATAAATACCAGATATCTTTCACTTCGAAAAGCTTTGGTGTTCAGCGCGCTTCGCTCTACAAGAATTTCAGAAAGTTTAGCTCTCAGTGTAGTAGGCGAATGTTTGTTATGCAATTGAAAAGTCTAAAGCATTTCATGGGACATGTTTCCGCAAATTATTACTGGACTTAACATATCCTAGAAAATTTGTATTCATTATTATATTTTCTGAAAAAGTATTTATAACCGTGAATATTCGAAATTATGTTAATAATTTCTATTAATGTCACTAAAATTAAAAAATTAATTTTATTTATTTATGTAATAATAAATTATTTCATTGAAATACATAAGTAAAATGCCAATTTTACACACATCATTAAATAAATATCTGTATAGTTTACAAGATTTTATATGATAATTAAATTTTGCTGTAGGGCTTCCGAATTTTTTTAAAAATTCGGAATTTTTATTAAATTCTAAATAATAGTTTTTTAAAAGGAGTACCCTCCCCCCCTGTCTGCCTAACGGTGGACTAATTATCATTGTACACATTATACAATTGTTCATACATATTGCTAGACTGTAAAGCTGCAATTTACATTTATTGTGTAGTTTTATAGAACCTGTCAGAACCTGAACGCTCTGTCTATAAGAACCGCATTTTGTTGTAATAATAGCAAATAATACATATTGCACGACGGGTTATTATAAAATCTAGGATGATCTTTAGGGCTTGTATAAACACAAAGACTATACTCCTGATATTGGTTTTTATACTGAATTTCATACTAAGTTCCTTATTTTTCTGCATATGGATTTTGGTCATAATTGGCTGTAAAAATTGAAATATATCGCCACGCTTAACTATTTTTGCACGTTCATGCTACGCCTCACCTTCATCATTAATGTAAATCTGTTCAAATTGTTGTTTTGCACCATTCTGTTGTAAAAATGTAGTGGTTTTGATTAACTATGTGTAGAAATAAATTTTTTACAGTATTACGAAGAACCATTTTTATACAAAAATAAATTAAATGAAGAAACTAAAACATTTATTTTTTGGTAGTAATGCATAATCAAATTTATTCTAGATATTTTTTTCTTTGTATGTTCATTTTTAGATCCTTTTAAATTTAAGTTTTTGTATTTAGCTCGATAAATACTTTTTTTTTAAATTAAAAAGATTTTTATGCATAACATAAAATTACATATAGTTAACTGCATATATTTAGTTTTCATGTATTCTACCTGAGAAAATTAACTGATTATTAAATATATATATCATTCAAATTTTGGAAACTAAAGAAGATGGGTGCTTCCATTTTTAAGCAATTACTTTGTTGTAAAATTATCTTTTGAAATGATAACTTACATTTAAAATGAAATTTTAAAAAAATAATGATTTGAATGAACTTGTGACGTCATAAGTATATTTATATCTGGCTCAATGTTTGTGAGTAGCAACCGCAAACCCACACGAGCACTAATTTGTAGTCGTTTTTTTTGTGATGAAGTTTATAACGGCTCTCAATCCACATTCTTCCAAATAAGAAGCCGGGAAAGTAGTCAAGAACTTCTGTGTAATAACCTATAATGCATGATATAAAACTGTAATCTGTTTTGTAACCAGAATTTGTGGTATCCTTGTCCAAACATTGGTCCTTTATTTGCGGACACTTCAATAAGATGCTCCTGCATTAGTATCCATTCATCTGTACTTGAAATATTAGTTAGTTCATGCGCAAAAAGGTTCAACACCCAGTCCAGTATATCCTAGTGGTGAATTACTGTTAATTGTTTAAATTTCCATAAAAATATAAATGGATCCAATTTTTTTTTGTATATATATATATATTTTTTGTATTAAACCTTACGCGGACACCCTGACGTTGTTCATGGACCCCCAAATCAATTTTAGTTTTCCACGGTTCCCCTGAATAATACCGGGGATTCTTGCGAGTCCGTAGGGATCACTTTGGTAACAACTGGCTTAGAGCAAGGAACACAATATCAATAATTTGTATTTTATGCATACAGCATCATGGAATACCCGGCGAAGCGAACGGGTACCGGCTAATATATATATATATATATATATATATATATATATATATATATATATATATAATTTATACCGGGTGAATGCCAAAAGTTCGTTTAAACTTGAAACATTCATAAAAATGGAAGAAATGATAATAAAGTAGTGTGGTTTGTAAGAAAAGGCTCGCAGAAAAGTCGTATTTTTTAAGTTGCTAAAATATTGTAGTTAAATATATTACCAGTAAAAGGCACTTAGAATCCAGAACAAAATGTAAAAAAATACAGCAATTCTTTCTAATCATTTATCCTTTAATAACAATTGTTCAAACTTTCCTTCAGAACTTTTTCCTATTCTACTTAGACGGCACACAATGCCCATTATAGTTGAATGCGACGCATCCGAAAACCTCACGACCACTAGAGCCTTTGAGTTCGGCCAATATTGAGAAAAGTAAATGGTACACAGGTGGTTTCAAATAGCTCCATAAACGGTAGTCGACTGGAGTAAGGTCAGCAAAGCACGGCAGTGATGCGATCTTGCAACTTCGAACAATCCCTTTTCTCACCAAAGATAGCCAATAGTAGTCATTTTAATGGATTGGCATAGTATGGAGGTGCGTCATTCTGCTTGAAGCATATTACAGATAACAAACCTATTGGAATTAATGCAGACGCGATTAAAAACCTTTTTTGATGCTAAAAGAAATCTGACTTCCTTGTGAGACCTTTCTTGTAAGTGTAAACTGCACTCCATCATCATTATTTCTTTTTTTTTTTTCGGAATTTCTTAAAACCCAAGCGAATTTTTGGCTTACTTCGTATATTTCAAAACTATTTTTAATCCTGTGAAACAGTCCTATAAGGTAAGGGTCTTTAACCTTTTACGCTCGTGAGCCAAATTAATACATTCAGAGTGATTCGTGGGCCACACGACTGTCAAAAAAACTATTGTAGTCAAAACATTTATATAAAAGACGGGATTTTTTTTAAAAGACTACACTTGATTCTAAGGTAAGAGATTGTGTTAAGAGATTTGTATGTATATATATATATATATATCCACATCGATTTTAAAAGAATTAAATGAAAGTAGAATTAAAATATTTTGCAAACCTGTTAAAGATAAGAGCCACCTTTTTTCCGAAATTTTCTGTTATTTTATGCATATAATAAGATTTTTTTATATTTAAAATTATTTAAGGTACAGTGGAAATTTTTAAAAAAATGTCATTTTCAGAAAATTTTATCTCAAATTGATACCAAACACATCAGTAAAATGTTTTAAATAATAATAATAACAGAAATAAGCGTTTTTCTTACGACAAAAAATACACGTAATTGTTTTAAAGTTGCCTGAAATTTTCATGAAAGGGGTCACTAAAATGCCTGCAGCGCGTCAATGGTGACCGCCTGCGGTCCACGGGTTGAAGATCCCCTACTCTGTAAGGCTTCTGTAGTATTCTTCTTTAATATTGAAATTTACATATATCTATCATCACTTTAATACTTATATTGACTTTTATAATTTACTTTTAATTTTTCACGAAATGTCTGAACTAATTTTTGCCTTTTTAATAACATAAAAAAGTTTAATTTTTAATGAAATAAAAACACATTTTTTAATAATTGAAAAATTGTTCAGAAATTTAACACCAACAAAATTTTCGTTCTCTTTCCATGCAAACAGGGCGACAACACGCAGATAAAACGAGTGCCAAAAGTTACTTCCATTCACTTCCCATTTCTAAAGACTTTTGAAGAAAAAAGCACATTGAAAAAGGAAAAGTAAATGTGACTTCTAAATACATTGATGATCGATCAGTCTAACTTAATTTAGGAAAATGTTTAATCAAATAACTTAAGGGAAATCAGAATTCAACCTCTATTTTGTAAGGGGACGGATCAATACCCGTTTTTCTCTTTATTCTGTCTGTATTCCACTTTTTCTTTATACCTTAAGAGAAAAATAAAGAAAAGCACTCGAGAAAAAATCTCTTTTTTGCATCAATTGAAAGAACGTCCTTCTGGGAGACTTTGCAAGAAGAAAGGAAGGGTCTGTTTACTGTGGGTCTTTTCTATACTGATTTGATTTAAAGTCCTAATTATAAAATCTTTTGAAAGACATTTTGTTGAAGAGGTGTTTTGTAGAAAAGAGGATCTCATTTAAAAAAGGGAAATTGAGTTTAATTTTCTTTTTTTAAAAAAAAAGTCGAGGTAAATATTGATATTAAAATCTGAGGTCTGATCGAAAGATTTTGATTGATTTGTATAAATAAATGGTTGTTAGTGAGGGGAGAAGTCCTTTTGTGTTAAAATAAAATATTTTGGTTAACTGCGCGTAAAAATACTAACATACAAATATGTGATTTTTAAGCAAGGTCTCAGTTTTAGAATTCCTCCCCCCAGAAATGTTCGAAAAGTAGCTATATTTTAGCAGTAAAACTATTAAAGAAAATTATTTTTGATTTAAACCATATTTAAGTATTTATAACTGCTTAATGCAGTGCTTCTCTTACTTTCAATATTTGCGACTAACTTACAATATTTGCGACTAATGTCCATCACGATCCCTTTTTTGCAATAACAGTGCATTAAATATAATAATAATGTACTTTGATGGTAAAGAGCTACACTAATACTTTAATTATAAAGCGTAAAAATTTTCAAAACAAGTTATATATTTGGTAAAAAATCTTGTATGTGACAAGCCCAAAGGAGTCACTAGTAATTTCTCAGCTTATTTTTATAGAGTATTGCAAAATTAATTATCAAACACTTTGTGCATTACTGATACATGCATAACTACATTATATCAGTGGTAATATGTATTTTATTCGTTATTATATCTGAATTCAATTTGTTTTGCTTCCTTTCAGAAAATTGGTAATTATTTTAAATATTTTATTTTTAGTTCTTCTTTGGGCTCGCGCCCCCCACTTTGGGATATCACGCCCTCCCCCAAGGTAGGCAAACCCCACAGTTTGAGAAACGCTGGCTTAATATGATAATTAAACAGTATGTATAAGACATATCATACACAATCGTGAAAAGAATAAATAATATGATAAAAAATATAATTTAAAATCTATCCAAGATCTTTAAATATGTCTTAAGTGGTCATGGTTAAAAACTTGAGCAGCTTAATTTCTATGGACTCATGGGTAAGCCTATTAGTGCCAATAAAAAAGGCACCATGTAAAAATGTCTGATGCATGCCTTAAACATGTAAAGAATCAAAATCTTAACTTTGAGATGGCTGTGAAGCACGGAGAGTGAAGGTAAAGATCATGGGTCATTCTTTTAATTGGACTGAAGTTCGAAATCATGAGGTAGTAACCTAGCAATAGCACTTCACTCTGAAGTACCTTTAAAGTGAAACTTTAACAAATAAATCAAGAACTTTTAAAAATGTTCTCTATTTAATATATTTTTCATCAATATACATAATCAAAATACTGTAAAAGAATTTATTTTTAGAAGCAATAAAACACACTTCAAGGGCTTTTTTTGAAATTTTTTCATCAGCGTCACAAATTATTCAACAAGACTCTTAAAATGTAGAAGTTTCTCTATGACTTATTCTATATTATTTCAATATAAGTTAATATTTGCTTAAAGCTTGTAGATTTTACTTTTGGGGGACTTAAAATTTCTCTTACTGCGAAACAGTTTTAAAAAATTTTGAATTCTTTCATAAAAGATTTTTATTTTTTCATATATAAAGATTTTTAAACTTTTATTATTTCATTTTTACATAGATAAAAAGAATAAAGTTGCAAGTTAGTAATTTTAAATATTTTTCTCTATGTGCATCGTCCATATTTATAATCCCTAGTTTATTCAAATATTCAGCATTTAACCCTTTCGTGGACCATTTATTTCTCTTTTGAATTTCTCGCAGTTTTTTTTATGTTTTATTAACAATTAATCAATTGCATTTAATGAAATACATTTTATTTTGCCAAATTTTATGTTTATATTCAAATTTTAGTGGTGAGAAGAATACTTCCACATGAACTATTCACCGTCATGAAGAAAAATAAATTTAAGGGTAATTATTTACCATTTAAGAATGAGAAGTATGTTGCAATGCACAAGGGGACATCAGATTCTGCACACATGAAGTGTGTCCTCCTTTCTTGTCACTTTGTGTTACAATTCCTACATCGTTTGTAGCTGGAAACTATCTTTGGCCTGATTTCCCACGATGGCTAAGGATACACTTCTTTGCTTGGAAACTAGCAGGATGTAATTTCTTTATTCTTGAAGAATATTCGTCTATTAGCTGGCGGGCTAATGGTATGTGGAATGTTATCTGATCTAAATTAGTTTCTTTTATTGAGCTGCTACAGTATGAAGCTATTTATGAGGGCAAGATCAATAAGGAAATAAAAGATACAATGCATTTTACAGTATTTCTTATTTGGTATCTATCTTTTGATTGATGGAAACGATCAACCTCTGTCATGACATCGTTATACACAATGACAACTTATGTACCAAATACTTTTTCTTTAGTACCACCTTTTTCTGCCCAATTTACAGATGTCATAATTCCTGGATTATGTGAAGTAACATAAAACTGAATCGGGAATTAGTCTTCTCATCGTTATAACATCAAGGTCAATATATTATAATGGGTTTTGTGCTTTTCACAGGTGTATTTTGTAAGATCATGCAGTTGGGAAGTAATTTTCCTAATGCCACCTAAAGGATTAAGTATGTAGCACCGATGCGAATAATTCTTTTAGGTGTGAGGAGGACACCTTAATCCGTACAGGCAACTTTCCCTTTCCCTTGAAGTAATTATCTTAATAACTTCAGGTCAGTCAATCCAGAGCCAGTTCACTCATCCCCCTAGTCCAATCACAAGGCAGCCTTTCAGCCATTCCAGGATGGACTATTTTACCAATTTGACTCTGTCTCCAAGTTCCTCATAGCCACGCCCTCTCTCCACGTACCAACGACCATTCAGGTTGTTTTCTCTTACCAAGGACTGCTACTCCCTCAGGCACTATTAACAACTATGACATGGGCTGGAGGCTCGCTTCCCGAGCCATATGCCCAGAGACAGGACACCTTAATTATATGTCTCTAAGATTATTTACGTAAGTTTTCCTCTAAAAATAGCAGTTCATGTGTGGAAAATACGGTTCAAGTAATATGTATCTCAAACTTAAAGTTTTTAGAGAAATTAGATAGAATTTTTTAAAATGTTGATATAATATGAGGAAATAAGTCTGATGTACGAGTGCGAATTCCCCTGTCAACTTTGATCAGAGTTGTGTATGAAAGTCAAAACTTAGAATGAGACATTAAAGATAAGACAAAACTTTATTTTTAAACATAAGTACCAAGTACAAAGCTGCTCAAAGATTCGGACAAAATGGCAGAAGTAGCTTAGCTCATTTGCAATGATGTACTTAGTTAGGCTCAATCTTACACTATCGTTCAGGTGGTATTAGTAACAAAACAAAAATCACTTTAAGGATATAGACAATTTTACTATATCTTTAAAGCTGTATACAGGCAAAATATTATTATAATAGAAGCATTTTTCCCAAAAGGAGAACATTTTGAAAAAAATATTATTCTAAGTTAATTTTTTGCCAAAATATTGTATTTAAATAATTTATTTGTCAAAATGTCCCTAAAACAGTTTTATGCATGTATTCTAATCTGAGTGACACTAAATATCATGGAAATTATCCATTTATGCGCTTTTTTAAAATCACAGTTCCGAACGTAGTCGGATACCTTAAAGCATCTTAATTTCAAACTGTTATTTTAAAAGTTAAATTATTGTATCAGTATATAAGTAAAGCATTATATCGTGATAATATGCAATATATATAATAGATTGTAAAAAACCCCTCTTATTTATTAACAAGAGCAGAAATTCCCAAAACTGAAATTGTTTTTTATAAAAAACTTAAATTATAAAACTTATAATACTATTTATTAGATTTTAGTTATTAAACTTTTCTTCGTATAGTGCAGATGAAAAAATTAAACATTAAAAATTCATAATTCAAAAGTAAGGCAAACATTTTAAAAAGTTAGTTCTTATTTCTTCATAATAATCATATTTTTTTTATCCTTTTCTTATAAATTTCCATTTTAATGGGTACGACGAAGGTACCTTCAATTTATGAATTGCCTCATATAAGTAAATTCCTTTTTGGATATTCAAATGAGATTTGGCTTAGTAACCTTATAAAAGTTATTAATGTCAATAGCATTAAATTGAAAAAAAATACCTTAGTTTTTCTTAAAGTTATGAGGAAATAAATGATTCCCTCATATTTTAACAGAAAACTTTGTCATTAAATTACAAGCCTTAATTTGCTGGACAGTATTTTTCCTCCTAAAGTTTTCTCATTAAGTTGATTGTGTAAAATATTTAGTTTTCGTCTTAGTTTAACGGGCCGTAATGAATATAGTTTAGGAACAACTTAGTATTTCAGACATGAAAGGAATTATTCACAAAGCTTAATGTTTTATTTATTTTTTTACAAAACGGATCTTCTGCCTTTATTCAACTGTCTTTTTGGCGTAAGGAAACGTTCAAGGAAAATAGCGAGGTTTAAATTTAGAGAGATGTAAATTAACAAAAGAACAAAATAACTATTATTTTTCAAGATGTTTAGCTGCATCATATTTAAAATATGATTAAGATAAATTAATGATGAGCTTTTTCATGTGTTAATGTCATCTTTATACAGTAGAACCTGTTTTAGCACGGTCTTTTTTTATGCGATTTTATTTTTGTATGATTAGGTTTGTGCTTTTTCTTCTGCGCGATCTTGTTTTTTATGCAGCATATGTGAATTTTAATGGTTTTGGCACCCCTGTAATGTTTTCTATCAATATGCCAGTGACAAATGGAGAATGTTAGCCACCCCTCCCCCTGTAAAAAATCAGGATTTGTCTTTAATATTTTATAAAGTGAGTAAATACGAACTTGGTGTTAATCTGGCCTTGCCAACTTCCCCTCCTCCCGCGAGGCGGAAGTTGCGAAAGTATATATATACACACTTCAAGACGCTCTGTTAATTTATTATGCACGTTCAATTGCTTTCCCTCAATGCGCCAGCAGCCCGTGCTTAACTAAAGACGAAACTTTCAATGACAGTGACAATATCAGTAATTTGACAGCTTATGAAAATGGACAAGAAGAACCGGAATCTTTGAGAGAGGATAAAATATATGCAAGGATACATCTTTCCAACAAATTGAGAAATTCTTTTCAAACCAATTCCGAAAGTATGGAATTTCACAAAGAGCTTCGATCATGCATATCTGGTTATTGTGACAATTACAAGCAACTGACCAACCAAACGTCGCCTGTCTCAAAAACTTATCTCTTGCTTTAAGGTGCCGAAAAATAAATCAATTGAAATTGTATCTTTAAGTGACAAAAGTGATTTTGAACTCATTTGTCCCAGGAAGATGAGATCTTCGGCTTACCATGAGTAGAAATGAATTATGAATGTGCATTTTGAAAACTTCTCAACATATACAATGAAAAACTTAATGAATTGGAAATGTTTCCATATGTATGGAAGTTTTTTATGGAAGTACTTTCTCATAAATTTCGTAAATAATTAGAGCATTTTCTAAGAGCGACTTTTTTTAACCGGTTCCTCTCCACCGCAGAAAAAAAAGTTCTGTAGTATTTCGACAAATTTGGTTGTCTTATGTAAGAAGTAAATCTTCGAAATTTTTTTGAGCGGTTTATTTTTATGTGGTCCCTATCTACTGCACAAAAAAGAATTTTATTGTATTTCACAGTGAATTAATTTATTGCAGATATACGTATGTCACGCTAAATCATAGAGTTAGTGCAATGGTAAAGCTAAAATAAATCACTAAATTTCTTGTGAATTCTATAAAAAACGTATAAAATATTTTAAAGAATTATTTATTTAATATAAATTGACAATTTTTAAAACAATTACTGAGATTTCAATAAAATATATCCTTACAGTGTTTAATATATTTTTAGTGTTCCTTCAGTGTTCTATACTTATCGGAATCCAGTGTGTGTTTATTAAAATTATGGAAAGACCAAAGGCTATACCTTTCTAGAATAATTTCAATGTTTATACACCAGTTTTTGTCTAATCAAAGCGTATTAAAATGTTTTAAAATACTGATTGTCACACTTTGAAGCAATACGATAATAATTAGTGATGGATCTCATAACCTTGAAGCAGCGTGTCTCAATCTGTGGGGAGTGCACCCTAGGGGGTGTGACAAATGTACAAGAGAAGGTGAGAATATTGAAAATTCGAAAAAAAAGAGAATATTTAAAAAAAAAATTTTTTTTTTGATGAAAGTAGACAAACAAATTACATCCTGACATAATAAGAAATAAATACAGATTTGCACTGATAAAATACATTTATTGATTCATCAGTACTGCCAGAGCCTCGGCTACAATGGCACCTCTTCTCGTTTTTGACTCAACCTAAAAAAAAGAACATGATCCGGATAATTTCAAAAGTTAAATTTTTTTTTCCAGCTGTAGTCTCCAAAAAACTGGGGATATCAGTCAATAGGTTAACTGGCTACATGTGATGACCATCGTCTATGAATAGGCCTAGGTCTATCACCATGCTACGTCATTACTCATTCAGTCAAAATGCGGCAATAGCCGCAAGCAAGTCGTGCGCATTTATTATTTTGGGTTATTCTTTGTACGAGTATTTAACATCGTATTCTATGTACTGTCTACTTTTAGGGGTCATAGGTCAGGCCAACATTTGCGTAAAGGTTCAGAGCCTTCTTTAATGTACAGACCCAGAGCCTCAAGAAGTCTTAAGGCGTCCCTAGTTAAAAGCAAGTTCAAAAATTACTATTGACCCCATAGAGTTGTCATAAATAAAATTATAAACAAATGTTAACACTTATCTCGATAATTTGTACGGTTTATTATTTATCCCTTAATTCCCAATGAAACGACACGTGATTAGATCCTCAATGCCACCGTTTTCTTCGTAAGGTTGTGTATGTTATGTATTAGGGGAGGGAGGAAAGTATAAATAAGCACAAATCCTCTGAAATAAATAAATCCTTCCCAAACACTGCCAAGCTATTTTTATTGCACTTCAAAGCCTTCGGAATTATTTTAAGAATATCAGTGCAATGAAAAGATCATACTTCGGAATAACGTATGTATACGCCTCGGACAAATAGCTCTTTGACTGAGTGAGACGTTTGTATGCGTCAATGGCACTTAAGTTGTTAAAGTTGCATTGTGGCTTTTGAGTCAAATAATATATCATTAAATCCAATACTTTGTCATTGTATGGATAGAGGGAGGAGGGGGCACGATAAAAATGATAATTGAATATTGAGTAGCAAATATTGAAAGTTTGAAAAGCACTGCCTTGAAGCAATCCTAGGTGACGAGAATGACACATTGAGCTTCCACTCCACTATCCAAACTTTCACGCTATGTCAGTGTGAAGATTTCGAGCCCCGACCGAGCTAACGATCTACCCTTTGAAATATAGGTATGCAATCTTAGCCTGCCCCGAACTCATGATTCGACATAAATACAACCTGCTACGAGTCCGCATAATTTCATGATAGCGGTAAACGCGTGAGAAACGGTCACGAACACCTGGCCTTCATTGGTAAGTCACGGATTTGATATCTAATGCCACTAATGAAGATTCACTGAAAAATATTAACGGAGAGTGAATAGAGACTTCAAATCAAGACACGTTTAGAAACACAACATTTAATCACGGGAAACAAAACGAGAAAGATCCATCAGTCTTTTTACCGAACTTTTCACGAACTGTCACGATATTTACTGTGTTATCAGCTTCACTGTGTCTTATAGAATTTAGTTTTCTATTCAAGAATCTCTGAAATTTTCCTAGAACGGTAACAATTTTTTCTTGGTATTCTTGAGAAGAAGTAATCTCGTTTCCGAATCCCCTGGTTCAGGAACATGGTTTTCTATTTTTTCATCTAAAGATCCCTAGTTCAATCCCGGGTTTCGGCACTTTGAAAAATATTTACTTAGTGTGAATAGAGACTTCATTCAAAAGAGACGTTTAGAAACACTACATTTAATCACGGGAAACAAGACGAGAATGATTATTCAAGTACATTACATAAAACAGTTAAACAATTTTCGCAGCACCATCTGTTGGCATTCACACAAATCTAATGCACATATAAAACTATACAATGTTTAACACTCACCTTATAAAAGGGGGTGATGCACATAAAATCTATCGAAGCTCAAACTTCTCACAATGTCGTGTAGGGGATGTTCGGATACCAGCTCAGGTGTTGTATTCGTCACTGGACGGTAGCTCAAAATTATAAGGAGTGCCCTTAGCCAATAGCCCTTGTGTTGCTTAACAGTGTGACGTAAATTAAAATCAAATTCAACCAATCAAATACTGTGGTCATGTCATTTCATTAAAAAATTGTTGTTATAAATTATCATTGTCTACTTTTCTTAATTTGCCCATTTTCACATTATTCGAAGTTAGCAGTATAGTAATTTGATGCCTAATAACAATATAAATTATTGACCATCAACTTATTTTCTCAGTAGCAAAATTTCTTCACATTAAAATTTCTAAAGCTCTATAAAAAGAAATAGCATATTTTTTCACTATTATAGAAGGACAATCATTCGGCGGATCTTTATGGAAACATTTTGTTAATCAATTTTTACTGTATAAATGCCGTATTTTTGGAATGTACGAAAGCTTGCATCTGATCCGATGGCCATGATTCTTAACAATACAATGCAACTCGAATTTTAAAAAAAGTAAAAATTTTCTTATTACCTTCATTCCAATTTTACTCCATTATTCTTGAACTGTGTTCCAAAGTCCATTCAGTGTTTTTCAATGACAATTTCTTGTTTGCTCGTTTTAACCAAACTGAAAACAACAAATGGTGTTTATTGGAGAAGCGTTGACATTTTTTACAGATACCCTTTCATCAAATAACAGCGAGTGTTCACTTTATTTTGCGTTTCGTCCATAAAACAAATTTATCACTTTCTTTGCTAAAAGCCGAACAGACGTTGACTTAGGCATTGTGCATATAAAGCTCATTCTATCAATGTCCCCATTCGGCATATAAATGCCGGCCCATTTCTTGATACTTGTCGGATATCGGTTTTTCTGGAATTTTCTGGACGATATAGCAGCCAGATCTATTTTAGAACAAATTTAGCTTTCATCTGAGACTTGTTTGATTTTTTAATTTGACGATGTAAAAATTCTGCAACTATTATGAAATTCTTTGGGAAATTTTCGTATAGGTTTTCCGGTCAGTTGAGCAATAGAAATTTGAGCTTCTTTCATTACAGTCATTTAAATATACCTGCTGATTTGCGGTTCCTTTTTGCTGATCTACACCTAGACATGTGGAAGAAAGGTACTTCTAAGAAAGACAAGTCATATCCGCAATTACTCAGTCTAAAGTAAATGATACAGCCGTGAAACAATACGTAGATAAATAAACTCCCTGAGTTATTTTTCGCCCTTCTTCGAGAAAACTTTGAATAACAGTACACTTAACTTAGGTTCGAATCTACTTTTCATAGTCTATTAAATCTTTCCTATATAATCTCTACTGACCAATCGTCTCTTTAATAATTGCAATTATCAATATCTGCATAACACTATCAATTTGATTAATATCTGATTACCCCAGTAATCTATCCTATCTTCTCACATTTTGCTTCTTTCATTTTTGGTTGCTATGGAAGCCAAGAATATACATAGCAGCCCTAATTTAAATAATCATTCGTTCATTTCTTCAGACGGTTTTGTTAATCAAATAAAATAGTTTTTTGGGGAGATCTAAGATTTCCCAAGAGGATTCTTAAAAGACGCAGAGATGATTCACCAGTGTTACGAAAAATTTCCCTTTTTCAGCAGTTAGTTGTTTTTATACAATTATTTTCCAATTTATTTTTCTTTCAGAAATGTGTTTCGACAAAAGCAGATGAACTTAACAAAACATTTTTTTAACGTTGAAATTTTATGAATGATATTTCATCAAAGTGCTGTAAAACATTTCTGTTTCTGATTCAACTACTTTTCAATGGGGGAATTTTGACTTTTGATAGATCATTCTTTCTAGATAGATGCCTGCTTTCAAACAGTCTTAGTATTAGATTTCGTGGTCATTTTTTCATTTTTATTTTCAGCTAGGCGTTTTTTCTTTTCAAATTTAATATATTATAAATACTTTTTCTAAATGCATTAACCGAGATTCTTGCATCACATTATAATAAATGTGTTGATACGAATAGTTTTTCTCTGAAAGGTCAGTTACGCACCCTTCTTACCATCTATCAATTTTAGGAGCTTTTTTGAAAATAAATATTTCATTTTACATCCCAATCAAAGGAAATCCTTACAATTATTCTGAAGTTGCTAAAGTTTCATCTTAAAATGCAAGTTAGAAAATAAATTACAAAACCATTCATATTGTGTGCAAGCGACCATCTGTATTTAACAGATATTTATCGAGTATCAGTGTAAAATTCTAAAACTTCTTGAAACTAACAAGTAATTTGAATATATTTATTTTTTTCCAAAAACGTTAACTGGCAACACAAAGATGTTAAAAATCATAACAATAAAACAATAAAAATAGAATAAAGTCACAAAAAAACTTTTTTAAATTCTCAATGAACACACAATCAAGACAATTAATATAATATAATTAATTTTTCTATCATTACTTTTCTTATTGACAATTGTCGAAAAATTCCTTCAGATATAATAAGAAAAGTAAGTTTTTTTAAAAAAAGAAATGTGTAAAATAAAGAAAAATTTTACATCCAGCGTACCAACGGAATTTTAAGGTATCCGAACACGTTGAAAATGACCAAATTCGGTCAAGACAGATATTTTGTGTTTTATTTTATTGAATAGAGCTATCTTTTGGCTGTATAAACATAATACGCTTCTACGCTACCTAGAGATCAAATTGCATGCAATTTTATAAAATTAGAAACACCAGAAGTGGTGTGGGTCTTTGATCTACAAGAAATGGACATTTAAATTGTTCAAAAACTATCATGGCGAGTCTGATAACTCAAAATGTTGTAAATTTATTTCTACAGAAATTTTTAAACCTATTAATTGTATTATTGTCTAGAGAATAATACAAAAATATTTTTATTGTATGAATTTTGTTTGAGTTATGTCCTGTTATTTAAATAATGATCTCATAAAGAATTACTCTCAGCTCTAAAATTTTGAAATTTTCACAAAACAATAAATTTATGGTACATTTCCTAGATAAGTTAACTGATTTTTGTGGTATTTTTACTGATGTAAGTTTATTACATTTCTTCTAATTGCTTTGAAGTTTTTAAAACATATTGCTAAAATTTCACTTGTAGTTGTGATTTTTGTAAAATTTAGATGATTTTTATTAAATATTAGTATATATCTATTGATATTGATTCCTAAAATGCATTTATAATGTTTAAGTATGCTACTTTTAAAAAAATACTCTGAACGTGTTCGGATACGTTAAAGTATTCAATTTTAAATACATTTATGTTCTATCAGTTCAGTTATTTAGTTTACAACCCCTTCTTTGACTGGAACTTAATCCCAGAAACTAGAAAGATCAATAACTTCCCCTGCATCTTCCAAACACCTTGAATGAGCTCATTTTACAGAACACACTTCCAATGGCACCCTGGCTCAAAAATCGTAAACTAATCTGGTTAAAGTTTCCTCAGAACTTTTTAAAGACCTTAACTAGGGAAGAAGCAGTTCTTAAAATACGAGATTCTCGTCAGTAAAAGAGAGTTTATGAGAACTGGGGACGTAAGAATGCAAAGAGAAACAAATTGTATTTGCTTTAGTTTGTTCTCTCAGGAAACAAATACTTTGTTAGAATGCTGAAATGAGTATCCTCCATTGTTGTATGTTTAACTTATTAAAAATCTTTAAACAGAGTATTCTTGTCGAGAAATAAGTCTCCCTTGAGGAATATTTACCATCTTCTGTTCTGTTGTTCAATTCCTACTATTAGCTTACACTCTCCCTATATATATATATATATATATATATATATATATATATATATTGTTCACATTTTCAGTCAATAATAAAATAATTTGTATTCATCCACTTAAGTTCAAATACATTTTTTTAAACTTGTACTGATGATGTTAATACATGTTTTCAAATATGAATTTAAATTAAAAATCGAATAAATAGTAACAAACAAAAAGTACTCCAAGAGCATATAAAAGAAAAATCATTCGTTATGTATAAATAGCACATTGGATTTTAATCCAAAGGCCGTGGAAATCCCACCTGGTATGGCCTAATTTCTGAGAATGTGGTTCACTATACTATTTTATTGGAACAATTAAATTTAACTAATGAATAAATAGCAAAAAATCAGAAATAATATTCCAACACCCTATATATAATGGAATATTGCAAGGAAAATCGCTTTCTATTTTTCCATTTAATATTGTGATTCTGTCATATGCATATACATATCTATATTAATTGTAATTATTCAATGAAAAGTAACTAAAATAAAATTTTTCTTTGTTGACCTAAGTAGAAATTGATTTTTTTATTTCTTGTTTATAAAAATAAAATTTCCCAAGTATTCGAGATCAATTTTTTTAACTAAGACTCTCGGCATTTAATAGATAACTCAAGTATTTTCCTACTTAATCAATACGTATATCAATACTTGAAAAAAATTAAATGTCATTATAAGATTAAAACTATATTTTTAAATGAAGATTGAAATTACTATGATAATGGTTTTGACTATGTTGTTACATGTGACTTTTGGAAAAATCAATCCAAACATATAAAACAGCTTATCTCGAAAAACAATGATAAATTAAATTAAAAAACACATTTATAAAGTAAGAACCAGAACAAATTAACAAAGGGAAAAAAGATGAAGATAAAAATTAAACAAGAAACAGTACTTAAGAGATATTGTCTAAGGAGTTTATATGAATGTGTTCTGGTATTCAAGTATAGTTTGCTTATCTCGTCACCTTTATGAGACTTTTAATCTAGTTCTGGGTGAAAAAGATAATTTGCATTCATGATGTCTGAATCACAAATTTGACAAATACCAGATGGAAGGATGTCTATTTTATTAAGATGATGTGACATACAATTATGGCTCCTTTGAAGTCTAGTTTGTCACATTTAAACGGGATTTTGACAAAACATTTCAAAATGAGAAACAATGGGTGACTTGTTCATGGATGGGATAAGAGGCAACTTCTATGGTCAGAGACTAGGATCACCGGCGGTACTCACTTAGCTCCGGAGCCTACAAATTTTAGCTAGACAAAGTGGAATGACCTTCACGCCTTGGGTGACCCTACCAGGAGAACACACTCCTGACGTACTTCGCCCACCGTTCAGTGTCACCCCCTCGCCATGGTGAGGCAGTCTGTAGGACTTGACTCTTGTTCGGTGTTTCGTTCCGAGCTTGTTGCAATTCTAGAGGGACTGAACTCCATTGGGTCGCTTCCACAGCTATACGATATCTGGATTTTATCGGATAGTAGAAGTGCCATTCAGAACTTGACCAATTGGAATAACGTGATGAGTGGTACAGGTGCAGACATCCTCAAGATACTAAAACGACTTTCCTTTTCTCATCAGATCCACTTCCAGTGGATCCCGTCCCATGTCGATATTGCTGGGAACGAAATTGCGGACAGTTTGGCTAGGGCTGGTGCGAAACTACAACGCCTGCCCCTCCTCTTATTTATTTAGAACTATTTTCAAAGTAGAGCAATGAATAAGGCCATTTGGATGGTCCCAGCGGTGCACCCATGGTATCAGAGCAAATGCCCTGTCGGCTCCTTGGTTCGAGGCAGCAGTAGACGAGATAAAACTGAACTTATTCGTTTCCTTAGTGGCCATCGATGGCATTAAACACTTCGAAATTTGCACTAAGTGTTCTTCTGCTCAGGCCTCCTGTGGCCACATTTTATTTTGTTTGGGGATTACCAGGTAGGCTTGGTTCAAGATCCCTTATTGGTTTTGGATTTCTTCAAGGTGAATGGACTCGTAGACCTGATCTAACCCTTCTGATCTCGGGGATGAGAAACAACAACAAGAACACATTTCGAAATGTCTTGAATGTAATCCCAGGATCTGCCACTGATTTTGCTGTCTGATCAGAATTAAGGGTACCACTAATTTTTAAAAAACTAAGTTTTTTAAGAGACTCTGGTGGAAGGGGTTTGTTATCTTTTGGCTCAAGTGATATTTTTTTTTGCTAGAAAGTCTACATTTCCGTTACCGTCGATATCCACATGTGAAGGGATACATTGAGAAGCGAATGTTTTGTTGACATTATGCAGAAAGTTCGAAGTCCAGTGGGTGAGTAGTAGTGTATCGTGCTTCCGTGTTACAGGTCCGGGGTTCAACCCCGGGATGGGTAAAATCAACTCGGCCATTCCTCTATCCAGAGAGATGAGAAATGAGTACCACGCTTGCTTGGGAACAAAACATTAGAAGTTTCGCGTCAGAGGGACCACCTTGCTGGAACATCTGATCATGCACCTTAGCGCCCAAGGACACGAAATCTGAGTTGAACACAGTAGGATTTGTGTGTGGACCTCAGGGGATGTTGAGCCACAGAGTTTAATTTATAAAGAAAGTTCAAGGTTGCCTTATTTCTGAGAGGTTTGGATATATTCGGAAAAAAAGTAGTTCTTGAAAGCAATTTTCAAGAATGTGACCATGATTGAATATTTTATCTTTTTTTTTAAGTCAAGCTGAAAATTATTTAATAAGGTTTGATTTCATGAGTATAAAAATTGCAGAACTTGAACAAGTAGCAAAGAATGTAATGGTTGTATCAGAAATGTGTAATGCAGAGCTTGAAAATTTCCGGAAAGATTATAAAGCTGCAAGAAATGTGCTTTCAGTTGTCTCGCACTGTGGTTGTTTTCAAAATTATCCTTACCCTTCGTTTACACTGCGTTACAAATAATGCAAAGTAAAACAAAGAATTAAATTTCTTATATTGAAATCTTACTGAAGCACAAAAATGCAGCCTAACAATTTTACTACACTTCGTTATGAGCATTGTTAACGAACTTTGTAAAAAATCATTACAAATCTTTACACCTAAAAATTTCATTTATGCCAAAGATAATGTTATACTTTCAAGAAATTAATTATAAAACCATGACTCACAAATTTTGCGGGGTGGTAAAACTTTAAAATACTTTTTTTAAAAAAATATCGGAATTATTTAGTAGTAAAATAATAAAAAAAAGTTAAACAGTAAGGAGAAAACATAGCATAATTATGACCTAGTTTCAAAGTTTTCTTCACAGGAATATTTATAAGTGTTTAAATCGATATCGTTTACAAAAACAAAAAAATTAGCATTAATGCAATTATTGGAGAACAGTTTTTAGGATTCTAAACAATAAATGCTTTGAAAGCAGGTTATTGCCATATTCCCTCTGTATATTATTCAAAAGTTCACACAAAAGCATGCATTACAACAAAGCTTCCCAGTTCATATATTACTTTAACAAAATTACATTGTGGCAATTGGTATATACATATATGGTGCCGCACTAAAAAGCAATCCCAGCTCCTGGCGGACGTACCAAGTCTGGAGTGGTAAAAATACCAATTCGCAAGCTAATTTAAAAAAACGAAATACTTTACGATTCATTGCACAAATAAACTTTATATTGAGTTGTTCAGAAAGTAAATTCAGGTTTTCTTTAAATGAAAAACAATTTCTATAATAAATATTTTAATAAATTATACATTGTTTATTCTTGTCCAGTACCTTTTGTCATCATTCTGGAAGTAGCATGAGTCTACGCTCATAAATTATTTTCGTTCTTTTCTGGCAAAAAACTAATCCAGGTAAATTTTTGGCTTACTCATTGGAAGTTTAGGTTTCCCCTCCAAAATTATTTTGTGGAAACCCAAACAAACAAGAATAAGAAGGTGCCATATCAGGATAATATAGTGAGTTAGTCGTTATATCCCATTGAAGTTTTAAACGATTTGTGTGTGTTACCAAACTCTCTTGTATGAGGTCTCGCATTATCTTGGTCGATCACTACACCTGTTCTGTAGGCCGATTCTGACATTTTTAGTCAAGTGACTCATTCAGTTTGCCCTGTTGATGACAGTACACTAACCATTATTTTGAAATCCCAACAAACAGATAGGGTCATCTTTTCTTTGATGAATATTGCCTTTCGAAATGTTTTGAGCCTGTTTATATTTTTTACTCTATAATATCTCGCGTTTGACATTGTTATAGACAACACATATCTCATTGCGAGTAATGAAGCGCTTCAAAAATTGATCGTTTTCTTAACATTTGGGAAGCAAATCATAGACATCAACGCGTGACGACTTAAATTTCTTTTCACAAGGACCTAAGATTTCTCAGGCCATGTGCTGAGCTTTGAGTTTAATCTTAGACTTTTTAAGTGGTCATTAACAGTTGGATTTGATAAATTTTACCTTTCGAGCAATCTCTCGAGTTATTATTTGCCGCTTTACATAAATTAATTTTTTATTGTGTATTTATTAGCTTCAACTGAACTGGAAATAATATTCTGCCTATTTTGTATACCTCATAATGATAATTAAAATATTCTCAAGAATTACAAAAGTAATTTTAAGTCAAAATTTTGTTTTCCTTTATTATAGCTGAACATATATGAACATAATTTTATCAAGCATATTTTCCTTTAGGAACCATTTTTTTATAAAAATCATTCTTGAATATACAAAATATTTTACATAAATATGGAAAACAATGAATAAAATATACTCAAATAGTTTTTTGATAAAACTATTGCATAATTTCTATAAAAAAAAATCTTAAAACTTTGAAGTTTTGAAAATCTTGATTGTTTCCTTTTTCTCACGTAAAACTAGATTTTCAAAAAAAGATTAGACATTAAAAAGAGAAAAAATCTTATTGATCCTTTCTAGTAAAAACAAATTAATGGTTTACATAGATTGAACACCAGAGGAATTATCTTTTATATTGTGACAAAGGAAGCGTAGCGATCTGCTTACATTTTTATCATTTAATTTTGATTTTTTAAGATTATTTTATCAACAAACATGCAAGTTTTATACATTTTTAGATTAAGAAAAATATACTAAAATTAAAAAATCGATTTTTTTGAATGGGCATGATGTCCTGGTTAGCTTTTATCGCCAAGAAACATGTTTTAATTTCTTTTTTTCCAAGTATAGTAGAACGTGTTCTTGTGCAATCTTTTTTTATGTTGACATGAACTTTAATGGCCTTGGCGCCTCTGTAGTGTTTTCTATCAATGCACGTATATACTCTTCAAGTTGCTATTTTCATTTGTTATAAACAATCTCAGTCTCGACAAGGCACGTTCAATTGTTTTTTCTCAACTCGCTAGCAGGCCGCGCTTGATTGAAGACGAACTTTCAATGACAGTGACAATATCAATAATTTAATTGATTATGAAGATGAACAAGGAGAACTGAGTTCTTTGAAAGTGGATAAAATATATAGAGAGAGATCCAACTTTCCAACTAATCAGGAAAGGATTTTTATTTAAATTGATGCCTATTCCGAAAGAAATTTAATTTCATAAAGAACTTTGATGATGCATATCTGGTGATTGAGACGTTTACAAGCAACTGACCAACCGACAGTTGTCGCAAAATCTTATCACTTAATTTATTGTGCCAAAAATAAATAAATTTAAGTTGTATGTTCTAGTGATGAAAGTGATTTTGAACAAATTAATTACAGGAATACGCACACTCTGGATTACGATGAGCAACAGTGAATTATGCATGTGCATTTTGAAAAATTCTTCATATGTTAAATTCATATGAGAAATTAAAAGTTTTTTTTAAATGTTCCCATGCCTAATGTAATTATTTATTTTATTTGAAAGTACTTTCTCATAAATTTCGTAAATATTTGACGTATATTTATGCTTGGCTATTTTTATGCTGTCCCTCCCCACCGCATAAAAACATTCGGTATTATGTCGATTTTTTTTTTTATTTTTCGTTATATGTAAGTATTTATGAAATTTTCTAATATTTGTTGAGCGTTTTTTTATGTGGCCGCTATCTTCCATGCAAAGCCAGGTTTTATTGTATGGGCATTTGAAAGTAGTGAAATATTTAAAAATCACAGCAAAAAATATTTAAAGCAGTTTTACTGTATTTACAAGGGGTGATACGCCTCACTTTCTACTAACAGTCTTTTTATGTACACATAATAAAATAAAAGTATAAAATAAAACAAATATTGCATGATGAACTAGAAATCTCCACTTTCTGTTTTGAGTAGCTCATTATTAGCCAATAACTCAACTTAAATACACTATAAAGAAAGATCCACGACTTTCGATAGCTTGCTTATGTAACGATCATAAATACAAAAAGGCTTTCGTAAAAAAATCACATTTGCGTGAGAACTGTCACAAATTCCAAAGGGTGCATAAAAATCATTGACCGCTGCCTTCAGTCGTAAATAAGAAAGTAGTCGTAAGCCTAGCGTGCCGCGGATTGACAGTTAAAGTCCCTTTTTGCAGTTCTTGAATTTTTTTTTGTTACTTACCGTTGACTTGAAAAGAGTAGATAGTTGTTAGTAACTTTTCGTGATATTTTTCCATTTCCGAATTAAAATGCCAGTTCTTATTTTTTTTTCTACAAGTAAATGCTTTGTTCCGTTTTGCTTCGTGTTTCTTAAATGTTTTTACGTTATTGAATTGAATAAGAAACAAGTAAAGGAAAACGTAATTACACGGTATTTTATTAAAATGAATGTACTTTGTTTGAAAATAGTATATCATTTAAGAACCGAATTCTAATTTTGTGTCGTTTCCTGTAGCAGAATAAATAGTTTTCTCTTTCGTATAAGGCTTCCTTCTATTGTGGATGTTTGTAAAATAAAATTATTTCATCGGATTTACTTAAAAAAATATATATATTTCTGCTCATAATATGGGGTACATGAGTGTAGCCGAATTAAGGAAATCCACAAACATAAATGTGAACATTTATTAAGTGTATTTTTCTTAAAAGCTATTGTAATGGATGGGCTGTTCCATCCACCAGTGTACGAGAGTTAGACGGAAGATTGACCGTAGTCAAAGCAAACACATTTTATTAACAAGTCTCAGCAACCTAACAAATCTGAACAACTCAAGTTAGGAAATGCACCTTTAGATAAATATGGAAGCAAAATCGAGGTAGACGAGATTATAGAATATGTTAATTATACATCCAATCACTTACTCTTGGAACGTCCAAGCAATATACCTTCTAAATATTTGAATGGTATATATTTGTATATAATTTAATATATTGTTAATCTACTTCAATTCGACAGTATACCAATTTAAACAGCTAATTGACCAAATCGTCAATCTTAAATGTTGAGCAAATAGTCTACGAATACCTCTCGGCAGCTTTACTTTAATCACTAACTACTATCCTACAGCTTCTAACCTCTCACCTCCTCGAACCTAACAACTAATGTTTAAATATAAGCCTTGATTTGCATAAGTTATATCTTCTTCTTAGGGAGACATTTTCCAATAGAATAATATTTAAAGAAACCGTTTTCTTCAAGATGATTAGCAGGAGGAACGCGAATAGACCCGTTACACTATGCTAAAGCTATTCATATGATTTTGAACTGTAGATTCAGGGGGGAATGAAAGCTGAAATTGTTCCTTATTCACCTTAATTCCACATCGCCCCACCAGTGATTCATTTAATTGAACTTCAGCAGCCTCCATTACTAAACATGAGTGGTGTTACCAGTTATATTGTAAATATTACAACTCCCAAAATACGAAAGAAGACGTAAGAATAGGTAATATGTAATAAAAACCTCAAAGTTATGAATTTTACAAGACTTTCTTGTATTTTGAATTATTACATATAAAAAATGCTTATGGATAACATTTAATATAATCGATAAAATAATATCAATATACTATATATATATATTAATTCTAAAAAATGTATAAATCTATTTATTCTACTAGGAAACTTCACAAATTTTTAAGAAAACCATCCATTTCAATTTTTTTAAAACAAAATGATTGTTTATTAAGTTTAGTCATAGTTCTTTAGTTAAGTTGTTGAACGACTTATTTAAAAACATTTGAAACCTCGAAAATATTTCAATTTTTGTTCCGAAACTGAAAGAAAAATCATTAAAAAACGGTTACCTGTTTCATTTAGTTTCTAACTAATAAACACTAATGTTTATTTCTTTTAAATAGTTCGAGTTTTTCCTTCCGATATATTGGTATTTTAAGGTATCTGACTACTTGCGACTTTTTATTTATTTATTTTTTTTGTTGTAAAAATGGAAATATGGAGATTTTTTGTGGTTTTTAGATTTATTTCGTACATTTCAATAAAAAAGGCTAAAATTAAGAACAGAAAAATAAATTATTACTACTAAATTGAGTAAAAATTGAGAAAAAATTACATTAACAAGACCCGCTTTGTATAAATAGTAAATAAACAAATTCTCAATTTTTCAATTTTGATGTATTACTTTGCTATTCCTTTTTGAAATGACCTTCAGGATAAGGGATATTTTAATTTTTACAAAAACTAGAGCCCTTTATCTTAGTTATTATATGAAATTGCTTAAAAAAACAGTGATTATATTCACATAAAGATCTGTAAATTTTGTAACAAAACAGAGATTGATAAATCTGAAGGATAAAATACTTCTACGGTTATACAAAACATACGCAAAAAAATTCAGCTAATTATTTTAAAAACATATTGAGCAATCGTTGTCCCCGTATGAGCTTTTCGAAACAAACACATTTTAAAGTTTGACATCTTACTTAAAGTTATGGCGTTTGCTTTTACTAAAACATTTGTAGTTTTTGTTCTATTGAATGGAAAATAAAAACCTTGGTATTTTTATAAAGCTAATAAGATGGACTATAAAACAAAATCATAAAAATATTTGTCAATTTTTAGAAAAAATCATGACTTTAGGGTAGTCGGATACCTTTAGGCCAACCAATGAAAGTGCACTTGAAAATAAAATTCGGCCAGTTATTTTACTTTGGGAATCATTTTATATTTTGTTGCAATAGTTTTATGTATTCGAATTTATGGGTTCAAACTTAGGAACAGGTTTTATTTCATTCCAAACTATCAACGCTTACGAATACTTTTTCTTTTTTTGCTAATCAATATGTCTTGCTATGAAACAATTTCCAGTTTTTGTATTATTGTTTTCATGTTTATGTTTGGAAACAGAGGAATGCAGCTTCACAAAATTATTTTAATTAATATGTAATGAAAATGTCTTAATTATTTAATATTTCTGAGTTTTTTTAACACAAACATATACAGGTAAAATGAAACATAATTAACTAGTATGGAAAAAATTATGTTGCACTTATATAGAAGGTCATAATTCTAAAGACTAGTAGTTAGAAAGATTTGAAATTTTAATTCCATCATCAAAGTTTCTATTTACAATAGCACAGTTATATAATTTACTAACAATTTCACAATTCTTCATCTAAAAATAAATAGTTTTATATTATTTCCTTATTTATAATAAAAATCCATGCCAGAGAAAGCAAGATTTTCTGAAACTAACTGAATATAATTGTGAAAGATACTCTTACGTTTTAATCGTGCTTCTTAATCATCTTGTAATTGCTATTGTGCATTTAATTCAGAATATAATGATGCAACTGCGTGCCATTATTAATGATGTCTCATTTGTTTCTGTCGCAGAATTCCCATTTAATTTAAAGATTATTACTTCATTTCAGAATCAGAAGTTTACTCAAATCTACGGAGCTAGAATTCACACAATAATTAAAATCATTTTAATAGAGTTGAATTAAATATGCAAGATTGGTTTCTATCGTATATTTGTTAACTAAATTCAATTTTCATTATACATATTAGCAAGCACATATTGGTCGAAATTTCAAATCCATATTATTTCCAGTGTGAAATTCTTATAGTTGCCTTTGTCTAATACTATCGAACAGATAGTAAAAATGAAACTAATCTCACTCTGAGCCAGAATTAAAAGTTAATGCAAGTTGTATAATATTCTGATTTCTCTCTGATATGTTAATATAGTTCATAGATCGATATATTATTCATTTCTAATTCAATGGCGAGTAAAAAAAAATTCTGAAATACTTTTTCCCTGCATAATGTATTTCCACATCTCGTATTGTATGATCTAATGCCAAAGAAGCTTCCAACTTAATGTGTTGAAATATAAAGAATGATTATTCATATGCCGTTGTACTTGTGTTAGCTCCATACGCTGCTTGAATTAGGTGTCCGTAAAAATGTTAATCTGTCAATAAGGATCAAACGAAATTAAAGTAAATATCATCCGTGTTGGTAAATGATTGCAAGCCTTTGAGTATGTCATAATAATTAATGATGAAAGTTAACTACGAGCGTAAGTTAATAACAGAATCACAATGGCTAAAAATGCTTTTACGGGCTTAGAACACAGTTGTCTAATATAATCAGCTACAAAACTAAATTAAGAGAGCTCACGATTCACGAGCTCAGATTTTAAATAATTCAGTTAAATGGACACAGTACGATTCAATTGACAAAAATCGGTAAAAATAAATCAAATCTGATTTTTTCTGATTTTTTAGTCCAAATTATTTTTATATGCTTTTCTAAAAACTCACAAAATTTGAAATCACTAAGTTTAAAAAACGCGGAGTAATGATAACTTTTGCATTTGTTTTTATTCTCATTCCAATGACAAATCAAAACTTTAAACTGACTTATCTCAGAAAGATAAATAACTAGTTAGTCTTCATTTTAAATGCTAAGGCTTTTTTTTGTATTGTGCCAATATTTGGAAATTGTTTCACTTGTTGCTAATAGTACATAGAATAAAAGTTGGTACGCATTTTTCAATTAAAATAATACTTATTTTTTAAAAAAATAATTCAACTTAGAATTTACACATTTTTATAAGGAATTTTTAATAAACGTTGATAAAAAAGAAATATTGTACGAATACCAATCATGTTATCACGAAACTCATATCAAGCTTTGTTATGTATATTTTGAGGTACTTGTAAATCAAATTTCATATATGTACGACAATTTTCGTAAGAGAAAAGTAGCATTTTAAAATCACTTCATAATTTTCACTTAAAAAATTAAATGGTTAGCTTTCTATGAAATTTTTAACGTAAAATCTGTTTTACATCATGCATTCTAAAAAAACAACAAAAAAATTATGAAAATCCTTCAATTAAAAATGTTTGTGTAAACCGTACCATGTCCCCTTAAAAACATCATTTATTACTTTTAAAATTAGAATTTCGTAATAATTTTCATTAGGTGCTTATTTGTGTTTCTTAGGAAAAAAAGATTTGTTATAAAGTTTGTATAATTAACTGAGGCAGACTTAAATTATTGAGAAACTTTTAAATCACTCAGCCATGTATTGAGAGTCAGAGAGAGGTATTCAAAATCCCTCGGGGGTGAGATGTCAGACATATATAAAGGGGTGTCCACGATGATTGAAAGTTTAAGAACCTCTGCCTTAGGCATTCAACATAGGATAATCAATGTTTCGAATGTTGCACAATAAGTGATAACGTAGATTGAAATGGAATGGTGAGAAAGAGAAAATACAAATAATAATACCTCCACTGCAAATAATAATACCTCCAAAATAGTCGCTAAATATGATGCCAACTTGGCTCTTTCACCAAGTTTCCATTAAATCACCATTATAACGAAAGGGATGGCATTGCTTGTGAATATTACAGTTTTAACATTAAATAAATGTAACATAGAGTAATATAAATGCTTTACATATCCAAATGCAAATTATTTACACTATTTTACGTAAAACTCGTGACAACATATTGATTGCACGACACAGATATACATATATATTTATTGATTTTAAAATATCCTTTCAATCTTATATCAGGATTTATATGAAGTTATTAATACATATGAAACGAATTCAAAAAGTTACCAAACTCAAAATAACCACATAAGTTAGCAATTCTAAGTAAACTGCTATAAACATTATCTATTTTTAAAGTATATTTTCTTCTACTTTTATTCCGAAAGAACTCGTAGTAAACCAATTTATGTTCTTAAATAAATGAACAGACATATATCCATAAACGTTTTCTGCTACAAAGCTTGGAAAGTTACGATATTTCTTTCATCATTAAATAAAAGGAAATGGACGTTGTTTTTTTACGGATATATATGATATTACGTTTTCAAGTTTCAATATTAATATATATATATATATATATATATATATATATATATATATATCTTTTGGAGAAAACCAGACTTAATACGCAAAAAAATCAAGATGTCAGTCTCATCTTAAAACGTTTTATGGTTTTAAATTTCGATGGGCTTGATATAGAGTGTTTTTTTCCAGGTATAGAAGTTTAAGTTGGCATTACTTTCCAAGATGGCGACCGATTTAACAGCTGTCAAGTGATTTATTCTCAGTTTGGTTTGGCAATTCATCATGAATACACTCACGCCTGAACAACGCTTTCAAATTGTGCAATTTTATTTCGAAAATAATGGTCGATTTTCATAAGCGAATTTTGTTTAGCGATGAAGCGCACTTCTGGTTGAATGGCTACGTCAACAAACAAAACTGCCGCATTTGGAATGAAGCTAATGCACAAGTGTATGTCGAAACACCTTTACATCCAGAAAACGGACTGTTTGGTGCGCTTTATGGGCTGGTGGAATCCTTCTTTAAAAACGATGAAGGGCCACAACGTTACAGTCAATGGTGATCGCTATAGAGCCATGATTACTAACTTTTTCATTCCTGAATTGAACAATCATGATGTCCAGAAGCTGTGGTTCCAACAAGACGGCGCAACATGTCACACAGCTCGTGCCACAATCGATTTATTGAAAGATACGTTTGGTGACCACCTAATTTCGCGTTTTGGACCTGTGAATTGGCCTCCAAGATCTTGTGATTTAACACCGCTAGACTATTTTCTGTGGGGCTATGTAAAGTCATTGGTCTATGCGGATAAGCCAGAATCATTTAGAAGACAACATTCGCAGTGTTATTCCGACATACGGCCACAAATGTTGGAAAAAGTCATCGAAAATTGGACGTCCAGATTGGACTACATCCGAGCCAGCCGTGGCAGTCATATGCCAGAAATCATATTTAAAATGTAATGCCACAATATTATATTTCGAATAAAAAAATTTATGTCAATCGAATAATACATCGTTGTTTTATTGCAATTTAAAGTTCTATACCTCTAAAAAAACACCCTTTACAGCTAGAATTATTTTTATAAAAATTATTCTAATTAGTTACTTTAATTAATAGAATAGTTAATGGATAATTTGAAAATAAAATATATATATATTATAAAATATATATATATACTTATATATATATATATATATATATATATATATATATATATATATATATATATATATTATATATATATATATATATATATATATATATATATATATATATATATATATATATATATATATATATGAATTAGAGATACCAAGGGCTATGCAAATTGTGTAGCACTGCGCAACCTGTATGCACTAGTGCTTGTGCTGTGGTTGGAATTGTGAGTATGGGTAAACTGCCTGATTTATACGCCTTCGATCGCAGGCAAATCATAAGTGCGCGACACAAGGGCCATTCAATTTCCGAAATCGTCAGACAACTGGGATTTTTAAGGTCGACAGTGTCATGAGTATACCCAGAATACATGGATGTTGAACAAAAACTAGCGATCGTGCAAACTGCAAAGGACAATTAGTCTTGACAGTGTGTGGTGAAAGACAGCTCAGACATATGCGTAGTCAGCAAAGCCAAACATAGGACTCTTTAAATTTCATTTTTTTCGAATTTTTGAAAAAAAGTATATGTTAAAGCCTTAATGTTTCTGAGCATTTTTCTACCAAGATTTTGTTGATACTGTGAAAACCTCCGAAGTTATTGAGAAATAACTAGTAACACGTAAACAAAAACTTGCATCTGCCACGCCCACTTTTGACATCTGTCAGAACACATACAGTGTTCACAACAATACAGTGAATGAATTTTCTCACAAGAACACCTTACCAAAAGCAGTTTCTGAAGTCATTAAACCTGTTTTTAAATGTTTATCACACTTGAAATTGTTAAGAAGGTGTTCAAAAATTCAAAATGCTAATGAGTCATGAATTCACCGATTTGGAAGTATAGCGATTGGATCAGGAATTAATGTCAAATAGCTGCATGTGAATACAATGATGGAAGTAAAAACAGAATTGATCTGATGCGTGCTTTGAGTTTAAAAATAAATAAAACAAATATTTTGAATTGTGTAAATATTGACAAAGGGAAGAGACAAGTTTTTTGTTCTCTAAATGCTTTAAAAGTGTGTATAAGTTCAAAAAGAGAACATTTTTATATCAAATAAAATTTATTTTGTGAATTTTGATCAATTCTGCATTTCTGCGTGGTGTAAAATGCTAATTTTCATATTTTTGAAAAAAAATTGACCAAATTTTATTTTTTGATAACAAAATTTAAGAAAGAATGTAAATATGTATGATTATCATGTGGCAAAATATTGTTTTGTTTTATTGCAATCATTGGTTTGAAGAAGGATGTTTTCTTCGGTGTGTATTTTAAGGGTCCCATGACCCCTTTTAACTCAAATTACCACCCAGTTGAATGACGGTGTACGAAAATCGCAATAAACTTACTGCAATGCTCGGCCGTAAGTTTCCATTGCTAAATTTCGCCATCAGGCTGCACGTCTTGTCATGGCAGATCACAGATACTGGAATACGTTTATGCCGTTATGTTATCCGACTAAAAGGACGGGAGGGTGAGAATGGGGAAGATCAGTTTTCCAGCAAACCAACATGAGGGCTCAATCATGTAGCTGTTTTTCTCACAAATTTGGTTTGTGCCGCTCACTGGTGTTTTTTGAGGGATTCCTCTGTTTTTCTTATGTCATCCGCATGGTAATGTAGTTTTCCAGCCAAAACCAAGAAACCCACTGACTTTGAATTCCTCTGACTCTGTCATATATTGGCCACCAAGAAACCCAGACTTAAATCATATTCAGCATCTTTCGGATGTTTTGAATAAGGTGTGAAAGGCCGTCAAACAGCACTAACGAACCTTATTGAATTATGGACAGTTTTAGCCAATATTCGGCAGGTCATTCCCGTGGAACGTTTCCAGAAGCTTGAATCTATGCTTCGTCGTGTGGCTGCCATTATCAATGCCACATGAGGCCAGACTCGTTACTAGGTAGGTATCCCTAATTCAGTGGCACTTCAGTGTATATATATTATGAATCAGTAGAAAAACTTTCTGAATAAATATGATTGAATATCTTAATTATTTATTACATGTTAATTGAATTTTGAAATTATGTAACGCCTAAAATATATACTGCATTAAGGTAATCTTCTGAAAATGCACTGTGATATATTTGCATATGAGACTTTTATAGCCCAGTAGTTATTGCCACCATCTCGTGGGCGACGTGTCATAAAAGCCTTAACACCACAAAGGAATCAATGTGTGTTGGGCTCGTTAAATCCATCATGGTTTAAAGGGGTGTAGGAGAAAGGTGTTCCATTTCTTGATATAATAAATATATTAAAACGTTAAATAATATATTATATACACAGTATAAGAGAAAACTGAATTTATTTTGAGAAATAAGAGAGAGAGAGAGAGACAAAATTGGATACTCACATATTTTTTGTGATCAATTCAAAATTCTCCTCTACTCATTTTTACTTTTATGTGATCAACTTATAAAATAATTCCTTATATTTTTCTGTATAAAAAGTTTCATTTTAGATTGCACAAAAAAGAAGTAAATATTCATGTAAATCTTACAACAATCTTCTAATAATAACTAGCCCAGTGTTTCTCAAACTGTGGATCGTGCTCCCCTAAGGGGGGGGGTGATAACCCTACTAGGGGGGGAGAATATCGAAAAGTCGAAACCAAAAGATTATTTAAAAAAAATTATTAATTTACTGAAAGGAAGCAAAACAAAATACATTCTGACATAAAAAAAAATTAAATACATATTTACACTGATATATTACACTTATAATTGTATCAGTATTGCACAATAAGTTTAAAATTAATTTAACAGTATGAAGTTAGGGACACGTTTAATAATTACCGGTGACCTTATGGGTATATCAGAAAATTAAATACAAAGATTAATACTTATCTGGATAGTTTGTACGGTTTATGATAAAAGTCGTATTGTGTACACGACGTCAAAATATATTATTATTGAATTCAATGCATTTTTATTGCATCCAGGGGAAGCGCGATGAAAATTATGATTGAAAATTGGATCGCCAGTATAGAAAGTTTGAGAAGCACTGAACTAACCCAAAGATTACAAAAGAATGGGCTTTCAATAATTTTTTCGAGTTCAAAGTCATTTCACCCATAGTGATTTTTTTTCTTATAAAGTTTGAGAATTTTTTCTCGCTAATTCGAGGGTCGGATTTAAAGAATTTACAAAGAGATATTAGTTGCAAATGAGGAAATATTTCGGAATATTTTCATGACATTTACAAATCAATGAAATTTCTCCCCCGGTTTCATCCAGATTTCTGTTCGGGATTTTATACTTTTAATTTGTCGGAATAAAAGGTTCATGAAAGTATTCAAAAGGTACACGCGTTTGTATACCAAGAATTATAGATAAATGACGATTACAAACAAAACAATAAAAAAGTATAACAGTCTACAATTTTACTTTCATCAACATTGATAAAGAATATGCTAAGATCCGGATTTCCACTTGAATAAAAAGAAATTTTCAAGTAGTTGGAAGATTACCAATATATAAAAAAGTTCATGATAACAAAAATGTGATTCTAGTAACATTGTAAGCGCCAAATTTCTCGTAATATTTTCAAATTTAACAAAATAGTGGTTAATAATTCCGACAACTTATGGCACAGAACAAGAACTGCAAAAGTAATAACTCATGAAAAGAATGAAAAAAAAGAATTACATACCTCCACATTAATTATATATATATATATAATATACTTACACTTCAAACTTTAAAAGTCTATATTTTTCTTAAATATCTTTCTGCCCCATTAAATCTCTCTTAACGCTAACTAAATGCTTTTTAAGTGCACTGTTAGAGTCAATAACTTAATAGATTTGACTTTTTCAATTCTTACTATTAGTTCACTCTCTTCCTGTACACACACACACACACACACACACACACATATATATATATATATATATATATATATATATATAAATTATACATTGTTCAAATTGTCAGTCGTTAGTAAAATACTTTCTATTCATCCATTCAAATTCAAATACATTTTTTAAAACTTTTACCAGCGGACACTTGATGTTAATACAGTTTTTTCAAATATTAGTTCCATAATTAAATTAAAAAATGAATAAATAGTAACAAACAAAAATAATAGTCCAACAGCTTATATAGAAATGTAAAGCGTTCGCTGTGTTTCTATAGGGCAATGGGTAGCGCTACAAAATGAATCACACACATAGTAAACAGTGTCTTCTATCACCAAAATTTAAGGATAGTTGTCAGTTTGAGATAACAATGTTCTCGTTTCATTGAAAGTCCTTTCCCGTAGATGGATTGATATTGATGTCAGAGGACCGACATTCCATTCTTTTCAAGTGCGTCGATGTACACGCATGATGATTTAAATTCCGTTAACCAAAGTACGTACTACTTCATTTCCTCTTGCGTCGTCAACATATTTAAAATGAAGTAAGTGTAAACAGTTTAGCGTCTGCCGAATAATACTTGCACGTGCGGCCGATTGGACTAGACCCAAAAAATCTCGGAGGGTTTTCCAATCCACGGATGAGCAGTTCAGTACATTCTGACGGGTAGCTCTGTAATAATAATTCATAGCTTTTGGATATTTTATGCCCGGACACCTTGTATATACAACATCGTCATGCAGCAATTAATTCGTTAAATGATATTAATGCAAAAAATTTTAAAATGGTTTACCATTTGAAATTACTCCATTATCCATTGAAAATACTCCATTATTTTCGGACGTTATTTAAGCATGTGTATTTTATCAATTTTAATTGTTTTCTAAGTTATTTTTTTCTGAGCCAATTGAATTATTCTTGACACTGAAAGATCATATTTGAAATTTGGCAAAAAATTTCAATAAAAATCATATTTTGTCCTTTTTCCTTATTCCATACAGCATGCTATAACGAAGCAGAAATTTGAATCATGAACTAAACTTTGATCAATACGAATGTGTTTTTCATTTTTTTTTTAAGATATGACCCCCAAGCTTGCTTCTTTTCATTGAAGATACACCCTCTTTCTTCACCAAACATTTTCAGTCGAATCTTAAATAAAGGTACGGCAAAAGTAGTTCCCCAGCGGAGTTTAATATCGAGAAAATTAAATATGGAATAAATAAACTGTAAATGGAGCAGGAAATGAATAAATTAAATCACAGTAAATAAAAGATACGATTTCCATTCGTGACATATAACTCCATTCAAGGTTTACGCAATAAAAAATAACAAAAAAAAATACCAGATAGACAAAAAAACCACAGAAAGTGTTATAAAGGAAGTTTATCAAACAACAAAACACCAAAAAAAGTATCATCCTATCAATTTATTATCCTTTGTCCGTTTTTTAAAAAAGTCAAGAAATATATTCTAAGCTATAAATATTTTGTTTTTGTTTTAAAGATGAAATGAATTGAATAGTAAAAGTTTTATCACGCGAAGAAAGATTTTTAGATCAACAACAAGTTTTTTCATTCATTTTTCAAAATTGGCTTATAATAGTAATGGATATACTATTGGATTTTGTCAATAATACTTTTAATTATTTGTACAAAACAAGTAACATATAAAAAAATTAAGTTACTTCTTAATTGGTCAACGAAGAAACATTTTATATTTTAGTTACTTTTTATTAAATAATTACAGTTAATATAAATATTATACACGTATGACAGAATTATAGCAATAAATGTTATTAATTTTTATTAATTATCCTTAAAGTATCGTACTGCCATCCAAAACAGTCATGTACGTAAAATTTCAGTTCAACTGAATGCTTTAAAACGTGAGGAAAATAAATCCTTTAAATTGAGCCAAATCACTAAAAATGACGCCAATGTGACTGCATCTGTAATTCTTTAAATAATTAGTTTCAGACAATTAATTTTAATTAAATATAATTAAATTAACGTATCGTCACCCAGAAAGTTTAGAAGTACACATAATTTCAGTTCAAATGAATGCTTTAAAATGTGAGAGAAAAACATTTTAAAGTTTTGACAAAAGTCGCCAAAATGGTCTTAAGTCACCAAAAATGATGGCAAAGGGGCTGTAGTTCATTGAATAGTTAGTTTTAATCCATTAATTTTTATTAATTATAATTAAATTACCATATTGTCATCCAAAATAATTGCGTATATAAAATTCCAACTCAATTTAGGGCTTTAAAATATATTTATTAATGTTTTAAAATTTGAACAGGTTATGTATATTGGGAGAGTGTGGACTAATAGTAGGAATTAAATGAATTCTTCTATTTTATTGGTAATATAAACTTCAAATATTGTTTATTCATGGCAATTGGATGCACATAGAAAAATAGTAGACTTGATAGAAAATTATTGCTAAGTTACTATGAAATTTATAAGTATATTTTGAAAAAAGAAGCAAATATATATAACATTTAAAAAAATTTTTTTTCTCAACATATTTTTGAATTCCAATTTCAAAATTATTAAAAATAAAATTTCAAAAAAATAATTTTTGTCTATAGATACTTAAAAAAAACATCTGAGAAAAAAAATATATAATTATAACATCTTTCATAGAGTCGTAAATGTGCGTTCAGTCTAGATATTTTGTAATAAATTTTCATTTTATGTAACGTGTAATAAAAACTAAATCTTTCTGACTGGAAGTGCCTTTTATTTTCTTATTTGTACACACACATGCTTGCTTTTATTAAAAATTGATTTATAAGTATAGATAAATAATAGTTTTAAAAAAACCACTAAAAAACACGTTTTTATAGTGAATCGAACTTAAAAGTAAAAAAAAAATCATTCTTAATGTAAGAATAAAATGATTAACGAGAAAGTTAATGCCATTAATGTAAGTGCGGGGGTGCTCTATATTAATTGTTATAGTTGCTTACTAGTTCTATTCCGAAATGCTGAATTAGAGTAAAAATATTGTACAAAAAGCACCCCACGCTTTTACCACAATGACATTAATTTTCTCGTTAGTTATTTTATTCTAACATTAAGAATTATTTTTTTTTACTTTTTAGTTCGATTCACTTTAAAAGCGTGTTTTTTTCTTTCTTTTTATAAACTATAATTTATTTTTCATTTTTTATTTCGATCTACAATAAAAGTCTGTCCTTTTAGTTTTTTAAACTCCCCTTTTTTTCATTGTTGAATTTATCCTTCAGTTTGATATTTGGAGCCGGAATTAAGGTGCTGCTGGAATTAAGTCATGCTCTTCAATGTGGATATTAATTAACGGGTCTGAAGGGGGTATTTATTCTCTCTATTTACGGGGCCTCCGATGAGTCCCGAATCGTTAAACTTCAAAGATTTCCTCTCTGTAGATACAGGTTAAACTAATAAAAGTGTGTTAAAAAGAAATATTAAATGTCAATCATAGTATTACCTTTTAAATGTATTGCTATAATTTTAATTCTTATCATCACTTCTAAACGTATTGATTTATAAAAAAAAATGTGTGCGTGTATCAATGTGAACACGCGGTAGTAGTTAACTTCTTTGGTTTATATATGTTGAATTGTATAATAAAGTTTTATTAAAAAGTAATCTTACATATAATTAACAAATTTATTATTATCATTATTATTTCAAATTGTATTTAAAAATAATTAGGATTGAAAAGTTTCAAGTATATGAACCAAATTTTCATTTTCAATATATAATACTAGAAAAAAAATATTGTATACATTAATAGAAAACCATCATTATATTAGTCTCTTTCCATTAAGCTTATGGGTGTTTCAATTCCTACTTTTGTTATCAAAGGCTTGTGGGAGTTATTATAAGAAATTTAGTTTCTGCACTCAATATCATTTAAGAATCTCGAAAACACTGCATCTTTCATACTATTTGATTTTGTCGCTGATATTATTCTGTTATTTTGTAGAGATAAGGCGAATTTTTTTTTTGCATCTTAATTATTCCCATAATTGAGGTAAATCTAGAAACTCAAGTCATATTGTCTTAACTAATCCTTCATAATTTGTTTCCACGTGAATTAGCTTTCCAATTGCACCATTTTGCAATCCATCAGTCACATCAATATTTGTGGTAATCATGTAATAAATATTATTCACATAAATTGCTTGAAAAGGCAATCCAATTGTATCAATTAATGACATCTTATGTAATTTTTGACGTACGAAAGTTTCTTGTTCTTTTGAAGTACATCCAATATACAGTAAGACCCCGCTTAACGCAGGGTATGCGTTCCATCAAAGTAGAGCGTAATATGAAACAGCGTTGAACGAGGTTATATCTCATCATGTAAATAATGAGGTTAGGAGAAGATGGGTAGAAAATTTGTCAGGTATTTTACCATTAAAACTAATATGTTTTTTATAACAATAAAACAAAAATTTATTTCTTGCAAGTATAATAAACGAATATGCATATAAAACTAAATAAAATTCTAAGTCAGTATGTTTACATTTCAGATCATTCAGTTTCTTCTGTATTTCTAATTTTCTGCTATTTTATCAAGAAGGTAGATTGGCTTAATGGCATTTTGCGCTCAATTTCGTCGTCAATCCATACAGAAAGTCGTTTTTCCATTTCCTCTATTTTAATACACTCATGTCCATAAATTAAAGATAATTAAGTTCAGGCAAAGAAAGAGAATGAAGAAAAACAAATTTGACTTATTTGTAAAGTCTATTTATAAAACAAAAAGTAAAGAGCAAAAAAGATGCTATGTTTGACATAATTAATAAAAATTGCGATTTTTACTCCCAGGAGCAAATTTCAAAAAAGAACCTATTTACAAAAAAACCGTATAACATGGTTTGTATGATGGTTAATACGGAGTATGTCTCCCGGACGATGCAATACAGTCCTTACAACGCCTAGGCATGCTGAGTATCAAATTATCAAACTGATCTTACTTACTTACTCCAGAGAATCGAGCTCACCCAAAGGGTTTAGAGCTGCATCCGACCCTCCGAGAAGTATTTTATTATCAAATTAAACGAAAAACATGTACAAAAAAGTCCCTTCCCCAAAATTCTTGAGAATTGGGGGAATACAGAAAAAACGCTTAACAATTACAAATTACAATGCAAAACATAAAAAAAAACACTTAACAAACACAGACAAGAATACACACAGGTGCTATCTTCTAAGGAGAAGAAAAGATCCTGAAACAGACATAGGGCACGAGGTGTGAAAAAGAAAAAAATAAACAGGAAACAAAAAAATATATATATTTGAACCATAATTCCAGTTGGCGCCAACACTTCCTGTTGTCGTTAGATTTTTTTTTTTTTTTTTTTTGAAAAAGCACTGAAAAGATGATTTTTTTTTTTTTTAGATTTCCTCCTCCAATTATATTTTTAAGACACTAAAAAGAGAAAGAGGGGAGAAAGGAGGGGGAAACAGATAAGTTATTGAATTTTATTAAAGAAACCATTTTTGCTAAAAGAGAGAAAAAACAAACAAGAAATTAATCTTAAAGTAAACCCAGAATGATGACTAAGGGTTAAAACAGGAAGCTGCAAAAAATTATGGGAGGGGAACAAAAAAGATTTAAAGGAATAGCAAGAACCGAAGAGGGGAAAAGGGAAAGTTAAGCCAAATTATCACATATGGATTTGGAAATAGCAAAGCAGGAAATTAATTTATTGTGAATTGCACGATTATTAATAATAGAGTTGACCCAAGGATAGAGAGCGTTCGGGCTGGGGTTAACAAGATGGTGATCAGAAGTGAAGGGGCAGTGGAATACGTAATGGTCGGCGTCTCCAGGCGACCCACACAGGCAATTTGGAGAGGGAAGGAGATTGAACCTGTGCAAGTAAGCGGGGAAAGGCCCATGATTAGTTAGAAAATGGACCAGATATTTAGAAATGGGAAGAATGTTTAATTTAGGATTATTGAAAAAGCGCTTGACCCTTAATCCAGTATTGCAATCATTCCAAGAGGAGGTCCAAGACTCTAGGATAAATTTATTTAAGGAACTGGAGAGGAAGGAGCGAGGAGCGGGAACCGAAAACACTTCACCATCATATACAGCCTGTTTTGCATAAAAATCGGCGTAATCATTATAAAGGTTATTGTTATGAGCTTTGACCCAGTAAAGATTGTAGTAGCTTCTGAATTGAAACAATTTGAATTTAATGGAATTGAGATAACTGGATTTATTTGTAAGATTATTAAGAAAGAGAATAGAGGAGAGACTGTCAGTATAAATATGAATTTTAGTATTATGATGAACTGCCCAACAGACAGAGAGACCGATGGCAGAGAACTCTGCCTGAAAGACCGAGTTAAAATCCTGAATTTTAAAGAGATATGTTTTAAAGGGAGAGCCCCGAAAAAAATACACACGGCGAAACCAACATTGGAATCGATTTTGGATCCGTCAGTATACACTTCCCACTCAGATGGGCCCTCGAAAGTATTAATGGGAAAGGAAAGAAAATCGGGAAGGACCTGATGAAGAGAAATAAAAGAGTCCAATTTCGTAGCTGGGATAAGACCTGGAAGGAGATCGTTCCTGTTGTTCCAAAGTTGGAATTTAAAGTAGAGAGAGCGAATAACAATATGAATGGGGGAATGCCTGATAGGATATTAAGAGCGTCAGTAGGGGAGGTTTTATAGGCTTTAGTGATTTTTAATAAGTAAATCCTCTGAATAGATTTAAGCTTTTGGACCTGGATAGAGGTCAGGGATCCACCCCACACTCCTGCTCCGTAGGAGATGATTGGTTGAACAACCGAAGTATACCAAAGTTTCATTAGGGAAATATGCTGGTGATTGAAATTTTTGGAAACACGATAAAAGTTGGAAGAAATCCAGAGAATCTTATCTTTGATAGAATTTATATGGGGAGTCCAAGATAAGCGATTGTCAATGTTGACACCCAAGTATTTGTATGACTTAGAGATATGGATGGAATTGGAACCAATTTTAAAAATGGGATTCCTCCTGAAGGTCGTGCTCCCTCGAAAACCACGGCATTGAAGAAAGGGACATCTGAAAACAACTGAAACGGTTTTAGCAGTTGCTATTGACAAATTGAGCTCGGAAAGCTTAGAATTTACTAAACTAAGGATTTTATTAGTATTATCTTCAAGTTCCTTACGTGAAAGGCCAAAAGAGACAATTGCGAGATCGTCCGCAAAGGCTTGGAGAAGAAACAGTTCAGAGTTAAGAGAAAGGATAGGATTAAAATAAATATTCCAAAGAGTTGGTGAAAGAACGGACCCTTGTGGGCAGCCTTTAAAAATTTGTTTTTTAATGGTAAAAGTATTATCAGTCCAGATAATTACCCTGTTAGTGAGGTAAGAGTGAATGAATTTCTGAAAGTGAAGAGGAATACGGTATGAATGAAAAATATGGAAGAGAGTCGACCAATCAACGTTGTCAAAAGCAGATTTGATATCAATAAACGTAGAAGCAGTATGTTTATTCACCCTGGTATTTTTAATGTGATGCACTAATTTGTCCACGGCCTCAATGCAGCTGCGGTTTTCCCTAAAGCCGAACTGAGATCTATGGAGAATATTATTCTTAGAAATCCAACGGAGAAACCTATTAAGAAAAATTCTTTCTAAAATTTTGCCAAGGGTGGAGAGCAAACAAATTGGTCGATAGGAGAGAGTAGACGATGGGTCACGCCCGGGCTTTAGTAAAAATTTAATTTTTGTGTTCTTAAAAATGGAAGGAAAGTGATTAAATTGGATGCAGAGGTTAAAGAATCGAAAAAGCAAGTTGGGGAAGGAGTTATAAAGAGCTTTCCAAATAGCATAGTCAATGAGATCAATACCCGGGGCTTTACCCCCACGAAGCTTCCGGAAAACGACTTCAACTTCACTGGGGCTCAGGCATGAAGGAGGAGAGCAGTCATTGAAGACAAGAGGAATAGGAGAAGATCCTGAAGGGAAATGAGAATCAAGAAGAAGGCTAACCTTACTATGGAACAAAGAGGCAGGATCGCCAGTCGAAATTTGATGAAGATTAGTTGGGCTGGATAACTTTCCGAAAGCTGCTTTAAAAGTAAATCCAAAATTATTAGAATTCGTAGAACAGAAATACTCCCAAGCTTTATTCTTGGTGTCAATTATTGACTTTTTATAGTTGGCCCTGAGGGCTTTGTACCTGGAGTGCATGGAGGCAATCTCGTCGACCGACATGCCATGCGTAGTGAGAGAAACCACCCTCCGCTTGTATGCATTCAGCTGATTACGCTGGATTCTTAAGGAATTGTTCCACCATTTGAAAGAAGGGGGTATTTAAAACCCGGCGCTTTCTAAGAGTTGAGAAGGCAGAGGCATTTGTAGTATTAATTAATAGACTAGCGAAATCATCAAGTAGTTCAATTGAGGAGATGTTAGTCAAGAAGGAATTAAGAAGGTTATAGTTCTTGCGAAAATTATAGATGAATTTATTAATGCCATATTTGGTTTTAAAGACAAAGTCAGAAAAGATTAGATCACACCGGAGATGAACACTGATAAAACTATGGTCGCTAAGGGATTCAGTGGAAAGAATTTCCCAATTCTCAACAAAGGAAATCAGGTCGCAAGATGTGAGGGTGAGATCGGGGTTCCCAACCGCGGACCTAGGGCCGTGAAAGGTTGGTCCCAGTCCTGGAATATTGCAAAGATGCAAATTGTTGGAGAGTAAGAAATCAGTCAAGATATCCCCCCTCCTGTCAGTGTTCTTATACCCCCAAACAACTGACCTTGCATTGAAGTCCCCGGCTAACAAACAATTCTTATTAATTCCTTTATAGAGGTTCAATTGATTAATAGCCTCGGAGAAATAACCATGAGGGGAAAAGTAAACGTTAATAACAGTAAGAAGAACTTGATTTAATTTAATGTTGACGGACACAGTGTGATCTGTTTTCATGCGAAAGTTGCAAATGATATTCCGATTATAACAAACAATTGCACAATTGAGAGAATTTGAAAAGAATTGAGAGGAACCAATTGGGGAATTTAAGGGAAGATTAAAGTTAGGGTAAGGATCCTGGAGGAGAAATAAATCGAAACCCATCTCCACTGCAACCGAGTGAGCTTGAAGATGGGCAGACCGGGAGTGATTCGCATTTAGTTGTAAAATTCTAAGAAGATCTGCCAGAATTAAAGGAGTGGTTATAACTGCAATGGATAAGCAAGAATTGAAAGCATAAAATAATTAAAGATAGAGATAGTAATATATGCAAAATGAAAATAAAAGTAATAAAAGGAATTAAAATATCAAAACAAATACAATACAAATATAATATTATAAAAATCAATAAAAATACAATACTAGTATAAATACTTAAAAATGAAATACAATAAACGAAATACATGAAAGATACATAAAAAATAATTTACGTGAGTAATAATAACTAAGATAAAAAAATTATTGGCCAAAATCTGCCTTGCAAAAAATTTTGAATAAGGAAACGAATCGAAAACAAATAAAATCGAATAATAAAAACTAATTAGGTGAATATAATAACACGCAAAAAATGTGCCTTGATTACATAAAAATAAGAGGTGAATCAGAACAATTTAAGAACAAATATAAACAGAAAATATCAAAATAATAATAAAAAATATATGTACATAAAGTTGAGAGAAGGTACTTCAAAATAAATATTAAATATAAATATTAAATATTAAAGCACAAGGTACACACATAATATACAAAAATGAAGGGAAAAAATAAAGAATAAAATGCAGCTCAACAAAATAAACATGAAATGAAGTTAAACAAGTAATTTCAATATGCTGATAAATAAAAATAAATGGAATAATTAATTATAAAAATGATAAAACAGGTTGCGAAAGTGAAGAAGTCAGAAAGTAAGTGAAAGAAATCAACGTCCGTAATCAGTGTGATCCATTGTACGTTTTTTAAATTGGATTAATACTGGGCAGTGTTTATCACGGCATCCGTGATTTTCTGAAAAACCTGATCTAAACCTGACATTATGATTTGTACAGTTTATGCATCGAGGTTCGCAGGAGGTTCGATCATGGTCGTCCGTGGAACTACAACTGAAGCACACACAAGCTATATTGGAGCAATGATTCCTTGTGTGGCCCAAAGTACCACAAGTAGAGCATTGCATGACAGATATAAATGTTTCAATTCTAACTCTCTCAAAATTTAGATAAAGATAACCGTGATCTTTGATAACGGGGTAGAGATCAGGAATTACAGATATGACCCAATTATTGGAAGATTTCGATTTTATAGAGAAATTGACCTCAAAGCCACCATCCTTGAATATATCATTTTTAGAAGTAATGCTTTGGTAATGGAGTCTTTGTTGTATGATGAATCCACACCAAATAATATAAACTGTGGCTTACGTCGGACTGGCTTGGATATTGAGAAACTTGCAAAGTCAGCATTATTGGAGAGTTCTTGGCTTAGTTTGCTTACATCCTCGTCGGTGGTCAAACAGATTGCAATTCCACCATTATTGATATTTTTAATTCTGGTTATTCTAAAGGGTAGATTTTTGCTCAGCAGAAAGGAAGTTATTTTGTTACGGGTGGTGGAAGAACCGGCATTAGGTTCCAGAGGTCTGACCAGAAGGACCTGTTCACTCGGAGGCGGAGGAATGGTAAAGGAGGAAACAGCTGCTGGTGAAGAAGCGACCTGTGCGTAGCTAGGCTTGGCGATGATGGCTGGAAGGGAGGCGAGAGTATCAGTGTTATGCTCCATGGAGGATTTAAGATCGCTTACACAGGAAACGGTTGATTCAATGTGTGAAGCCAGGCTAGAAATGACCGAGTCGAAACAGCGCTGAGATTCCTGTAATTTTCCTTCGGATAGAGCCACTTGCTTTTCCAAATCTCGGATGTGTTGATAGGCGTTATCCAGGGCCTCATGAGTGGGAGCGTCGGAACTGTCTTCAGTTGGAGGGCCAGAAGGGGAGACGCTCGAAGATGGAAGCTTCTTGACTACGAGGCCACTAAAGATATGGAAGATGGGAATGAGGAATTCCATAAGCATAGGAGAGGAACCCTTGAGACGTTTTGCGTCGGCTGTCTGGAGGAAATTTTCAAAAGCTGAAAGAGTAGCCTCCATTTTAAGGTATTCATCAGTTCCTGCAGCTCCCGGGAAGGACTGAAGAAGGCTAGTAATAATGCCTTCATCCTTGTCTTTACTTTCTTTGTTTTTCTTAATCTTGGAGCCCATGTCTTTTTCAAAAGTATCTTTAGACATGATGGAAATTATGGGCGTTATAAATAAAAAGAAAAACGATGGAAATTATTAAAACGTAAATTGAACATGATAGTTATATGTACAAGCGGAAAAGCAAAACACCACCAAAAGGAGAAAAAATACGAAAATGCTTGCTAAAGGAGAAAGAGCCTACTCGCTGGTTGATGAACGGCAAAGAGGGAAGCGAAGGCTGCGGCAAGAGGAAAAACTAAATTTCCAGTGCCGTAAAGCTCGAGAAACACGACCTCTCTACGTGGAGGCAGAACCGGAACTGATCAAACTGATCTTGGGGAATATTATACCACTCACCAAGCAATGCCCCCCGAAGTTCCGGTAGACAGGTGGGAGAAGGTTGACGGGCTGCAATTCGTCGGCCAAGCATATCATACACATGCTCTATTGGATTCAAGTCCGGTGAGTAAGCTGGCCAATCCATACGGGTGATATCCTCCGATTGAAGGCATTCATCTACAATGTTTGCGCGGTGAGGACGGGCGTTGTCATCCATAAACAGAAATTCAGAACCCATGGCACCCCAAAACAACCGTACATGTTGTTCCAAAATGACATCCCGATAGATGTGGCCTGTCATCGTTACACTCTGAACATGCAGATCAGTTCTGGAACAAAGAATAATTCCTATCCAAACGAGCCATCCTGCACCACCGTAACGGTTTCGTTCAATGGTGTTCTCTTGGTAGTAAAGGGTACCTGGCGCTCTCCATATTAAAGTCCGGCGAGAATCAGACTGTAAACTAAACCTGGACTCGTCGGAAAACATCACGCAAGACCACTGTTGTGGCGTCCACAATGCATGCTCTCTACTCCAGGTTAATCGTACGTGACAGTGAGTTGCGGTAAGTGGAACACATCTGACAGGCCTACAAGCATATAGACCAATGTGCCTTAAGCGTTTGTATACGGTCTGCCTTGAAACTGTCGTGCCTGTAGTTAAAGAGAGCTCACGAGACAGGTCTGATGCTGTGCTCCGTCTGTTTCTTTTGGCAGTAACTGCCAAATATATATACCGGTCCTCATTTGGCGTTGTAACTCGGGGGCAACCAGTGCTGTAACATCTACTCACATTACAATCATCTTGGAATCGTTGCCAAAGCCTTGAGATAACACTCTGGGCGATTCTAAGTTCATCGGATACTTCCAGTTGGATACGTTTACATTCTAGTCGTCCAATAATTCTACCATGTAAAAAATCACCCAAATGCTTCCTTTGTGCGAGAACTATGCGGTTATTGCACTGAAAGGCTTTTAAAGTGCTTGTAAATAATTTTACTTCTTTGTCACCATTCCTCATATACCACTCTCTTACACTCTCGTCATTGTGACGTACTATCCGCGCCCTCTGGTGGTTTACTGTAATTTGCATATTTTTCTTCAAGATGTGTGTGATAATTCTACAGGTGAAATTTTTATTTTAGACTTCAATTTCTGTGTGATTCTGAATTATCCTTAATTTAGGGACATGAGTGTATTTCTAGAACGGGTAATTCTAGTTGCAGAGAGAGAGAGAGAGATAGAGAGCTTGTCGTAGTTACGGTTACCCATGACAGTATTTTTTTCTTTATTCTTAAGAATGGTTCTCATTGTTGAAGTTGCCAAATTCAATGCAGCTTCAATTTCAGATTGACGTTCACCAGTATCTAATCTTCTAATCACTTGCATTTTAGGTTCTAGTGAAAGTTTTTTATGCTTTATTTTCGTGTTTTTGTATTATAACCCTTGATAAAAACTAAAAACCATAATATTTCTCACTATAGCAATCGTTATATTACATAAATTTATACTTACAATAATATCAACAAATGCTTGAAATGATAAAAATACTTTCGTATAATACCGCCGGAAAGATGAAACACTGATAAACAGCTTTGGATATCAGGAAGCCTAACGTTGCGTGCTATTTCGGGGAATCCCACAATTCAAATACAAGAGCGCAAAACCGAAACAGTGCTAAACGAAACAGCGTTAAGCGGTGTCTTAATGTATATATCTTTTGCAGTTGAAGTTTTTCTGCCCGCATATGCATTCAATATTTTAATATTATACTCATTGATGGAATTGTTAGTATTGAATAATGGTATATCTTGAGGACACCTTAGTTCAGCTTCTTTCACAATACAAAAACGAGACTCAATCAGAGTTGGGAAGACCCCCTGGGTCACACCCTGGACACCAAGATTAATTTGAGGCAAGGAATCACTAAGAGCCATTTTGTATAATAATAACTTGTATTTATTGTATGAAGTCTAAAAAAAACTCTAATAACATATAATATTTCTATGTTACGTCAAATAAAAGGGATTTACCTTTAATATTAAATTAAACTATGAATTATGAAATTAATTAATAATTAAGCTCGAGATCAAGTAAGGTCTACCGAAATAGGAGGTCCGAGAAATACACGTACACGAATTATTAGCTTTCATTAACTTTAACTAATTTTACTAAATTAACGCTTATTTTAAGCGTATATAAATTATATTTACCGCTGGTATATCAACTTTCTAGTTCTTCCGTAGAATAGCAGCAATAAGTCTTCACTAACGTAATCTCCTGGAATCCTCTAAATTTGAGGTTACTGTTGCTGGCTCAATAGCCTTCATACTTGCTAGCTTACAACGCTCGACTTAAATACCTTATCTACTTTGCATATCCTGTTCCCCTTTTTGGAGTTGATTGGAAATTTGCGGGAATTTATAATCCCCAAAAAGACGCCTAAGAATATTAGTGGAAAGGTTCCGTACAGATTCGTCACAAAGTTATTTCTATTTCATCAAGTTGCTCACCGTTTCCAATTTTTGTAAGTATAGAAGACAATTGTTGATTCGCTTGACGCAAGACTTCGTTTAGTTTATAAAATTTTAGATTTCGCCATAAAATCGGTCCAACGAAGGTCTGTTTTGGATGCTTATAGATATGCGTAAAACGAACCGGTGGTAATTGACTAAAACATCTATTAAAACAATATCTAATCCACCAAAATTTGACTGAAAATTTCCAGTTATTTGTTTTAATCTGTAATCAACCTTCAATAATAATTGAGCACTGATCATACTTATTTCATCAATGATTATGACTTTTATATATTTGAAAAGAGTTCTGCATTGTTGAGCAGTTTCAGAATGTAACGGAAGGAGTCTTGATAAAGAAATTTTTAAAGCTGTATGAACAGCCGTTCCTGAAATATCTACTGCTGCTTTACCAGTTGAAGAAACAAGTTATATATGCATGACAGTATCGATCATTGTTAGTATAGCGATTATAAATTTCTATCGAAAGTTTAAAGACGAATGTTTTACCGCATCCGGCAGGACCGGTAAAAATAATATTTGAAAGGGAGTCGGATATGATAAAAGATGCGAAATAACATGAAGTAAAAGTCGTTTTTGTGTGAGTGTGTTCCTTAGACATTCTCAATCTTTTTGGGGCATTAAATTTTCTCTTTTTTTGCAATAGTAGTCAATTTGTAATAGTAAGTAGTTAGTAATGATGCTAAGTAGATGTCATTATTGAAATAAAAATAAATTTTTCATTCGCGATTTTACCCTCGCCAAAAACGGTGATTTTCATTTGTCTCTAGTTTTTCTAGTGTAACCCCTAAGAAAATGTGAAGTGGACGTGATGAAGCAGATGTTGATTGCACGAAACTGGTTTTCGTTGCCAAACCTTTGGCTTTTCGTAAAATCGAGTTTTTTATTAAAGTTTTTATATTTTGAAGGCTTAATTTTTAACTTAATGGCTTACAATTTCACACATCGATTGAAAGCAATAGAAATTTTTAAACAAAAAACCTAAGAATAATTTTTTTAGTAAAAAAATCTCGTAAAAAGTTAAATGGACAAAAAACACCCAAAAAATTTTAAAAACCGCAACTTTAAAGCATTTTTTTTCAATCTTTGTGCAGATTATGGATAACATTGTTCTACTCACAGAAAAAAAGTTTTGTGAGATTACTTTTATAAATAACGAAGTTATTTAATATTTACTTAAAATCTTGAGTATTTTTTGAAAAACGTAAAAAGAATCAAGTTTTTGCTTTCCTTTTTTAAATGACTGATTCTAAATGAGCAAACCATGAACTTTTTTAGGGTAGAATATAAATTTATTAACGTGAAAGGAAATTGAACGGGAATGGTTTAGAGATCGTTTTCATAAAAACGTATCGATTTGGACTCATTTTATAAAAAATCATAAAATATAAAAAATACCATTTTTTTTGCAGAAAAAAAATTATATCATATCGTGGCGAAAACAATGATCTTTCCAATTCTGTAATTATTTTTTGTCTGAATTTGATAAAAAGAATTAGATGGCTTTTTTTTGTTTCATCCAAGTTATAATAAAACAGATTATTTTAAATAATTCGCAACCACTCAAAAACTCGGCATTCTAAATCTTATTTTTATTTATTTTTTCACCGTTGCCATTTACATAAAATCATAAATCTTTTTATTTACAAAATCCCTTCAATACAAGTTGAGTTGTTTCATTTATTATTATAAATTTCTTAGAGTTTTGAATTTATTTTAGTTTAAATATATATATATATATATATATATTGAATTACATCTCGCGGCTATGAAATGATTATTTGTTAAACTCACGACAGCTTTTTTAAAATGTTGTAAAAGTTGGAACTTCGTACATCTTTAACTTACTTTCATCGCGTAATCGTAACTGGTAACGCGTAACGAAAATTTTTCCCCAAAGTGCCATAAGAAGTTAACTTCAATAGAAAAAAATATTTAGCAGTTAAATCATATTTTTTTTCACACATGCACGAGTGGATTTTTTTTTTATTTCCTTTTCTAGAAAAACTAGAAAATTGTTTATATTATAGTAAGAAATATGTAGCTGCCGCACTCACCCTTCTCTTTATCACATAAAGAACACAATTTGTTTTGTTTATTTGTGTTAACCACAATCCAATTTCGCTTTTAGGGTTGCCTCTTAATCTTTTAGTCGCTAAATCTGGAATTAGTCGCCAAATCTGGAAATGGTACATGCAATAAGTTACCAAATCTGGAAGTGGTATACAGAACTATTCTCCAAATTTGAAAATCGTTAATTACTGATTATCTGCTCACGACAATGGAAAAAATTTTGAAATTATTGTATTGTCATTGGTCCTTGAGAAGTGTGCAAATTTTCGAATTAATCTGACATTTTAAAGTGGGTAAAAATCGAATTCAAAGATTCCATTACATACAAAAGGGGTTAAAATATTGTGTGATATACAAGTATATATTGTGTGATGTGTATAAGTATGTATACATGTAATTACCCAAATTTAATTAGAATTACGATTATTAATAGCACTGGCAGGTTATTTCTGGAATTCCTGATATTTAAGGTAATAGAAAAAGTTATCACAGGTAGAAAAAAATAAAAATAAAATTTATTACATAAAAGTCTTGTTTTATTAACGTAATAATGCTCTTGACGTGGGGCATAATATTTAAATATTTTTACAAATAAATGATATCTCAGATGATTAAGGATACAATTTTCGATGCGTGTGAGATCAATGTCAAGTTACTGGCTTGAATCCTGATTCTAGCGAAAACACTTACGCGAAGTAATTATGCGGCTGTAGCACATAAATTTAAAGGAGCTTTAAATGTGGCCTTTAACGTAGTAACGTGAGCACCTTTTGACATCAGCAGATTTAAATATCAATTCAACCCTGGCCTTGCACTACGAAGATCCTCTCCTTCAACCCATATATATTTATTTGAATTAGCCATTATTTTGAAATAAGCTAAGCTAAATCAAATCTTTTGCATAACCATATTTAATTAATTATTTTAAAAGAAAAATAAAGTGTTTCAATTATTTTGAAATTTTATACAAAATGTTATATTTTCAGAAATGAAAAATATTTTTGTTAGTACTATTTGGTTGAAATATATAAATAAATGTACTAAGACTGAGGGCTTCTCAAATCTTTCAATAACTGCAACCCATTTTTCAATCATAATTTTCACTACATCCCCCATACAATAATAATGCATTGAACACTATAAAATATACTTTGGCTGTAACACAATACCACAATACAACACTAAAGCTACAATACAACATTAATTATAAACCATACAAACTATCAAAATATAAGTATTACATTTTTAGCCCACGAGAGGCACTAGTAATAATTAAACTCTTTTTTATTTAATGTTGATAAATTAATTATCAAAAATACTGTGATGTACTGATACATTTATAAGTATATTATATCAGTACAAGTGCGCATTTAAATTCTCTTATATCAGAATGAATTTTGTTTTGCTTCCTTTCAGTAAATTAATACTTATTTTAAATCTTTTCCTTTCGATTTTACAATAAATTGCTCCTCCCTTACAGTGATATCACGTCCTTCTGGGGGGGTGATCCATAGTTTGAGAAACACTGAATTGGGATGTTTGAAACTGTTATTTAGTTTCTTGAAATTCGCAACTATTATTCTCTTAATTGCTCATTCCTTACTTGGGATACAGAAAATCTGTAATATATGAAAAAGTGACTCACTCATCACGATATCTTAGAAACGATTAGACCCACTGGCTTGAAATTCAATAGGCTTGATTCTTTTCTTTTCCTTTTTTTGAGTAGGGATCCACTAAGAACGGGTTTTACGGAAATTGACTCACAAGAGGGTTTGCTGGGCCATTATAGAAAAAAAATTCTGATTTTTGTTGGACCAACACTTAGGCTCCCTTCACACCAAACGACTCCGATTCATTCACCATCAAACTTGTCTGATCGACCAGGATTCGGCTTCGTAATTTCCAGCTTAAATAAGGCAAGATTAGCTTCCCGCATTCACACCAACCGAAACCGGTTCAATCCGCCGTCATTCTGACTTCCGCATGATTCGGCAGGTCAGATTTTCTCCCTTGATTCACCAGCAGCCGGGAGCTATTTCTTAAAGAAAAAGTGAATCTAAACAAATAGAGTGTTGATTTTTATTGTTTTTTATATTATTAGTGATTATATCACATAAAGTTTCTATTAAATAAGCTAATTTTAGATATTTAAATATTTTAATGCTCTTGTTAGGGTTAGCATGAGTTTGTTTTTATGCCAATAGATGTCGCTTATATTTTTATGTGTGGTATTCATAGTATACTTTTCCAGTATGTAAACTAACTCTAGTTATCGCCGAGTGTGTAGGTTGTATTTTATCACTAATAATCTTGCGCCAATAATAAAATTAATTTTGCAAGTATTCTTTTTTCAAATTTAGAAATTTGTAAACTTTATTCTTTACTTAATAATACTTTAAAGCAAAATGTTTTTGTTTTTTTGTGGGGCAGGGGAATATTCTGAAGGATGTTTAAAATAGCTTCAGAGATCAATTTGATAAGAATTTATTTAGTATTGGGAGAAAAAAGTATTAAATATTTATAAGAATGCTAAAATAAAATAAAACACCAATATTGTCAATAATTTTAATTTTTTTTTAAAAAAAAGATTCCATTTTATTAATACATAGATCTCAAATTTTGTTATATAAAACCAACAAAATGTGAATGGCATGTAAAATTTTTAATTCATTAATGTATTAGAAAACCATTTTTATATATAAATACATAATCAAAAAACTAGTTGCTATATGCTACAAAAGCTGTATAATATAAACATTAACATTACAAACATTAGATATATTATTTGTAAAAGTAATTGCGTTTTTATTATTTTATTATTTTACATATTTATTATTTGTTACTACTTTTCAGACTCTAATTACATTTGATACTAACAGGCAAAATATAAAAAAATAAATAAATAAAACCGTTCTCTTATATTTTTGGTTTTATATGCATTTCAACTTCAAAATAAATGAAAATACTGTTGTGAAATTAATAGCTCGAAACGTTAATCCTCTTAAAACATTAAAAACAACATCCATGTTCGACAACAACTGATGGAAGAACGATTGCCCCGTGGCGGTGTGAAGGCAAATCTCTGCTCATTCAGAATCGCTGTGAATTGGAGAGATTGCTACACATTCGGAATCGTTTGGTGTGAAGGGAGCCTTAGAATAAGGAAAGGAAATTTATTTTGTTGAAATAAGATCATCGCAGAACAAGTGTTGTGGAAATTGGCTTCCAATAAAGGTTACGCGGACGATATAAATAAAAGAAATTCTCCTTTTTTGAACTATTTGAGACATGAAATTTCATAAGCATATTTCTTTTGTTTCTAAAGGGAGTTTCGCGGGAATTGATTCATGGGGGGGAGGATTAACGGGGAGTAAAAAAAGTAGTTTCGTTTTAGAAAGCAAGGTTCTACTCATCAAAAATCAAGAGGCTAGGACTATAAGTTATTTTTTTTTTTTTGTACAATCGAAAGCTTAATGTCATGATTTAGGTATCACAAATGGCATCATGAAATACCCACCGTAGTAAACGGGTAACTGCATCAAATATGTGCGCGATTTGATTGAATCCAAATAAAATTTAGATTCACATTTACTTTAGATTATTTCCTTTTAACCCTTATTTCTTTAAGATTTAGAATTCTGCTACTAAGAGCATAATAGCTTCATTTATTTTATTTGAACGTATTCTATTTACCAAAGAGGGACGACATAACAAATGATTCGAGACAAATTGCCAAATGCATTCAGTGTGAGATTTAAAAAAATCACTGCATATATTTCTGAAAGTGCCAGCTTTCCTGATGGTTAAGGCAATTTATCTTCTCTAACATCTCCAGAGACCTACATTTTCTGTCTGGTAACTGTTATAAGATTGCAAAGTAGAATATAAATATGCAAATGAATGTAGAATGTATTCCGTTTGCTATCTTCTTCGACAAAGTTTAAGATTCCTTATCGGTGCTGTAAAAACATCAATTTCGAAATCTTCTTGGATGAAAAATATTTCTAAAAATATCCAAGGGGTAACACGTACTGATAAAATATGCCTACGGCTATCAGTGATTTGTTAAAGTAGTTGATTTTTTTAGAAGTGGGAAGGTAGGTATTGTCACGCCATTTTTTATCGAATGATATCGAAATATAAGTTTGATAAGGTTTGAAACCAGAGCAAGATTTATTTTCTAAGGTTCTTTATCAATTCTTCATGTTTTCTTTTTAAAATTTTTGATGAATCTGCTTTCATTACATACAAAAGAAATGCTGTTCGTATGAACATTGTTCGCAATTATTTTATTTATTAGTACAGAGTCAAATTTATAAATCTTTTCGAAACCTGATGTTTTTTTTTCATTTCCTACTATTAGTTCATAACCTCCCTATATGCATCTTGCTCAAATTTTTAATCGTTAATAAAATACAATTTAAAGCGCTCATTTGAGCTGGGATTTTATGTGTATGATTGTTTGGGGGTGACAATACGATAATTTAATAATAATTAATTAAAATTAATTGACTGAAACTAATTATTTAAAGAATTACTTAACGTTGACTTCACTTTTAGCGACTCAAGTCAAAACTTTAAAAGAATTTTTTTCTCACATTTTAGAGCATTCAATTCAGCTGAAATGTTTTATTCAAGATTGTTTTCTATGACAATGCAATATTTTAATTATAGGTAATTAAGATTAATTGCCCCTTAATATTATGATTCTGTCATATGTATATACATATTTATATTAACTTTTATTATTTAATAAAAATGAACCAAAAATTTTTTATTGTTGACCTAAGCAGGAATTGATTTTATTTATTTTTTTTTAAATTTCTTGCTCTTTTTATTGGTTTTGAACCTTTTTACTGACATTTACATACTAGATTTGAGAGTGTACTAAATATTTGGGTTAATATTAGTTCAATTTTTTTGCGCTAGAGAATGTTTTCAGTAATTTGGGAGTATAATTTCCGCAATATATCAAGATCAGACTTTTTGAATCATTTATATCACTTACCCCTATTTTTACGTATTATAGGCTTTATTTGTCTCCATTGTATAAATATATTTTTTTATTTTAGAATAAACAGTCATTTTCTCAAAAATTGTTACTTTCTGACCCATACTTTCTATCGTAAAACATTTTGATTTCAAATGAAGCAGTGAATTGGTAATTATCATTGCAGACCTAGTACATGGTTCACTTTTTAGAGCGGCACCATATAGGTGGATGCCAATTGCAACCACAACTGAAAAATTATGATTTAACCCTGAAATGGAAAAAATTATATTTGCGTAATTATAATCTACAATGTAGGTTTATTGATTAATTGTTTATTAACGAAAAATTTCAAAACTATCCGTGGGATATTGGTGACGAACTTCGTACTTTCAAGCTTCGTCAAGTAACGAAAACGACATCTGAGCCTGCACCTCACTCTCGCAATTTTTATATTACAGTAAGACCCCGCTTAACGCGGAGTATACGTTCCATCAAGGTTGAGCGTAATATGAAACAGCGTTAAACGAGATTATCTCATCATGTAAATTATGGGGTTAGGGAAAAATGGGTAGAAATTGATCAGGTATTTTACCATTAAATTTATTAATTCTGTTTTTTTATAACAATAAAACAAAAATTTATTTCAAACAAATATAGAAACAAGATAAACAAATATACATAAAAAATAAATAAAATTCCAAGTCAATATGTTTACATTTCAGATCATTGTCTCTTCTGTATTTCCAATTTTCTGCCTTTTTATCAAGAAGGTAGATTGGCTTAATGGCATATTGCGTCCAATTTCGTCGTCAATCCATATAAAGGGTGTTTTTAGAGGTATAGAACTTTAAATTGCAATAAAACAACGATGTATTATTCGATTGACATGAATTCTTTTTTATTCGAAAGATAATCTTGTGGCATTACATTTTAAATATGATTTCTGGCATATGACTGCCCCGGCTGGCTCGGATGCAGTCCAAACTGGACGTCCAATTTTCGATGACTTTTTCCAACATTTGTGGCCGTATATCGGCAATAACACGGCGAATGTTGTCTTCCAAATGGTCAAGCGTTTGTGGCTTATCCGCATAGACCAATGACTTTACATAGCCCTACAGAAAATAGTCTAGCGGTGTTAAATCACAAGATCTTGGAGGCCAATTCACAGGTCCAAAACGTGAAATTAGGCGGTCACCAAACGTGTCTTCCCATAAATCGATTGTGGCACGAGCTGTGTGACATGTTGCGCCGTCTTGTTGGAACCACAGCTCCTGGACATCATGATTGTTCAATTCAGGAACGAAAAAGTTAGTAATCATGGCTCTATACCGATCACCATTGACTGTAACGTTGTGGCCTTCATCGTTTTTGAAGAAGTACGGACCAATGATTCCACCAGTCCATAAAGCGCCCCAAACAGTCAGTTTTTCTGGATGTAACGGTGTTTCGACATACACTTGTGGATTAGCTTCACTCCAAATGCGGCAGTTTTGTTTGTTGACGTAGCCATTCAACCAGAAGTGCGCTTCATCGCTAAACAAAATTCGCTTATGAAAATCGGGAACAACGGCAATCTCGTTTTGGGCCCATTCGACGAATCTACGCCTTGCTTGATGATCGTTTTTATGAATTGCCGAACCAAACTGAGAATAAATCACTTGACAGCTGTTAAATCGGTCGCCGTCTGGAAAAGTAATGCCAACTTAAACTTCTATACCTGAAAAAAAAACACTCTTTAGAAAGTCGTTTTTCTATTTCCTCTATTGCATTATTTCTAGAACGTGTAATTCTAGTTGCAGAGTTTGTCGCAGTTGCAATTACCAGTGACAATATATTTTCTTTATTCTTAAGAATGGTCCTTATTGTTGAAGTTGCCAAATTCAATCCAGCACCAATTTGAGATTGACGTTCACCAGTATCCGATCTTCTAATCACTTGTACTCTAGTTTCTAGTGAAATGCTTTTGCTTGTTGCTTTATTTTCGTGTTTTTTATGATCAGTCATGGTAAAAACTAAAAGGCATAATATTTGTCTCAATAGAAATCATTATATCATATAAATTTATACTTACAATAACGTCAACAAATATTGGAAACGATAAAAATACGTTTGTATAACACCGAAAGAAAGAAGAAATACAGATAAACTGCTTCGGATATTGGGCAGCCTAGCGCTGCGTGCAGTTTTGGGGAATGCCACAATTCAAATAAAAGAGCGTTAAATCGAAACAGCGTTAAGCGGGGTCTTACTGTAACTCCAATGTGAAGACTTTGCCCCACGACAGAGTTGATTTTTCAGCGTTTCTAATAGTGTACTGGATTCGAATCAACGATTGCACGTAAACAATGCAAACATTTAAACCACCATGACTGCTCGAAGACGCGCTATGTAATAAGAAATTTTAAAAATGTTCTAAAATAAGCATAGGGTTTTTTTCTTTGTTTTTCCATGCCATAGAAAGATTAACATCCAATATACTTAGCAGTAACTAATATACACAAAAGAATTTCCATTAGATTTACAATTTACTGATAGAAAAAAACAGTAAGCCCTATGATGAAATCTAATGAATTCAAAATTACTGATTTTCTTCAATTCCGCTTATTTCAGAAACAACGTTCAAATTTTCTTTAATTTATCTAATGATTAATTCGTTTATTTAGTTATTTTCTAAGTATTATTTATCAGTCACGAAAGATTTACTAAAAGCATACGTTTGCCTCTTTTTGAGAATGTTTATCTGTTTTATGGCATGTTGTTGGTTATGGCTTTTATAAATTATATAAATTTTAAAGAAAACAATATTTCTAAAATTTAAGGAATGCGTAGATTTTCAAAGTACATTATTGTACGAGCAATGAAATACTTTTGTTCATTGAATGGCTTCCACGTCCTTCTTCATGATTTTGATGTTCTGAATTCAATTTCGCATATGCTTTCATTATTGGGTTTTACATTTCACCAGACTTAGCCATAACATTCAGTTTCCAATCATCAAAGAAACATGGAGTACTATCACAGGATAGTTTCGTGCTAATTATACCCACAGGAATATTTCTGACATTTGGTATTAAGAAGCATAAAATCGCTTTATGAGAGGTAATCATTAAAAATAGATTATTGAACGTTCTATTTTGCTCAACATGAGAATGTGATGTTAAAATGATGAAACAGTATTTATTGTTGAAGAACTGAACTAAATTACCTGAAAGTTCAAAAATGATGAAATATTTTAAGTGCTCAGACTTGAGTTAAAATACCTCTTTTATGCATTTTCCATACGTAACTAGCATGTCATAATTAAGATTGACGCCATACAAGTCTGTTTTTATAAATTTATTGTCATGTATTTATATTAAAGCAGATGGACAAAGTAAAAAGATACTTTAGGAAACTTAAGAATACGACTTTTGTTTTCTTATATGTTAATACCTACGGTTTAATAAATCGACATAATTTCTTTTTAGTTAAAATGCGTCATAAATTACATTTTGTTTCGTTAAAATCCCCAAGCCTTGGCACGCGAGAAAAAAATGGTGCCAATTGTACAAACAGCTGCATTGGACTTTCAATACAGCGGTAATAATTCGGCAAGTGGATATCAAATAAAAAAGCGGACAAGTATATTAGTTAAATAATATACATCAGAAATATGATATTATATGTATCACATTAAAAATGAGTTAAACTAAATGAAATCACTGCTTGATATGTATTAATGAAATTATTTTGTATTTGTTTCAAGTATTTCGGAATCACAGCATCCTATTCAATCTAAAACTTAATATTTATAAGTACTGTACAGATCAAGTTTACATCGTTCAATACTTTTGGAAAATACATGTTCTAGAAAAACAGGATTATTTGCACATTCATGGGAAATTGCATACCTTCCTTCTAAACATTTTATTAAGCTTTTAATAACCGTATAATTTATTTTTCATTTAAGCTATTCTATTAACAAAATCTTATAACTAATTACAATACATGAGATTCCTAAAATGAGAATTCACACTTATATTCTGTCATATACTGCTATTAGTTAGTTATAGTACTGTTCTCCATTTCGCCGGTGCAAATATCAGCAAGGAGATTTTATGGGCGACACACAACACACATTATACAAAACAACTGTTCTACACAAAACCCAAGTTTTCACTGATTTTTCCTTCACTTTGACGTAATTAGGAAAAATACGTTACCCATGCAAAAATACAGTTAATCAGTTTGTGGCGTCGCGGTTGTATTATTTTGGTGACTTTATCACCCGCACCGGTGAAATGGAAAAGTATTAATTTTATTTCGTTATGTAACAGTATAGAAAATTGTTAGTTGCGCATCCTACCGTCGCCCGAGGACAAAGGTTGTCACATTAAAATATGTTACCCAATGCCGCGAGACGCTGCTAATGGTAGAAAACTATTCCTGTGCATGTTCAAGTTGACAATGACAAGATTTGGCGATTTCTTTCGATTTAGTGAAATTAGTCGACGGTATGAGATGCAAATACCATAAACGGAATAAAGTTTGTGCACTTAAGAACTATATAAAGCAGTTCTTAAAAGCAGAGCATTGCGTTTCATTCATTCGGCATCTGTATTATGCAATGAGCATTTTTATTATATTTTAGGTAAAAGTAAAATGTTTTACAGAGTTAAAAATGAATATATCCAGATCACAAAAAAATGTCTCTTTGATCAACAAATTTGCCAGCCATTCTCTCACCCTCTCTTGTGGCCTCTTAAAAAGCAACAAACCATGCTTCTTAGTCAATTTCAGTTTCTTTTGTTTAAGTTCTTGGTTTTAATTTCACGTAAACGCTTTCAGGAACTATAGTAAAAGCTCTTAACACAGAATTAACCTAAAAAAAATGTTTGATGCAGTTTAGTAATAGAAGCAATTAAGTAAAATTAAAATGAAATGAAAACAAATGCGCCTACTCTTTTACTATCATTGAACAGAACTTATAGTTACCGAATTCAAAGAATATTTTTTCCGATTGTTTTTTGATGAAAATTTATTTATACCAGATGATAGAGTATGTTTGCTAATAGTCCGCATAGGGTTATCATGCTCCTTACGAAACGCACTCCGCAGTGTGAGAAGCACTGATTTAATAGTCTGTAACTTTAAAAGCTACAAGATGATCACATTTTCCCACTTAATTAAGTATAGCAGTTAGAAGGAAGATATATACATTCTTCTTCTACAAATTTCTTTAAAAGTATAAAATGTATCTTTAAAATTATTTTTTTTATTCTCTTACCATTTATTTAAATTAGAATGCGTATAAAAATATTTAAACATTGAAACAATATACTGAGAGAGGAAGATGAATTGGAATGTACTTTAACTACATTGTTTCGTCTTAAAGCACTAAAAAATCATAGTTTAAGAAAAACACATTTACATCATTTTTAGTTCCCTATTTTTCACCTTCCTTGTGTTCGGAAAGAAATTTATTTTACTTATTTACTATTCATAATCAGTTCATTCGATTACATACCTTATCATGATTTTCGACAAGCTCAACTGTATATTTTTGTAAAATCCTTGCAATTATTATTTTAGTTGTAATATTCACCAGTCTTACTCCAATGCATCTTCTAGGTCCATGGCCAAACGCCAAGTAACTGATTGGATGTTTCTTTGAAGTGCTTCCGGTTAAATATCTACAGGCATGAAGCAAAATAAAACATTTTACTATGAAAAAAACTGAGACAAAGGCAGAGATGTAAGATTTTATTATCTGTTTCTTATCTAAGTAGAATGCTAACTGAAACGAGGCAGTCTACTCTAAATTTTTAATCTTCATTTAATGAAATATTGAGTGAATAAAAATATTTTACGGTATTCAGAATTATCTAAGAAGGATAGACTACAGATGCAATGAAGCTGTCTAGATTATATTTTATTTTAATCTTTATCAAACTATTCATTGCATACATACTCATAATTTACTGCATTCAGAAATATCGAAGATTGCTACTGACAGGCTGCATTTTTTTAACATTATCAAATGAAGAGTTGATTATATACTTGGAATTTAGGCTCATCAAAATTACATAGAATGACTTCTGACAGAGACGAGATCGTCTTTAACGGCTTCTATTCGGGTCCTCTATTAATCCTCTTGGGGAAATATTCTTTAACTGTGATTTTAGTTTAAAAACCGCTTTCCGTAGAGATGACTTTATTGTATACAAATTTAACTACTATTTAAGTGTCAGTCGTTGAATAATCGATATAATGGTTAAGAGTTGATCGTTAAGCTGAAATCCAAGTGCTCGTATGCAGTGAATGGTAGTTGCGTATCTTAAGATTAATATTTAATGCAGAAATAGTCAGGAAGTGGTTAAGTAATCAGACTTGCAGTTGAACGAGCTATCAAATGGCTAGTAGAATCATACAAGAAGCTTTAATCAAGATGAGAACCATTCATAACATTGCTATCCGATTACGGGTTAGAATTTCTTATTGCACCCAGAGTTAAGGTGCAAATGTGCAGACTTCATTAAGTGTTAAATATTGAATAAAATTAGTTACCTATGATAATGCCTGTTTCTTCCTCGCACCCTCTCACACCCGCGATCTTCGGGCCGTGTAAGTTTACTGCAATTTTCCTTTACTCATTACACGGAACGATATCTAGCATGCATTAGATAATTCGCTCAGTCTAATCAATATTATCAAAGATAGCTGCTGTTTGTATTGAAGTGTCAATGTTTTTCTTTCAATCCTAACCAAACGATGCATTGTATACAAAAATACAATTGAATATAGTCAGCATACCTAAATGGCTGCTGACTGTAATGAAATTGTACGGTATAATTTTCTTTTAATCCTCACCAAAGAATAAATTGCGTATACAATCATAATTCCGTGTAATCACAACTATCGAAAACTTCTGCTGGCAGTAATGAGTTGGCAAATTTCTTTCGTCATCAAACTAGGCACCGAGTATATAAGTGAAATTTAGGCTTCTCAGAATTATCTAAAAAGGTTTCTGTAAAGATGATTTCACTGCAATTTTTTTTTACTCGTTACACATAACGATGCATTGCATATATAAGCAGGCTATAGGCTAAAGAGGACCACCTAAGAAGGCTTTCTAAAGGAAACAAGGCCCTCTACTGTAATTAATCGTTTCAAAACGTATCAGATGTAAAAGTAGAAGTCAGACTCACTTAAAGAGAAACATAACTTACCTGTCTATGTTAAATTCTTCTGGTTGTTCCCAGAATTCTTCGCTATAGTGTATATAATGTTCCGGTACAAGTATTTCCATACCTTTTGGAATCTTTACATGACCGTAATCTATATTTGCAGTACATATTCTGGAAACAAAACTAATAAAAAAAGAAAAAGGTCATGAATTGGTTAAGTGTAACAATAAGGTAACGTAAATTCTACTGCTATGACTAAATTTGAAATAACTTATAAAATCTACCTTACTATAATTCGAGTTAGACAAAATCATGAAATAATAAATTAAGCACTTAAGTAATAACAATCGTCAACTCTATTAATAACTCGCCAAGTTGGCAAACCTAATTATTTCCCATGTGTCCTACGCTTTGAAGTGGCTATCAGGTGCTTCATTTTATATAATGTCGCCAATAGGTCGCGATATATATTTCGTAAGTACCATATCTTAATATTTTTATTAGCTAAGCATTTTTATAATCATGAAGCTGTTATTTTTACGAGATTCGAATAATGAACATTAATGTAGAAAAATTAGCTAAATAACTTTTTCAAATAATCTTTCAAAATTGTGAAAGAAATATTCTTAACTAAAGATTAAAAAATAAGGGTAATGTAGAATATTTTACATATCGGATTCTTATTTCAAAGACAAAACCTTGCAATAAGTATCGTTTAATTTTTAATTTAAAAAACAAATACTTAAAAAAATATTTAAACTAAATGGTATAAATAACATTGCACTTCAAACTATTTTTTTAAGTAATGAGAGAGTTAAGTTTAAAAAAAAGAAAAAACTTCACTGAAGGATTTAATGAACTTCTATGAAAAAAAATAAAGTAACAAGATATGTTTGAAGATAAAAAAGAGATTTACAAGAACCTATATCAATTATAACCTTTTACGCCTATGGATAGATTTTGGAAGGTAAACTTGATGTCATAATTTTCATAAAATAGAATAATTTTTTTCTTATGAAGATAAAAATATGCCTTCTGGTAAAGAAGCTATCACATTACGTTAGCGTAGCATATTCTTTTATAAAAGAGAGCTAAAAATATGTAAAAAATGGTATACTAAGAAAAGCTCACAGGCATAATTAAATTACTTTGTCAATAACTTTTTAATAAAATTTTATTTTGAAAAATTCATAGATGTTTCATTATGTAATTTGATTAAGTTGATTACTTCGTGGCTTAAAAGTATCAGAATCTAAGATAACAAAAATACTTCTTAAGGATATCACGAGGATTTCTAAAATTAAGGGAAATAAAATACTATTTATTTAAAAGGGTTTTCCCCTCCGTTCTGCAGGGATAGTGCTAAAAAATGCCCCCCAAAAAAGATTATTTGAATATGTGATTTAATTTTTTATAGTAAAATATATTTAGATAAATCTAAAGTAACAAAGACGTATTATTATAAATTTGCATTGCAAATACTCTTAGAATAAATCTATAACATTAATTGTTTTGTTGTGTGTGTTCTAAAATAAAAGTTATTGTAATTTAATTGTAATTTTGTTTTGATATCAAACGAACTACCACTTCTGACTTGAAATAATAGCATTAATTTTAATTTACATATGAAGTCGTTAAAATTTATATTATTATTTGATAAACAAATTTAGTATTAAAATTTTAATTTTTGTATAAAGTTTCATCTATACACAAAAGCTTCAAACACACATTACCTGTTGTCAACAAAAGAAATTTTGTTTTAAAATTCCAAAATCATCTTCAATTGAATGCGTTCAATAGAAATTAAGTCTTATAACGAACATAAAATTTTGCATATAATATCACTTAGGTGGTCAAATTTCTTGTTTTGAAAAATAATATCTAATGTTATATTAAAATTTGTTGGTTCTACATTCAGAGCAGCAAATATCTTTGTAAGAAAACAAAATCAATATCAAATCAATGATAGGGTTTGAAATTCAAGATAGCTCCGTCTTCTTTTCGTTTCCCGTCCTGGGTATTGCATTTTGCTACTCGACTTTATTATGTAATTGGAATCTTTAAAAAACTTTTAAAGGTTCATTTTCCAAAATTCGAAAGAGAATACTGCGAAGAAGAGAAACTATTTCTTGTTCCATGAATATTTTTTGTAAATGTTTATTGGGCAGGAATATTGTTTTACTGATACATTAAAGTTATTTTAAACGATCCTTGTTTTGTTAAACTGTATTTAGTGGAGGATGGCACTTCATATTTTCATGCCACTCCATGTGAGAATTTGGGTGTCTAGTTAATTCTATGATCATCTTTCAATTCAAGATTTTCTTTAACTGTTACGTATGCATAGTCGTCCAAATTTGTTTTACAAAAGTTGAGACAATTTTAGTCATTTCCACATCTTTCACCAATGTTCACAAAAAATGGATCATTGATTGTTTATTAAGGTATCCATCTACGTTCGGAACCGTGATTTTAAAAAAGTACATAAATGGATAATTTTCATGATATTTAGTTTCACTCAGATTAGAATATATGCATAAAATTGTTTTAAGGACATTTTGATAAAAAAAAATTATTTAAATATAATTTTTCGGCAAAAAATTAACTTAGAATTATCTTATTACCAAATGTTCTCATTTTGTGAAAAATGGTTCTATTATAAAAATATTTTGCTTGTATATAGGTAAAACCTGTCTACAGAGGCTCAACTAGATGTTTTGAAAAATTCACAATATTTTCAGAGTTACCACCAATTGAAATAATTATTCGCGTCTTTTTCTTAAATTTGCTCCCCTCTGCTGTCGTAAAATATGAATATAAACCCACTTCTAAGTTATATATTTCAAAAATTCTAGTTGAGCCTCTGAACAGAGGTCTGAGCTATATACTGGCAAAATATTATTCAAATAGAAGCATGAAGATGTGAAGAAGAATAATTTATGCATATATTCTATTCTAAGTGACATTAAATATCGTGAAAATTATCCATTTATGCACTTTTGAAAATCACGGTTCCGAACGTAGTCGGATACCTTAAACTGTATTTAGTGGAGGATGGCACGTCATATTTCCATGCCATTCCTATGTTAGAATTTGGGTGTCTAGTTAATTCTATGTTTATCTTTCAATTCACGATATTCTTTAACTGTTACGCATGCATAGTCATCCAAATTTGTTTTACAAAAATTGAACCAATTTTAGCCATTTCCACATCTTTCACCATTGTTCACCAAAAATGGATAATTTATTGTTTATTAAGGTCATATTCTAAAGCTTCATAGAATATAGGAGAAAAACTCTTAATTTTGGACTATGATTAAGTTTACTAACTTAATTCAGGTTGACACCTGGGTCATTTTTAAGTTTAATTTTGCAAAAAAAAAGTATCATAATGTTTCGGAATTTAATTATTTTAATAAACTAAATTTCTTTAGATCAAAATTGAGTTCCTATGAAGACTCATAACATTGCTATTAATTTTAGATAGCCGTAAGAAAAATTGCGGAAATGTGGTTAAGGAATATCTTTTTACTACGGCTGTATCCTCAATTGCACCTTATTAATAGAGCACACGCCAGACTATAATCAATGTGGGAGATTGTTTCATTATTTTCTTTTAGTTTTGTAGTTATTAAATTTACCTTTAAGCTACACCATTTTCTTTTATAATAAACTCTGGGTTACTAAAAAGTATTAAATACACTGAAAGAGCTTACTTCATTGTAGGCGAATAAAATCTCATTGTTTCCAAAATAAATCGTTCTGTCAATTGAAAATTGCCCATTTTATAATAATCCAAATGTCCCTATAAGAAATTGAAACCAGATTTAAATGTTTTTTTTTTTGCAGAATATATAAAAGCGAAATATTTAGATATGCATGAAATAAGATAAAAATAATTGAAACTGAAACGTATAAATAACCGGTTAATGATTTTGTCTTTCCAAATTTGTCACTGGGGGCTGCAAAAAATTTGCCATATAGAATTCAGTATTGAAAAAGAATATTGCTAAATTTGGTATATATCTTATGCGATAATTCATTGAAAATAATTTCATTATTAAGGAAAAATTGGGCAAAGAAAGAGTTGCCCAAGGAAAATTTTAAGTATGAGAATCATGTTTTCAAAATTAATAATTATGTTTCATTATTGACAAATTTATCATTCCATTTGAAAAAATAAAAAAAAAATCCATGTTTATGAGTTTTGCTTATATTTTGCTCTACGAGTTTTGCATGGTTTTACATGTGCTTTCAGATTTTGTTGGATGTAATTCGATGCAAAAACTCAAAATACGTGTTTTTTTACCTTCTTTTTCATAGCATATAATAAACTTTTAAAGCGTTTTTTGAATTAAATTTAATTTATAACAAGAATTTTTAACGTTATTTTTTTATTTGAAAAAGGTTTCAAAGAATCCTTTGGAATTTTTAATGAGTCTTTTGTATCAATATGCTTTACACACATGCTCAATATACTACACAATTATCACATACTTTTACGGTGGATTATATTTAAAGGCCAAAGTAAATGACAAGCAGGTTCTTTCAATTTATCCTGAAATTATCCAATAATTACAGCAAATTTAACTAACGTAAAACATATAAAAAAGGAAAACTGTCAATAATAAACAATAACACGAATGCAATTTTCCCATGGCAATATATTTTTATCACAAAACTTCTTGAGGTTAATGAACTCAGAGGGCTGCAATTCTTAAGCGTCGTAATTGTATATATACTCGTAATTTTACTTCCAAATAAATATTTAAAAGTTATAAATAGGAACTTAGAGATATCTTAGATTTAATATAAAATAGTATAATTCTTAAAGATTTCTCGTTAGCATAAGTCAAATTTCCCAAATAAAGGATTAAAAAAAAGTTATTCCTTATTACTTCTTTTTCAATCAATGAATCTATTTCTTCATGAATTTTCTGTTGTAGATCTGTGTATTTAGCCAGGAAATGAAATGCATAGGCCAGGCTTGAACTTGTGGTTTCGTAACTGTGAAAAAAATTGGAGCATTTATTATCCTCAGAAAACAAATACTACTTTTTATTAAACAAAAATGTACAATTTTTAAAAAAATATTTATGTTTTTTGACAAATTCTTTTAAGACTTATAGGTATTATAATATAAACTTGTATACATGTATTATAATATCATAATAATTTATTTGTGGCATATTCAAGATTTTTTAATAGTTACTTTATCTCAAAATATTTTTATTTTTCAGTAAAATCATGTTTATAAGTAGCAAAAAAATATAATTTTATAATAATAAGATCTTTTTTTTCTGTCAACATAAAGTTGCATAAACTGATGTGCTTCCGGTTAAAATATTTTTTTTCGCATTGCACATTGCATAAATCGCATTCACATTGCATAAATCGATTCGAAGTTAGAATTTCAATTTTTCTCCCTTTATTAATTATTGTTATATTATTTTATTCAAAATTGAATTTCTGAAAATGCATGATTACAGCTAGATAAAAGGAAAAATGCAGTTACTTCTAATATCGAATTGTTCTTACAATAAGATATAAAATATAAGAAAATTAAATAATTTTGTGTGATATATAAACAACTACACTTTTAGAGTATGAGCTCCTGAAATATTATTTTATTTTTTATTTCACTAAATTCAAATTTCATAACTATGTTTGGAGGCTTTTCTACTGAAATCATACTGCAGACGGAAGTTATTTAATTCACACTATATAACTATTCCTACTTTAAGCATGCATTGATTATATGTTTTGTTAAAGATCATTTAAAGTTAGTCCCTTTAACATATACATACCATTTAAATTCAGTATATGCAGTAGTAAATATACACATGCATACATATACATATATAGACACATACATATATATATATATATATATATATATATATATATATATATATATATATATATATATATATAGAATAATCTACATTAATTCATCGTAAAACCATTAATAATTGTCAGACTCAAGATTAATTTCGAAGGTATCTTAGTAACAAATTCAAATGCTGTGAAATATATTAACATACATAAATTTATATTCTCATTTTCCATTAAGAATTTTTCTCTCTAAACGAAATATTTAAGTTCATAATTTATTAAGGTACATTTTATATTAATTGTTTAAACATAGAATGTCACAATTGAGTAAATGTTCCATAGTGCATTTTTTCTTAAAATAAGAATTTCAACTATTTTACTTTCTGATTGAATTGGGTTTTGTCTAAGCGATATAATAGCAATTTTCAGCGAAAATGAGAAAATTATATAAATTAGGGAATCTTGCTGTATGTTCAATCCTCCTCCACCGTTTTAATCTTCGTACAAAAAATTGGATGTTCCCCAGTCTCCACACATTTCGCGATCTTTAATTTGCAAGTTTGTATTAAATACAGACTGATGCCAAATTTGACCGACAAATTCAGAGGGGTAACAGTAGGTAGCATGGGGACCACAAATCATCATAGAACATGGGGTCGCAAATCACGTTTAGACGGTGTAATTCACAAAAACACTTAGGAAGTGTGTGATGTTGAGCGGAATGAAATGGAGCAATAAGACATAAAGAATACATTTACTACACGTAAAGCACGTTTACATTAAGAACAATTCATCACAGTTTGAGGTTAGAAATGCAAAGACAAGTGATTCTCACATGGATTGTTCGAAGTTGCGGCCACGTAGGACATAGCACTGCCGACACCAAAGGGCAAAGGGTTGCGGTACACGTTGAAACAATTTCGGTATGCTGGCAATGCCAACTGAAGTGATGAGTATCCGTAACGTGAGATCCTCCACTGTTGCCATCCACGTCTTATGCACAAGTAATTTCAGGTAGCACCAGAAGAAGAAATCCATGGAATTGAGATCTGGAGAGCGTGGAAGCCAGACTTTAGATTCACAACGTCCACTCTATCTCCTAGGATATCTAACATAGAGGTGGTTTTGTTCCCAACCAAACAATGTGCTGGTGCAGTAACCCCACCTCCTGGACCTTAATGGTTGGTATTCCGTGCAGCCACTCCGAAAGAACGTGTTGTATGAATCAAGGTCATTTGCGCCATTGAGGCACTCGGGCAGAATATGTATATCCCGAGATTCGTTTGACCACACCTCTGGCCTCCCTCATTGTCCTTCCAAAGGTTATTATTATCTGCATTTTCACAGACTAAATGTGGTTTACGATCCCATGTTCTATGTTGATTTGTCGTCTCCATGCCACGTACTATAACTCCTCTGAAATTGTAGGTAGAATTCGACAAGACCCTGTAGTTTTACTTTCTTTTTAAATAAAAACTAAAACTGGATACTTATATGTTGAGAAAATATAGAAAAAAATGTTCTTGCTCACAAGAGAGAGATTTACGTGTAGATATTAGTACGGCTTAAAAATCAGATACTTGTTTCATATTTCAGATTATATTATTACGACTTGTTAGATCTATATATTACTTTTTTATTTAATACAAAAATGCTATGGGATAGTTTATTATTAAGTATTTAATTATTCTTTAAATATTTGAATTGATGAATTTTAAATTTTAAAATCACAATATGAAATTAGCGAAAAATATCGGTTATGTATGAAGTAATCGTTCAGGGATTTATTTCAAGTATGGTTGGCATTAATAACTTTTTGGTTAATTTTAAATTCGCGAACATTTTAAAATTCTTGAAATAATTTTAAAGAAGAAACTGAGAATAACGGAGTTAATGATAATTTCAAGTAAATTCGATTAATAAATAGATTACTGAATAATGCTTACAGTTATTTAAGCCAAAGTTCATAAAATGTGAATTTGACTTTTAATTATAAAAATGAGTTTCTTCATTTTTTTCTCATTCTCATGGTGTTTAAATTATATCATCATTTAAGCGTAAAATAAAATTTCAGAAAAAGCTATTTTCAATTTTAAATCGATTTTTGAGAGTAAGTTTTCATATGTAAAATATACCTGTTACGGCCAACGCCCGAAATCGGCCAATTTGCGTTCTGGCCAACGTTGCTGTAAAACTACTGGCCAATGTCCGATATTTTCTTGATTTCGGACTTTAGCCCGCCAATTCACGAAGTGGCTTGTGATGATTGGCCAAAGTACAAAGGAAGAATCAAGAGCTGATTGTTTCATACATTGTTAAAAATGAAGCATTTAAAATTAAGTAGTTTCAGTGAGTACTTCAGTGAGGTTTTTTTAATTACAATTATTTTAAAAACGAGTTCAAATATAAGTGACACCTCTGAGTTAAAAATAAGCTTGTAATATATAAAAATATGATCTCACGTAATTCTGTTCTCATATTAAATCCGCAATAGAAACTATTCAGTGAACGTATACGCTGTAACAATGTGATAATATGAATAATATTTGATTTGCGCCCTTTAAAATGTCGAATAATATCTTGATCAAATGCTGAGCGTGTCGTGTATGAATACAAAGACAAACTGAGTACTCAATTTATCAACTAACTTTCCAAAAGACAAAGTGTGCTCCTTTGTCTTTTTCTGTTCCATGGACCTAATGTTAAAGATCTACTAAAAATTTCAACTGAAAGCATTCAAATATTTTTTTTATTTCTGATGGTCAAGATTACAAAAGACCACTACACAACAAGGGGGAGCAAAAGCAAAAACAGACTAAACAAACAAAGTAGGAAACAATAACGTATCCAGAAAAGGCTATGAACCCAATAAGTTTCAAGCTTGCCAACAAACATCGAACAAAGAGGAGCCCTTTAGTGCTGGGCAGCGGCAAAGATGGTCAGCATCCATGTCCTCCCAAATATCACATAGAATGCAGTTCAACGTGAATTTGATGAATATGTTTGAGGAGACAGACGTATCCAGTAGCTAGACGAAACTCAACAACTGCTTTACGCCTTGGCTACATGGGAAGATCTTTAAGATTATTCCGCCAGATTTTATTGAAATATTTCCCTGTGTAATTGAAGTGAATTGAAATCATTCATCTTTTTCTTTATAAAACTCTTAACACTAGTAAAATGGACAGCTTTCCCTGTTGCCTGTTGAATGGAAACTCCCTTCTCTGCTAGCGATCTACTACAAGATGAATTCCTAAGAGCATTCATACAGACTCTGCAGCAGTTTTTACAGTCAAGAATGTTAAAGGAGGTACGAGTACAATTTGAGTTCATAACAAAAATCACCGCTTTTGGATCAAAGAAGACAGCAGCCCTAGTAACGCTATTCAGATGACAATGTAACTGGGCAAGATCTATTTGAAGGGCAGCAACCTCACCATCAAAGGCCTTTGCGAATTTACCAGTAGCATTCCCGTATAGAAGTATAAATACGAGGAATACATACTCATAATTAAGTCGCTGAGTCGAAGGTCCTACAGCAAGAAGAACAAAATCGAAGTGTCGAATAACTGTTGGCAGGAAAGTGGCACTCTCCTTTCTACAACATACACGCAGCACTCTTCGAAAGTGACAGATATGGCGCTTACCAGTCAACCTACCATTATCATGTAAGGTTTTGGTCAAGGATTCCCAACCACTTCGTAAAATGACCAGCGAAAGTAGAATATACAGTATTAATTGCAAATCAGACTTTGATTAAAACGCGATTAGGCCAAGCAATTTGTGAACTAGCCAAACTTCGAGATTTGACCTAACATAACCTTACTTACCCCGCTAAAAGTACTACTAAAGCATTTGCTTTGATTTCCCAATCATTCAATACTTGTTTCTTCCTTGAAAATTTTGATGCCTCTAAAATAATGAACAATTAAGTTTATTTCATTTATTTCTTATAAAGTTAAAAATTAAAAAATGGTATAAATTCGATCTCAAAACATTTCTATATATTACCAGATGGATTTCCATCTTCATCTATTTCTTTCTTCTCAAAAGCAGCATTCTCAATAGATGAATCCATCAAGAGTTGTAAAAGATCGGGTTTCCTACACTTTATTGATAAAAATATTACTTTTATTACACATTTACTTAGCCAGTAGACTCAAATTAGTATCAGCCACAGATGAATCTATTAACTATTGTTAAGTATATATATATATATATAACTAGATCTCTTTTAATCTTTAAAAACATTACTTTTGCCGAATATTTATTCATACAAATCAAACAGTAAATTGTACTTACGTTTAAGGAAAAAGATATATTTTTCAATTTGAGGGCATTGGAAAATAAACTTTAAACCTTTTGCGCTTCTAATACAATATAAATTTTTACTCTAAATAAATTAGGAGTAGAGTAGTTTAGAAAACCGAAATCGGATACTGGCATGTATTAATTAAAAGTAAAAGTTTTTTACTTAAATTGCAATTTTTAACACTGTAAATTACAGAATAAAAGTAACACTTTCGGAAATTATACTCATTTTATAATTGTACACTCATAATACTAAATAAATAAATATTTTAATGAAAGATTTTCTAAAAGTAATTAAACAAATTATTGATTAAAATGCGCAAGATTTTTTAAGCTTTTCTCAGGTTAATACCTAAAGGAATTTTTTTAATTAAACTACTCAATTTTTTTAAAAAAATAATTTGAATAAAACAAGGATAATGTTGGGAAAACTACACGTAAAAAATTCATAACCAGTCATTTTTTAACGAAAAAAACATTCCTTAAAATTAATTTTTAACATTACGCAGATAGGAAAAAAGCCTAAGTGACCCACTTTAACTTATTTCGAATATTAAAGAAAACGTATCATTTAAGAGTAAATATCTTTGACAATGCTTTCATTTATGGATCTTTCAGATTTAAATTTTTCAGCAGTTATGATAAAACTTTTTAAAAATATAAATATTTGAGCTTCGATTCGACATTATGATAGTTGATTTTTATTCATTTATTTATCACAATTTTATAGACATTACATATAGCCATCTGTTTTTGAATCTACACTGTTAATAATTTTCAGTTTTAAAAAAATGTAAATTATTCTTAGAATTTGGTTCTAATATTAATTCATTTTCAAAATATATATATATATATAAATTAACAACATAGACATCCCATATACATATAACTTCAATTTTCTTTTAAAAAGAATATTTATTTATTTGTAATATTTATCTTTCCGAAAATTTTATAAGTATTTCTTATTAATGAAATTTATAAAAATTTAACAATAAAATATTGAAGAAAAGTTAAACATCGAAACTTTTTTAACGCTCAGGACTGCATTAAAAATCAAAGATGTCATTATAACGCATCTTTTCTTGTATTTTATCATTCATGATTTATCGATTTGTTGATGAAACTGTTTTATCAAATTTCCCCTTTTTACTCTTTCACAAATATTATTTGTAAATCCTGAAAGAAATTGATAACTTTTCTAAATTTCCTAATGTTGTATTTGTGAAAATGAATCCTCTCTTTAGAGAATATGGTAAAATTCTTTATAAAATCTGTGTTATTTTAATTATTTTCTAAGTTGTAAATTTCTTGAAATTAATACAGATATTTATCTTTAAAAATTTATCATTCGTCCTTGTTAATACTTACACTAGGATCCTTTCTTCTCTGTTTTATTATTCCGTCTAATACGTTTGTTATTTTGAGAGGAGGAATATATCCTTTATTTCTTATGAACATTCTTAAGAAGTTGATAGCCATTGCTATAAAACCCAATTCAGGAAAACAGCCTAATCGATAAGAAATTAATATTAATGAGATCAAACTACTTATATATATAGTTATACCGATACATCTGAATTTTCAAAGCAAATCGAGGGAAAAAACGGTACTTTTCCGTTAGCCGGACGCAAATGTCGCCATTTGTGAACCAAACGTCTCATGGCAAGTCGTCAAGCGAAGCGAATGACAAAACAGTCGACGGAATAAAAGTCGAAAACGTTTAACTATTAACAGATATTAGTTAATAGTAAGCAAAAAAAGTTCAACTACAAAGACATATTATTTAATAGTAAGAAACTATAGTTCAAGAATAAACAAATATTAATAAATTGTACACAAAACTGTTTTACCCAAAAATAATGCTTAAAATTATTGTTTTTTCCAGAATACGGTGATGTCTTTGAGAATTTGCTCAAATGGATCGTTTACTTCTCGTCCCCTCATAAACTCAGTGAAAAATTTTCATCATTTTTCAAACTAAAAACTAAGATGAAAGAAAGGAAAACGTGCTTTGTTTTGAATTAATTTAGAGAATAAAGCACATGGTCAATAACGAACTTTCCCCTTATGGTTGAAAGAAATTTGGTGAAATTCTACATTATTTGGCGAATTTTCGCTTGCGCCAAGCTAACGGAAAAGTACCAAAATAATAATTAATAACATAATATATTCGTTACTGTGCATAGTGTAATAAAGTAACAGATTAATATAATTTCAGATTAGAGTTGCTAACAGTAGTTTCCTATATTAAAATTTTTTAAGTTGTATTTGGGAATTTTTGTGAAAGTAATTTATTTATTTATCCATAGTCTAAGACAACTCCATATAAAAAATCGGGGACACCGACAATAAATAATATGTAATTGGTGTAAGTTGGTGTACTTCCACTCACTAAAATTACGAGTCAAGAATTAAATTTAGAGGCATATCAATAGTTAGAGGGTTTGGCTTACTCGGTAATCCTTTGTTTTTCCTTTAAATATGAAAAAACAATAATAAAATATCCCTCTTACAATTTATCAGTTTCATAAAAAACAAAGATTATTCATACATATATTTTAGTAATAAATCCCAAATGGTTCATAAGAGTATATTATTTAATTAAAAAACAAAATTTAAAAATATTAGAACACTGCCAACTACTGCTATGAAATGTAATTCCTAACTACATTTGTTATCGAGCAGTAAAAGAAAAACTATAAAACTAATTGGTACCTTTTCCTATCAAACAACATAATTTCATTTACTGCATCAAACTTCGATAAATTTTATAACACTTAATGTTAAAATATATTTATTTATTATACGATATTTTTAAAGATCTGTTTCAAAATTCATGATTTTTATTTTTAATCACCAATGATTAATTTTGCTGTATGTACCAATAAGTAATCTTAACTGATTTCTTTTTTCAAAGCCATATCACACAAATTTTAAAGGCATCAAACTTTATTTCCACTTGCTGAGTTTCTGTATAATCATTCAATCAGCCAGTCAATCAGAAAGTCAGTTAATTAATTATTTAATCAGTCAGTTAATCAAGGAATAAAAATCAAAGAATTAAGTCAAATAAATTTATTTCCGATTTCTTTACTGTCTTAAAGTACAACTCCTTAAGTTAAATTAGTACAACATCCGTAAAAAAATAATATCTGCATGTAGACATCTCTATTCCATCACTTAGTTAATAAATAAGTCAGTAAGCTAATCAGGCCTGCATTCAGGCAGTCAGTTAATATACCTGAATTTGTTGGAAGGCTGAACCCCTGCATATTTTTATTCGCTCTCAAAGAATCTGGCTTCTTGTCCGTCTTCATAATTTATAAAATTATTGATAATGTCACTGTCATTGTAAATTTCGTCTCCAATCAAGCGCGGTATGCTGGAGCGTTCAGAGAAAGGAAACTGAATGCGCATTGTTGGGAGACTGTTTATAACAAATGAACAGAGCGTCTTGAAGTGTCTACATTTCAGTGGCGTAACATACACCCCAGCATCACGGGGAGGGTGGAGCAAGACTATGGGGGCCCAAGGCCTGATTTACGCTAAATACGTATTTACCCAATTTATAAAATAATACATGCAAAACTTGACTTTCAAGGTGGGATGCGGTTCCTAATATTCTCCGTTACATCACTGGGAAATAGATAGAAAACATTACAGTGGAGCCAAAGCCATTGAGTCCTGTCACGGAAGGGGGGGGGCAGAATTCTAGGAGCACGAGGCTTGACTAACGCTAAATACGTATTTACCCAATTTATAAAATATTAAAGGCAAAACCTGACATTCAGGAGGGAGGGGGTCCTAACATTATTTGTTACGCCACTAGAAAAGAGATAGAAAACATTACAGTGGCGCGAAAGTCATTGAAACTCATACACCGCATAAAAAATAATATCGCACATAAAAAGTCGCACAAAAAAGAAATCGCATGAAAAAAGACCGCACAAAAACAGGTTCGACTGTATATATATGTATATATATATATATACGTATATACGTATATAGAGAGAGAGAGATCATATATATATATATATATATATACGTATATATAATACGTATAGAGATCATGAATCGTTTGGATTAACATGGCATTGGTAGATGTTATGAGCAAAATATGGATGTGGTAATTGATATATTAAATATGAAAAGTCATGCTATAAGATATGGATTGTATTCTTGATGGGATACTCTTTGGTGAGTTTTTAATGATTTACGCTATTCATTTGTGAATAAACTGTGTTTTTAATTTGAACAGTCGGTTTTTTAGAAATTTTTAATTTGAACTTTCGGATTTTTTAGTTTGAACTTTCGGATTTTTTAGTTTGAACTTTCAGATTTTTTAGTTTGAACTTTCGGATTTTTAGTTTGAACTTTCGGATTTTTTAGTTTGAACTTTCGGATTTTTTAGTTTGAACTTTCGGATTTTTTAGTTTGAACTTTCGGATTTTTTAGTTTGAACTTTCGGATTTTTTAGTTTGAACTTTTTGATTTTAGATATTTATTAATTTGAACTTTCGGATCTCAAATATTTTTTTTTTTAATTTGAACTTGCGGATCTCAAATATTTTTATGCATATACAACTATTTTTTATACCTATACAACTATTTTAAAGATGGGTACATCATCTTGGGTGTTTTATGGTTCAATTATATTATGCACTAAATTGTTTTTAAATTTTAATATTTTAATGTTGTAATATCTTTCAGAATGCGATGGCGAATAGTTTAATTTTTCAAGTATAATGGTTTAATTTTAACTTTTTAATTTTTCAAGTATAATGGTTTAATTTTAACCTTTTGATTTTTAATTTTTAAAATTTTTTTTGAAATTTGGATATTTTCCAATTAACTTATCAAGTTGCAATAGGGGAAAGGTTGGCGCCATCAAACTAGTTTAACCCCACTTATCGGTCCTAAGTTCGAGATTGCACTTGGATATTTTATAAATTTTTATTTTATTTTATAATTTTTTAATTTTGTTTGAAAACGTTGGAATTTTATCTTTTAAATTCGCCATTGATATTTTGAAATGGGATTTAGTATGATAAGATTCATATATTTCAATTTTTCAATTGATAATTGTGATTGATTTTATATATTTAAATATACATATATATATATATGTGTGTGTGCGTGTGCGTGTGTGTCTACGTGTGTGTGTAATAATTCCCTCTAGTATCCTTTTTGTTTAGTCTTTGTACTAATATATAAACAAACTATATTAGTTTGGTTTAAAACTTACACTGTAATCTTAATCGTATTCGGTTAGTCTGAAATCCTTGTCCCGCCCATTCTATCCAATCAAAACTACTCTTACATAATTATCACGTGCTTCCCACTGCCGGTATAAAAGCAAAAATCTTGTGTGATCGCTATCTTTGTCTTTGTGTTGTGTCCGTCAAGATGTCGCTTCTGTTATATGTGTCTGTTTTCGTGTTCTTTACAAATAGATGTGAAATATAAAAGTGATTGACCAGCTACGCTATGTGTGTGTAAATAAATCAGTTGAAAATTAATTCTGAGAAGACGTTTTCACTAAACCAGATATGACAACAATCCAAACCAACCAACACCGACCAACGCTACTGCAATACTCTACATATATATACATGTCGCAGGAAAATGATGAAATTAGGGATATTATTAAATCCCTAAGGGAGAAAATCAATTCACGCAAGATGTTAAAATAACGTTTTCTCGATGTAAATATGTAAATTGATCAAATCCCCGAACTGTTTTAGGGAAATGATGAAACGTACAAGTCAGCATTTGTCAGCAGCGCTTGTTACCACTCCCTTTTACCTCCCCCTCCCCTCTCTCTTCGTCCGAAACAGGCAGCGCCGGGTTTCTGACGAGTCGAACCAAAACAAATTTACTTAATTATAATTTTTTAGTTTTATTTCGTTATATTCTTTGTATTAGTATCTTTCGATTCATATATCACTTCTGTATGCCTGAAAATTAGAAATTGAATAAAACTTCAATTGAAAAATGTAAACAAATTAGAGAATTAAACCACACCCTCTTTATAGATAAAAAAAAGCTTTTTAATAATAAAAAAAGCTGTTTTAAAAAGAAAAATAATAACTAAAAAAAAGGTGATAAAAAAACCAGGATATTTCTGAACTATGCATAATTAATTATAAACTAATTAATGCATAGTTTTTTAAAAATGCTTGAAATTCTACCACAAATATCCTTTTCTTAAAAAAATACCAGCTTTATTATCTAATTATATTGTTAATTAATTTCGGATAAATAATTTGTAATTCAATGATTATTGTTGTATTAATTACTCTAATTTTAATAATTATCTATATTCGCTAAATAAACACTTTGAAACTCGTGACAATATTATTTAATCATTTCACTGAAATAGGTTAGGGATTTGACCAAATCACTTACTTTCCTTAGGGAAGTCACCATATACAATTCTTATTTTAACATTTTGAGTGGATTCATCATCTCCCTTTGGAATTTGATGAAATCCCTAATTTAATCATTTCCTTGCAACATATGAATCTATATAAAGAGTGTTTTTTTTCCAGGTATAGAAGTTTAAGTTGGCATTACTTTCCAAGATGGCGACCGATTTAACAGCTGTCAAGTGATTTATTCTCAGTTTGGTTTGGTAATTCACCAAACGATCATCAAGCAAGGCGTAGATTCGTCGAATGGGCCCAAAACGAGATTGCCGTTGTTCCCGATTTTCATAAGCGAATTTTGTTTAGCGATGAAGTGCACTTCTGGTTGAATGGCTACGTCAACAAACAAAACTGCCGCATTTGGAGTGAAGCTAATCCACAAGTGTATGTCGAAACACCGTTACATCCAAAAAACTGACTGTTTGGTGCGCTTTATGGGCTGGTGGAATCATTGGTCCGTACTTCTTCAAAAACGATGAAAGCCACAACGTTACAGTAAATGGTGATTGGTATAGAGCCATGATTACTAACTTTTTCATTCCTGAATTGAATAATCAGGATGTCCAGGAGCTGTGGTTCCAAGAAGACGGCGCAACATGTCACACAGCTCGTACCACAATCGATTTATTAAAAGACACGTTTGGTGACCACCTAATTTCACGTTTTGGACCTGTGAATTGGCCTCCAAGATCTTGTGATTAACACCGCTAGACTATTTTCTGTGGGGCTATGTAAAGTCATTGGTCTATGCGGATAAGCCACAAACGCTTGACCATTTGGAAGACAACATTTGCCGTGTTATTGCTGATATACACTGGTGTGCAAAAATTAAGGACGAAGTCGAAAAATTAGCATATCAGCTGAACGAAGAGGCAGAGCGGACAGAAAGACCAATCAGGTGATTAAGTATGGTGATGTACGGTAGCACATGCTTAGATATGCAGGTAGACGTAATGGGGGAGTGTCTGAGTAGTATAAAGCATGTTGTCGGTGTAAGATCAGTATTTCTGGCAAAGAGATTACACGCCGTATAGCAGTTAAAATCACACCGAGTTGCTGCCTCAGCGAGAAATGGCGAATAATCAATCTGTTAGACGACATCTGGATGCTTTTACACGAGGTCGAATCATTGGGAGAAGTTGGAGGAAGGCCGCAGTGTGACAAGCGTGGCTGCAGAGTTCGGAATTGCTCACAGCATCGTTTCACGACTTTGGAGACAATTTCAAACTACAGGAACAGCTATCCGGGGTTTTAGTAGTGGTCGTTCACGAGGAACGACACCCGCAGATGAGCGGTACATTGTCTTACAGGCCAGAAGAAACAGGCGGCAGACAGCGGGAGAAATCGCTAGACACACGACACAGGCGACTGGACGACCGATAATGCGTTTTACCGTGGCCAGAAAATGCACGGTTGTGGTCTGTTTGCACGACACCCTGTACGGTGTGTACCTTTAACAACTGCCCATCGGAGAAGGCGTTCACTGTTGTGCCGGGAACACCGGAATTGGAGAGACAATGAATGGGGACGAGTACTCTTTACAGATGAGAGCAGATTCAGTTTGAGTAGCGATTCTCATCGCATACTCATCTGGAGAGAGCGGGGAAGCCGCAATCATCCCTCGAACATCATTGAAAGGGACAGGTATGGAGGTCGCGGTGTTCTCGTTTGGGGAGGCATCATGCTTGGTAGTCGTACAGACCTTCACATCTTCGACGCAGGTTCAGTCAACGGAACCCGTTATTGTAACGAGATTCTTCTTCCATATGTGCGTCTTTTTAGAGGCACTATGGGTCTGCAGTTCCTTTCATGGACGACAATGCACCATGTCATCGCACAGTAGCTGCCGAACAGCTCTTAGAGAGTGACAATATTGAACGTATGGATTGGCCGGCACGATCTCGGATCTCAATCCCATCGAGCATGTATGGGATTTTCTAGGCAGACGCTTAACAGCTCGTACCTTACCACCAGTAACGATTCGAGAGCTTCGATTGGTGCTGCAAGACGAATGGGCAGCAATGCCTCAACAACTCATTAACACCCTCATTCTCAGCATAGGCAGACGCTGTGAAAACTGCCTAGCAGTCAGGGAGATCATATCCCCCTACTAAAGACGGATGTTTCTTGCTGGACACTCATCACAGGGATGTTTCGGCCTTCAGTCGCATTGCGCTGCATGCTACTTTTCAATCAAGCTTCTTTTTATCCCTCTGATTTCTCTTTTAGTAAGTGTTGCTTACATATTACACATGTCCTTACGTATTGGGGATCTTACAGTATTAAATGTGTTGATTTGGAAAGCTTTTTTACAAAGTTATATTGAAAAAACCATCTCGTCCTTAATTTTTGCACACCAGTGTATATATATATAGAGAGAGAGATTTATATTTTGATTTTATATTGTACTTTCCGTGTTTAATTAGTTTTGTTTTCAAATTCTGTAAATTATTTTGACTTAAGAAAAGGGTTTTATCAGCTGTTCCGGTTAACGAATGTAACTTTCTTTCTTGTACACTTAATATGTGAAAACGGAACAAATTTACTGTAAAATCAGGCGTGTAACGCGCACTTTTAACACAAAACATAAAATCGAAACTTAGGGTAACGCGTTATAAGCTGTTTATAATAGTGATAGCTTCAAAAATAAAAAATAAAATGTGCATAAAAAATCTTAGACTTCAACAAAGATCGGTATATTGTTAGAAATGCCATACCTTATCAACGTAATGCAGTGCTTCTCAAAATTGCAATACTTGCGACCCAACAATCATAATTTTCATCGCACCCCCCTTCTTTACAATAACAGTGTATTAAGTGCCACCGGTGTATATAATTGGCTCGCTCACCCAAAGCGTTGATTGCGCCGGACGTATGTATACGTCTTTCCGAAGTACGATCTCTTCTATGCGCATTGATATACATAAAACTACTCTGAAGGCATTGGATTACAACAAAATGACCTGGACTGTAATCCCGAGGGATTTACTTATTTATTCCTCTTCTTCCCCCATCCCCTCAATACATGACATACGCGTGTCTAAGTGAAAAACGGTGGCATGGGAGAGCGAATCGAGTGATTTCCTATCGCCAGTTAAAGGATTAATTATAAACCTTAAAAAATATCAAGATAAGTGTTAATTTTTGTATATAACTGTATGACAAACCCATGAGATCGCTGGTAATTATTAAACTTGTTCTTATAGAATTGTTAAATTAATTATAAAACATATTGTGCAGTACTGATACATTTATAAGTTTATTATATCAATGTAATTGTGCATTTTATTTTGTCAGAATGTACTTGTTTGTTTACTTTCAAAAAAATTCATATACTTTTTTTAAAAAAAAAAATTGGGGTTACCACTTTCTAATAAGCTCGTACCCCTTACCAGAGTTATCACGCCCCCAAAGAAGGGCGCGTCACACAGTTTGAGAAACGCTGACTTAAGGCTACACAGTACCCTAAAAATTTCATTTTTACCGAAAAAAAATTTTTTGCATGTTTTGGTGGCCCATATCATTGAGATGCTTGCCACGAAATTTGAGATCTGTTAGCAAATTAGTTTTTAAGATATTTGAAGTTATATAAGCTATGGTTTTGGTTTCGGTTTCCTTTTAAAGCATTTTTTCACATTTAAGTTGAATTAATTAAAAATATTTTTGAGCTTTTAGTTTGAAATGGTTATTAATTCCAATTTTCATTACTAAAATCATTTCGGCTTGATTATGTTTTGAGTTTTTTGAGTTCCCATAATTAATATATAAAGATTAATTTCATGGCCAATTTTTGCTTTAAAAATAATTTATATAACTTAAAAGCTTTATCATTAATTTTTTTTCCTATAGAGAAAATACCATGGCAAATGAGTTCTCGGTTTCTGTGAGAAACAATATTTCGAAGAGATGGAATACTACTGAAAATGATGTATCTAAAAATCAGTCCTCAGCTAATTCTGCACTTAGACTTCCGAATACAAGTATTCTGAATTCAAATGCTGCAGATATAACTGAATATTTCCTTGATGTGTGTATATATACCAAACTACATTATACTAAACATGTTGTAGTACTATAGTTCAGTATTTTAAAGTCGTACGACAAGAGCTAAGACTTCCTCAACTGCCCTAATTTAAAACTGAAAAAAATTTAGTTTTATGAGCAAACCTGACTATTTTTAGCTTAAGTTAGTATCATTATTATTTTGTACATAAATGCTTCGTGTTTCAAAACTTTTGTGAAGTATTAGGTTAAGATAAAGCTGAATAAAAACTGACGTCTTAACAAATGCTATCAATATTATGCAAAACTATTTTTTGAATTAAAAATATAATTTTCAATCATATTTAGTAAAAATAGTGTTTTAATGTAGAAAATACATTGGAAAATAACATATTAAAAAATTAGAGTTTTACGGGCATTATAAGTTTTTGTTTTATGACTTTACAAACTTTAAATGCGTTTTTCTCAGACTTTTAATTTTGAAGGTATAAGTGTTTTCTAACCCCTAAGGCTTTTTTTTTCCTGTTCAAGATAGAGCCTTGAGTTTTTTTGTATACACTCCCAAATGTATGTTCTATAAAAGTTAGTATGGATTTAGGGCTGTAAGAACTCTAGTTATTTTTCTAAAAAATGCTAAATTCATATTTTAAAAATTTTCGTGTTTTTTCCAGGTTTTTCTAGAAAAATAATTATTAAAAATCAACAAGGAAATAGATTTTCAAATCCATACTAAATATTATTTGTAATAATCTAAGAATCATAAATAACTACAAATTACTAAAAATTTTAAAAATTGAGTATTTTATAAGAGTTTGAAAAAACTTTAAAAATTCCTAATTTTTTTAAATTGTAAAATAATGGCTGGTCAAACTGACTTTTTGCTTACAGAATCAGCTTAATAATATAATCTAAATATAAAACATTAATTATTTTTACTGTAACTGTCTCCAAAATTTTTTTTTGAAAAATGGTACCGTGTAGCCTTAAAGCGTTGTTTTTCGTGAAATATACATATTTTTTTCAAAATCTAGGGATAATACCTCGAACAAATGGCTTTAAAACATAATAGCATTGATAACGTACATTGCACGTTCCTTCGTAATAAAGGGGGTACGCGTTATACGGCTAATATACCGCAAAATATAAAAATACAGCTTGAAAATATAGGTGCACGTTCTACACCAGTGCGTGTTACACGCTGGATTTTACGGTAAATCTTTAAGGGAAGGAAAAAATCACTTACGTCCGAAGAAAATAATTTTTGATGTAAATGATAAATCAAATATAATTCTCGCACTTGTCAGCAACGGATCCTTAGGATCATTTACGGAATCAACATCCATTGCAAACGCTTGAGCACAAATTATATCTAATGTTAGTCTTTGCAGCACTTCCAGTATATTAATAACTTCTCCTCTTTGGCACTCCTTTTCTAAAACAGACAATGCCTTGTCACAGACTTGATTTACAGCTGGAATCATCTGTAAAAAAAAAGCATTACAAATTTCATTAATTAATGGACATTCGAATGAAAATTTTGAACGTTTTCAATAAAGAAATTTCAAAATATTTAAGATTATGCTTTTTTTATTTATAAAGTACATAAAATTGCAAATAAGTTTTAAAAATTAAAGAATGGTATATTATAATTTAATCGCTTATCAAAGTTATTGAAATTCTGACAAATCATTTTGCACATTTATCTTATCGACGTACTTGCACACAGGGTTAAAAAAGTTTATATTAATATATTTTGATATTGATTATATATATAAATAATCTTTTCTTCCTCTTTCGGTTTTAAAAAGGAATTATTAAATGGTAAAACTTTCTTCTGAATTTGCATTTGGTGAGATGTTTAGGTTTTTGACGTTTATACTTTCACACAACAATGCCAGAATACTTGAAATTACTAAGCATCGAGAATTTGTTTCGCTTCAGGAAAAATATCCTACTTATAAAGGGTGTTTTTTTTAGAGGTATAGAACTTTAAATTGCAATAAAACAACGATGTATTATTCGATTGACATGAATTTTTTTATTCGAAAGATAATCTTGTAGCATTACATTTTAAATATGATTTCTGGCATACGACTGCCACGACTGGCTCGGATGTAGTCCAATCTGGACGTCCAATATTCGATGACTTTTTCCAACATTTGTGGCCGTATATCGGCAATAACACGGCGAATGTTGTCTTCCAAATGGTCAAGCATTTGTGGCTTATCCGCATAGACCAATGACTTTACATAGCCCCACAGAAAATAGTCTAGCGGTGTTAAATCACAACATCTTGGAGGCCAATTCACAGGTCCAAAACGTGAAATTAGGCAGTCACCAAACGTGTCTTTCAATAAATCGATTGTGGCACGAGCTGTGTGACATGTTGCGCCGTCTTGTTGGAACCACAGCTCCTGGACATCATGATTGTTCAATTCAGGAATGAAAAAGTTAGTAATCGTGGCTCTATACCGATCACCATTGACTTTAACGTTGTGGACTTCATCGTTTTTGAAGAAGGATTACACCAGCCCATAAAGCGCGCCAAACAGTCAAATTTTTCTGGGTGTAACGGTGTTTCGACATACACTTGTGGATTAGCTTCACTCCAAATGCGGCAGTTTTGTTTGTTGACGTAGCCATTCAACCAGAAGTACGCTTCATCGCTAAACAAAATTCGCTTATGAAAATCGGGAACAACGGCAATCTCGTTTTGTGCCCATTCGACGAATCTACGCCTTGCTTGATGATCGTTTTGATGAATTGCCAAACCAAACTGAGAATAAATCACTTGACAGCTGTTAAATCGGTCGCCATCTTGGAAAGTAATGCCAACTTAAACTTCTATACCTGGAAAAAAACACTCTTTATTAGCGATTATAGCTGGAAAATTTAAGGGATTTTCTTAATTTTAATTTGCTTAAGCATGTGCACTTTTCCTGTGAATTTTAAAAAGTAATGAAATTACATTTAGAAATTTGAGACTTGAATCGAGCTAATTAAAATATAGGCAGGGATGTTTCATAAAAGATGTGTAAAACTTTATTAGATAATAGAGCATATCGAAACAAATAACTTTCATCACAGAATGATTGGTCGAAACTAAAAAGCAAAGGTGTTGAAGTATACAAAACTTTGTACTGGTTTTCGGAACAAAAACACTTAAAGGGTGATTTAATTATAAAATCATATTTAATGACATGTGATAACCGTAAGTATTCAAAACAATGACAGAAATTGAGAAAATTATTTCTGAAAAGAACGAATCGAACAGATGAAAAGAAAGAAGAAAAATTATTGCACGTAGTATATAAAAGTATATTATGTAGAAAGAAGTCAAATTAATTATCCTTTATTAGCAAGTGTTTGAATTTTATGATTTTTGATTGAGATGTATGCAGGTTAATAAAAATCTTGTGGTAGGCTTCAGAACTTGTCTGATAAGATGTATATAAAAACGCAAGCAACAAAGTCGAAGCAAAAAGAGATAAAAAAAAATCGAAAAAAATTGTGAAACGGGGGCTATATGATATGATTTCAATACGATTCAAGAGTAACGCCATGAAATATTTAAAAAAAATATATCTGTAATTTTTTCAAATATTAATAATTTCCCCTGTGTTTAAATAATTTCCTTCTTAATACTTTCCTCAATGGTTTTACATTACAGTTCCATATGTTAATGATATTCATAAAAATAACACACTTCTGCATGCAAAGAAAAATAATTAGTACAATAATGGTTTTAGCATTTATTTCATTGTATAAAATTTTAAAATTTCCTATTTAAGTTTGATAATTATATGAACTAAAAAGAAGTGTGGGAACCTTGTTGGTTATCATAATAATCTATAAAATTGTAAACTATCTTAGGACATACAGAAAAACTTCATTGTAAGGGTCAATTGAAAAGAACTGTTTGAAACAAAATATAATTCTAAAAAATAGCCACATTTTTTTTTTGCAGACAACTCATACAACAATTTAATTTATAATAACGATATTTGTGCCTAACACAAAAAGCAAATACTTGCCATTTTAAGCTTATTAGCTGAGAAAGTAGGCGAAAGAATGGAACGTACACTTCTCCATCTTTCGCCTTTCAGAGAGATCAACAGATTGTCCATGATTGCTGCAGCAGGAATAATGCTATCCACAAAGCTACGAACTCTTAATGGAATACTCTCCTGTGAAAAATATAAATTTAAAGGAAGATGATTTATGAATATATGCATAAAGATAGGTTTGGAATATTTTTTTAGATATTTCGTAATATTTAAAATTTAATTTCTATCAAAACTGTTTCATTTGAATCTTTAAAAGACTTTTTATAAGTAAATATTCAAAAGTATTTCTATAAAATATACTAAATGTGTGCCGGCTGCGTTGCATGGTTAGTTTGCCGCTGGCCTTCGGTACTCAAGGCTTAGGATTCGACCCCGGCCCAAGTCGATGGATTTTCACGATGCAGAAAATTGACGGCGTCCGTGTCGTATGATTATGCGGCAATTTTAAAAAAATTCTTTGAGTGTCCGTTTGGTTTGGGTTATTTCGACAGACATAAAATTCTAAGTATGATTTTGCATCATCAATGATCAGGTGCCTCCCTCTGGGGAAGAAACTGGGCGTTAAAATTACTTGCGGTAATTGATATCGCCTATATGTTGTCGCACTAAAAAGTTCAAACAGCTCCTCGGAAATGTACTAGGTCTACAATGGTTAAATATCAATGAGCAGCCCTATTAGAAATAAAGATGATTTTGAATGTTTGAAATTCCTTTTTCAAAATTAAATTAAATTTTTTGAATTAAACCATTTTTATAGGGTGTTTTTGCTGTTTAAATTGCTCTAAGTTATTCTATCCTACGAGCCAGTGTCTCAGTTTTAAATACTAAATATCTCTCGTAATATATGTAAATTATAAAGGTTCCTTAGCTTAAATATAATACGCACACAGATTTAATTCATTCAGCTGAATTAGTATTTGTCATAGACTTAAAAATGAATATTTACAAGAAAACTCGATCTCTCTTTAGAAATTAATACTTTTATCATTAATTTGTGAATATAAACCACTCACATATTAATTTCAGTTTAAATTTTGTAGTAATATTTGATGGAGAATCGTGTTATCAATAATTGTGTCAGAGTAAGTACATTTGAATCGGTTTCCGATGATGGATAATGTTTTGAAATTGACATTCCATTTACTAAGACATTAATTATAGCGTTTTAGATGAATTTGAAAATGGCAATGGGGAGAACACTTCTAATTTTGCATCCTCATTAACAATTAAGTATAATATGAAACTTATTATGGAAAATTATAATAATTAAGGATCTATAAAATAGGAGTAAGATTCAATATTCAAAGATAAATAAGCAATATGGGAAAAGAAGAGGCATTTTTAAAAACACATTAATACGTGTTAGAGTTACAAATTATGCTTATTAGCCCATCTAGGACTGGCGTTGCAAAACGTATCATTAAATTCTTCATTATTTTTTAAACAATATTTTGGTTAATGTTTTGTTAAACTAAAATTGTAATTTTTTTTTCTGATTTCGTTGTTGATTATAAATTTTTTTTTTCAATTAGCAAGATTTTCACACCTACACTGCTGTTCATACAAAATACAACATCTAGAAGGAAGAAAGATATCACTGTGTGTAATTTTTTTGGCTGATAACATGTTGTACAAAGATCAAACGATTAAAATTGCAGCCTCTTTAGACGAGCGGATGATGACAAAATCAGGAGTTAGTGTAGCTGTTATTGTTTACTATAACCAGTGCCACTTTCTTGGCATAGAATCAAAGAGGCTTTGGATGTATCGTTGGGGTACAGCAAATCATGCGTCTTCTACATATTTTTAAAGTTTATCTGGTGTAGCAGTGGATGGTGTATCCCAGGCCAGTCATTGAACAAGCATTGATCACGCATTTTCGATTGATGATAGACCGGGAGAACAAGTAGTACAAGAAAGCAGTTCAATCTGATGGGCAAAGAAGAATGCTTGAACCTTGCGTAACATGTGTAGTCGCGTATTAGTCAGTTGGAATAGGGCTGATGGCAAGCGCAGAATGTATTGGAAGACCACATGGGATCCAACATATCAGAGATGTAACGCTGGCTATTCAGTTTGGCTATGTGTACTAGACGGATATGGCAGTGAAATGCAGTATCACTCTAAACTATGGTGCTGGGTACTGAAGTAGTGTGTCGATGTACACTGGTGTGCAAAAATTAAGGACGAAGTCGAAAAATTAGCATATCAGCTGAACGAAGAGGCAGAGCGGACAGAAAGACCAATCAGGAGATTAAGTAAGGTGATGTACGGTAGCACATGCGCAGATATGCAGGTAGACGTAATGGGAGAGTGTCTGAGTGGTATAAAGTATGTTGTCGGTGTAAGATCAGTATTTCTGGCAAAGAGAATGCACGCCGTATAGCAGTTAAAATAACACCGAGTTGCTGCCTCAGCGAGAAATGGTGAATAATCAATCTGTTAGACGACATCTGGATGCTTTTACCCGAGGTCGAATCATTGGGAAGTTGGAGGAAGGCCGCAGTGTGACAAGTGTGGCTGCAGTGTTCGGAATTGCTCACAGCACGACTTTGGAGACAATTTCAAACTACAGGAACAGCTATCCGGGGGTTCAGTAGTGGTCGTCCACGAGGAACCACACCCGCAGATGACCGGTACATTGTCTTACAGGCCAGAAGAAACAGGCGGCAGACAGCGGGAGAAATCCCTAGACACACGACACAGGCGATTGGATGACCGATATCGCGTTTTACCGTGGCCAGAAGACTGCACGGTGGTGGTCTGTTTGCACGACGCCCTGTACGGTGTGTACCTTCAACGCCTGCCCATCATCGGAGAAGGCGTTCTCTGTGGTGCCGGGAACACCGGAATTGGAGACAATGAATGGGGACGAGTACTCTTTACAGATGAGAGCAGATTCAGTTTGAGTAGCGATTCTCATCGCATACTCATCTGGAGAGAGCGGGGAAGCCACAATCATCCCTCGAACATCATTGAAAGGGACAGGTATAGAGGTCGCGGTGTTCTCGTTTGGGGAGGCATCATGCTTGGTAGTCGTACAGACCTTCACATCTTCGACGCAGGTTCAGTCAACGGGACCCGTTATTGTAACGGGATTCTTCTTCCATATGTGCGTCTTTTTAGAGGCGCTATGGGTCTGCAGTTCCTTTTCATGGACGACAATGCACCATGTCATCGCACAGTAGGTGCCGAACAGCTCTTAGAGAGTGACAATATTGAACCTATGGATTGGCCGGCACGATCTCCGAATCTCAATCCCATCGAGCATGTATGGGATTTTCTAGGCAGACGCTTGACTGCTCGTACCTTACCACCAGTAACGATTCGGGAGCTTCGATTGGCGCTGCAAGACGAATGGGCAGCAATGCCTCAACAACTCATTGGCACCCTCATTCTCAGCATGCGCAGACGCTGTAAAACCTGCCTAGCAGTCAGGGGAGATCATATCCTCTACTAAAGACCGGATGTTTCTTGCTGGACACCCATCACAGGGATGTTTCGGCCTTCAGTCGCATTGCGCTCCATGCTACTTTTTCAATCAAGCTTCTTTTTATTCCTCTGATTTCTCTTTTAGTAAGTGTTGCTTACATTACACATGTCCTTACGTATTGGGGATCTTACGGTATTAAATGTGTTGATTTGGAAAGCTTTTCTACAAAGTTATATTGAAAAAATTTTCTCGTCCTTAATTTTTGCACACCAGTGTATAGCGCAACAGTTCAGCAGCCTTTTTCCACGGTGTCTCCAGACTGGAATCCAACCATCCCGATGTTGCAGGAAGAAGCGTATTCGTCAGTAAACGCAATGTCGTTCCATTTCGTTGTCCATGTCCCCCTTCATCGCATCATTGGCGGCACAACCACCAGTGGTGTCCAGTCAAGGGTAAACAAAGCAATGGACGCATTGCGGACCTTCTACTCTGCTTCAAACGGTGTTGAAGGGTACAAGCAGGAACCAAATGATGCGTAACAGAATGAATCTGTTGTGCTATGGTTCGTGATGTGGCAGCGCAATCCACCAATATCATGCGCTCAATGTGTCAAACATGACTGGGAGTGCAACTAGGTGGGGGGTCGGCCTCATCGTTTCCTCTTTCATCCAGCGATGATAGATCAGCGTTATAGTTTCTTGGTTTCATCGAACATGTTGGCCAATTTCTATGAAGGACAATCCACTATCCTTATAGGAGTCTACTCTTCCTCGATTGCCTTCCACGAGACATAGGTAAATAGCTTATGCGAAAGAAAAAAACGCACGAAAATCAACCGTACTATTTTAAATCATGAATCTGCTCTCCCCTTACATAGCGCTTGCGGGTGGCGCTACGGTCATCTGTGATTATGTTTGTTCCATAATTCAAATGATTTGCATATTTTATCACATCAACCCATGATGTAAATTCCACATGATTTGCGTGCTTCATTCAGGATGTTGCTTTCTGTGTGACCCACAATGTAGTCCAAATGATTTTTTATTTTACAGTTTTGAAGAAAAAGAATGTATTAACCCATCATTAATGAGTTATTCCATTTTCTTTCATTTCTTTACGACAGATCATAAAATTAACAAACATAATTCAAATTACCAAACACAAGTACAAACTTCACAGATAGTAAAAGTAAAGCATAATAAATTAATTTTGTATCTTAATAACCTATTTTTGAAGATGTATATATATATATATATAGATATAGATATATATATATATCTATAGATATATATATCTATAGATATATATATCTTTAGATATATATATAGATATATATATATCTATAAATATATATATATATATATATATATATATATATATATATATTGTTTCGCTGCGCAATTTTAAATAGAAAAATTTTAAAGAGATTCTGTTCTCTTTTCAATTAGATCGCGTTTATCTATTTCTAAAACTCTTTGTATAAATTTAATTTTTTGACTGAAAAAATGCGACTTATTTTTTTAAATGGTACTATTGAATTAAAACGCAACTAATCATAACTTTTTTCCCAGTGATGGTCACAGTTTACCGTAAATTCCTGCTTATAACACGCACATTAACTTTCAAACAGAATTTTTAAAAATGTTTACGTATGTCCACCGAGTAACGTGCATCCCTCTTTTTTATGAAGAACCTTGAAATACACCGAAGTCTTATTCGAGATGTTATCTTAGGATTTTGGCTAAAATAGAATACTTCTAGACCTACAACCTCTGAAGTTCATTAGGTATGTCATTTCTTTTAAATAAACAGTATTTCGAATTATGTAAAAGTCTAATTTTTTCTATGCTCATGTCTTTTTTTTTTTTTTTTTTATAATTCTCTTTTTATTTTTAGAGGTATCGCTTTTATACCCGGTGTGCAATGTGCAGTCGCAATTTTTTTTTCTATTTTTTTTGTATTAACCCGGCCCTTCACGCGCAAAAAATAATCAGTGGAGCTTCACGCAAAGGGTATGTCATTGTTTACTTTCTGTTTTTACCGTAAAATTTGCACACAAAAGTGAAATAGGAAGAAAAGTAGGAAATACAATATGTGTTTATTATACATATCACAAGTAAATTTAGTTTTACTGTTATTTTTATTACGGTATTCAGTATAGTTCAGTGTTTCTCAAACTGTGGGGCGTGCCCTTCTGGGGGCACGAGCACCATATGAGGGGGACGCGAGCATATCGAAAATAAAAAATTTAAAAAATAATTCATTTACTGGAATAAATTAAAACAAAATACTTTCAGACATAATAAAAAATGCACGTTTACTCTGATATAATTTATAGGCGCGCGCGCGATATTAAGTTATCAAAAATAAAAACTTCTTCAATACCTAATTAGCTATTTTTGATCCTATAACCAAACAAAAAAACTTTTATTTGATTTGCTGTAATCCCATGATGAGAGATTTTTTTTTATTACGCCTTCTTTTTAAACCTAAAATACTACTCTTTCAGAGAAAAAACAGATCCCAGACCCAGAATCGAAAAAATTTAGGAATATAAAAAATTCATCACTGTCATTATTTTTGAAATACTGCGCATTATAACTGTAATCTATTTGACCTTCTAAGTTATTGATACAGTTAGTTATGACCCCTCTCTTATGTGTTCGTTCTTCATTTAGGGAAGTTGTAAGTAATGTATTTCTCTGTTGCGCTTTTTTCCATGCAAAAGAGTTTTGTGATATTTAGATAACCATGGGGAGCACTTTGAAGGATTACTTGGTAAAGACTTATTTTTAGGAGTATTCTATACATATAAAGCATAACGAAAAAGTTTTACAGAATTTTTATAGCAGTAACATATATATCATTATAATGAATATACTTTTCACCCGGAAGTGGTAACGCGGGACACACAGATTACGAAATCGTTAATTCTGGCAAAACTGCTTATTTGTCACCAAAGAAAAATTGAAAAGTCCTTGAAAGTAGGTAAGTAAACTTTTTCTTCATAAATTATTCACTGGAATCACTCTTTGTATCGTGTACAATAAAATAATTATAAAAAAAGGATTGCGGTGACTCAATAACCCCGCTCGACCGTATCGAGTGCGTGCCTGCTACCGGGTTAAAACATGTTGAAGTGTTTTCACTTTAAATGTTAAAAATAATACAATTATTCTTCATCGAAATTTTATATTATTGTTCATTATTTAACATCAAATATAAATGCTAATTCTGTGAGGCTTATAATTACAATTCGCTTAAAACTAATTATAATTTGAGCAACCATTTTAAAAAAAATCATTTTAAATTTTTGTAAACATTGCCGAGCACTTGACTTTGCTCTCCTTACAATTTAGCTATTATATCAATAATGTTTTATTTTCTTATAAATGAACTCGTGCAAAGAGCAGGCACTTCAGCCGGTATACTTTTAATGTATCAGTGCTGCACAGAGTATTTTATAACTAATTAATGATTAGTAAATTAAGAAAAAAATTAATAAGATTTAAAGACTTCCATGGGCATGTCTTGCAAAGCAAAGTTTTTGTAAGAAATGCTTATTATTAGAAATTGACCCTCTGAGTTATTTTTCTATATTTAGCAAATATCTATATTTTGTTTTCTAAGCAGCCACCACATTTTGCAATATGTTCAATTTAAAAATCAGAGGAAGGAAAAATAATAATTATTCTATTATTTTATTTATTTATTTGCTTAAAAGTAGTATACAAAATTTAATACTTATGTTACTAATTTGTATGGTTTATAATTAAGATCGCCTATTGTATCTTTAGCGTCAAAGTGCATTATTATTGCATACAGTACATTATTAATGTATAAGTTGGGCGCGATAAAAATTGTGATCGAAAAGGGGGGCGCCACTATTGGAAGTTTGAGAAGCACTGGTATAGTGATTATACACTCGTGCTCGCTAGTTTCTACATTATTTACATTCTTTTGTAAATCGAAATCCAAAACACTTCAAAAATCAGCGTCTCGTTCGATGTATAGTACATGGTTTCTGATCACTTAAAAAATATTTTGTGCATTTATTGTTGCATCTTTCAACTACACAAAAAATAATGCGGTAGGTTAACGATTGCATTCTCTAACCATTGAATATGATGTGATCATTTTATCTGGGATGATAATTGCTTTCTCAGTTAAATGATCTAGATAGATTTCCGTAGAGGAATCATACTTACTATTATACTCTTCATCATTTGATTCTTCCTCATCATCTCCGAAAAGAGACTTTCTCCATTCAAAAATAGGGCTTCATAATATTTAAAAACTGTGTTTCTATTACTCAAACTCAGTGGCACAACAGCCCATTAGGATCAGGTCCTACTGTGCCCATCTTAGTATACGTGACCATTGAGCGCTGAGGAGCATCAGCAGATGTCCGTATCAGGTGGTCAGTCTGAAGCGAGACCCCTGTGTTTAAATCCCCTAGAAATCTTAGTACTAATTTATGGATCCACTGCAGTAGAAATGAAAGGCTGAGTCGACCTTGCCCATCCTTGGAATACTGTATCTACTAAATTACTTAAATTTCACATTTCTTAATCATAACTACAATAATATACCATTGTATAATATTTTAAAGCGTGTTCATGCATTTAAAACAGTAACTGTGATTCACGCGCAGGACATGACATACCCGAAGGGGCAATATCCAAAAATATAGGTTTAGAATTCACCAACAAGCTAAGGCCCCTCAAAGCATATAACTTGAAGGATGTCTTTGGTAAAAGTACGAGAGCTTGAACTAAACGTGAAGCACCTTTTCAGACAGAAAAAAGGCCTCAATTGCTATGGAAATTTGCAATATTATAACTCATACCTCTGTTAACAATATAGTGTTTTTAAGAATGCCAAAATATTCCATGAATTCTTTCTTTTTTGTTATAATGCATGAAGGATACTCATATACTCATTTAACATTACGGTATAGGAGAAAAAGCACGAAACACATTTTATACCAGAAAAAATGAATAAACTCGGTTAAAAACTGGAAATATAATAAAACAATTCTGATCTCAAAAGGATAGTGAAGCCAGGATATGATATTAATGTTTCATTTCTTTTATATTCGAAAAATTGTTCAAAATTCTGGTCCTATTTTTTAATATTAAATGAAGACAGCCTTAAAGTCAGCTACACGAGAAACTATTCATTTTTCGAAAAATGTTTAGATGGAATCTTGAAAAAGTTGGTGGAGATATGACATATCCAACGCGAAAAGTGCGGGGTTAAAGTGCGCCTTATACGCCAAATTTTGCGGTATATATATATATATATATATATATATATATATATATATATATATATATATATATATATATATATATATATATATATATATAATGTGTGTGTGTTCCAAGATATTTGAATATATTCCATACGTAATTTTAGCATGTTTTTAAGATTGTTTTATGGTTTTCTTAATAAATGAGATTATGTTATGTTTGATTTTATATTTTATAACATTCAAATTATTCGTATTATCTTTTCTTTTCAGGTAAGATATATATTCCTGATGGATTATTATTATCATTGCATCTCACGTGAGTTATAAGTGTACGTTAATCTTTATTACCCTTCGTTCATTTTTTGTTGTTTTGTGTTTTCAATGTACTTACAATACACTAAATCCTAAGTATTTTCTTAAGAAAAATACTCTTTCGTTGTTTAAAAACTATGTTGAACAAACGTCTTAACAATTAATAAATAATTCATTGCTTATAACAGGGGTATAATTACCTGACTTTTTTCACAAAACTAGTGCATCATGTTCTAGTTTTTTTAAGTATAAATCAAGCACATTTAGGGATTTTTAAATTTATTAAGAAGTGTCAGGATTTTTTTTAAAAAAGAAATTTATACTAAAATTTAGTTTATCTCTAAGATGAGAGACAAATTGCAAATAAATGTTTCGATTTATATGTTATCATTTTTATAGTTGCAGCCTAAACTCTTACAAATATATATATATATATATATATATATATATATATATATATATATATATATATATATATATATATATATATATAACCTGTTTCAATCTTCAAATTTTTTAGTTTGAACTTTCGAATTTTTTAGTCTGAACTTTTTAGGATTTTTAGCTTGAACTTTCAGATTTTTTAGCTTGAATTTTCAGATTTTTTTAGCTTGAACTTTCGAATTTTTTAGTTTGAACTTTCAGATTTTTTAGTTTGAACTTTTTGATTTTAGATATTTTTTAATTTGAACTATCGGATCTCAAATATTTTTTAATTTGAACTTTCGGATCTCAAATATTTTTTTTTTTTATTTTATTTTTTCTACCTATACAACTATTTTAAAGATGGGTGCATCATCTTGGGCGTTTGATGGTTCACTTATATTATGCACTAAGTTGTTTTTAAATTTTAATATTTTAATATTGTAATATCTTTCAGAATGCGATGGCGAATAGTTTTATTTTTCAAGTATAATGGTTTAATTTTAACTTTTTAATTTTTAATTTTTAAATTTTTTTTTGAAATTTGGATATTTTCCAATTAATTTACCAAGTTGCAATAGGAGGAAGGTTGGCGCCATCAAGGTTGGCACCACTTATCGGTCCTAAGTCCGAGATTGCACTTGGATATTTTATAAATTTTTATTTTATTTTATAATTTTTAACTTTGTTTGAAAACGATGTGTGTGTGTGTGTGTGTGTGTGTGTGTGTGTGTGTGTGTGTGTGTGTGTGTGTGTGTGTGTGTGTGTGTGTGTGTGTGTGTGTGTGTGTGTGTGTGTGTGTGTGTGTGTGTGTGTGTGTGTGTGTGTGTGTGTGTGTGTGTGTGTGTGTGTGTGTGTGTGTGTGTGTGTGTGTGTGTGTGTGTGTGTGTGTGTGTGTGTGTGTGTGTGTGTGTGTGTGTGTGTGTGTGTGTGTGTGTGTGTGTGTGTGTGTGTGGAATATTATCTTTTATATTTGCCATTGATATTTTGAAATGTTTTAGTATTATAAGATTCATATATTTCAATTTTTCAATTGATAATTGTGATTGTTTTTATATATTTAAATATATATGTATGTATGTGTGTATTATGCATTTATAAAAACTACTTAATATAATTGCTTTTCTCTCTCATTTATTCTGTAATTAATCAATTGAATTAATTAATCCTGTTAAAGAAATATGTAGAACTAAAATACTTAGTTTATTTTGCAACAGAATCAATTCAAGTGGAGTTTTTGAGAATGTCGATGGGCTAAGCCGCCCACACTGAATTTATACTTTATTATTTTCTTCTACTTTTTTAAACTCATTTATGTTATTCGCAGATATGTTTTGTTCATTAAGAATTAAATTTTAAAAAATGCTCTATTAGAAAATATTTTTTATATCCCTTAAATTTTCTGGTTTGCTGAAGTTGAGCTTAATTTTTTTCTACGTCACACTAATATTCTCTGTCTACCGCTATTCATTATGAATTCAATTACTGGTTTCATGAATTAATGTGAAGTAGCATATTTTCTTAAAATAAAGTTAGAACTAGAATTTGATTCGCTTATTCAATTAACTTCATTAAAACCAGTATTCATTTGTTCTCACCGTTGTCAAATAATAATAATAACTATCACATAAAGCTTTGGTCCATTAGTGCTTCTTTGTTAGTATTAATTGCTTAGTTGCTACTTTTACTGTATGCGACTTTATGTATTTAGTCCAGAATGAGACTTGTCGAATATTTATGGGGAAAATATACCGTAAAGTCCGGCGCACAACGTGGACCTTTACGTTCAAGCCGTATAACACCCCTTCCCCCATTTTTATGAAGAAACCTATAATGTATGAGTGCAATGCTTTATGTTTTGAAATAATTTATTTAAGCATGATCTCAAGATTTTAAAAAAATAGTATACTTCTAAAACTACAACTCTTTAAGTTCATAAGGAATGTCATTCCTTTCAAATAAACAATATTTCGACCTATGTAGAAATCTAATTGTTTTTATGCTCATCTATTTTTTAAAAGCTATCGTTTTTAAAACCGACGTATAACACGCACTCGAAATTGAAACTTTCCTTTAAAGTTATCATGAACTAGGTGCAGATAAAATGATTCATTAAATTATTAATAAATATATTTAAAAAAATTTCTGAAATTTGTTTAATTTTCTGATTGTGAATCTGGGAAGTTAACACAATCAAAAATATACCTACCCATTCAAAAAATATGGATTATCGATTTATTTACAAGTTTTTTTTTTAGTTTTACATTTTTAGTAAATTGGGTAATTACGTACGCATTTATTAGAATTGTAAAAATGCACGTACATTCTTAAATAAGCCTCTTCACCTAAAAAGGATGTATTTTTTTTTCTTTTGCTTTGTTCAGTACGAATTTTTAGCTAAAGGAATTTTGAAATACAATTAGTAACATATCTTTGTACTTACAGGCCTGTCACAAAACAAATGAAAATCTTTTATCAAAATCTTCTTCAATAAATCTGGTTCCGCAACCAATAAAATTGGTTTCATCCCATGGAAGAAGCTGAAATTGTTATAGTTTCGGTTATTTAAATGTAATGGTTTGTTGGTTTTTCAATAATACCAATAATAGCTGTATTTAAATTCGACATTCGGAGTGACCAGAAATTGAAGAGACTCGGCATGCAGAGAGACATCATGCAACTATAAGTGATTTATTTTAAAAGTATTTGTAACAGAAGAGGATATAAAAAAACGAAAACAACTTTATCCCATTAGGTTGTAGGACTTCCGAGGACAACCATACACGAAATAACGCAAATGGATACCGAGTCAATGAGAATACGGATGACATCCTGAGGGATACCATTTTTCATTTGTGCCAATCATTTTCTTAGATGGTCCGTGACTTGTTATGCAAGTGGCATTCTATCCTTTTCCAGATGTGTTCGATTTGTGAGAAATCAAAGGAGAATAGTAACCAGGGAAGCATCAGCACATCTTGAAGAGTCTATTGGGGCAGATGCTTGAAGTACGTGATCGAGTGTTACCCTCTTAGTAAAGAGCATTAAATACCTTCCCTTCCTGTAGGAAAAATACCACTTGCCACAGCCCATAATTCACACTACAGGTGTATTGTAGTTGAAGTTAAGGTAACCTGCTCTCGCACGCAATGGTGGCCTAATTATAATGAATTCTTGTCTCGTTTTATTGTTCGCTTCATTCTTATCCTCGCTTCGATGGTATCTCTAAAAGCGGTATGCACATTGAGACACCTGATGGTGCATTTGACATTAAGATTAGGTATAATAACTGTTGGTTTTTTAGGTCCGAATTTATTGCAATATACAAGGGATTGCAATTCAATGACACTGCTTCTGACTTTGTCTTCAGGGACATTTGGATTCTAACTAACATCCTTGCTTCTATACAGCACTTTCTCGTAGGACAATTGTTGAGGATATGACAAGTCTAAATATTCTGGATCTTGTGGGGCTCGATTTTATTTTAGATACTCTTTATAGCTTCAAAGGATATTGAATTCCATTTCGAATTGAATTGTAATGAGATAGCCGATAGTTTGGACAAGTCTGCTACTGCTGACACCTTGAGGGCTAACACTTGACTAACTTTTGCCAAACATTTCTCCATTAAAATGATAGAATTAAATGCACTTTGGAGAATATCCCAACTCACCCTTGGTATTTGGGTCAAAAACCTCGCTGGAGTTGCCTCATCTGCAGATTCAATCTCTCCCTCCCTCTCCTGCTCATCTTTTGGACTTCTAGGGTATTTCCTTGGAACAGTTGTTTGGAGATCAAGATCTAGCTTGTGATATTCTTATACGGAAAGGTCAAATGGAATTGGTATAGGCTTTCCTGCTACAAGGGGATTGGAAACTAGAGCAACAACAAAATCATCTGTCTGCTGGAATTGCTTCCTTTGATATCGATCGATTGATTGATTGAATATTAATGACGCACTGTTCAGCTACACGAGGGCTTTTGGCGATGGACCACGTGATTTTGAACCATGGTCAAGTGACGTGGACGACACCTGAGCTGCCACACCCTTTCCTAACTACCACACCACACCAACGGGAAAACGTTTCAGCTCTCGACACATTTAACGGGCATCGCTGCCCTACACGGCGGGTCTTTAGTGGTATTGGGCTCGAACTCGTGACAAGGCAGGCCACGATCCAATACTATAGTACTCGGCTACCACGGCCTTTTTAACATCGAACTGACATTTTATGTTATTATACGGGTTATTTAAGGCAAGAAAAAATTTTACAATGATTTCTTTTTAAAAGTAACAACCCCGGTATTGCTTGTTCTGCAGGTTTCGTTCTTTTTTCTCAACCTACTCAACGGGTGACAAAGGTTTTCGCTTTTCAAGTAATTTGTATTACTTGGTGTGCGTACACCCTGAAACTTGTTTAATTTTCTAGGAACTCCTTCGGGTCGCATTTTCAGTATATCATGTTATTTATATATATATATATATATAAGTTCACTAAATAAATACAAATTTCCTATACACAATAAAACATTTTTGATAAGGAATCAATCCAAGTTTATACAATGTACATTTACTATGGATCTAATTAAATAATCAATGTTTATATTGAGTATAGGTATTTGGAAAAGGAGTTTTTTAGTTAGTTAAATTATATATTATGGTAATTGTTTCCAACGAATTCATTTAATAAATAAGAATATATATATATATATATTGGACTTCGAGTAATTAAAAGCAAGATATAATCATCAGAGTAAACTACTACTATTGGAAAAGACATTTTGGTTTTAAAATTTAATTCTCTTACTTTATTCTGATGAAAATAATTCCTAAAGTACATGCTTTGTATTTTTCTACCTTTCAAATGTGATTTAAAATTCCTGAAGAAAACTTAATAGGATAATTTACATTTATTTTTGATCGCATTTTAATTCTAAATACATCGTCAACTTGGTAATAATAACAAACAAGTGTATTATAAATAACCTCATTGAAAAGATTAAAACATATTATGCAATAACTTACCCAACAATCTTACCATATTTTTCAATCCATTCTTTATGGCAACGAAAAGGACCCTAAAAACAATTAAGATAACATTTTTAACTGCTGAAATTATTTTAATACATTCAAGTATACGACTAGAGTTAGACTGTTTCAGATCCCTTTTGTAATAAGTGACAAATATGTATCAGAACCAATATAAGGAAGGTATATATATATATATATATATATATATATATATATATATATATATATATATATATATATATATGCCTGTTTTTTGGTAATGTGGAACATCACTTCTCAAAGCCCTCTTTTCCTATTTTAAGTTCGACACTGATCGAATACATTTCCAGACTGAGCTAGTGACTAGGATGTGTAAAAGGTCAGATATACAAAAACTTACTAGACGGATGACTCTGGAGACAATTCAATGCATCCCTCAATTGGCATTTAAAATCTATACTGATGGTAACATGATCTGGTAGTGTGGTATTAATGGAAGCGGAGTGCACATTGAGAGACACCAGATGGTACATTTTACATTAAAATTAGAAATAATAACTTTTGTTCTGTTTTTGGATCTAAACTTATTGAAATATAAAAGGGATTGGAATTCTCGTTGACACTGCTTCTGAACTAAGTTTCAGGGTCATTTGGATTTTAACTGACATTCGTGCTTATACACAGCACCTTTCTCGTTGCACAACTATTGAGGATATGATATACATATTCTGGATCTTGTGGTTCGCTTTCTTCTGGACAATCTACATACTTTTAATGGGTCCTCTCCCATACTGGATTGAATGGTAACGAGATAACCGATAGTTTGACCATGTCTGTCGCTGCTGACACCTTGGATAACTCTTATCAAAATTTTTCCAAACTCTCCTCCATTAAAAAGATAGAATTAAATGCACATTGGAGAATATTCTCTGCTCACCCTTGGTATTTCGGGAAAATTCTTCGTTGGTGTCACCAACTTAATATTCCTTGAAATCAGCAGACGGCTCTATCACGCTTTTTAAGTGGCCACTTCAAATCTGTTATTTTTCAACAGGGCAAGAAAGTCTTTCCAGAATGTCATAGGTCCATGGCTGATCAGACTTTTCCCAGTCATATTCTAAATTGCTCGAATTTTACTATTGACGAGGTTTTAAAAATTCCTTTTTGATTTGTGGATTTTTTGGTGATTTTGTGGTAATAAGGAGGTGGTATAGCTAAGCTACACCAATTGGGATAAAAAAAACAACTAATCAATATAAATATATTTCCCTTTTTTAATGTTTACTCAATCATTTTATTAGGTACTTTTTTAAATGTACACATTTAGGACTTTAAATTTTATTCTAAAATATTTCTTAAAATATTGAATTACTTGTTTTGGTTTTGAAATATTATAATAATATTACATCTAATAATTAACGTTAATTTCATCTTTCAAGTCTTTTATCTGTAATGGTCCTGACACTCTAGAATTTCCACATAAATAGTTAACTGTTAGCTTTCCCGCCTAACGGGATGTAATCGTAACTTTAAAACTGGAAAATATGTTCGTTTTTTCAATTACTTCTTATGTAATCATCTCGTATGATGTATGTCCACCAATCACAAGATCCACCCATGGAAGTCATGTGAATTTTTGAACTTATACATATATATATATATATATATATATATATATATATATATATATTTGTTACGTACCATGGCGACAAGTAATTCTTGAAATTGCTATTAATAAACTTCTTTTTATAACACCACAGCTGCAAATATGATTCGATTTAAATGAATTCATTATAAAGACATAGTAAAGATATCAACGTAGGACCATGTAATTTTAACCTCAGTATCATGTATACAATGATAAACGACCTAATATATCACTACATATCAAGAACACTCTTATATTATTTAAATTTTACTATTTATATAAATTTAGTAATTATTTTTTATTTAATTTTTTGTAAATTTAGATTATTTTTAAATTCACTCTGTATATTTTTCAGTTTTACCTTGTCGTTTTTCAATACAGTACTGATGATACGTTTAAGTTCATGAGGTTTTAAGCGATTATGATTTACAAACTAAATCTTTGATGTTACCCGCGAAAAGGATTTAGAGTAGAACATGTTTTTTGTGAGGCCCTTTTTTATGCGATTTTGTTTTTTGTGCGTTTTTTTATGCTGTATATGAATTTCAACGGCTTTGTCGCCACTGTAATGCTTTCTATCAATGTACCAGTGGCGTAACAGAGAATTTTAGTCCACCCTGCCAAGTCAGGCCTTACCTTTAATATTTTATAAATTAGGTAAATACGTACAAGATGTCAGTCATGTCTTAGGCTCTCTAGAGTCCCTGGGTTGCGGAGGTGTACGTTATGCCACTACAATGTACATATATACACTTCATGTCCCTCTCTTCATTTGTTATAAACAGTATCCTCACAATGCACTTTAGGTGCTTTCTCTCAACACGCCAACAGCTTCACGCTTGATTGAAGACGAAACTTTAAATGACTGTGACATTATCAATAATTTAATAGATTATGTAGACGGACAAAAAGAACCGGATTATTTGAGAGGGGATAAAATATATGCAGGGATACAGCTTTCGAATAAATTGGGAAATCATTTTCTTAAATTAGATACCAAGTCCAAAAGTTTTAAATTTCATAAAGAGCTTCGATCACGCATATCTGGTTATCGTGATAGTTACAAGCAACCGGCTAACCGACCTTCGTCGCAAAAACTTATCTTTTACTTTATGGTGCTAAAACAAACCAATTAAAATTGCATCTTCGAATGACGAAAGGGATTCTGAACTCATTCATTACAAGAAGATGAGCGCTTTAGATTACGATGAAAAGCTGTGAATTATGTGCATTTTGAAAACTTCTCCATGTGTACTATGCGAAATTAAATGTTTTTAACGTGTAATTTAATTGTTTATTTGCAAATGGAAGTACTTTCTCATAAATTTAGTAAATGATTGACGTACTTTCTAAGTGCGTCTTTTTTTCATGCGGTCTCTCTCCAATGCATAAAAAAATTTGTCTGCTATATTTCGACGAATTTGTTTTCTATATTTAAGAGTTTATGAAATTTTGGAATATTTTTTGTGGGGTTATTTTTATGTGGTCCCTATATACCGCACAAAAACGGGTTCAACTGTATATGACATTAGATACGGGAACCTTAGTAACCAAAGTCATTCGACAAAGGTAACTCATTGCTAGCTTTTTTAGGATATTGAGTTTAATTTTCAAGAAACTTATGATGCAAGTCTGTGAAATTATTTTGTAAAAAATGTTCCTAACACGTTAAAAGGTGTACTAAAATTTCAACATCACCTGAAATTTCAACATCACCTCTTACCAAGCACCAAGAATAATATAAAGGAAACTTGCGAAACCACAAGAGTAAAAATTAATAATTAATAAGTGACACATTTCCTATGTAAAAGTTAATACTTTAATATGTTTCAGAAAGCGGTACATGATTTTAACTGATGAATACTTCTATAATTAAGAATATATCGCTACTCCCTAATATACTTCATTGTGCTATGGAAAAGTGGATGGTTATATCTTCCTAGTAAGGAAGGCAATTTTGACTCGTTTCACTGCAAACAAGTAATATATTTTTATTACGAAATATCGATGGATTATTAGTTATTTCCTGTACTTTTAATTTAAAGCTCGTGTACTTTCTTGATCCAGTCGTTCCTAAGTTTTTTTTTTAGTTATTTATTAAAAAATATATGAAATGAATATTTATGCTAAATGTATAAGTATTTAAATGTCAATATTAAACTTAAACATATAATTGATTTTCATCTCTCTCTCTCTTTTAGTAAAGTAAAGCATTTTTTTCAATTACACTTACATGTTTTTTTGTATAACATAGCCTATTTTATTAAGAAAATTTTAAATGGTTTTGCATGGTATGACTTTTTACATAAATAAAAAATATCCTAGGAAATATATATGAAAAGATTTCACTTTGCGTATTTAGTAGAGGAATTCATTGATTTGTTGATTTAAAGCAAGTAAAGTGGCGGCACAAAAAGCACATTAAAACATGCTTGGATTTAATGAAAGTACACAAAAGTATATTCTTCTTTTGGTCCAGAGATCTCAGCTTTCATAGTTTCGTCAACCAGAAGCGCTGAGAAAATATGATTTCCGGTAAAGGAAATCATATTGGATGATTGGTCCGATTACATGGATGATGAAAGATTTCATCATCTTGTCTTAAAACCTCGAAAGGGGCAGTTTCTTAGGGGATTAAGTTGCTGTTATTTCGCGTTATATAGGCGTTTTAACTAAAAATTAATAACCAAGGGAAGTCTTGCGGGACAAGACCATTATAAATTAATGCAATCCATTGAAGTCAATTATTACACCAACATAAACATATGAAAAATAGTTTTAGAAAAAATGGTTGGATGTGCACAATTTGTTGCAATTATTTATGAACCTCTAAAGTAAGAAATTGTTAGACATTTAAAAAAGTCGGATCCAAATTTTTATGATATCCTTGTGTTGTTTTTCCAATCCCGTTCCATGATCTCAATGAAAGTAAGCACACCGATTCGAACCCGATCTTTTTGAGTTTCGTGATTTGTGGTTGGCAGCAACTGCCATGCAAATCGAGAGAGTATTTAAACTCGGCTCATGTTAGTTTTTCAAAAAGGAAGGAGAAACAGAAATATAAGAAGTGTGTGAGTGGTTTAACTCTTAGAGGGAGAGAACAGCTGGTTGGCAATGCAACTGCAGGTTGCATCACCATTTTTGATTAGAAATTCATTTTACAATATTAGAAGACGGTTCGAATCGGATGTCTCTGGTAATGTTGCTTTTTGAACTTATTGTTTTTTTATCGCTCCAGTAACGAGCGCAGTGACTTTATGATTGATTATTAAAGGCCAATTTTAAGAAACTGTTTTTCGTCTTCATGCCTCCTCGACACAAAAATTTCACTGCTAGCTTTGCAAAATTTAAATTAGTTTACCAATAAATGTAACAGAAATGATTCAAGAAATTTTAAGCACTAGTACCTTTCGATTAAGCTCTAATATATTCCCAAATAAAATGTGGGGCGGTGGACCAGGTATTCCTAGATCTACGAATATCATTAATTTTCTCCTTCGCCATCTGAAAAAGAATAGCATATATATATTTTTTTAATTTTCACTGTGTTTTTAAATGTTTTATAATAATATATAATCATACAAAGTTATCATACCGTTTCGTTATTTATGTAATAATGAAATAAAGAAACATAATAAAAAAGGATAAATTAAAACTTCGTACACTTAAAATATGTACCAATAAAAATTCACTTTTAAAATTTCTGGTGAACTTAGTAGGCAAGAAGTCGCAATGACGAACTCATGGCTAGCGTATTCGAGTCGAAATGGTCGAGTCATTTTGGCTACTGAAGACCCGCATGTGAATGGACTAAGAGCAATGAATCTGTAGAGGTTTAAATACCTCAAATGGCATGATTTTAAAAATCATAGGCATGATTTTAAAGTTTATTTAGTGGGGTGGCAGCTCAGGTGTCGTCCTCGTCACTTGACTAAGTTTCAAATTTGTGAAATAGTCCAATAGCCATCGTGCAGCTACAAAGTGAGACCGTTATAAAAATTCAAATCAAATTGATGATTTTTGAGTTACCCAGATTGATAATTGAGATGATTACCCAGGAACTGGGATAATAGCTTTTGATGTTTTACGCATCTCTTTTTTGTCGACCTGTGCAAAAGAAACCAGATTTCCTTTATAAGTCTCAATTAAAAAGAAAAAGAAAAAAAATTCAACCTAAATTTTATAAGTCATAATATTATTTAAAAATGGAAAGGGGGGATGAGATACATAAGTTTCGATGACCTTTACATTAAGATCTAAATCCAAATTTGACCAAACACTATCAAGAGAATGAGTGCATGGAAACGTTACACTATTCAGCTACTCGGACGCTTTTGGCAACGGAACTTGTAAATTTGAATTACGATCAAGTGACGAGGACGACTCCTGTACTTCCCTAATAACTTCCATATCATGTCAATTGAAGAAGGTTTGATTTTGGACAAATTTAGCGTTCATCCCTCCCCCCTACATGGTGGGTCTTTAGCGATACTAGGTTTGAACTCATGACTCTCCGGCCACTTTGACCACTATCCTATCACGACCTCTCTCACTATCAAAGCCAGTGAAATTTTTTAAAATTCCAATATCATTCGTTCAGTAAATCTAAACTCAATTAGTGTTTCTTTATGAGCATTATAATTAATCCTATTTTCTCTCGGTTATAAAGTCTAAAAGATTCAGATCATTTCTGAGATTTACTTGTGACCGCGACAGTATAGTACGGACGAGCTCGTAGAGCTGCGGTGGCACAGGTTTGTGTCATGTTGCACATTGAAAATCCGCCATATACCGGTTGATTCATAAATAGGGTGACCGATTTCAGACGATCATAAATTTTTATTGAATCAAGTTATTTACATAGAATTTTCAATTTGGTTTCCTTTATGTAAGCGTTTCGGCTAGCTAAAAGAGTTTTTGTTAAGCCTTACGAGAACATTTCCATGCATAACATAACACTTGACGGCCAACTTTCCTTTTGCAAAACAGCTGCATCTTTGAAACGCGATTTGCGAGAAAAATGTTGTATCTTCATTCTACCAGTTGTAAATTATAGATGAAACAGTGCTTTATCTAAAGTTATCCATGTTTTGTATCTACCTTTGTGTAATATTAAATACAGAGACCAAGAACTTTTATTCGTTTTTCTACGGTCTTAACAGACATTTGATGTCAGACTTTTTTGAAAATTTTCTTTTTTATAGCCAATTCTCTTTATCTGACGATTAATTATCGTTTTCTATACCTGTAGTTTTTTTGCTATAGTTCTTTGAGGCAAAGGATTTTCTACTAAGATAATTCTTTTCAAATTATTTTTTTTCTTTTCATTAAGGACTTCCTTTCGTTCGCATTTTTTCCCCTGGAGCTTTTGATTAAAATCCAAATTTTATTTCTTTTTGAAGTTTAAATATTAATGCCAAAAAAAATGTCTTTTTTTAATTTTTAAATGCTTTAAGGCTACACTGTACCCTTTTTTCAAAAAAATTTTTTGGAGACAATTACAGTAAAAATAATTGATGTTTTATATTTAGATTATATTATTAAGCTGATTCTGTAAGCAAAAAATACAGTTTGAACAGCCATTATTTTACAATTTAAAAAAATTATGAATTTTTAAAGTTTTTTCAAACTTTTATAAAATACTCAATTTTTAAAATTTTTAAATAATTGTAAGTTATTTGTGATTCTTAGATTATTACAAACAATATTTAGTATGGATTTGAAAATCTATTCCCTTGTTGATTTTTAATAGTTATTTTTCTAGAAAAACCTAGAAAAAACACGAAACTTTTTAAAATATCAACTTTGGCATTTTTTAGAAAAATAACTAGAGTTCTCAGCCCTAAATCCATACTAACTTTTATAGAACATACATTTGGGAGTATAAACAAAAAAATTCAAGGCTCTATCTTGAACAGGAAAAAAGCCTTAGGGATTAGAAAACACTTATACCTTCAAAATTAAAAGTCTGAGAAAAACGCATTGAAAGTTTGTAAAGTCATAAAACAAAAACTTATAATGCCCGTAAAACTCTAAATTTATTTTCCTAAATTTATTTATTTCTTATTTTCCAATGTATGTTCTACATTAAAACACTATTTTTATTAAATATGACTGAAAATTATATTTTTAATTCAAAATATATTCCTGCATAATATTGATAGCATTTGTTAAGACGTCAGTTTATTCAGCTTTATCTTAATCTAATATTTCACAAAAGTTTTGAAACACGAAGCATTTATGTACAAAATAATAATGATACTAACTTAAGCTAAAAATAGTCAGGTTTGCTCATAAAATTTAATTTTTTTCAGTTTTAAATTGGGGCAGTTTAGGAAGTTTTAGCTCTTGTCGTACGACTATAAAATACTAAAATATAGTACTACAATATGTTTAATATAATGTAGTTTGGTACACATCAAGGAGATATTCAGTTATATCTGCAGCATTTGAATTCAGAATGCTTGTATTCGGAAATCTAATTGCAGAATCAGCTGAGGACTGATTTTTAGATACAGCTTTTTCAGTAGTATTCCATCTGTACGAAATATTGTTTCTCAAGAAACCCAGAACGCATTTGCCATGGCATTTTCTCTACAGGAAAAAATTAATGATAAAGCTTTTAAGTTTTATAAACTAAAATTAAAGCAAAAATTAGCCATGAAATTAATCTTTATTAATTAATTATGAGAACTCAAAAAACTCAAAACATAATCAAGCAGAAATGATTTTAGTAATGAAAAATTGGAATTAATAACCATTTCAAGCTAAAAGCTAAAAAATATTTTTAATTAATTCAACTTAAGTGTGAAAAAATGTTTTAAAAGGAAACCGAAACCAAAACCATAGCTTATATAACTTCAAATATCTTAAAAATTAATTTGCTAACAGATCTGAAATTTCGTGGCAAGGATCTCAAAGATATGGGCCACCAAAATATGCAAAAAAAAAAAAATTCGGTAAAAATGAAATTTTTAGGGTACTGTGTATCCTTAATTATAACAGAATGTGAATAACCATTCTTCAAAAGCAGTAAAAAATTTTTCCGGGTTTGAGGACCTAATTTCAGTTTTATAATTTAATTCCACTAATAAAAATGGTTAGACTAGTAATTTAAACGTTTCATTTTTAAAATAAAACCAGTAGTAAAACGTTAGAAACTCATCATAAATAGTTAGATAATTTTAAAATTAGTCACACTAATGTTGAATTAACCAGTTGAAGGAATGATGCAAGTTAAATCTGTAGAGGCTCAATATTTTCTCTTTGGTGTGACGTGGTAGATAAGAAAGGGAGGTGTCAGATCAGACCGAGTCACTGGACCGAGTCTCAAACTAAGAGGTTCGTTGACAACAGCATCGTTGCATTGTTGCTAATGCCACCTATCGACAGTGTCTAATTGTGGACCCATGAATTTCACAGCGGCAAAGGAATAGATGCACGCCTGCCATTAGGCGTAGCTTTGAGCACTATAAAGGTGGCAGTATAGTTTGGCTGGGTTCCACCCTATTTTAGAGGGAGAACACCCTGGAGGTGGTCAAGAAATTCCTCCTTCCACCAACCTCGTGTAAGGACTTTCTGCTCGACGGCTATTTAGAGTAACCCCATGCCGCACGTGCAATGTACATTTATAAAGATCCATGCATTCTCCGGGATTCAAACCCAGGGCCAGCTGCACAGGAGTCAGAGTCACTGACCACTATACCAAATGAGCGGTAATTTTGGGAATTTTAGTAGCGTTACTCTCACTCACTCACTCACTCAGCCGCTTATTTCAGCAACTCACAAGCATAATTTCCTTTAATATTTAAAAAGTATAAATAATGCTGAAATATGTAATATCATTCCTATAAATAATATTTTATTTTGTACAGATTTTTTTTGTTTATAAAAAACTGTATTTCTTTAAATGCAGGTTATGAGATAATAAATTTTACACATTTTCAGTTTAAGTTCGCTTCTTTCACATTTTGATGCTTAAAATGTTTCTTAAACAAATATAAAAACAAATGAAGTAAATTCCTACATAGGTCAACAAAGAAAAATCTTATATTAGTTACTTTTTATTAAATAGCTACAATCAATATAAATATGTACATGTTATGGTGGAACACCGAAATCTGGAGAATGTCGACTTTCACTTGTGAATGTCAACATTCACATTGTCGCTTGATGTATATGTCCGAAATATTTGCTAAATATCCTTATTTCTGACTAACACCGGTAAATGCCGAAATTCACTATGCACTAATGGTAAATGTTGAACATGTGAGGCATTTATATTTTCTTCTCCGTAATTCAGTCGCGATAAATTTTTCGTCTCTCTTTTTGAGAGGAGTGATCAAGAACTTAAAACACACAGTACATTCAAAAAGAGAAAGGGTAAATATTATAGAAGTTAAAAACTTACTTAAGTATACAGTACGTTCAAAATGAGAAAATAAAATAATAGTAATAAAAAACTTATTATACTATGTGATTCAAATCTTATTTATTGCAACAACTCAAACTATTATGACACTTTGAATTGCACAAGAAAACCTTGCTTTTGAAACTGCATTTAATTGAGAAACACTTCCTTTTGCAATGACAGCATATATATCCTTACCCTCCCCCCTTTTTCGAGTTAGCTGCAGCTGCTTCTCTCAGCGATATTTCTTGAAAGTAAATCTCATCTATGGAAAATAACTTTTATTTACAAATTACGAACTGATTACGCGTGTAAAGCTGCTTGAGGATACCATTTTCATTAGCAAGTTTATAGAAGTCAGAGTCTTCTATTCCAACAACCGCTAACACATTTCGGTTATCTGTACGACCACAGTCGACATTAGGGACTTGTATTCATACGATATCATCAGTTTGAGCAGGAGCAAATTTTTTTTGTGAGGTTCGTAACATTTTTGTTGCTTGCAGTAGGAGAATTTCTTTCTCGGCCGCTCTTTTTGTAGAAATTTACTCGTGTTTTTCAGTCAGAACTTGAAGTGAAGACGTGGTAGATTACAAATCCTCTTCAATATTTTTCTTTGAAATATGGTTTTCGGTTTGCCTCCACTCAAATTTTTTCAGAAGTATTATCAGTTTCTTCAAGCTGTTCTTCGGTTTCAAAAGTGTTGGCAATTTCTTCGAGTTGTGCTTCGGTTTCGAGATTTGAGATTTGTTCGCTAGGCAAAAAATATGATGATATGCCTCTTTTTATTTTAATTCCAAGCATGGCTTCACAAGGACTTTGGTGTATTCCTTCATGGTATGTAGTGTTCTTGGTAAATTTAATAAAGGGTAAACTTTATTACTATTTGTTTCTATCATTAATGTTCATCCATGCAGTTAGTATATTCTGTATATCTTGATTGGCCCTTTCAACTGAGCCTTGTGTTTGACTGTGACGAGGTTTTCCATGAACTAACTACCTTAATATCTTTCCACATAGCGTATATTTTGGATATGATTTGATTACTGAATTCTCTACCATTATTCTGTTTGCAATATTGCTGGAGCACCAAATGTTAAAAATATTGAAAGAACGTGAAACGCTACTTCTTCAGCTCTCTTGTTTTCAAGGGTCTTAGCTGGACAAACTTAATTAAATTATCTTGATACATCATTATGAACTTATGTTCGCTATCTCTGTTTGACTGCATATCTATTAGATCAACTTGACATCTTGAGTTTAACTCAGAACTGATCATTGGTTTCACAACAATACTTTTCTTAGGTGCCCTGTGTTTCATTTGATACTGTTTGGATTTTTTTAAATACAGCATTACAACTTCATATGTAATATTTTTGTAATTAATTTGCAATTTTTTAATCATACGTGTTATTCATCCGTTGCCGGTTCTGATGCGAGTTTCATATAACACACTGAACATTTCGTCATTGATAACATAATACTGTGTGTTCGTTTCTCCTGGTTTTAATGGTACTATTAACTTCTCCTCATCATTAATTTTTAAAACGTCAAACCACTTTAATCATCTATGATCCAAATGTTTGTTGCACTTAGTTTTAGCAGAAACTACTTTAGAAAGTATTTTAGAGTACTTTTCTTTTGAAAAATAAAAACAATTGTCTTCTCGTTTATCCGCAATCAATGCATTTAACTTTTCAAGAAAAATATCACGATTCACTGTTGTATCCATTCAGCATAAATTAGGGTATCAGGAAAAAGAATAAAGAAAACACTGTTTGCACCTTCAAACCTTGCATAAGACTGACAAATCTGACTGACTGCCAGCAGAACAAGGGATTTGGCGGAAAACAGCCAGTTGCCTCCTCTCCTTTCGACCTCCACCAGAGCATTTCTGTGATTGTCGACATACGTCGGTAAAAATCCGAATGTACAAAATTGTAATACAATACTCGATCTTTCACCGACGTATTTGGTGTGTGTCGACAAACTTCAATTTTGGACATTCACAGTGACATATATACATATGACAAAATCGCATTATTAAGTGACAAAATAGAAAGTGATGTTCCTTGGAATATTCCATTTTCATTTCTACGTATGGTGTTGGATAATTTTGGTTTATTTGTTACTATTTATTCATTAATTTAATTTAATTTCTCTAATAAAATATTATAGAAAAAGTCATCACGTTCTTAGACATTAGGCCCACCCAGGTTGTATTAAAACCCACGACCTTGGAGCAGAAGTCCAACACGCTATCCATTGCGCTACAGGGACAAAACGAACAATTTTCCTTTCTATATATGCTGTTGGATTATTATTTTTGCTTGTTACTATTTATTGTTTTTCTAATTTAATTATGAATTAATATTTGAAGGGAAACTGCATTAACATCAGGTGTCATCCAGAACAAGTTTAGAAAATGTATTTGAACATGAATGGATGAATAGAAAGTATTTTATTAACGATTGAAAATTTGGACAAGGTATGCATATATATATATATATAGGGAGAGAGTCAACTGATAGTAAGATTTGAAAAATGTTACTGTGGAATTTTAAGGAAATGTAGCGTGTGTTTATCCTCATATTATAAAATTTATATTCATATTCATGGTGATTATATATTCAGAAAAACAAGCTTATTTTAATTTTTTTCGCAGTAAACTTAATAATTAATACAATATTTGTTGTTAAAAATTGCTATATATATTTATAAACATGTTTTTTTTTTTATTTTATTCCATTATTTTTTCTTAACGCATATAAAATAATACTTTATCTAGAAACTATTTAAACCGAAGTAACCCTTCAAGAACTAATAAAAAAGGGTTTCATAAGTATTAAACTGTTTCTCAATGATAACACGCTGATAAACAGTCTATTTTTCATTTTTAAATTGATAACGACTTGAAAACTTCCATTTGTAATCTTGAAGCTAAACTGCGTAATCTAATTTAATTTAAAATATCGTTGAAGAGGATTTAAAAGATAATTTTCAGAAATAGATATACTTTATCTGTAAGAGAATGTTTTCATCAAAAATAAATAGTTTTGTTGAGGTGCGTTTTTGAATTTTGTAAATAAATGGGAATTAATTGATAGGCATTTTGTAAGTGCATAATGTTTATGAACAATAAATTATGTAATTATTTAGATAATATACAATTGTAATAAATTATTGAATGTAAAATGCGATATAAGTATTATAATTAGTATTATTTAACAATTATATCATTATTATTGAGGAGTCCTAATGTTCTGAAACAAATTATAAGTTATGCAAAAAAACTCTTTTACTTTTAAATGAAAGTTAATTTCAAAAAGATTTCATATAATTTTTAATTTTAATTTTTGAGCCTTTTAAACTATTTTAAGATGAAAAAAATAATTATGTAGTGTAAAAATTAAATTTAATAGCTTCGTTTGCTTAAATATTTTAACAAGTTAAGCGAAAAATTTAGCGAATATATTTTTTTCCGTTTATTGCATTAAAAAGTTTTACCTACAATTTCAAAAAGGGATGCAAGTAAAAAATTTGACAGATCCTCCCACATTTTTACCCACCTTAATCGTATAGACATAGAATCAGAAAAGAAAATATTTTATCATTTGCTATATTCTAATTCAAATTTTGAAACGACAATATGTATTACATATACACAAATTTAAAACATATTACTCTTATATTACTTAAGAGTACTTTTTCGAACTTTTTTTTATTTTTCAAAATTTATCCTACTAAATACGTTAAAAAATTAGAAGAAACAAACTTACCGAATCCATATGCATATTATGCATAATAACATTGCATATGTTAGAATAGTTTGTATTGAAATATCCATTTGCTTCTTCCTAAAAAAAGTACTTTGAAATGATGATCGTAAGATGATTCACTCTTCAGCAGTCTTCATATTATTATCTATAAAACTAGTTTTTCATAATAATCAAGAAATTATTCTGGAATCAGTTAGTTGCACGATTTAATTTTTAAAAAGGGACCATACATTAAATAAATTTAGACCAATGTGATTAAATGATAAATTGCTTTGAAAGCGACGTAGATTGCATAATAAATAAGTTTCAGAGCGAATTTGTTATCATTACGCTCACGCCAAATATCTTTTTGGTGTGGTTTTCAAATCGTGCCAAATAAGATTTTGGTGATCAGTAATTTTCAATCCAATATGGCGGCCTAACATTAAAAACTCGATATGAATATTATTTTTAAAAAATGCCTTATTCCTGATGACAGACACGTGATTGAACTACACGGGTTTTAAAAGGAGCAAAAAATAATATAAACAAAGCAAAAATATACTAATTATTTTTGCAGGAAACAAATTGGAAAATATGATTACTAGGACTTAAAAATAATTAAGTATGATGAATTCTTAAATGCCGGGGTAAATTCAGAAAAAATATAGAAAAACAAAATGTGGGAAAAGTCAAAAACATAATCATAAATTAACAATCCATAAAAAATAGTGATTAGAAGAATACCGAGTTATTTGTGAGCTTCATCGAACGAGGAACGTTTAAAAATCATTAATCAAAAGTAAAACTGCAATTTATCTAATTGTTGCCAGTTAGAAAAATATGCCAGATAGATTTACAGTTGTGCAATAAAATGTACGCAATATAATTGTGTAAATATACGCGATAAAACATACATCAGTCATTATTTTCTTAGATGTAAACAGTTTTAATGTGGCTACTTTAGTAATCATATTTCATAATGGCCGTTTTGAGCAAAATCTTAATCAAGAAATACGAGAAAAAAACGTGTCTTTGATAACAAAATAGCCAAAATATGCAAATTTCGGCAAACCTTTTGGTCCAAAAAAGTTGAAAGTGGAGCTCCCATGTCCTTTTGAAAAAAGAGATCCTAGTACTCACCAATAATTTTAGAAATATCCATGTTCGAATAAACAACATAAGATGAAAACTACAATCTAGACAACTTAAAGTATGGAAATGGTTAATTTTGTTTTAAAAAAATCGTATTATAAAATTGTCTGCAATTCATAGGATTATCATCATAAAAATACACGAAGAAAAATTCATTATACTATACATACTAATGATGGCACAACCACAGTACCGAACATTAAATATCAAGGTACTCGTATTGTAGCGTTCTCGCCCATCTTAGTAAATATCAATAACTTGGCGCGTAACGTATATTAAATCACTGTTTAAATTTTATAAAATTGTTATTATGAATAGGTAAAAATAAAAATCAATAAATGAATAGATTATAAAACATGGAATTTTATTTATTTACTTATACTTTTTATTATAATTATCCATTAAGAATTTATCATTTAAGCTTCAAATAAATGTCTACCATTTCGGCTTGCATTTTCAATAAAATATACAGTTTTTAAAGTACAATATACCAATGTAAAATTATCTTTTAATGTATAAAAGAGTGGAACATTTTCACGAACGTAACTTCTAGAAAGGCAAAAGTTTTGACAGCAAAATATTTCCATAGAACAATTAAATAAGTTGCCATTCAAAGTATTAAAGGTTGCCAGTTCATTTGCTGACCACGTTATTTCATCGTAAGTACAATATTTGAAACATATAATATTAATTACATTTGTTTTAAGATATTACCTTTTTTTTATATTTCTCAGTAGTTTTTTTATAAATTTTAGAACTTTATTTTAATGGAAATTATAGTTTACTTGTAACTTGAAAGTTCTTTTCTGTTAAATATTAAGCTTAAGTAAAGAATAATAGCAAAGCACAATTTTCTGACAGAAAACACACTTTATTCGAATTTTTATTTAAGATAGGAATGCTTTCATATGTATTTATTCAAGAACATTAGCCTAAAATACTTCGTAAATACACAAAAAATACTTAAAATAACTACAAGAAAAGTTTACTTCAGGAAGGTTAGGCGCTATGTAACCAAGGAGTGGGCAACCTGTTAGCTGTGGCGCGCCAAACCAATCTAACAATATGATTCAACTTGCCACACAGTAGGATTTCGATTCCAGCAGTAATGCATGCAGAGTTACATAATAGAGGTCAATAATATAGATTTACATTTTTAAAGTATATTACTTTTGCATCATTTAAAAATATGTTTATCTTAAAAATAAACATCCTATTATAATAAGAAGTTTTATCTAAATGCCTTACTAGTAGAACAATAAGTATAAGAGTCTTATGCACAGTTTTCACTTCAATGGAGAACACCTGATTGCATATATCGTACGAACATTACGAACTTAGCTCATTGAAGTCAAATCTGAAGGAGGTAAATTATTCCTTCATTGGTCTTGAAAATTACTTTATTTGAAATAATTCGTTTCTATTATAAATTTTATTCATTGTTTAACTTATGGATATTTTACTTTCGTTACTATAGCTAACACATGCAGACACATATCAACAAATTTCATGACTTAACTTTCATAAATCCAAAGAAGAATTTGCAAATTTTATGCAAATTAGTTTTACACTTTCACAAATTTAAAAGTATTTCTTGCTATGAAATGATACTTCATTTTAGTTATGCTTTGAAATTAATATTACATTTCATGATAAAGCAAAACTACAAAAAAGTATACTTATTATATTGACATATTCAAATAAATTTTAAAAGTATATTTGTATGTGTGTGTGTGTGTGAGAACAACAATTTATAAAACTGTATAATTGAGGGACTTTGCTCTGTAAAAAGTGTTTGTCTCATAAAAGTAAATATTAAAAGGGAATTTTTATACGGCCACCAAAAGCAGAATTCCATCATTATGAAGATAAGCAGAATTCCATCATTATGAAGATAATGGAAAGTTATCTGATAATAATTTGTTTAGAAAGAAAGATAAATTTATTCCTATATTTTGAAAATGCCTTGTTATTATGTGAGATTAAAAAATATTTTTAGTTTAAAAAGACACGTGTAATGTTTCTAGAACGATAGACTCTTAAAGGGGTTTAATTTTTTATTAAATCAAACAAAAACTATGTTTAACAAGTAACATAATTTTTTAAATCAATTCCTACTTAGGTCAAGATAGAAAACTGTTATTTGAGTTACTTTTTTATTAAATAATTACAATTAATATAAATATGCATATACATATTGACAGAACCACAAGTGACAAAATAGAAAGTGATTTGCCTTGCAATATTTTAAATTTTTATTTCTATATATAGTGTTGGATTATTTTTGTTTGTTTGTTACGATTTATTCATTAATTAAATTTAATTATTTTAACAAAATATTATAGTAAAAAAGAAATCGCATTATTAGAAATTAGGACATCCCAGGAGGGATTCGAATCCATGACCTTTGGATTAGAAGTCCAACGCGCTATGCATTGGGCTACAGGGTCACAACAAGTGGTTTTCTTTCTATATAGGGTGTTGGACTATTATTTTTGTTTGTTACTATGTATTCATTAATTATATTTAATTTAATTAATGTTTGAAAAAGTTTATTAACATCAAGTGTTATCTACTGCAAGTCTAAAATTTGTACTTGGACTTGAATGAATGAATAAGAAGCAATTTTATTAACGCTTGAAAATTTGAACAAGATATATATATTTAGAAAGAGTGCGAACTAAAAATAGGAATTGAAGAAAGTATAAAATATTAAAAGGGATTGGCTTCTTTTACAGTTATAAATAAAGCAAAAATATTTTAAATATGCGTTTGATTTTTATGCATACAAAGCTAGTTTCATTTTATACAGTTTCAGTAAATAAAAATGTTTTTTAAATAGTTCTGTATACGTTTTTTTTATATAAAGTAGGGGGAATTATCTATTTTTTTTAAAATTCGCTTTTTACATGATTGTATTACTTTTTTTGTAGATTATACGATAACTTTAGCAGATTTCAATTATTTAATAAGTTATATTAGTCAACAATATATTTATATTGTTTATTGTTTAGATATTATATTGTTTATCTAAACAATTTATATTGTTTAGATTTCCTCTTCCTGCTTCGTGTTTTAACTTTTTTTACTAATGCTCCTCATTCATCATGTTTGCCCACTCCGAAATGAAATCAACATAATTTTTACTATTTATAATAATATTATTAAGCTGTTTATAATATTTAAGACACAAAATACTAAATCGTTTAATTCTTATGCTGTACATTTCAAATCTGCTTTAGTGGTTTTGCTAAATAAACCTTAAAATTATTTATATGTTACATGATTTTTATTAATGTTTTAAATCTCTGTATATATATATATATATATATATATATATATATATATATATATATATATATATATATACAAGATATTGTTGAATTCAACCGACAAATTCAGAGGGAGGATTGTAGGCAGCATATGGCCCTCAAATCACCATAGGACAAGAGGGTGCAAATCACGTTTAGTCAATGAAAACAAAGATAATAGCAGTCGTCAGAAGGACAATAAACCAGACGAAGGTTAGGGCCAAACGAGCGTAGGAATTTTGAGGACAGTTGCAGGGCTGAAGAAACATGCACGAATGCAAATCCCCCTTCTTCCGGAGTTGCCACTGCACACCAGAACATGTGGTTAACGCATGATGATGCATCCGCCCATTTTTCGGTTTCAGAGCGAAACCACCGCCATGCTACATACCCCAGGAGGTGGATTGGGTGAGGCGGACCTACTAGTTCCCTCCACACACCCTGGACTTAATTCCCTTGGATTTCTTCTTCTTGTGCCTCTACAAATCCCTTGTGTATGAGACACCGGTGTCTACAAGAGATGATCTCATGTCACGGATCGTCATCGCGTCAGCTTTCATCACGAGCACACCAGATTTGTTTGAACGCATCTGACAATCCTTTGTCTATTGGAGTTAGCTGCTCTTTGACCCCTGCTACTGCGATTTTGAACAATTCCGGGGACAAACACTTGTCGTTACATTTCAGGCGTCGAGCTATGATGCCTTGTATGTACTGTAAACATGAATTACGTCTAATAAATGTATTGCTTACCTCTTTTTGCAACTTTTCCTTCCACTCCACAGCACTGCTTCATAACATCTTTTAGAAATTACTCTTACTAAATAAGATTTACTCCCCCATGTGCGTCCTGATGTTGTCTACTATCATCCCATCATCCCTCTGAATTTGTCGGTCTCCAAATTGGGTTGTATACTGTATATATATATATGACATGTTTCGAGTAAGAATCAGACTTAATTTTAAAAAGGAACTTTATTCAATGAATTTCCGACATCATCTGACGCTAAGAGGAGAAAAGAAAAAAGAACGCCAAAGTATATAATATCTAATTGTGTTCCCACTTAAACCCAGATGTGAGAAGTACCTCTGATTTTATGAGTGTACTGGAAAGTTAATGCAGACATATAGGACTATTAATTATATTGATCTGGGATCAGAAATGCTTAGTGGTTAGGCCATATATTTCGGAGAAACAATTAAGTGATTAATTTAATACTTAAAGATGTAATGAGTGCTTCATAGGGAATTTACTTTTAAGTCTAATTTCATTAAATGTAATAGAAAAACATTTATGTGTGTGATGGATATAATAAAAATACTGCAGAAATAATACTTCGCGTTTTTGAATAAATACATGAAATATTAAATCTAGATTCATGAAGTATTTTTAAGAAATTGCTTACAATCTCTATAATATATTATATTGTGTTTTCATTCCTCTAAAAATTAGCCTCCACATATTCTAAATGTGAAGCATTTTTCAATTATCTAAGAATTGTATTGTAAGAAAGTTATGAGAATGCGCTTCTAGAACATAACTTTTTCTTCGAGTACTCTTCGGCTTAAAGTACGATGAATATCACAATCATATTTAATTTTTGTAATTGTAAATTATGCAATTAATTTTAAAGGACGTTTTATAATACTTTTGAGGGAATTATATATATATATATATATATATATATATATATATATATATATATATATATATATATATATATATGTTTATATATATATATATATAGATATATATGTTTATGCATATATACATATATATATATATATATATATATATGTTTATATATATATATATATATATATATATATGTTTATGCATATATACATATATATATATATAGATATGTTTATGCAAATATATATATAGATATTATATGTTTATGCATATATATATATATATATATATATATTTATTTATTTATGTATATATATATATATATATATGTGTATTATGTACATATGTATATAGATAGATAGTTAGATATGCTTATGTATATATATAGATATATATTTATGTATATATATATATGTATTATGTATATATATACTTCCATGTTTGAACTATAAGACCTAAAGACTTAAAAATTTGGCTACCATATTTCTTTTGCTGAGTAGATAGCCACTAAGAATGAGTTTTCTGGATATCATCTCTCACAGATGCGTAAAAAACTGTATTTTGTTTTAGTTAATATTTATATATTGACTGGCAGATAAATCGGGGAAATACCGGATATTATTCAACCCTACTCTAAATTATTCTTTCCCAAGAGTTTAATTTTCAATTTACTTAATAGTAATAACAATTTTAATTACATTTTGACCTCATTAAAAGTTTTTTTTTCCATTTTCCAACTGAGTTGGTACATTTTTCAATTCCCCCACTTATGATGTTATGTTGTTATTGTGTTAGTCATATGTCTTTTTTTATTCGTATTAAAAATACATTCGATAAAAATCATAAAAAGGCATTTTAAAAGTTGAAAAGTAGATTTCCTTTTTGTGTGTGTGTGTGAGTAAAATGATACCATCTTAAAAATGTAGATGTGTAGTTTACTGGAATTGGATACATTTTTTTATGAATGCTTCTTCTTCTTTCTGGATTTATATTGAATTTATGAGTGTATTATTTGCAATTTCACTTGTGTTTCCTGGATATTTGTAGCTTAAAAACTTTACTTACATTGTCACTTATACCAAAATACTAAAGCTGTCTTTTCTGAAATTCTGTAACTCAATAATGTTTATTTATCTTAGGAAACACTCTCTCTCATTGTCTGACAACAATGTAATAAGATCAGTGATTTTTTTCTAGAATCAAAGGCAACATTTTTACAATCTTAAATTGAATAATCAATTTAAAGATGTATGTATTGCAATTGTATTCAAAAAATTCCAAAGAACAGTTTTTCAAAGTAGTGAATCTGATTAAAGTTCATGTTCACTTCTTCCGTGTGTTTTAAAAACATTTGTGTTCCTTTTTTTAAAAAAATAAAATAACGACATGGTTTATCTTTATACGTTAATAATGCAAAGAAAACATTTTGAAATTTTATTCTCCGTAGTACTTTCTTTTAAAAATAATTTATTTTTCGATAAAAAATATGTTGTTTGTTTCTTCCTATGTAAAATATAAAACTTTAAGAGTTTTAAGCGATTGCATATTTTATGCTTTTTACATGATTTTTTTATTTATTCAACATCTTTATATTTTCACAGACTTTATTTTTGAGAAAATCTGTATGCATTAATAATGACTCGAAAGTATTGAAAAATACTTATCAGTAATATAGAAACTAATTTCACTTAAACATTTTTGTTATTAAGTTTAATGTTACATTTTTAAAAACATGTTACAGAATAATTTGCAGAAGTGAAAATGTCCAAAACGACTCGTCTATTTTGAAAATATGACTTCTCAAAAATAATATTTTCCCTAGCAAAGTTATTGAATTAGTACATAAGTCATTTTACACTGCCCTCTTGGCATCCGCGTTTCTTTTTGTTCTTTGTGATTGATTTTGACATATGCCATCTTAAATGCTTGTTTCTTTCTTGATATGAGATTTAAATCCCTAAAAGAATAAACATTTTATTTAGAAAATTGTTTAAAAGGGTTTTGAAAGTTTTTTTTATAGATAATATAGAATATTTTAATTTTCTAATTCTTCAGTTAAAGTTTTTTTGAAATTCCTATTCCATATTGAAAAACCAATACATTAAAAGAAATACTGCAAATATTTATTTTGATATTCTGCACTGCTGATTTAAATCTAAAAGAATGGATGCCCCGAATTCATGGTACAAACTGTAAGGGTATGTACAGGACATTGTAACCATCATTTATTGTTTAGGAATGTTTGGGCGCAAATGACGCGCTGAGGCGCAAACACAAATAATAAGAGACAAAAGGAAAGGCAAAATGTTCATTGAAAGTGTCTTTGACAAATATAATGTTTTCAATAATTCTTCATAACTGTTAAGCTTTTGGGCTATTAAGTCCAGTTGCAGCACACATTGCTGTACCACCCGCTGGCAGTTGGAGAAGATAGTCTGTATGGCTCATAGCTTGTATTCAATGAAAATGGAAGAGGTGAAAGCTATTTTCGTTTAACATTCTACAACCGGTCTGATGACTCACACTTACGTGAGCAATAGCTCTAGTTCTTGACTCTGATCTATCAGCTACAATGTTTAAGATGATTTCTTCCAAGCCTGAACTGTGAACAGCTCTTCCACGACCACCATCATGTCTAGTGACGTGGCAACGAACATGTTTCACAAAGTTGCCGATGTAACCGCTGAATTTTTGTGTTCCGGTATTAGACGATCAGAAAACTGCGTTTAATGCATTCGTAGAGCAGCTCTGCCATTACTATTTGCATGACCGTACATGTATGGCTTGTCTGCATTTTCAACTTATGGAAAGTCTCCCATTGTAGACGTCAGCATAATTATGAATTGCGCTTTCCCCTACTGAGATGCCTCGTGGTGAGCGGTGACTAGACATCTACTACACCCTACCGGCAACACAACCAAAACATAACTCCATTTCTATTTTCTTTTATTTTACTGTTTGTGCCTCACCACTTCGCCTATGCCCATACATTCCTATAAAATAAATAATTGTCACAATGTTCTGTACCTACATTTCAAGTTTGTACCATGAATTTGAAAACACCCTGTATAGTAAGTAACCAATGAATAAATATTTTTTTTCTAAAAAATAATGCTGAAAATACACTATTTTAATATTTTTTGCGAAAAAAATATTTAATCTTATTAAGCCTCTAAAATAATGGAGAAATTCACCAAAATAAACATTTTTACATATAATTTTACAATTAGAAACGATTATATAAATGTTACACTTAAATTAATTTTATTAAGACGTCTGGTATTTATTTCCACTCTTTTTCTATAAAAAAATATTCTGATGTGAAAGAATTTAAGTAACCAATATTTGGAAACTCAGAGGTAAATTAACTCAAGGAAAAGTGTTGGATCGATGCTACATTTTTCGATTTTGTAATAACTTTTTTACTTTACAGCCGAAGTTAAATAATAAAATATTTCTTTCTTCCTAAAGAAGCCTTTAAAAGATCCTTCTTTCAGAAAAAGTTTTTGAAAATGTTCTTTTTCCTTATTTTCTGATTCCTGATGTGTTAATACGTGCTCTAAAACCAAAACTGACTATTTCATTCATTCTGAAAAAAAATCCATGTTTTACCATTTTAAATCAGAAATGAAGTGTCATAAATAACAATCTGATATTCTCAGATTAATTTTTTTTATTCTTTATTTAAAAATATAGAACTTTTTTATATTAACAAATCATTGAAAATGTACAACTAAAAGTCAAAGAAATAGGTGGGTTTTCAAGTTTAAAATATCGCAGTATACATTTGTGGTAAGGAAGGAAAATTTATATCACAAATAATATACCTGATGGTTAATTCATAAACTCATTTTATAGAGTATGAAAGAAGGAAATGTAATCTAAATGTTTAAAAAAATATTATTTTTATTTTGAAAATTTATAAAGTAAAACAGTAAATTAATGAGCCCAAACTTATACTTAAAGTAAAGATTTATCTAATTATTGTTATCCTAGCCAAAAGACCTTAGAAAAATGTTTTTGCGGTTAGTTTTTCAATCATACATGTTAAAACATAGATTTTACAATGTAGACATTAATGCAGTGTATCTTAAAGTGTAGGACGCGTCCCCCTAGGGGGCGTGATAACTCTACGAAGAGGCGCACAGCATATCGAAAAGTCTAAAACAAAAGATTATTTTTTAAAAAATATTAATCTAATAAAAGGAAGCAAAACAAAATACATTCTAACATAATAAAAAAAAGTAAAATATACATTTAGACTGATATAATACACTTATAAATGTACCAGTACTATCCAATATATTTCATAATTAATTGAACAGTATTAAGTTAAGAACAAGTTTAATAAATCACAGTGACCCTATGGGCATGTCCTAAAATTATATACAAAATTTAATGTTGATCTTGATAATTTGAATGGTTTATAATTGAAGTCATGTTGCAGCTTTACGTCAAAAAATATTATTATTGACATAAATACATTGTTATTTTGTTGAAGGGGGGGTGCGAGATGAAAATTATGATTCAAACTTGGGCAGCAAGTATTGAGAGTTTGAGAAGCACTAAATTAATGTATTTTAAAAATCCATACGTTACATTATAGCTATCCAAATTCCATGACAAGTTATTCACGACATGCATAAAGTGCATTCTTTCCAGGGAATATTTAAATTTAAATATTATAAAAAAGTTCATATATATATAAAGGGTGTTTTTTTAGAGGTATAGAACTTTAACTTGCAATAAAACAACGATGTATTATTCGATTGACATGAATTTTTTTATTCGAAAGATAATCTTGTAGCATTACATTTTAAAAATGATTTCAGGCACATGACTGCCACGGCTGGCTCAGATGTGGTCCAATCTGGACGTCCAATTTTCGATGACTTTTTCCAACATTTGTGGCCGTATATCGGCAATAACACGGCGAATGTTGTCTTCCAAATGGTCAAGCATTTGTGGCTTATCCGCATAGACCAATGATTTTACATAGCCCCACAGAAAATAGTCTAGCGGTGTTAAATCACAAGACCTTGGAGGCCAATTCACAGGTCCAAATCGTGAAATTAGGCGGTCACCAAACGTGTCTTTCAATAAATCGATTGTGGCATGAGCTGTGTGACATGTTGCGCCGTCTTGTTGGAACCACAGCTCCTGGACATCATGATTGTTCAATTCAGGAATGAAAAAGTTAGTAATCGTGGCTCTATACCGATCACCATTGACTGTAACGTTGTGGCCTTCATCGTTTTTGAAGAAGGATTCCACCAGCCCATACCAAACAGTCTTTTTCTGGATGTAACGGTGTTTCGACATACACTTGTGGATTAGCTTCACTCCAAATGCGGCAGTTTTGTTTGTTGACGTAGCCATTCAACCAGAAGTTTGCTTCATCGCTAAACAAAATTCGCTTATGAAAATCGACCATTATTTTCGAAATAAAATTGCACAATTTGAAAGCGTTGTTCAGGCGTGAGTCTATTCAAGATGAATTGCCAAACCAAACTGAGAATAAATCACTTGACAGCTGTTAAATCGGTCGCCATCTTGGAAAGTAATGCCAACTTAAACTTCTATACCTGGAAAAAAAACACTCTGTACACTAGCAAACTCTTGGTATTGGAACCAAGATTACAGATTTAAACAATATTTTGAGACCACTTATCCTTCACGTGTAATTTGCCTATACAATGGGCCAAAGGAAAAGGAAGAAATATTAGAGATATTCTACTATTACTAAATAATACACAATATATTTTTAAGATATAACAACAAAATATAATATAGTATGTACTACTTACGTCTATAAAGTTAAAATCGATGTAATAAAAACTAGAAGAGGATAAAACTGAACTCGAAAACACAACATGAGGTTACTGTTTCCCGCCGATGCAAAGGCAGTATTAGCAGCACCGCATAAAATTAAAATTAGTAAATTACGACAAAATAAAATTAAGTCTATAAGTATACATTTAAAAACTTTAAATATTGGTATAAAATTTATTGAAAATAAAAAGACTTCCTAACATACTATTATAAAACAATATATATATATATATACTAGCCGTTACCCACCCGCTTCACTGGGTATTTCACGATATTGTATATATGTACACTGTTTACATATATATTAGTTATTGATATCTAGCATTAAAAGAATTCGATTGTATTGAAAAATATATTTATAGCTATTACACTCTCGCCCCTTGATATAATAAGAGCATAAATTATAATATTTAATATTTCCAGTTATATCTAAAATAGAAGTAGAAAGATCTTCTTCGCTCAATTAACCTAATAATCAAGTGGATTTACACCAAAGCAACTTTCAGTGGATCTCTACTCCATAAAATAAACATGCGTGCTAAATTTCAAGTCTAAATCTAACAGAGCAAAAACGGAATTTTTATCATCAATACCTCGTTGATAGCATTCTTAGCGGATTCTTATTCAACAAAAGAAGCATGCAAATCAAATTTTACTATTACAGTCTTAGCAGTTCAAAAACGGGAATTTTGTCTATCAATACGCCCCAATAACTCTCCCTGCTTCCCCCTGGAGTTTATTTCCGTAAAATCCATTCTTAGTGGAACTCTATTCAACTATAAAGAAAAAAGTGCTCAACAAATTTCAAGTAAATGAGTTAAATTCAGAAACAGGAATTTTCTATAACACGCCTTAATCCCTCGCAACTCCACTCCTTTGGGGGTCCGTTTTCTCAAAAATCTTTGTAAAAGGAACTTTATTCTATGAACGGAACATGCCTTCTAATTTTCAAGCAGGTGGTTCTATTATTTGAAAAGCGGAAATATTTATCTATTACGCCCCTCAATCCCCCTCAGTGACCCTTGGGAATCAATTTTCCCCAAAAATATTTTGTAGCGGATCTCTACACCATGAAAGGAATTCGCTTACCAAATTTTAAGACTGTACGTCTAATAGTTTAAAAATGGAAATAATTATGTATAATGCCCCTTAAGCCCCCGCAACGCCACTTAGGAAACGATTTTCACAAAACCCATCTTATAGCGGATCTCTACTTAATGAATGGAATCAGCTTACTAAATTTCGAGATTTTACGTCTAATAGTTTAAAAAAGAAGTTAATTGCCTATAACACCACTTAATTCTCTACAACGCCACTTCGGAGTCGATTTTGACAAAACCCATTTTGCAGCGGATCTGTACTCTATGAAAGGAATCCGCGTAACAAATTTCAAGACTGTACGTCTAATAGTTTAAAATGGAAATAATTATGTATAACTCCCCTTAAGACCCCACAACACCACTTAGAAAACGATTTTCACAAAGCCCATTTTATGACGGATCTCTACTCAGTGAATGCAATCTGCTTACTTAATTTCGAGATTTTACGTCTAATAGTTTAAAAAAGGAGTTAATTGCCTGTAACGCCCCTTAATTCTCCACAACGCCACTTAGGGTCGATTTTCACAAACCCATTTTGCACCGGATCTGTACTCTATGAAAGGAATCCGCTTACCAAATTTCAAAACTGTACGTCTAATAGGTTAAAAATGGTAATAATTATGTATAACGCCCCTTAAGCGCCTTCAACGCCCCTTGGAGGTCGATTTTTGTAAAAATCATTATGTAGGGAATCTCTACTTTATGAAAGAAATCTGTGTACCAAGTTTCACGACTGTACATCTAATAGTTTAGTAAAGGATATAATTATCTATAACGCCCCTTGGGGTTCGAACTTTGCAAAATCCGTTCTTAGCTGACTTCTACTCCATGAAGGAAACCTACCTATACAAATTTCAAATTTGTAGGTTTAATAGTTCCGGAGATATCGTGATTAGTCAGCGAGTCAGTCAGTCAGTGAGTGAGTGAGTCGCTTTTCTCCTTTATATATATAGATATATATATAAGCTTTTTTTAATTGTTCTATATCGTGTCTAATTGTTTTTTAAATTGTTTTAATTTTTCTTGTTCTAGCCATTTTTTAACAATACATATTTGGTCTTGATGAAATAATGTTCTTCGGTCGGTGAGTTATCTGATATACATGGAACGATTTTCTAATTTGCCATATCAAACAATGACAACAATTTTGGATAGCGGGATATATTTTCTCAATGGTCCTTCTTGTCACTTTGTGAGTGACTTCCCTCTGAAGTCACTTACTCACCTTCCTATCTATCTGAGGGTGTGGAAAGAAACAAAGCATGACCAGAAATTTTCATAATAATTATTATTTATTATTATCCAAGCACACTAATCAACCACAAGAGGAAGCCCTAGGAGTGATATAAAGAAAGCATTAAACACTAAGTGAACAAGCGTAAGTAAACAGTTCAGTTTAACGTAATCAATCTTAGACATGAAATATCCCAATCCACTAATTTGGAATAGTGGTAAACTCCATTCTTAACTCAAGAGTTGAGTAAATTATTTAAACCTCCTCTTCATAACACTGCAACAGATTCTGCGCTCCTTCTCCCTTACAATTACAAAACTCTGACTTTATATAATATAACTAATATACATATCAGGGTTTCTTCTTGAAAAGGATGGCTGTGAATTAAACATGAATGCTAACCCAAAGATTCCCCAAGATGATTAGTGTGAAGGTCGCGTAAAGTCCTGTCCCAACTTGACATTGGTTTAAAATTATGAGGTCCTTCCTCAATATCTTTCTAGTTTTTTTCAGAATGAAAAATTAATAAACAATATAACAATGAAGAGCATAAGAGGAAAATTAAGATGAATCTATCGAGTAATAGCTAAGAGCAGTTACCCAAAGCAAAGAAACGACAAATATCAAAATGAAGTGTGTTAATAGTTAAGGGAAATACCTCTTGAATGTTTTTCTTTTTCTAATAGGTTTGAACTATAAAAACTTAAATTACTTGAGCCATTCTTACTGAAATAAAAAGGTAAAAGATCGAAGAAATAAAAAGTGAGTTGGAAATAAAATGAAGAAAAAATCTTTTTTTATATAAAGGAAAAGAAAATTATTCAGAATAAAAAAGTATATCCCAATTGAATTCAGAGCTTTTTCATTCTGTTGTGAATAAATTAAGTCATTTCTGTTTGCGTTTGAATGAAATGCAAAATCGAAGCAAACTTTTTGTCTGTATTGTGAAGAACAGACTTTTATGTAATATCTGCCTTGGGATAAATAAAATCTGGGACGGATTCTCAAGCAATTTTAAGAATATTTTCAAGTAGACGATATTGGACTAGTATTGGGAATTTTAACTGATTCGAGTTAAAAAATTTCTATCTGAATATTAATCGAGTATTATTTTGATTCTTAACCAATCGATAATTTTTAATGTCGTCAATGTATAAAAAATACTATGAATAAAATATTTTTAAAGTTTAAAATATCAATAAATTATTTCGTTTTTCAGTAAAAAATTTTGAAAATTGCCTTACCGAATTTTGAAAAAACAGCCTGAATTAAATGCATATTTAAATAATAATTATTGTCATTTATTATTTATGTTACTAATTACATTATTAAAGAATAATAGCCATTTAGTACAACCACTGGCATATTAATTTTAAAAAAATCATTCATCTTTTTGGATCCCCTTTTCTGACTAATTACCGATTTTTTATCCGCAGTCTTATAGCCGGAACTACATCTGATGTAATACTTCAATTTTCCTACGTCTACCTTTGAGAACCTGTAAAAATAAATAAAACTGTAATTATAAAATACCATATATATATATATATATATATATATATATATATATATATATATATATATATATATATATATATATTATACCTTTTGTGTGTCTTTGGAATAAATGAACTCGGAGCTTCGGCATTTTACTGAAAGTTAAAAATCCACTATCTTATCCATTATAATTCCACTGGGAATTAAATAAATTAAAAAAATATGGAAAGTTTATTTTAAAATATTTAAATATCAAGAAAAGTGACAATATTTATAAAACTTTGAAATGTTTACTGATATTCTTCTTCTAGCATATTACTTAAATAAAATATCTGAACATTCCATTGCCACTCATTCGGTATAGTCGTAATGTGACTTTGAATGTTGTGTTGTTTGGCCTGGGTTCAAATCCCTGATAAGGCATGGATATTTGTAAATGTATAGTGCTTTTGCGGCATAGGTATACTTTAAATGGCGGCAGAGCCGCAAAACCTCTCGTGAGGTTGGTGGAAAGGGAGAGAGGTGGGAGTCCTTGACCACCCTCAGTGTAGTATCCCTCAAAACTGAAGTGGAATATATCCAAATCGTTCTGTTACCTGTAGGGTGCTCAAAGCCTCAAATAACGACAGGCGTAACCTTGTGACAAATCTATACGGAACTTTATCACTAACCTTCTGAGACGTCTTTTTTAAGGAAATTTAATTCCCTACCTATTTCCAATCAGCTCCAAAAAGAGGACAGGGATTCCGTATTATATGCAGATTAGATAAAGTATTTAAGTCAAACGGAATAGTAAAGTGAGAGGCAGTAGGAGAGAGATATTGAAGCAGGAAGTTATAATAGTGAAGTTACAGATTTATTATTGAAGATTTCTAGATGGATAAATTAGGCTCAGGAAGAGCTGAGATTCAGTGTGGTAAATATTGATTTATAATTAAAGTCTCATTAAAGTTTTATATTAAGAGTGAGATTAACGTTAAATGTTCAATAGGAACATTATTGAATATAATTCTGGGATCTCTTATTGCGGTAATCTCTGCGTGATCGATATTCTAATTGTTAATTAATTGGATCAGTAAATATTTAAGTTAATATAAAGGAAAGTCCCATTTAAACCTCATAAAGCTATTTGAATTATTTGTTATTAAAAGTATTTGATTCTATTTGGGAAAGATAACCAAATAAAGAAAGTTATTCATAAAAATGGCTACTGGTTCTTCTTTGACTCAAAATTATTCTCGTTCTCAAAGATCCAAGGATATCTTCATAACTTTAGCCACAATGAATTTCGTGAGCCTTTATTTGACACCGTCAGACAGGTGCCATTAGTAACAACAACAACAACATTTCATTCAATACTAAAACTAACAAACAAAACATAGCAAACTAAGAAATACTATGTCATGTCCATTTAATTAAAAATGATTTACAAATAGAAATGATTGTACATAAAAAAATGATTCAACGCTGGATCTGAAGTTAATACATAAATCTTCTGAATAGTTAGTAATGAGTGCTCTAAAAATTTATTAAAAAGTACCAAATCAAACTGTTAACTATCAAACTGTTAATTTATCAAACTGATAGAAGTAAAATGGCTCAATTACTTTGGATATTTAATAATGAAATGAATTGTATAGCAGACATTGAATCTTTTAATTGTGTCTTTTATTAATCTCTATGATTTGTTAAGATATAAAGTTTATTATCACAAATTTCTATTAGCCTATAAAAAAATTTCATTTATTTAAAGAAAAATTCAAATTTTATTTTATTTTAAAACGATAACTATTTCAAATTATTTTTCTTCCTATTTTATGCAGTAATGTGTTTTTTATAAATCTTGGAAAGCTTCTGTTTTACAATGGCTCTTTCTTTCAAACATTGCCTCTTTGAACATCGCGATTTTTATCCGTTAAAAGTTTCTTCGATCTTGTTGTCCAGGGTAACATAGAGTTCAATCTTCAAGGGCTGAAGTCATAGTATTACACTACTTCAAAGTCAACACTACTGCTTCTCATATATCTGTGAAAAATTGAGTAAAAGGAAGATTTTTATTCGAAAAACTCTTGAAATTCCTACTCCATTTCTATTGATTTTATGCTGGTTTATTCTTCGATTTTAAAAATGATTTTTTTTATGACAATAGATATGCATGTAATATTCAATTTCTAAGTAAGCCGTAATTATTTTTAAGAAATTCAATTGAATGTTAGTAATATAAAACTCCTTTTATCAATTCTTACCATTAGTCTGCAATCTTCCTATATATATATATATATATATATATATATATATATATATATATATCTTTTTATATATATATATATCAAATTTTCAATCGTAAATAAAATATTTCTTTTCATCCATTCAAGTTCAAATACATTTTGTGTGTGTGTGTTTTATATGTGGTAACAGAATTTAATTTTCATGACATATGTTGCTTCTTAAATAGTAATTTAAAATTATATAAAATTACACCGACTGTGAACAGTTTTGTAATTAATAAAACAATTAAAACAGACAGCTTCTAATTATCTTTTCAGTAAAATTAGAAACTATCCGAATCAAAATCATGTAACTGTATAATAATTAAGGGACTCATTTCTAACCTTAAAATTAAGATGTTTATTAAGAATTAAAACATATTATTGAAGTTAACAAAAGTTCAAAATAACTCATTATAACTCACAGCATCTTAAATACTTCAAAAAATATTAACATGTGTTAACAACAGTTAATTTTATGCAATTCTTGTATATTTTATAGTCGAAATAGATAATAAAGAGCAATCTAATAGCTTTTTGCTCGTGTTTTCTTTCTTTTTTTATATAAATTTTCAATAAGGCAAAAAATTAAAATATTTGTTTATTGTTTTAAATATCATTTTCATTTTAATTCTTAATATTTTCACTAGAAAATCATAATTATAAATTTTGTTCATCCTAAATCTCTGCCATTTTTTGCATAATTTCTTCCTTTTATAAATAATTTAAATGTACTAGAAGAATAAAAAAATGTAAGAAGTTTCTTCTATTTCTAAAAATTTAATTCATTGACATTTGGAAGCTTTTATATAACAAGTAAATATGTTATTTTGTAATTTATTTTAGCATCATCACATAATGATTAACAGCACAATTATGCATAGCTGTAGCATCATTAATAGAATTCAGATTTATTCATGGAGCTCGTGATTCTCTTATCCGAACAGGAAATAATTGAATAATTGTAATGCATTTTCTTAATGTGGCTATTACATTTTCAATACATGTTACTGGAATTTCGATGTATTCAATAAATTAGGCTTTAAATATTAATGATTTACACTTTAGTTTTAGATACTCTGAGTATTTCTACACTTTTCTTCCTTCATGTCAATATTGTACATTGTAAATAAAAACACATTCATACTTAAAAAATTGTAATATTTTTGGATCAAAATAATATCCATGATTTTATTTCGGATTGTTGAACTCCTTTTGCAAATACTAAATCGCTATTGATTTCATATTGAATTAAATATTTACTATTCTGAAAAGTTTTATTTATATTTATTAATAATGGTGATTTGCTTTTAATAAGAGATAGATAAATTTGCATTTATTAAGTCTAAAAGATTGCAATTTTCTAAAAGGAAACCACATTAAAAATTTATTGCTGAAAAATGTCCAACTGAAAGGTCTATAACCAATTACAATAAACTATGAATATATATCAGTATTATGAAAACGTATATTGTCAAGATAGACTTAAGTCATTATTGGGATTTTTAAATGAAAGCGTTGAACAATATTTAATTATAAAAATATATGGGATATGCAATTTTGAGGTATACTACGAAAAATATTTTAAATAACTTTCGTTTTAATTTTATAGCATTTTTTTAATCCATGAGTATTTCAACAGTTAGTCTCACTTCTGTACTTAATGGTTGACCAATGTACTTATATTTGACTTTGTGTGTGAATGCGCTATTAAAGTAGGGTTTAATTTGCTTTCGTAAGCCACGTAGCATAACTAATAGTATACGGTATGTTTCTGTACGAGCTTTGAATTTAAAGGAATAGAAAATAATTTATATAAGTGATATTATGGTTCACTTTGTTAAAATTTTATACACATTAAAATTGATTTGAATCATTTAATTTAAACTAGAAATGCCTTTAATATAATTAAACTTTATCTGATCTATGTCAATTGATCTCTTTATTTGAGTTTGTATCAAACAGTAAAATATAAATAAAGGATTCTTGTAAAGAAATATTAAATGCAATTACGTAAAACACAAAGCACTCATTTTCTTCATGCCTTTTTAAATTTTTCTTTTTAAAAATTAAGAAAAAGTTTCTTAAAAACACCAGTGGATGATTTTAATAGAATTTCTACTTCCCTATTTTTTTTTTTGGTTTAACGTCTATTAACATAAACATATGTAGCCTTTAATAAATATACAATAAAGTAAACTTTGCCTTTTATATTAATTTTAAAAAAATAATCATTTTGAGCTAATTAATTTCTTCTAAGAATTAAACGATCGATGATTAAAATATATGGAAACATGAATATTATTATCTTGTACATTTCATATCCTTTTATCAAAGCATTTTTTAATATTTCCATTTTCAAAATTAATCATCAGATTCCATACTTCCCACCATTGGTTTAAAGTAGAAAAAAAAGTCTAATATATGAAATTTCCTTCACAAAAGATTTCGTCTTCAAAAGACTTTATTTGGTGATTAGATGTTTTTCAATAACTGCCAGAGAATTGAAGAAGTTTATTAAATCTTTCCTTTTTCTTTACTAGAATTTTTTGTTTATGGGTTCTGTCGATAAGAAAGACGTATAAATTAAATTCTTTATATGAATGGAAGTTTGTTACAACGGACTGATAATTCCTTCTTTTAGAAAAAAAGAAGAAAAAAAAGAAAGAAAATCGCTTTGAACTACATTTTTTACTTTACTTTTTTGTTTATGTTCATTAATGAGAAAAAATGGGCACATTCATCATTATTACTTTAAATGAAGACACTAGCAATAAAATAATTTTCTAATCAGATAAAATATTGGTAAAATGTATTAAGAATTTCAAAGGCTTTAACATGTGTCTATGTGATGTTTTTTTTTAACTTTTTTTTTCAAATCCTAACATTAGTTCCTCTTTTTTTCCCTATATCTATATATTTATTTATATATATATATATATCTTGTTCAAATTTCTTATGGTTAATAAAGTACTTTTTATTCCTCAACTGAAATCCAAATACATTTTTAAAAACTTGTAGTGGATGACACTTGATGTTACAGTTTTTTTAATACAGTTTTTTTTCAAATATTAATCTGTTAATTAAATCTTATTTTTTAGTTTTAAATTTTTTCTGCGTTATTTCTGACGAAGTTAGAACTATGACCAACAGATGGCGCCAGTAAGTTTTTCTAAGGAATTTTTTCTTGCGCTTAAATATATATTTTTTAACTTTTAGTAGATGACACTTGATGTTAATAATGTAGTTTTTTCGAATATTAATTAATTAATTAAATGTAATTCACTAAAATAAAGTTTTTCTCGATTGATCTAAATAGGAATTGACTAATTTTTTTCTTTTTCGTATTGCTTGTTATAAGCTAAAAATCTATATTTCTATTTTTTCTATAAAATTTTCTATGTTTTTTAAGCTTTTTATTGTATCATATTGGACAAAATATTTTCTTTTCATATATGTACAAATTTTGTGAATAATTTTTTCATAACTTGAATTAGATATAACAAGTAATGATGCCCTTCTGCTGTTTCAAATTGACGAAAGCTATTACACTTTTCCTATTGTTGTATAGATTTAAAATATGTTAGGTTGAGTCACACACTTTTGTAACTTCTTCTAGAGCTAGGTGGAGGATATTTTTCGTTTCTACTCACTATCAGGAACTTCTTAAGGATGAGCCAAGGACCTCGGCCTCAGTGGAGTCGTCGTTTCGTTCTATGCTTAGTAAAATAACATGTACAAATGTTCATCGCGTAATTATTTACAAATTGATTACAACAATACGTTTAGAGGGAAATTTGAGCTTGATGATTTTTGATAATTTCATTTACAGTTGATCGTAAAAATGATAATTTACGTCTCATTTTGTCGTCTACATAGCCGAAACTTTTCCTTTCATACATGTACTAGTTTTGAGAATAATTTTTAGCAACTTGAATTTGGTGTAACACGTATTACTTAAAGTGATGAGGCTCTTCTGCTGTTTCAAATTGACGTTCGATATTAAATTAATCTTTACAAATTGTTATATAGATCAGTGCTCCTCAAACTTTCAAAGTTTGTGACCCAATATTCAATTATTATTTTCTTCGTGAACCCCCCCCTTCCATACAATATAAATTTAGTGAATTCAATATTAATATACTTTGAGGCTAAACCTTCAACACGACTTTAACCTCTTAAGTGTCATCAGCGTATATAAGCGTCTTGTTCAGTCAGTGCGTTAATTGCCCCGGACGTATACACACGTCTTTCCGAAGTATTATTTTTTCTGTACTCTGCTATCCATAAAATTATTCCGAAGTTTCCTGAAAGCAATAAAAGAAACTTGACAGTATCTGTGACGAATTTACTTATTTCGGAGGATTTTGCTTATTTATTCCTTTTCCATCATCTTCTTTCCCATAAACCACATACGCTCACCTACGTGTTAGACGGTGGCATTGGTGAGCGAATCACGTGATCTTTAATCGGAAATTAAGGTTCGACTTTTCAATATAATTGCAGACCCCTCGTAAGGTTATCACGCCCTCTAGGGGGGCGTACCCCACATTTTGAAAAACGTTGGTATAGATTTAAAACATATAAGGTCGAGTCACACATTAGTAACTTCTTCGAGAGCTAGGTAGAATATGTTTTCGTTTCCAGGAAGGTCTAAGGCATGGACCAAGGGCCTTGGTAGGGACTTCGTCTCCTTTTTAACTCAGCCTCAATAAAATAATATTCCGAAAAATTTTATTGGTCAAATATTACTCCCGTTCATATTCTTAGAATAACTGGGAATATTGAACCAAATACCAACTGGTAACATTGAATTATTATGTGATTACCGTCATCCACATCTAAATTTAGGTCTACCATGATACAACGTCAGTACTCAATTAGTGGAAAGGAGGTTGTCGGTTTGTGAGATTGGGAAACACTCACATTTATTTGCAACCAATTACCATTCTTACAAGTATTTGACAATGAGTTTGCCGTATCCACCATGGATTCTAACCCTCACCCTCTATTTTCTACGTGATTTTGAGAAAAAACTTTTAAGAATGTGTAAAAGTTTCATCGATATTCTAGTTCAGAATTTTTTTTTAATTTATTAAGAAATAATAAAAACTTAATGATCAACTTATTTTACCAATACTTAGAACTTTCAAAAAATACATATATATATATATATATATATATATATATATATATATATATATATATATATATATGTATATATATGAGCTTATAATTACTGTAATCTTTAGTATCATGTTTCGAAATTGATTAGTCCTTGCCGTTGTCAAGATTGGTGACGGCTTCGCCATTTTCCCACACTGCGTCGTCTTCCGCACTATCCTGTGCATTTTAATGCAAAGTTTTTTTAAAATAATGTACTGTAGAAAAATGCAATATATATATATATATATATATATATATATATATATATATATATATATATATATATATATATTAAAGACTGTTCTCAACACACATTTGCGAGCAAAAGTTACATCATTTTGCTTATATATCGATGCATATTTGTTTCATCCCTGTCAAATTTTTAGTTGTAAACCGAGACTTTAAAAAAGTGCATAAATGGATAATTTCCATGCTATTTAGTGTCACTTGGATTAGAGAATGCATGTATAAAATTGTTTTAAGGACATTTTGACAAAAAAATGTATTTCAATACAATATTTCGGCAAAAAATTAACTTAGAATAACTTTTTTTTCAAAATGTTCTCCTTTTATGAAAAATATTTCTATTATAATATCATTTTGCATGTATACAGCTCGGACCTCCTTACAGAGGCTCAATGATTTTTGAAAAATTCAGATTATTTTCAGAATTACCACCAATTGAAATAATTATTGGTGCTTTTTCTTAAAATTACTCCCCACTGTTGTGTGTCGTAAAATCTGAATAAACCCACTTCTAAGTTATGTATTTCAAAAATTCTAGTTGAGCCTCTGTAGACAGGTCTGAGCTATATACAGGCAAATTATTATTCTAATAGAAGCATTTTTCACAAAAGGAGAACATATGGGGAAAAAACATTATTCTAAGTTAATTGTTCGCCAAAATGTTGTATTTAAATAAATTTGTTGTCAAAATGTCCTTAAAACAATTTTATGCATTATAATCTAAGTGACACTAAATATCATGAAAATTATCCATTTATGCGCTTTTGAAAATCACAGTTTCGAACGTAGTCGGATACCTTAAAGTCGCGCTGTTCAGCTACTGGAGGGCTCTTGGCGACGGGCCTCGTAATTTTGATCCATGGTCAAGTGAAGACAACACCTGAGCTGAACACCTCTCCTAACTACCACACCACACCGACGGGGAGACATTTGGCCTCGTTATATTTAACGTGCATCGCATCTCTACATTGCGGGTCTTTAGCGGTACTGGACTCAAACTCATGACATTCCAGCCATGATCCGATACCTTGACACTAGGTTTCCGTGGTCCCACTATTTTATTGGTTTAATTGAAGGAATAAATAGTAACAAACAAAAATAATAGGCCGGCACCCTATATAGAATAGAAAATTGCAAGGAAAATCTATATTGCCTCTTAATATTGTGATTCTGTTATATGTATATGCAAGTTTATATTAATTTAGCCTCGGTGTTTTGATCCTTCGATAGCTCTATTTAAAATAAATTGAGTCATCCTCAATAAATAACGCAGTGCACTGTAATTTTTAACTCTCTTTATTCCAACGGCTGGTTACCATGTTGGTTACACTCACTCTTTCTTGCATGGGCACGCTCCATGCTCACTTCATTTCACTTCGTGGCATTTTCGAAGCGATGTAAACACAAACAAGGGGCAAGGCGCTCAACATACCTCCCGCCTTGACAAATTTTAGGAAAATTTTCAACATACAATAAAACAATTACAAATGCATGATACAATTATACCACAAACAAAAAAACACTGTACACTAAGAAAATACAACACGTTGCTACAACACATATATAAAGAAATATACAAAGGAAAATTCACCATCCCTAATAGTTTAGAAAAGAATTAATATTTATGATACAAACAATGTTCTCCTAACTTTTCCTTCTTTTTATATTCAGGTAGCAAGTACACAAACTCAAATTATTTACTGTAAATATCAAGCTTCACAAAGCATTATTGAATTAATTCCAAGAGTTCACATGTAAACTACACTAAATACGTACATAAATTCTATAATAGAAAGTTTCTGAACAAATTATGAAAATGCCACTTTTTAATGAATATTAAAACAAATTGCATTTGCAACCTTAACAAAAATATCAAGGATAAGGATACATTCTGTATTGCCCAATTCCAATCCACAAGTATTAATCACTTTATCTCTTGGGCTCCTCCTCAAAGGATTCGTTTGGAGGTGGGGGGGGACAAACATCGAGTTCCGCTGGGCTCCTCCTTGGTCCTCCATATACTACCCCTGGTTGTGTTAAGGACCCCGGTCATTTTCCATTTTCGGATCCGATTTCACCTCACAGAAGTCCAGCGAAGGAGAGGGGGTTTCTCCTTTGCACTTTTCTCTTGAACATGAACGGTCGCTCGCCGTTTAAAAACACTATTTTTCTGTTTCTGAGAATCGATGTCACTCATTCTAGTCTTTAGTCTAACCTTTTTTGCATTGTTGGTCGCCTTCTCATAACACGAAATCATTGGATAAAAAGCAGTTTCCGTGCAGGGCTTTCTGCTCCTCGCTTAACTTGTGAATAATTACGTTTAAAACATAAATGACATTGCACAAATATAACGTTGCTTGAGGCTTTAAAATTCGAGTTTTCATACCTTTTCTGTTTTATTTCAACTGTCATTCTGCCTGATTTTTTGAGTTTTCTCTTAGGCAATTTTGGCTTTTCTACTTCAATTTCAGACATCTCATCGACAGAAATTAGCGGTTCACTAGATGAGTTTTTAGGTAAACCCTTTTTCCCCCCAACAGTAAAAGGTTGTGCCACAGCATCTGGAACTACACTAAACATGTGAGCTTGTTCACTTTTAAGAGGATGAACTTCCTCGGTTCCTTGAAGTAACTTCATGTCTTCATCAATAGACATTTTAGTGCCACATCCGTTAAGAGAGATCTCACAATTATTTGCACTATTCCTTAATTTTGCTAATTTTAATTCCGTCTTAACTCTTTCCAATTTAAGGCGTTCTAGCTCTATTTGACTGTTCTGCTTGGATTTTTGGGTTTTATTTTCTTCTAACACTTGCTCTATCACGGTTTTCACGAATTCATAATCTTCTTTAAACACATCACTCTTCTCAATTAACCGTTTTAAAAAAACCATTTTTGCATCCCTTGGCACATTCAAACCTATTTCCCTAGCAACCAGCTTCAGCTCTATCCTCTTTAATTTTATAACTAGTGACATTTTGCTCTAACAACTCTACACACTTTCTCAAGAAGATAATACTAAAACTCAAGCAACTCTAAACTCACCGATACTAAAATTAACTTCAACTTGAGGAATTAATTATTTTACACTCAATATTCAATTAATGATCAAAGAACTAAATTTCCACACACAATATTCAATAACTAAATCTCCACACAATACTCCATATCTAAATCTCCACACAATATTCCATCCATAACTAAATCTCCACACAATATTCCATCCATAACTAAATCTCCACACACGATACTTAATAACTGAATCTCCACACACGATACTCAATAACTAAATCTCCACACACGATACTCAATAACTAAGTCTCCACACCCGATACTCAATATCTAAATCTCCACACAATACTCCATAACTAAATCTCCAAACACGATATTCAATAACTAAATCTCCCCACATACTCAATAATTAAATCTCCGCACAATACGCAATAAACTAATTGTCACACAATACTCAATAAACTAATTATCACACAATACTCAATAAACTAATTATTACACAATACTCAATAACTAAATCTACACACACAATATTCAAAAAACTAAATATCCACACACAATATTCAAACAGTTAACTGTTCACAATACTCGAAGAGTTAACTATTCAGACAATACACAAGAATAAACTTTTTTCACAATACTCAAAGAATTAACTATTCACAATAATCAAAATAAACTTTTCACAAAATACTTAAGAATAAAATATTCACACAAGACTCAAGAATAGACTATTCAAGCAAGACTCAAATAATTAACTATCCACAATACTCAAAGAATTAACTATCCGCAATACTCAAAGAATTAACTATCCACAACTCAAAGAATTAACTATTGACACTAGTCAAAGAATTAACTATTTACAATACTCGGAAAATAAACTTTTCACACAATACTCAAATAATTAACTATCCACAACTCAAAGAATTAACTATTGACAATACTCAAAGAATTAACTTTTGACAATACTCAAAAATTAGCTATTCACAATACTCAAAAAATAAACTTTTCACACAGTACTTAAGAATAAACTTTTCACAAAATACTCAAGAATAAATTATTCACACAATACTCAAAGAATTAACTAATGCCAATACTCAGAGAACTAAATCACAATACTCATAGAATTAACTATTCTCATAATACTCATAGAATTAAGTGTTCACAATACTCAAGGAATTAAAATTCATACAATGCACAAATCACAATACTCATAGCATTAACTATTCTCAAAATATTCATAGAATTAACGGTTCACAATACTCAAATGGCACGACTCAAGAACTAAACCACAATACTCATGGAATTAACTATTATCATAATACTCATAGAATTAAGTGTTCACAATACTCAAGGAATTAATATTCATACAATGCACAAATCACAATACTCATAGCATTAACTATTCTCACAATATTCATAGAATTAACGGTTCACATTACTCAAATGGCACTACTCAAGAACTAAACCACAATACTCAAAGAACTAATATTCACACAATGCACAAATCACCATAGTCAAAGAACTAAATCACAATACTCAAAGGACTAAGTCACAATACCCAATTAAATCATAATACTCAATGGACTAAATTACGCAATTCTCAAAGTGAATTAATAACACTAACGCAAAGTGACTTAATGACAAAAAACTCAAAGTGACTTAATGACACAAAACTCAAAGTGACTTAATGACACAAACTCAAAGTGACTTAATTACTGAGGCTCAATTCCTCACATAATTCCTTACTCAAAACTCAAAAGAATAAGTTTGCTCTCACCTCAATGCCAGGACTTCTTTCACCAGAGACCATATGACCATTTCTCGAATCCTCTGAACACCCAATACTATTATCAATAATAGTAATCATCACCACATACTAATATTTTTGGCCGATTTCTCAGGCGAGCTAGGACCATATTTTGATCCTTCGATAGCTCTATTTAAAATAAATTGAGTCATACTCAATAAATAATGCAGTGGACTGTAATTTTTAACTGTGCTTATTCAAACGGCTGGTAGCCATGTTGGTTACACACACTCTCTCTTGCGTGGGCCCACCCCATGCTCACTTCATTTCACTTCGTGGCATTTTCGAAGCGATGTAAACACAAACAAGTGGCAAGGCGCTCAACACTCGGTGTACCCGTTTTTTGCACGGGTGAATTGAAAAATTAAACAATACTGATTAAAGGATAAAAAAGTTTTTAATAAGATAATTTTACGTAAAATGCAAATTAAACAAACAAACAAAAAGTTTTTTACTTATCTCAGCTGAACCAAAAAACTGTATTTGTTAAATGTTAAGACTGGAGATGTAATAACCGGAAGCCTAGAGGCCGAGTAGTTAATGCATCACGCTTCCTCACCATAGGTCTGAGGTTCAAATCCCGTTCTGGACAAGGTTGATTCAGCCTTTCATCCCTTCAGTGGGTCGATAAATGAGTACCAAGCTTGCTTGAGGAGTAAATACTGGGGTTTCGCTCCAGACATACCACCTGATTGGGACATCTGCTGATGCACTTCAAGACCTAATGTCGCGTATACTGAGTTGGACACAGTAGGCCTTGGTCCTCATGGGCTGTTGCGCCACTGAGTTCAGTTAAGATCTAATAGCTGATAAAAAGTTTTTTTTTATTTATAACGCCCCATAACTCTCTTGTGAGTCTATTTTTGAAAACACCTTCCTAAGTTGATCTCTGCTCAGCAAAAGTAACATATTGTTACACATTTTATGTAATGAATGCTTAAAATAGTGTAAATAATTTATATCCGGATGTATAATACGTTAATATTATACGTTACATTTTTTTTTATCCTTTATGATGTATTTATTTTATGTTAAAATTAGAAGATTCGCAAGGAACACCGTTCTTTATATTATAATGTCGATTCAATGGAAACATAGCGAAATGTTGGTGATAGAGCCAAGTTGGCCTCATTTTTGGCGACTCTGTTGTCAGCTTGTCGAAGGATTGAACGGTGAAGAAGTTGAAATGATGTAGCTCCACCTGATGGGGAGCTGCAACGAAGAGGACAGCACAAAAACCTTCTCCACAAAAAAATACATATACATGTCAATTTTCATAGTGATTGGTTAAACGGTGTGGGAGTGATGCGATTTTATGTATGCAAACATCCATTTTTATATAGAGAGATGTAACTATTACACAAAAAGTAACTAAAATAAAATTTTCTTTGTTGACCTAAGTCTGAATTCACTTAAAAAAATTTATACTACTTGTTAACAATTATTTTTCTGCCTTTACCTAAGAAAAGCACGAATTTTCTTGTTTAAATATTAAATTGCACATTTTTAAAAAAATATATAGCATGCGCATATAAAATGCGCATTTATTTTAAAAAATACTTATATCTTCAAAATTAAAAGTCTGAGAAAAATCTAAAAATAATGCATGTAAATATCTAATTTTTTAATATGTTATTTTTCAACTTAACATCAAAACACTAGATTAATTATGACTGAAAATTAATGCATAATGATGATAATAAAACTTAATATTTTTTTTTTTAAAAAATAATTTTTTTAAAAAAAGGTACATGTTAAAAGTAGTGTGTTATCAATACATTTATGAAAATTGAACTTAAATTATATTACTTATCACTTCTTTATTCCATAAAATTCATTAGAAATACATCTCGATGAATTTCCAAGGAAGAATCTGAAATATTAGCTTATATTAATTTTTTTCTATCATAAAATAGTTATGTATTATAAGAAATGGAAATTAACGGAATTTAAAAATTATTATTTCCAAAAATAACGTCTTTAATCTTTGTAATCTTTAAAAATATTTTTTCAGATTTCTAATCTAAATAATCTTAAAATTTATCATACATTCTAAGTACAAAGTTTATCGCTCTTAATTTATCAAAACCCCAGATATTATAATCGCATTTGAAAACACTTCACATGCATTGATAATTCAAGCTTTAAAAATAGTTTAATTATATAATACGAAGTATCTCTGATATATTCATGAGATCACGGGTTCATAATATTCAACGACCTTTATGACGCAATAGTTTATCCTTTTTCTTTCTTGATATAGACTAAATTTTTATCAATTATTTAAATGAATTTAGTATTTTCTGTAGTATTTGGAAGAGTATCAAATCTTTTTTGACAGTCAGTTAATCATGACTTAAGGAACTTCGTGAAGGATAGTAGCCAACACTTCTTGCAGGTGTTTAAATTCCGATGAGATTTTCATTTCTAACTAGATGAAGTAAAATTGGAATATTTGCATACATCTCGGAAGTTATCAAAAGTATTTTCATTACGAAAATAAATGAATGAATTTTCAAAGTGAATTTTAGGGGTATTTTCATTTGTGGTGCTATAACATATCACCAATATAATATTGTTAAACATTTTGTGTAATGAATGCTGAAAATAGTGTAAATACACTGCTCAAAATAATTAAAGGATATTGCGGTTTTAGGTGGATCTTGTGGCTGGGAAACTTTTTAGCTGATTGATACATGGTCGACAGACGTAGTAGGTTATATGAGAATAAACTACACATGTTTGGCAGAAAAAAATGCATTTTATTGCGCATTTGTGTACAAAAGGAAAAAAACACAATTTGTGCTTATGAGAAAAAAAGAATAAGAAAAGGTGCTTTCCTCAAAGGAAATCATTTTTAGTAAAGGGTATGATTTCCACGGACGGCCAACACCGTTGAGCAACTTTGAGGCATGCAGTCAATGAGGCTATTAATCACGAGTTGTGGTATTCTGTCCCATTCTTCCAGAAGAGCTCTTTCCAGTTCTTGGAGAGTTTGTGGGGGTGGTTGGCAACTCGTCTTCCTACAGCGTCCCAAACGTGCTCTATTGGATTCATGTCTGGAGAACACGCTGGCCATTCCATTCGTACGATTCTTTCCTCGAAAAGGGAATCCTCCACCAGGTTAGCACGATGTGGTCTGCTGTTATCATCCATTAAAATGAAGTCATATCCGATTGCTGCAGCGTAAGGGACTACAATAGGTCTGAGGATCTCATCCCTATATCGACGAGCAGTCAGAGGTCCATCTCGAATGATGTAGAGGTCTGTGCGCCCGTCAGTGGAGATGCCACCATACACCAACGCTACCCCACCGCCAGATCTGACACTTTTGTGCACGAACGCAGGATTATTCCTACTGCCACGGTCCCTCCAGATGAAAATACGCCTATTATCCGGATGAACAGAAAAATGGGACTCGTCAGAAAAAAGAACATTGCTCCTTTCATTTCTCCTCCAATTTACATGCTCTGTTGCTCACTCCCCTGTGGACGCGATGATGCCTTGATGTTAGTCTAACACATACCAGCCGTCAGCGAGCATACAGTCCTACACCATGGAGCCAGTTTCAGACAGTCTGAGTTGAAACCGTGGTGCCAGTAGCTGAGCGAAGGTGTTGTTGGAGAAGAGTAGCGTTCATATTTCGGTGTCTACGAGCCATTAACACTAAATAATGATCTCCATTGGGCATTGTTGCCCGTCTACGACCTTGTCCTGGTTTTCGGCCTGCACTTCCAGTCTCCAAATAACGGTTCCAGGTCCTCCTCCAATGGCTTGCGCTACTTCGGCTTGAGTTTGTCCCCCTTCTAACCTACCAACAGCTCTCCAAGCTTCTGAATCGGTTAAATGACTTCGCTGAGACATCGTACTCATCGAAACAAAGCAGTCACTGAAGGCCGATCATCCTTGTCTTCATTTCAGTTGAAAGTCAAATTTCATTCGCTGCCGCTGAAGCGACGTTTTTGACGTCGAACTCAAAATTAGCATACTCCACAGTTTGAAAATCAGAAAAATTTACATTTGTGATTCTCTTCTTCCATTTTAGGCAAAAAAATTTCGCTTATATCTTTATTTTATATAAAACTTACAATATCCTTTAATTGTTTTGAGCAGTGTAATTAATTTCTGGTTGTGAAATTCCTTAAAATTTCCTTTTGTTGTGTTTATTTTATATTAAAATTGTAATATTTTCGTAAACAACACCGTTCCTTACATTATAATGGCGATTCAATGACAACCTGACGAAATGTTGGCGATAGAGCCAAGTTGGTATCATTTTTGGTGACCATTTTGACGACTTGGCAACCATATGGATGCTTCTGAAAATTACTGGAGAAATCTACTAATATGATAATCTATGATGTAAGTGGAATTTTTCCAGAAAAAGTCATGCAGATTCCAAATAGGGAGCCGCTCGGCGAAACTGAGTTACTCGTAGTATCGACCTTTGTAGATTCAACCAGCGATTAGTTATTTCTTCGCCCGTTGAGTAGGGTAAACGATGTACATGTATTTGTAGTATTTGCATTTCTAGACCCTGATAGTTGTGTCTGAGTGCTATAGAGAGTGTAAAGATCTTCTTGGATTAAATTTGGAAAATTTTACTGTTCTATCCTTCATTTATAAGGCCTGTTTTCCTACAATAAATTTTCATCGCTTCTGAAGTCCTTGGCGTTATACTGATAGCTTAAAATTTTCGCACTTTAATTTACGTTCCAGTATGTGTTTTAAATAGCTTACCTTGGAAATATATTTATAATTTTTGTAAATTCATTATTTGCTTCCACGGTATTCTATATAACTCAATATCGATATTTCTCAACTTGATTCCCACGCCCTATAGTAAACCAATTTAATTGTTAAGATGACGGGGCGGGGGGTTCCAAAATTAACTCATCTAGAATTAAAAAAACCATATGTGTTATATATTTTTTTAAAAAATATATATGCAAGAGTTTTTTGAGTGAGAGTGAGTGAGACTAAATTGACGTCGTAATTTTGAGCCGTTTCAAGTAATGAGGACGACACCTGAGCTGGCAACCCCCTTTCCTGACTACTACATCACACCAACGAAGGGATATTGAACTTAGGTTTTACGATATCTCCATAAGGTTTTCACGTGTATTATCTCCATAACTCCATAATGTTAGAAACAATTAAATTCATTATTGGTGGGTCTTCAATGGGATCTAGACTTGAACCCACGATATTCCGGGCACAATTTCGTGATCATAACCACTAAGTTACAGCTGCCACAGTATGAAGCTCAAATGTGCAACCAATGAAAAAAATAATCTAGCCGATGCCACGATGAATTTCGTGGAACTCTATCTAACATGTTAGAAACAATTAAATTCATTATTGGTGAATGCAAGGGAAATTTTAACGTAAGCAACACTGAACACAGATTAGCTGAGCAACTTATTGGTACTACTATTTAGAAATCTGCATTTTCTTAAAAGAAAACATTTGCATTTTTTTTATTTTAACTTAACCTCTCATGATTGTGCTACCCATGATATCATAGGTGCCATTTATCAACAGGATAATGCTCGTCCACATACTACGCGACTAACAATGTCTTCATATGATACCATGGCCTGCCAGGTCACCAGATCTATAATAGATCATGGGTATGTGTGCAGCCGTCCCGAGATACAAGAATTAACTGCGATTTGGTATTTTTCCCGATTTTTCTCAGAAACTGATTTTTAACCTTTGCAAGCTGAACATAAAATGATATTTTGTTCTGATGTTTAACACTCCTTTTCTTCTCGTCTCCATTTGACGTTGATGTAATGATGGTATGAAATGAAATGAACGTATTTGACAATCTATATGATGACGTAACAATCTATATGTGTGTATGCGTGAGTGTGCTGCGTGTGTTGTTTGATCTGTATATAAACAAGTAATATTAAAAAATAATTGAAGTCAATTCTTAAGTACGTGAACAAAGAAAAATTTTATATATTTTAGTTACTTTTTATTAAATTATTAAAATTAATATAAATATGTATATGCATATGGCAGAATCACAGTATTAAGTGACGAGTAATTGTTATTAATCACATTAAGGTATCGTCTTGTCACCCGAAACAATCGTGCACATAAAATTTCAGTTCAACTGAATGCTTTAAAATGGGAGAAAAAAATCCTTTAAAAATTTGACCCAAATCGCTAAAAATGAAGCCAACTTGATTGTATCTGTAATTATTTAAATAATTAGTTTCAGTCAATTCATTTTAACTAATTATAATTAAATTATCGTATTGTCCCTCAAAACATAAAAGGTTTCACCTTAAATAAGCGCTTTAAAATGTGAGAAAAAACCTTTTTAAAGTTTTGAAACAAGGAGCAAAAAGGGTCGCTAAGTCGTCAAAAATGATGCCAACGTGGCTGTATCTGTAATTCTTAGAATAATTAGTTTTAATCATTTAATTTTTATTAATTATCATTAAATTATCGAATTGTCATCCAACGTAATCGTGTTTTATTTTAATTTCAGCTAAATTGAGCACTTTAAATGGTATTTTATTGAAGATGGAACATTTGAACTGGAAGAAACATTGTGATATACTAGTAGGAATTTAAAAAAAATTTTTTTTTTTTTTTGCTGCCACAATGCAAAATGTTTAACTTATTTGCATCTTAAGCCATATGCATGGACTTTTTTTTTACTTTTGTTCCTAAACCACGAATATGTTCATAATTCTTTTGTTCTTATACACAAAATGTGAACTACAATCTGTATCTGCTTAATAATTTCTCCGCTCTTGTACGGATATTTTTTTATTCTTTTCTTTTTGGTTATCGGTCATTCATTAGTTATTGTCTTAGCTGTCCATAAGTTTTCGCACTTGACCACTATTTAAATTTTGAAAAGAGCGTTTTAACATTTATATGTAACATTGTTGTTAAAGCAATCAACTTATCTAAACTAATCGAAACAATTCTAAATCAATCAATAACTATATATTAATCAATAAAGCATTACAAATCAGTTAATCAATCAATTTAAATCTATTCATAGAATGGTTAATCAGTCATTACAAATTATCCACAAACCATTCCAAATTAATCAGTCATTCAATACAAATTTATTCATCAATTCACCCATCTAACAATATGTCAATATTTTAATCAATTAATCCAAAACAATCAACTTTTCAATCCATCACTCAATTTAATCCTCACTCATTTCTCCTTCAATCTATCAGTTAATCTATTCATGCATCTTTCAGTTAATCATTTAATTCTTTCATTCATCATGAATTAAATAGTTAATCAATTCACCCAACCTTCAATCAAACAATTCATTCATCCATCAGTCGTTACAAATCATGCAATCGACCTGTGGATCACCTAATCTATCAATCGGATGTTATAATTAAATTAACATATTAATCGTTTCCTCTCTCCTTCAATTAATCAGTTAATTCGTTCACATCCATCTATTGTTCCAAATCATCTAACCTACCTCTGGATTAACAAATCTGTCTCTATCGAACATTATAATCACATTAATATATTAATCTTTTTATCTGTCCTTCAATTAATCAGTTAATTTATTCATCCATCATTTGTTCAAAATCATTCAGTCTGTCTTTCAATTAAAGGATTTATTTATCATTCATCAATTATACTAATTCAGTTAATCTATCAAAGCATCCTTCCATTAATCATTCAATCTGATTCAGTGATATACATATATATATACACGAGTACATTTAAATTTTTCTAACGTAGCTTCTTGGTAGCTATAAATATTTAAGTACAACTAATCAAAACACGTATATCTACTATATTTTATTCATATTTTTTTCAAATACGAATATATCTATTTACAAGAACATTTCAAAGCATTGTTATACCCTGAATGTGAAGGAACAATTATTAATGCCGATTCAATTGTTTGACAAATTTAAAACTTTGTTAGTACTTACAAATAGACCGACAGAATATACCTTTGATTGTACTTTGAAAGAAAAAAACCCAAGAAGACGAGGCGTATTTATTTTCTGCTACATTCCAAATAGAACAATAATACTTCTTTTAAAATCAAATCCAGACTTAGAATAAGACCAGTAATTCTTTGTAACAAAATGAGGAAACACAATCACATACAAATTTAATGCCATGCGCCAGAAGGTAGTAATTCATCATGATAGCAATTTACCTCTTGAACTGACAAAGACAAAACTGATTTCACTTCAATTGTTTTTAAACGAAAGGTAGTCTTGACTGATTAAATTTTTTTCTTTGAAAATCTTTCTCCTCTTTAGAAAGAAATTGCATTGGGTTAAAAAAAACAGGTGTGATGTATTTCCTGCCATTTTTAATTTGTTGCAATTCTGAATCTAACTACGTTACTCTCCTTATATCTGCTGATAATAACTTTTCTGTTCAATTTAATGCTTAGAGAATTTTGCCGCTAACATTTCTGAAATGTTTTATTCAATGCCCTGGTATTAGTTTATAATCTCCCTAAGTATATCTTGGTCATATTTTCAATTGCAATAAAATACATTTTAAAACTCTCATTTGAGCTGAAATTTTTATACACTATTATTTTGGATGACAATACGGTAATTTAATTATAATTAATAACAATTAATTGATTAAAACTAGTTATTTAAAGAATTACAGATGCAGCTACGTTGGCTACATTTTTGGTGACTTAGTGACAATTTTGGCGACTTGTGTCAAAACTTTAGAAGGTTTTTTTCCCCTCACATTTTAAAGCGTACCTTTGAGCTGCTATTTTCTATATACCATTGTTTTGGGTGAAATTATGTTAATTTTATTATAATTAATTAAAATTAATTGACTGAAATTAATTATTTAAAGAATTTTTGATACAGTCACGTTGGCTTCATTTTTAGGGACTTGGGTCATATTTTAAACGATTTTTTTCTCACGTTTTAAAGCATTCAGATGAACTAAACTTTTAAATACACGATTGTTTTGGGTGGCAATACGATATTTTAATGATGATAGAAGACAATTAATTGCTACTTAATAATGGAATTTTTCCATATGTATATACATATTTATATAAATTGTAATTATTTAATAAAAAGTAACTAAGGTAAAATTTTTCTTTGTTAACCTAAGTTGGAATTGACTAAATTTATATATATATATATTACTTGTTTTACTTATAATAGTTTCCTTGGACTCTACAAATTGTGGAATAATTATACTTTAAAAGAAATTTGTATTATATTCTTTGCAACAGAGATAATTATAACAAACTTTAGCATGAGGGATTTTCAAACGACAAACGAATAATGAAAATTATTTTTACGCAACACTTTTGACATCATATCCGATTTTAAGTGTAATACATTCTCCATGATTTTTTTTTACATTACATCCTTTCAAATAATGAATCTGAAGACTGATTGATATCTGCAAGATTTATGAATTCAACTGTCAAATAAACTTCAAAAAATGCATATTAAGTTATTATTAAATCAATTGTTTTAAATTTTATATGCTTTTTCCAAGTGAAAAAAAAAACAAATTATGATGTTTCATGATTTTTTTTCGTTGATATTATTTTTTAAATTACCTGAAATTATACATACAAAATCCATTCTAACCTATAAATTATTTAACCTTCTTTTCATGTTTTTTTGTGTGAAATAAATCAGTGTGAGATATAAATTATGCTTTAGACTAAAGGAAAAATATTTTTAAAAAATCCTAGATTTAATTTGTAATATAAGACAATAATAAAAATACAGTATGATGGAAATATAACCATAATCATGCAAATTTACATGTTAGGCGCAGTAAAAAATTAATAAAAAATAATATAACTTTCTGTATCATTTTTATTCTTCATGATAATTAAAAGCACTATTATTATTATTATTCTAATTTCATCTACATCGTGTTAACTCATCATCAAAATTTTCGTCATCAATGCCATCTTCTTATATAGCCAACCGCTTTCTTAATGGTTCAAGTAATCTTCAATGTCCCTCGCTTCTAAGTGTCTCTACAAAAATAACATTAAAATTAACATACAGTAAAAAACATTTTCGTCGTACATTAGAAGTAAACCCCCTGCATATTGATGTAAAATTCTGTCAAATGGTTTTAGGAAGATTGTTTGGTGTATTCGATATGCAGTGCACAAAAAAAGAACAGAAACATAAACAAACCGTTTCCTCCTCATTGTCGCTTTTTTTAGCAAAATGATCTAGGATTAGTTATAAAAAATATTCCCCAAATCATCCTTTCTTCCAAACAGAGAAATGATAAGTTCAAATTATCTATAATGATTGTGACATTTTATTTTTTTACACTACCTTCCTTATTACTCGTGAAAAAAAAGTCGCCAGAAAAAACATATTTATAATTTATTTGACTACAATTGTTTCTTCAATAAATGTTATGATAAAAATGCTCATCATCATCCAAAAAAAGGTTAAAGTTAAATGGATCCAAAACCTGCCAGAAAAATTACAGGCTGCTTAATAAGCTAAAATTATAAGTTAAATGAAAATATTTAGAACGTTCATGGTACAAATACAACAAGAACAGTAGATACATTACAGTCCCAATCTTTGTTAAGTAAGTGCACAAAAACCGAACATTTTCAAGAAATTTTTTTCCAGAATTTTCATCTTGAAGAGAATTTTTTGAGATAGAATAAGTCAAAGAGGTGCTACAATTATTGTTAAAATCCCTACAAGTGCAGTTTTTAGGTAGAGACTTGCATTTATTTATGATAGTAAAGGTGACAAGTTAACAAAGATGTTAACAAATAAAAAAGTTTTCTTATGTTTACATCTTCGTGCAAAAACTTCGAGTCATGCAACATGTCAACTAAGTAATGAAAATGCATCCCAATGTTTCATTTGCTTCCTGTATTCTTTACTACAATTTTGAATAAATCGGAAAAATAACTGCACTTTTTTTGCCGTCATGTCACTTATAATTCAGAAAACGCTTCAGAAGACTATTTCTTTTTACTGTTCCTCAAATTAGATCTTCTCTGGCAATGTGTAAAACATACCACCATCTTCATAATATTTGAGTTTAAAAAGAAAATAGAATTTTGTAACAGTTCTTTGTTTCCTATTCTTCAAAATGTCAGGATGATAGATTTGAAATGTTGCATGCTCTGAAATCATGAATGATTGAGATGGCGAAACAATTCTTCAAAACACATTATTTCATTCACCTTTTATAAAGCTATAACAAGAATAATTTCTATATATTATAACTTCGATAATATATTTTATAGATTATATTTATATAGTTATAGCCACTACTTTTTTAAGCCACAAGTATAACTTCCACTTCCGATTGGCTTTTATTTAAAAATGTCGCGTATATAATTTGAAAGAAAAACAATAAATATATATAGGATTAGACTCGTATTTTTTTCGCTTTCCAAACTGAATTGCTTGAACATTTCCAATTTTAGAAATGCTGTACTTAGCAATATTTTAATTATATGATGATTTGTGTATGTTAATTAATCCAAATGAAAAATAAAACTTATATTTAGAATTTCTGAATTAATTTGAATTACACATCCTTTATGTTAAAAATGTACAAAGTTGCACAAATTTCGTTTCCAAATTTCTGAAGTTTTATGTTTGTCTTGAAATGAAAGTTAAAGTCTGTTTCACGACTTAGATTTTTGTTTACTTTTTCTATAGCTGTATCATTGAAAAATTGTCTTAACCCTTAGCTAAATAAAAAGGCCAAACAGTTCTCATATTGAGAAATATCTTCAGCTCACACATCATACTTAGTTTTGAAAAACTGAGACATATCACTATTTTTCATATTTGTTTAACTTAATAGTGTTGCGTAACATTATTGTTATGTATGGAACATAAATAATGTCAGGAACTGAAAAAAGTAATACTTACAATTTGTGTAAAAAACATTTTTAAAAAAAACTTTTTATAAAATTACATATAGTTCATAATTCTGTACAAATTTTCTTCATCACCTAGTAATTGATGTTAAGTACCGTCCATTAATGTGTGTGGGTCGGAAGGAAGATTAGTCGTGTTCAAAACAACTTCTATTTATTCACAAATATCACACACACACACAGCAACAACGCAAATACCAAAACACCTATGTTAAGAAATGAACCAATTACCAAATATGTGAAGCAATAGTGAGATAGGCGAGATATAAAATGACTTTAACAATAAATCGGATCCCTTACGTTCAGGTAACACACCTTTTAATTTCAATCGACATAATCCAATTTAATCATTAATTGACCAAATTGTCAATCTTAACCCTCTGACCGGAACATCAATCTTTTTTACCACACTGAAGAGCATATGTCTGACAGACGTGTACGTTTTTTTTTTAATTTTCTTACCTTAAGAACTGTGTCCTTAAAATGTCCTTATAGCTCAGGAAATTGAGTATGGCTCAAATAAGATGTGTGGGGTTAAATCAAGCACAATATATTTTGTTCACTAGAATTGTGACTGGTATTTTTATGAAAACTGAATGAAGCTTTGATGGAGTTTTACCTTTCAATGCAGTTTCTATCTGCTTCAACAAGTCAGTTGTAGTTAAGTCAGTCTGTGTGTCCTATTTTGATAATGCGGTGATGTATTCTTTATCCAAAATAACTTTTCTTTTAGCTATTCTTTGTTGTCGAAACACTAGAGCTTGTGGGTGGTTCAGACTGGAAACTATCTCCCCTTCTAACCTCCAAAGACCCAGGAACATCTTTAACAATAATCTTATCTGCATTTACTTCATTCTCATCCCCCTCCTTCATCTTTGTCAGTTAGTACACTGACACAGCAATTTCAATATCGCTCTCATCTGAATCTAAGCTATTTAATAGTTGTAATGCTTCATCAGTCTTCAGAAACCTCTGAAATTACTTAAGCAGAAGTGAAACACTAGAAGCAAAATTATTCTCTTTTTTTTCTTGGTCATAAAAAGAGAAAGAACGCGTTAATTTCATGCGTATCGTCCCACTGTCGTATTTAGAAGACAGTTGAAAAATAATTTGCAAAAATTCACCTAAGAGCAATATCACCCTAATTAACCACCTGGATCATAACGAAAGAGTACTATCATATAAGAAATACCCAGCCAAAAAAGTATCCAAAGTAAACTGAAAAAGAACTCCAAAAATATGATATAAACTGTGCCCAGAATTGCGATGACTAAACAAAATTTCCTGGGAAGGGGGAGGGTGTGAGACACATATAACTCTCGCTGGAAAAAGCTGATGCACTTTCCTACTTGTTTCAACCGTCAAAATATTCGTAACATACAAATAATGATTTCCACATTATATATTTCAGCTGTCCTCTAAATAGGACAGTGGAATGAAATGGTTTGATTGGGACAAACAGTAAGAAAACGATTTTTCTAAAACCTTAGCTGTAAACCTGTGGGTTCTTTTCGGATCGTGTTCGAATTGTAAAAAGAAAATAATTGCAGTCAGGATTTTGTCCCTCTGTTTTATTGCACACCTTCCATGGGACATTTCATAAGAAAAAGAATATATTAAAATGATCCAAGATTACAATCCATCGTCCCGTCGCCTTTCTTTTCGACCACGTTTTTTCGCGCCACCGCTCTCCTTTTTCTTCTCGTTCGGACCCGTCTCACCTGTCGTTGCCAGGTCCTTCTCTCTCTATATCGTGTGTCTCGTTCGACCTGTTGCCAGGTGCAGGCAGTAGATCCTTACAATAGCTTTTAATCATTATATATCTTAAGTAGACAGAAAATACTCTATATTGATATGAAATATGTTCTAATTTACTGACTTCATGATATGTACGAAATATTGACTTCACTAGTGCAGTTCACATGCTCTTAAACACTTGTATAGCACTTTTTTATCATTTGTCATACAATTCATCTTATTCAAACGATTTTTAATAGTATGCCATAAATTTTGAATAGGATTTAGGTCTGGTGAATTACTAGGCCAATTAAGTACTTTTGATTTATTTTTCCACGTAAAAGTCTGTACTAATTTCGAATTGTGACAAAAGCCATCAAATCATGTTGAAATGCACCATCAAATGTTTCAATAAATACAATAATTCTATTGCGTTATATTTATATGTATTTGATAGAATTCATCATGGGTTTAAGAGGAACTAAGCTTTTGGTGCCATTTATTGTGAAAAAACCCGAAACCTTTGTTTAGAAGGGTGTTTTATAGTCTGCTGGGTACGATCTGGAAGCAATTTCATCTTCACTTCATCTAACAGCATCTCATTTGCATCCCTGCACACATAAATGTGATTCATCACTGAAACCCATCTTCTTCTAGTCGTTAACAGTCCAGGGTCGGTATAGCCTTTTCCGCATAGTTGAGGGGCTCACTTCAACACCAAAATCCAATAAACCCTTCAAAGGTTTTTGTTTATCTTTTTGGACTTATTTAGCTTTTTATTATTAGAATTTTATCAGTTCTTGGAGTAGTTTACCGTTTGAGCCCACAGTTTCCTTTCCTTTTTGTAGAAAATGCTCCAAAATCCTGAAATGTCCTTAAAATTCTTGAAACATTTGACTTGCTCACACCAAATACCTCAGCTATATTTCTCACAGTCAAATAGGTGTGTTCATTTTAATTAAGAATGATTATTTTAGAACGCTTCCTTAGAGTAATACCTGTCTCAGAAGAAGTTAGAGTAATACATGCTACAAGGAACGCAAATTTATAACCACCACCTGCCGCACTGAAAGGGTTACAACTGGACAATTGATACGCCAAAGTAAATCAAACGAGTAAATTATAGTCAAGGTCGATCAATCATATGACCTCTATGCAGATATAACCGGTTTTAGGGGGTTCAAGGCATCACTGAGAGAGTGAGAGAGAAAATCATATACTAACTCAGAGAAGAAAAAATTGCTTCACCCAATTAATTCGAACAGTGTATATATATATAACGAATGTGTTTTGTAGATTGTCGAGTCAAGGGATATCGTCGAGTACGAACAAATTTATTAACGGATTTTAAATACAGGAGAAAGTGCCTATAATGCATTTTTTCTCTACAAGTACAGGACGAGAAAGGAGACAAGATAATCCCCGCATTCTACGAGTTAGAAAAATACAATGATGGGAATAATAGGATTGTTATAATCATGGAATTCAGTGAAGGGGGGAGGAATAATAATTATTCAAAAATTGTAAAGGTTGTTTTACGGAAATTCTTGGGGCGTTGAGAAATATGTAAGCGCATATTTTTTTTCTGGGAATAAAAAACAAATCATATCACAGTATTTAATCTACATGAAGGGCGAAATGAAATGAGACTGAAATTTACAAAAATAATATTCATAGATAAAATACACAAAAATAGAGAAAGAAAATTTAAATTAAAATAATAAGAGAGGTTAAAAAAACAAACACACACACACATATAACGAGTTTAGTTTAATAGTTGAACAGGATGACTAAAAACCCACAAAAAGAGGAAATTCCAGCTACAATTATTCGAGCCATGATAACAAGATTAAATTTCTCAAAACTTTAAAAGTTGCTTTAAGCTATCGTATTGCTGGGAATAAAACAATTGTGGTTAGCTTAAATATTATTGTTTCTTGAGATAGAACACTGTGATAATCCTAGGCCCATATAAATTCTAATATTATATTTCGCAATAATTGACTATCAGAAATAAACTTGCTTGAAAAAAATAGGCCACTTTTACTTTTTATAAGTTAACATTAATACAAAAGAAAAACTTAAGTTCTCTTAAATATATTTCCACTAGAACTAAGACATTTCCATAGATTCACAACTAATGTCTCTTTGTTACAGTGCCTTCTAAACAGTTTTGAAAGTTTGTTGTTATCATTATACCTAATGATGAATTTTAAATCATGCTTCTAGAAATCTCGGCTCTCTGATACTTAATAGAAAGAGCGAGCAAATCAGGTACACAAAATTTCAATTTCGGACATCAAACTTTCCCCCTTTAAATCAATATCTTCACTCGCACCCCGCAGCATCCATCTGCTCTTTGATGTTGGATTTTACGTTCCCTACCAATAAGAGACAAGGAGAACCACTTGGAAATGTTGCCGTTTACAAGTGCCGATTTGTTTTATCCTTTGGAGAGTCCCTCTTAGTCATAACCACTCATGCACACTTATTGGAAGGAATTTCAATATGTATTGACCCTGGATCATTTCATCTACATTTAAGAGTAAAATGAAATTAGATCTTAAATTTATTTTAAATGCAAATAGATTTATTTCGATCTAATTGGGCAAATATCTTTTTAGGGTATAATTTATTTTAAACTAACGATAAACAAAATTAAAGGAGCGAATTAAAATTTTCGTCGCCAACTCATTTAAAGAAAATCCAATTTACTGTTAGATATTGGTTCCTTTTTTTTTCATGCTTCACTTTTATTCAGCAGAAATGTTTCTTTAACGTTCGCAAAGTTTCTAATGTATAGAATTTCAACTTCCCAGCAAAATAAACAAATAGTAGGGCAGATCGGTTTCCTTAGGAATTTGTTTAATCCTTAAACCGTAGAGTTCATTATTATATTTTTGAGGTTGTTCTGTGTTGTCCTGTACCGTGTGTGTGCGTGGGTATGTATTTGTATATATATATATATGTACAGATTCTCTCTTTCAATTTTCTTTAGAAAGATTTTTTTTTAAATTCTTGAACCCCCCCTCTCTTCAAGAAATCGCACGATATTTAATTCTTTTTTTTTACCCACCTAACGAGAATCGTAATAACTTCAATTTTACTTCCTAAATCGTCAAATTTTGTGGCAAGATCACACAACTTTGCATCAGCCATCAGATCTTACTTATCAGCGTAATAAACCTAGGAAATCATGTGATAAAAGCAAATTAAAAAGTAACTACGCTGAAGAAGTACCGTGCTCAATTATGACTCTACGCAATGAGATTTTTAGTCAACAATTAGACGAAGGAAATAACTCTACGTATATTATAAGAAGCTTTAAACCATCCAGTTCTTAAAATTATTTCAAAAGGCAAATATTTTTTAACATTAAAAGGGCAAACAGTAGCGTAATATAAACTGCTGCTTGTAAAAAAACGCAACACCATGAAGGAATAGTCAGAATGTTAAGTAAAATTTAATACACAAACGATTTGTATTTGTACAAATACATACATAAATTTTCAAAGCAAAATAATAATAATATTATTATTAAGTGTTTTAAATTAGTATTTGTTGTAGCCACCACGCGCAGCAATGCATGCTGTTATACGATGCGTCATGGGGTCAAAAAGGTGTTGAATGTATACTTGTGGAAGAGAATTCCAAGTTGTGTTTGTATGCGCCCCCACAAATTTCAACTTTTGAAGCTGTAGGACGTGTAAAAGAGCGAGACCCAACCAACCAAATCACGCAGTTGTTCAATAGGAGACATATCCGGTGAATAAGCAGGTCAAGGAAGAAATTTCATGTGTTGAGATGAAAAGAAGTCTGGAATATTCCTTGCAACATGTGAATGTGCATTATCTTGTTGAAAGATAGCTCCAGGGATGCCTTAAAGAAAGGAAACGATTCGGGCTGTAGCACTTCCTGGACAGGAGACAACTAGGAATTGACGAAACTGACATTAGTACACCTGTAGGTCCCTCTAAACGTTCACCCCCAGTGGCATACACAAGGACGATCCTAGGGTCCAGATCCCCCACCCCCCAAGCATATGATTTTTTCCGATTGATTATAATTCTAAGTATATAGTACGAAAATTTAATTACATATTTATTAATGATTAATTTTATTAATTCATGCGAATTTTACATTCAATAATTAGTTTTTTTCTGTTTTTTGTTCCCGAAAATCAACAAAATCAAAAGGAGCACGATACAAGAATTGTGGACTTTCGACCCTGGACACCCCTAAAAATTCCTGTCCTTGAAAAATTCCTGTGTACGCTACTGTTCACCACTAACAAATAACCATGCAGGATTTCTTAAATCGCACGACAGTGCTCTATTTACACGCTTCTAGCATCAGTTCAAAATGCGTTGCTCACTGCACGCAAGCGTGATGGCTCTGAAATTTAACCATTTTGCAAACGTCTTATAATTGACATTTGCTTAAAAATTCCATTTCATTCGCATGATTCCTTCATGTTGCTGCATTCTTTACAAGCAGCAGTTTCATAAATATATTAAGACAAGGCCAGATGCTGAACGTATAACGAGAAAAACAGCTTCAAAAGCCTAAGGCTCTATAGTTTAAAAAATAGAGAACAAAGAGTGAGTGCCTTAACAATTATCCCGATTGGCGACTTCACAAACATGATATTGAAGCATGGGTTTAACTAAATTTCGATTTTTAAATTACGGTGTTTTCTGAAGCAACATGATTATTAACAACGGACTTCGTAAATTCCAAACTCAGTCAAGTGTTAAGATAGGAAACTGATCTGGCATCTCGCCCTTTAAAATAACTGTGCTCAAGACAAATATATGCTACTTTTTTTCAAGCAAAAACTAAAGGGCAGAGGGCTATGATACAATTACTGATTAGAGAGGGAGAGAGATATTTAGAACTGGAATAAAGTAACCTTTAGCGATGAATCGAGATAATTTTCTATCTTCATAGTCTTCCGTATTTGTATTTGCAAGAAAGATTTTTTAACAACAGATTCTTTGAACTGCTCTTAGGAATGTAAAATACACTCATGGACAAAAAAATTAGAGCACCAAGAATAAGTCGTCAAAATGAAACGAAATTTTGCATACGTAATGACTACTTTGATATAAGTAAATGATTAGAAAATCAAAGAAAAAAGATCATTTATTTCAGAAAAAAAGGCACAAGAACGGAGGATTTAATACCCTGTTGAAACTCCTCTAGCATGAATACACTCTGCTATACGATCAGGCATTGAGGCATGCAAGTTCTGAATGATGCCTTGAGACATTTCGTTCCATATTTGCTGTAACCTTGCCTCAACATCGTTCAAACTCGTAGGATGCCCAACGTGCCGTACCAAATGATTCCAGATATGCTCGATCGGAGACAAATTTAGGGATCGGGCAGGCCAAGTAAGGGTAGCTACAGTGTTGAGACAGTCTTGTGACACCCTTGCAGTGTGAGGCTGAACATTGTCTTGTTGAAAAACGACTCATGGGAGCCATTGCAAGAGTGGCAACACATGTGGTTGCAGGATGTCATGGACATACCGCTGTGCTGTCATGGTGCCACGAATCAATACTAGGGGTTACCATGTATTGTAGTCAATAGCCTCCCCCATACCATTACACCAGCTGCGGGAGTGATGTACCATTTTAAAACAAAGGCAGGATTGAGGCATTCATCACGAGGTTTCCACACACGATGGCATCACTGCTGAGATTGAATCTGAAATTCGTCGCTAAGGACGACCTGGTTCCATTCTTCTGCAGTCCAGTCACCTCGTACGCGGCACCACTCTAAACGGAGGCGTCGATGGATGGGCGTCTAGAGCATTACACGTAATTGGCACCGCAATCCCAAATGCCCTTCAGCCAGGCGCCTTCGTATGTTTCGAGAAGACACAGTGGCCCCTAGTGAAGGTTCTACCTGTGCCTGGATGGCGGCCGATGAAGCAGTTGGCTGTACACGTGCATTTCTTACGATGTCGCGGTCTTCTCCACGACTGGTCTGTCAAGGGCGTCCTGAGCCTGGTCTTCGTGTAAATGACATCTCTCGGATCCACTGGTCCCAACGTCTCCTCACAGCACAATCACAGCTGCCTAATTGACAAGCTACTCGCCCAGCTTATCACCTTGCCTCCATCATGCGATGATTCTCCCCCTCTCAAACTGCGACAGCTGCTCATATTGTCTTCGAAAACGGCGTAATGGCATGCCTACTTCAGCTCTTTCTTCGTAAATGATTCAGCACACTCAAACAAGCTTTGGTTACCTGTTTTATACTCCACAGAGAACGACGTTAAACGCCTTCTAACTACGTAATACTCCATCAGACTTTATTTCTAAGCATTTGCATATTTCCCCGATAATAGCATATGTACCTTCATGCCAAGTTTCGTTACGATCCTGCAATTATTTCTGGGTGCGCCATTTTTTTTCCATGAGTGTAATCTCATGATCTGGATCTGTATAAGTTCTGAGAACCTAGGATAGCTGTGTTTTTTGACATGAAAAGTATTTTTTCTAAATTTACTTAGCTCCAAAGAAGTAGTTTGATTGTTTTGATATCCTATTATTGGAAGGTATATTTGAGGATGACTTTATCTTCCAACAAGTCTCTGCATCTTGCTACACATCAATGGACACTATTTCTTATCTTAAGAACAATTAAATCAAATTACTTCCTTGGTTCGAACCATGTGATAGATATACAACCTCGAGAATAATATGAAAGGATTATTGAGGAAGCACTTTCAAAATTTAGTTTAAAAGAAGAAAATTTGGACATATAAACCATATTGGACATACGTCATCAAACTGGACTATGGAAAATTATGGTGGCACTTCTATAGATTTTCTGTTCACAGTCTTTTAAATGAATCACAATACATATATACTTCATTTCATTATAATTATTTGAACCACTGGACAACTTTTCTTATAAGAATTCTTAAAGAAAATTCTTTGTATAATAATAGCTTTGCAATATTATATGAATTTTTTTATTCGTGTTTTTTTATAAAATAACCTGACTATGATACTACTCCTTAAAATTTTGAAGCAACTAATTTTTTTCTTGGAATAAATGCATTGTTCAAACCATTGTGAGCTTTATTTATCATTACTCTAGTATTTTGAATTGGAGTTATACAACAGGGATTATAAAACAGGGAAACATGTATGAAAAATTCAAATTTATATAAGAAAAAAATATAGTTTATATGAGAAATTCCAAAACTTTTCTGAGGGAAAATGTTCTTCGACCACGAACTTTGAACGTGTTCAATCACGGCATAAAATTATTGGAAAAATATCTAAAATATTGGTGGGAAAGTTCTGTGTTCGGATATCCAGATAAATATAGAGACGCATGTACATGGAAACTGTAACTCTGAGAAATAACATCAAATCCAATAAAAATTGTTAAAAAAATGTCTGTATTCGAACTACACACATCCCGCAGCACGTAACATAAAAAAATACATTAAAATAATATTTACTTTAATAGTTAAGTAGCGAAACCAGCACTGTGTGTGTGTGTGTGTTGTATTTATTTTACCTATGTAATATATTTTTTAGCATAAAATCACCACATTTGTATCAAATATAGTCATAAATTAGTTTTTTAATGTTAAAAAAAATATAAGGATGATTTGTATTAATAGTATTATTGTAAATATATATATGAAAAAAAGTAGTATATAAATGAATGGAAATTCGATTAAAGAGCGCAGTTATAAAAGATCTATTGACTGACAATTTTATCGTTAAAAATCAGGCTTCAATCGTTTTATAACAAAATAAGTGTAAGTTTTTAAAACTAAAATGAACTGCGAAAACTATTATATATTAATGAATGTAAGCCAACCCCGTATAAACACCAAATGCGTTTTTTCTTCAAAAATTTACCCAAAACTCAAAACCCGTATATAAGCTGATTTGATATACGATGGCTGTTTTTAAGTAAGGTCCATTTGTTTTTAAAAAGGTAACTACAATATATTTTATCAAAAAGCCTTTTTTTAAGGGCTCTACACACTTTTGCCTATTTTCTACACAGTTGCCGAGATTATTAATGCACTTGGCATACCTTAGAACTAAGTTTTGAAAACCCTCTTCAAAAAAATCTGCCGCCTGGTCGGACAGCCAAGAGTTTTCGTCCGCTTTCATTTCTTCGTTGTCACTGATACGTTTCCCGCCAATACTGTGTTTGAGGTATCGGAAAAGGTACCACAAACACAGTCTTGCTTGACACACAGATTCAACTGCTTGCATCAGATCATCAGTGATTACAAAAGGACGGCCTGAACGTTCTTCGTCATGGACGTTTGTTCACACATCTTTAAACTTCCTGGCTCATTTTCGAACTGTGTCATCACTCATTGCTTCAGTGCCATAAACTTCTCTTACGTGACGATGAATGTCTGCAACCGAAATGTTTCTCGCAGTCAAAAAAACAGATAACAGACCATATCTATCTCACACTTGGTGGGTTATTCAATCACCTTAAACATTTTAAAGACGCACATCAAAGTTTACACGACTGCTAAACAGCTGGAAATGCCGTGAGTGTGTTCGCGAAGGATGCTAGTCAGTGACACAAAGACTCGTTGCGGCGTACGCGTGAACTAGGGAACTATACGAGCCAGCAAACGTACCTTACTTAAAAATATATATACACGAGGGCTATTTTTAAGTTATATATATATATGTGTGTGTGTGTGTGTGTGTGTGCGTGCGTGCGTGTGCGTGCGTGTGTGTGTGTGTGTGTGTGTGTGTGTGTGTGTGTGTGTGTGTGTGTGTGTGTGTGTGTGTGTGTGTGTGTGTGTGTGTGTGTGTGTGTGTGTGTGTGTGTGTGTGTGTGTGTGTGTGTGTGTGTGTGTGTGTGTGTGTGTGTGTGTGTGTGTGTGTGTGTGTGTGTGTGTGTGTGTGTGTGTGTGTGTGTGTGTGTGTGTGTGTGTGTGTGTGTGTGTGTGTGTGTGTGTGTGTGTGTGTGTGTGTGTGTGTGTGTGTGTGTGTGTGTGTGTGTGTGTGTGTGTGTGTGTGTGTGTATCAACAGTCCTGTAACTTTCGAGCGTTTCCCATGAGAGCGAAAATGTTGCCAAACAAGCGGAAAATTTTCCAATCAGATTTTGATATAAAGTAAAACGCCAGATGGCAATGACAACAGTTTTATTTCTAGTAACCCTATCTGAAGCTAACACACTTCATATTCATTTACTAATTTATACTTTATTTGTACTGGTTATTCATTATACGCGCGTCCTTTTTTATGCTAGGAAAATAAATGGGAAGTGAAAATCCATTATGATACGTGATCGTCAATCTAAATTTCTTACTCTGAGGAAAAACTCTCCACTTGATGGACATACATATTCAAACATTCCAATGAGTAAATGTGAATTCCACGAACTGTTAAGAAGCTCAAATTCAAACACTAACTTTAAAGAATTTGTTTGACTTTATTTTTCTTGTTTTAGAATAAAACTTCCATTCAAAACACCCAAAGAACTAAAAGATTATAATTGATTGCTCATAATTAACTGAAAACGTCAAATTAAAAGTTTTTTCTAGGATTCTTTTTTCAATATTAGCGGATTCCTTCAAAAGCCTTTCCCCTTACTTTTTACTTTGCAAAAAATCCAAAAATTTTCAGTTCATACACGAAAATGCACAGTATTCCACATTTAAAATATTTGATTAGGACTTAAATTAGAGCTTCTAATTATGTTCCGCATATACGCGTCTAGGAACAAAACCAAAATCCATTATATTGCTCTAAAAACGAACTACACAGTAAGGGAAACTCAAAACTGTTAAAACCCGTCTGGATTCTTCACGAACTTAAACTCAGTTTCACATACAGTAGAACCTGTTTTTGTGCGGTCCTTTTTTATACGATTTTATTTTTGTACGATTTTTTTTGTGTGTGCGATCTTTTTTTATGCGGTATATGAATTTCAACGGCTTTTTGGTGCCACTGTGATTTTTTTTTCTCTCTCTCTCTATCAATGTACACATATTAACTTCATGAAGCTTTCTCATTTGTTTTTAAATCTTCTAATGTTTTTTTTAAATCTTTCCACGTGTAATTTAATTATTTATTTTGTTATGGAAGTACTTTCTCGTAAATTTCGTAAATAATTAGAGTATTTTCTAAGTGAAACTTTTTTATATGCGATCCCTCTCCACCGCATAAAAAATTTCTTTTGTAATATTTCACCTTTTTTTTGTTGTATGTAAAAGTTTATGAACTTTTCGAATATTTTTTTTGCTGTTTCTTTTTATGCGATCCTTATCAACCACAATAACAGGTTTTACTGTATTCAACAAATGTTTAAGCCTTCAACTGCCAAAGCATTAAGGAGGAGAAAAATTAATCTGCTCAAAATTTAACTACCGCCTCTCCAAGCAGACAGCTTATCCTTTGAAAATCAAGTCCTCCTCGGTGGAGGGGAAAAAAGATCAAAGGTAAGCAACCTAAACAAAGACAAAGTGGTGGTCCATACCAATTTAGGGTGCTTATGCGAAAGGTGTCTCTCCCCATCAAAGAGAGGATTAGAAGTTGAGTAATGATGTGGCACCAATCGACGACGGATGTTAATCCTTCATCAATGACTGATTTAGCGAATCAGCCAAGCGCCGCGCGTTCCGAGTTTTCAAGTATTAATGAAGAAGCTTCGATTTCGACATTCATTAATGGAAAGGCGGGAAAGGTGAATGTGAAATAAAATCGGAAGAATTTAGTATCGTTACTTGGTATTTGTGTGCGAAGAGCGCGAGCTACTGGTTTTGGCATGCTTTTTTACGGGTGCTAAAGTTAGAGCAGTGTTTCTCAAACTGTGGGGCGCGCCCCCCTTGGGGGTGATAGTTTTAGAAGAAGGCCCAATCATATTGAAAAGTCGAAACCAGAAGATCATTTTTAAAAAATTACTAATTTACTGAAAGCAAACAAAACATACTATCAAACATAATAAAAATAGAATGCACATTTACATTGATATAATACACTTATAAAAGTATTAGTACTGCATAATGCATTTAATAATTAAGTTAACAATACTAAGTTAAGGACAAGTATTCCATGGTTGTAACACACACACACACATATAAAACTATATATAAAAATTAATACTTATCTTGATAATTTGTGCGGTTTATAATGAATCCCTGAACTGCCGATTAAAAGTTATGCGATTCACTCCCCTATGCCACCATTTTCTACGTAGGCGTGCTTATGCTATGTATCCTCCCCTATGCCACCATTTTCTACGTAGGCGTGCTTATGCTATGTATCCTCCCCATTTTCTATGCCACCATTTTCTACGTAGGCATGCTTATGCTATGTATCCTCCCCTATGCCACCATTTTCTACGTAGGCGTGCTTATGCTATGTATCCTCCCCATATGCCACTATTTTCTACGTAGGCGTGCTTATGCTATGTATCCTCCCCTATGCCACCATTTTCTACGTAGGCGTACTTATGCTATGTATCCTCCCCTATGCCACCATTTTCTACGTAGGCGTGCTTATGCTATGTATCCTCCCCTATGCCACCATTTTCTACGTAGGCGTGCTTATGCTATGTATCCTCCCCTATGCCACCATTTTCTACGTAGGCGTGCTTATGCTATGTATCCTCCCCCCTATGCCACCATTTTCTACGTAGGCGTGCTTATGCTATGTATCCTCCCCTATGCCACCATTTTCTACGTAAGCGTGCTTATGCTATGTATCCTCCATTATGCCACCATTTTCTACGTAGGCGTGCTTATGCTATGTATTGGGGAGGGGGAAGGAATAAAAATAAGCAAATCTTCTGAAATAAATATATCCTTCGCAAACATTGTCCTTTTATTGTATTTCAAAGCCTACGCAATATTAGAAGTGCACAGAGAAAAGATCGTCATTTTGACAGACGTATATATACGTCCGGGAAAAAGAACGTTTTAGCTGAGCGAGACGTTTATATGCGCGGGTGGATCTTAAGAGACTTAAATCTTATTGTAGATTTAGCATCAAAGTATCGTATTATTGAATTCAATAAATTGTTATTGTATGGAGGGGGAGCGATGAAAACTGTGTTTGAGAACCACTGAGTTAGAGCTTAGAGTTGAATGTACAATCTGGAAAAATTAGCATCAATTTGAATGTATCATTTGTGTAAAAAATCATATGAGTTTTGTCTTCTTAGATGTATAGATGGGGAAGGGGTTGTAATTTTTAGAGATCTTTGAATAATTGTGACTCACTTATTTTTACTGATTTATGAATTGGTTGCTTAACAAACGTCATACTTGACAGTAACACAACTTCTATTTGCAATGGACCTCATAATTTGTAGTTTTTGCCACTTAACAAGAACGGTATCTTAGATGGCCCTTCACTCTATCGTCCAAGCTCTCACCGCACCTCATCGTGAGAACTTTGATCATCGACCTTTCCACGTGTAGGATCTATTTATCATGACAGATAGTAGCATTGGTAGCTTCGCGGTCATGATCATGAACTCGTGACCAGAATGACATGAGCTTGAGCCCTAATACCACGAAGACCCACCATATACAGGGACTGATGTACTTAAATCTGCTGAATTTCAATGACCTTCCGTAGCCGGGGAATGGGAACTCAGAGAGGGAGGGTTGCTATATCAGGTGCCGTCCTCATTACTTGGTCATGGTTCAGATTGATGAGGTCTATTGCGAATACGAGGTCCGAGCCCTCATTTTACTTTATAGAGCAACGTTAATAAAAACTCACTCAATCGTGACATTGAATGATTGATTATTTGATTCTTACCTCAATTGGAGGCTGTACGACTGCTGTTGGCAATGAGCTTCCCAATATTTAACACCTAACACATAATGAGGATAACATCTGAAGTAACACTCTCTGAAGATCCACGCCACTCCACGAGTGGACTTTCCTCTTCGGCAGATTTAATGCTCATATCTGTCTTCGCATTGGGTTTACTTTCATGACAGAGAATCTGCTAGTCAAGTATAATGTCAATAATATTAAAAAAGTGACTTCATAGACTTAAGACGCGGGTTGTATCATGGATCCAATAGATGAAATATCAAATAACAAGTGAATTAAACAATTTGTTAGATGTTAGATGTTGTGAAAAATTAAAAAATTATTCTTGAGTATAGTAACACTTTGAAATTTCGAACGTTTTAAGTTTAAAGTAACAGTTTCCTTCTGGGTATTAGTTTTGCTATGTTAAGGCTGTCTTTGGTTAATGTTAAAGAATAGAACCCAAATTTGGAATATTTTTTCAGATATAAAAGAAATGAAACATAAATATGTGTGATATTCTGGCTTCACTATCCTTTAGAGAATAGAATTTTTTATTATACTTTCGGATTTAACCGAGTTTGTTCATTTTTTCTGGTATAAAATGTGTTTCACGCTTTTTCTTCTATATTGTAATGTTAAATGGGCTATATGCCTTCACGTATTATAACAAAAAAGAAAGTATTCATGAAATATTTTGGCATTTTTAAAAACACTATTGTTAACAGAGGCATGAGTTATAATATTGCAAATTTTTCCACAGAAATTGAGGCATTTTTCCTGTCTGAAAATGTGTTTCACGTTTAGTTCAAGTTCTCGTACTTTTACAAAAGACAGCCTTAAAGAACTGAAGACCATAACATGACCTTGAAAATTAAATTCATGTAAAATCTATAATCGAGCCCAACTTGGCTGTAGGTGTCATAATCCTAACAAGTCACACAATTACAAGAATGAATTAATCTCAATTTATTTAATATCACTGATTTAAATCAAATAATTTAACTTATGGAAGGAATACTTGCTCCTGCGACTAAGTTTTGACAAATTAAAATTCGCTTATCTGCCAGAACTAAAATGGATGCAAGCCTATACAGAATGTTCCTAGTCTTTAATCTAATAAAGAGGTGGAGTCCTTTGTACTGAATCCTGTTTAGAAACTTGCAAGTACAGTGGAATATGTTTTTGTGAGGTCCTTTTATACGCGATTTTATTTTGCACGATTTTTTAGCGAACTTTTTTTTATGCGGTATATAAATTTCAACGGCCTTTTTACCAGTGCAATGTGTTCTATCAATGTACATATTTACTCTTCAAAACGCTCTGGTTATAACAGTCTCTCGGCAATGCACGTTCAGTTGCTTTATCTCAACGCACTAGCAGTACGTACTGGATTGAAGACGAAACTCTCAATGACAGTAGCATTATCATTAATCATAAACATACATATAATGACTTACATAGATTATATATTATACTTATATACATATATATTGAGGTGACATATATAGATTATATATTATACTCATACACACATATATATTGCTATGACATTTGTAGATTATGAAGGAGAACAAGAAGAACTGAATTCTTTCAGAGCGGATAAAATACACGCAGACATCCAGCTTTCCAACAAATCGGAAAAGCATTTTTCTGAAAATAGATACCAATTCCGAAAGGAATTTGAAATTCTAAAACGGGCTTCGATCGGGCATATCTTGATTATCTTGACTTTCATAAGCAGCTGATTAAACGACAATCATGGCAAAAACTTTACAGTTACTTTATGGTGCCAAAAAATAAATCAATTGAAATTGTATCTGCAAGTGATGAAAGCGATTTTGAACTAATTCATCACAGGAAGATGTGCGCTTGGGATTACGATGAATAGCAGTGAATTATGTATGAGCATTTTGAAAAAGTCCCACGCATGGAATGAGGAATTAAATCTTTTTAAAATGCTTCCAAGTAGAATTTTTAAATATTTATATTGTTTCGAAGTACTTTGACGGGGCTTTACGAGAATTTCTACTAATCCTCTTGGAGAATCTTTGGGCCATCAATCGAGCTATTTCATAGCCATCCCTTTCAAGAAGAAACCATGATATGTAGATTAGCTAGGTGTATATAGTTCAAGTTTAATAATCGTAGGGTAGCAGATGAGTCGCTGAAAGGTGTGCTTTAACGGTAAGGATCAGAATTTCGGTCCGACTTTAACTATTAGATAATATTAAGGAGAGAGAAGTAATGATTTTTAAGATAACATTGAGTAAAATTAAGATATTCAGATTTCATGCGCTTATTTACATAGGGTTTGAGTTCTGGTTATATCACTCTATAGCCTTTATCTCCTTATAGCCTTTATCAAATTATAAAGCCTATATATAAAATATCATAAATATTATCCATTTATACGCTTTTGCAAAATCACGGTTTCGAACGTAGTCAGATACCTTAAGGTATCCGACTACGCTCGGAACCGTGATTTTCAAAAACGCATAAATGGATAATTTTCACAATATTTAGTGTCATTTCGATTAGAATATATGCATAAAATGGTTTTAAGAACATTTTGACAAAAAAATTTATTTAAATAAAATATTTTGGAAAAAAATTAACTTAGAATAATCTTTTTTTCAAATGTTCTCCTTTTGCTGATATTAGAATAATATTTTGCCTCTATATAACTCAGAACTATGTTCAGAAGCTCGACTAGAATTGTTGAAATGTATAATTTAGAAGTGGGTTTATTCATATTTTACGACAACAAAGGGGAGCAATTTTAAGAAAAAAACGCCGATAATTATTTCAATGGGTAATAACTCTGAAAATAATGTGAATGTTTCAAAAAATTCTAGTTGAGCCTCTGTAGAGAGGTCTGAGCTATATACAGGCAAAATATTATTATAATAGAATCATTTTTCACAAAAAGAGAACATTTGGAAAAAAGATTATTCTAAGTTAATTTTTTGCCAAAATATTACATTAAACATTTTACATTTTTTGAAGCCTTATCTTTATATATAAAAATCTTCTGTGCGTGTGTATGTGACTAAACTCCTCCTAAATAGCTGGACCGATTTCGATGAAATTTTTTGTGTAGGTTCAAGTAATTTAGAAAATTGTTTAGATTCACAATTCGGTCCGATATCGCAGTTAGTTAAAAAGATATTAATTAAAAACATTCAAAAATACAACTCAACATTCACCTTCATTTTTGTAACAACGCTATTGTTATAAACAAGTAATATAAAAAAATGTAAATTAATTCCTACTTAGATCAATCAAGTAAAAATTTAGTTTAGCCACTTTTTATTAAATAGTTGCAATTAATATAAATATGTATATACATATGACATAATCTCGACATTAAGTGGTTATTATATTTTATTAATTATCATTAAAGTATCGTATTGTCATCCAAAACAATCTGTATTTGTAATTTTTTAAATAATTAGTTTTAATCAATTAATTTTTATTAATCATAATTAAAAAAATTATTGTATTGTCATCAAAAATAATCATGTGCATTACATTTCATCTCAATTGAGCGCTTTAAAATGTATTTTATAAACGACTGAAAATTCCACCAAGATAAATAAATAAATAAATAAACAAACAAATAAAATATCTATAGAGATCGTGAGCTAATAGTAGGAATTGAAAAAGACGTAAGTTGGCGTCGAAAATTGATTTTCAACCAAACTGGCCAAACCGATCTTTATTGTTACGAATATGCAGACGATTCATACTTTTTAGCGTTTTTAATTAATATCTTTTCAAATAATCTTTATATATGTAATTCTTCTGTGTGCGTGTATGTAACTGAACTCCTCCTAAACGGTTGGACAGATTTTGATGAAAGTTTTTGTCTGTTCCAGTGGACTCGAGAATGGTTTAGATTTATAATTCGGTTTAGAAATGTTTATTTGCTTAATTTTTTATTTATAAATTGTTCAACATGGAATGTTTTACATTGGATCCGGCAGACTGTGCTACGATCGCAATATCGAATATTCAAAAATCTTTTACTTTGAATTTCGATGTGTGTACAGGATAACGTCTGTCGGGTCCTCTAGTTCCTGTATAAATAACTAGCTGGTATATCAGTTCTTCGCACGGGTACATTGAAAAAATTAAACAACACAGATTGAAGGATAAAGAAGATTTAATGAGTTAATTTTACGTGAATTGCAAATTAAACAAAAAAAGCTTTCTGCATATCTCAGCTGAATAAAAAAAGAAAGAAAAACACGTTTGTTTAATTTTAAGCCTGTAGATCTAATTAATAGCTGATAAAAGGGAAATTTAGTTATTTATAACTCCCCGTAACTCTCTTGTCAGTCGATTTTTGAAAACACCTTTCTAAGCTGACCTCTGCTCATCAAAAGTAACACACTGTTACAAATTGTGTGTAATGAACGCTTAGAATAGTGTAAATAATTTATATCTGGAAGTGTAATATGTTAATATTACTTTCTGTTGTACTTAATTTATTTTAAAATCTTGCTACCACTTCTCCCTTCGAAATCTAGTTTTATTATAAAGTAAAAAAAAGTAGTGATTACACTGACCAAAGGAATAAATTAAAAGCGAGCACGCACTGAGGCATGACGCAGACAAAACAAACAGGGAAAGTTTTGCTTCACACAAAAAAGATAGATATATGCTGTCACGGGCTTTTTTTAGGCAGATTTTTTTTCCTTCTTTCTTGACAAGCACCGTTATATTTTGGAAACTTCCGACAATATCTTTATAAATTTTAGCCTATGTGTTATTCTAATGTATAAGCTATATTATTGTAAAGTTTCATTAAAATCCATTCAGTTGTTTTTCCGTTAAAGATTAACAAACATCCACACAAACTTTCGGGTTTATAATATTAGTAAGGATGTGTGAAAGATTTAAATTATTTGACTTTAATTTCAAAGAATTATATTTATTTGTAAATTGTTTATATTTTCCGCCCCTGAGTCCCCCTTAAAGAGAAAACAGTCTGGAAAGCAACTTAGACTATATTTTCCAGACTCTACAATATATTCAATATGTTAGAACCTATCATATTCCAGCATTTCACTCACATATTCATCTGAGTATATTAAGTGACTCTGAAATATCGTGTGCTTATCCCCCGCATTAGTATTAGACAGGCATGGCTTTCCATGTTGCCTTTAATGTACCCACGCCTCGCGTGTGTCGTCTCAGAAGCCCAATTACCTTCAACTGGGCGTTGACCTTTTTGCACCCCCTACACACCAGGCCATGGTGAAGTCCTGTTGCTTAATTACACCTCTCCTACAAAATATCACGTCACATAAAATCTTAAGCACAGAGCAATTTATGAGTTATTTTAGCTCTCTACCCAAGTAAGAGGAGGCGAGATGGACTAAAAAAGAGCCCTAGAGGTAATATTTGCTCATTACAATAAATTACTTTTTTGGTGGTTTTTAATCAAATGATATAAGAGTTTATTGATGCGATGAGGTATATTTTTAGGGTCCTTCCTCTGAGAGGAGGATTTATTGGATGTTATAAATGGAAGGATATTCTTGTCGTGTTGTTGAAGTACGTTTACTGCTCTTCGGGTAATCATTCGATGGAACTGAGGTGAAAAGGAAATGATTTCTATGTGATATGTGTTTCTCCTTGCTAATAAATGAGCCCTATCACGCGATATATAATAACGATGTTTATTAGAATTATGTGATTGCCTCGTCTATTACTTGATTAAAATAAAAGAACATAGTAAACTACAAAGTTGACAAAAAATGTGTAATTGGCTGAATTTATGACGATCATAGATTAAATGCTGTCACGTGTTTTCCAATGAATTGAAAAATGTCATTGGACTTTTACTTTTTCAATTTCTACTATTAGCTCACACTCTCTATACATTTATTTATCTTTTTTACCTTGGTGGAATTTTCAATCGTTAATAAAATACATTTAAGCGCTAAAATACATTTCAATTCAGCTGAAATTTTATATACATGATTATTTTAGATGACAACACAATAATTTAATTATAATTAATAAAAATTAATTGATTAAAACTAATTATTCAAAGAAATACAAATACAGCCACGTTGGCATCATTTTGGGCGACTTAGCGACCATTTTGGCGAATTGCGTCAAAACATGAATAGGGCGTTTTTTTTCCAAATTTTAATGCTCTCATTTGAGCTGAAATTTTCTATACACTATTGTTTTGGGTAGAAATACGAAAATTTAATCATAATTAATTTAAATTAATTGGCTAAAACTAATTATTTTAAGATTTATAGATACAGCCACGTTGGTTTCATTTTTAGCGACTTGGGTCAAAATTTAAAAGATTTTTTTTTCTCACGTTTTAAAGCATTTAGTTGAACTGATATTTTACAGACACGATTGTTATGAATGACAATACGATAATTTAATGATAATTAATAAAAATTCATTACCACTTAATGTTGTGATTCTGTCCTATGTATATACATATTTATATTAATTGTAACTATTTAATAAAAAGTAGCTAAAATATATAAATTTTTTCTTTGTTGATCTAAGTAGGAATTGATTTAATTTTTTTATATTAATTGTTTTGTGATTCTCTTTTAAAATTAAAATTAAATTTGAAATTTGATAATTGGGAAAACATGTTCACATGTTAAGAGTCTAAAAACTGTCTTCAAAATTCTTTTAAAAAAAAAACTATTAAATGTATTTTTAAATCAAGTACATTTTGTTTACCTATGTTATTTATTGAGACAGTAGCCCTCAGGATGGGTGAATGAATGAGTGAATGTTACCGTCGTGCCGTCTGGGAGGAGTGATTGGTTTGTCACTGACCTTCTGCACTCAAGTTTGCAGGTTCCAACCCGGTCCAAGTCGGTGGATTTTCATGATGCAGAAAATCGAAAATGGCCATGTCGTCTGATTATACGGCATGTAAAAGATCCCTAGAGTGACTGTTTGGCTTGGGTGCTCTCGGCAAAATTAAATCTTAGTACAGGTTTTCATCGTCAGGGCTCAGGTGCCTCCCTCTAGGAAGGAAAACTGAGCGTCAAAATTACCTGCGGTGATTGGTATCCGCCTATATGGTGCCACACTAAAAAAAGCGTTACCAGCTTCCGGGGAATGTACTAGTTCTCCAATGATTAATCGCAGCCCATTATAAATAAAAAATATATTAACGTCACACTGTTCAGCTACTCGAAGGTATTTGGAAACGGACCTCGTAATTTTGAACCATGTTCGATTGACGATGACGACACCTGTGCTGGCACACTCCCTCTCCTAATTACCACACCACACCAACGGAAGGACGTTTGAGCCCTCGACAGATTTAAAATGCATCGCGCCCCTACATGGCGGGTCTTTAGCGGTACTAGACTCGAACTCGTGGTTCGCCGACTACGAGTCCGTTACCTTAACCACTAGGCTACCGTGGACTTTTTGGAGTAGAGATCCGCTAAGAAAGGATTTTGCGAAAACCGAAACCCAAGGGGGGGATTGCGTGGTGTTAAGTAACTTTATAGATAATCTTTCCCTTTTTGAACAATATTTTAGACCAACAGATTTGAAACTTGACAAGCATGTTCCTTTCATAGAATAGAGATCCACTACAAGTGTCGTTGGGACTAAGAGTTAATGAGAATAAGGCCAAGTACATGCCTTGCACTAAATCATGTTTTAACAATTCCCACTTTAAAATTCAAGAGTATAATTTTGAAGTTTTACTTATTTAGGTTCTGAAATTCACAATACGAACGACTATACTACTGAAATCCAAAAGAGAATTATTATGACTAAAATAGATATTTTAATGGAAAATGAAAATGCTCGAAATGTAATTCAATCAAAAGAAAAATATAAAAAGGTCCTATTGCATAAAAGTCATTTAAGATCAGTATTAACTTATGATTGTGATATTTGGTCCATGTCTCGAACAGTTAAGAACATAAGTATCTACGAAAGGTAGATTTTAAGATTTATTTTGTAAGAATTCAGAAAAATATCACGTGGCGAAGAAGATAAAATTTAGAACTCTATCACTCATGTAAAGAATCTGACATCGTTAATGGACAATGAATGGAGTACAACGAATTAAATGGACCAGCCACGTTGTCAGAATGGACGAAGACCACGCCACTTAAAAAGTCTTCATTGTTCAACCAATTGACACATGAAGAAAGGGCAGGCCAAATCTTTGATGGATTGATGGGCTAGGAAAATATCTCCCAGTTTTGAGAACTAGGTATTGTAGAACACTAGCAGGAAGAAGGCTGGGGTTGGCAACAGAACAGCGCAGGAGCTGACTGATTGGAAACAAGGGATTGCAACTATCCTGTGACCATGACGTCACATGAATTAAGCCATTGGGTTAAATTCACGTGACGTCATAATCACATGATAATGCTAACCCCATGTTTCTAGCCAATAAGTTCAAATACTCATGTGATGTCATAAAACGCGATAAAAGCAATCATGTATTTCCAGATTATCAGTTCACGCGCTTCGTTGTTGCCAACTTTTGATCTTTGCTGAAACTTGTTCTTAAAAAGGTAAACGTATATACAAAATGTATTTTATTTAAATGTATGCGCATAAAAAAGTTTTAATTTTAAATTTTAAAATCTTTTTGAAGAATTTTTGTTATACCATAAGATTTCTTCATGCAATGATGGAATTTAATTATGTAATTAATTATCTAAAGTTTATGTAATTTTCTCAAATAGAACAACATGTACAATTAGTTTAATGTGTGTTATGAATTCAATGAAAAACACGTGTTTGTCTTTGTCACGTGACTGCTGTGAATTGAGCTCATTGGTTAAAATTACAATGATTTTATAGATTAAATTTTAATTTTCAATTAAAAGGCCAGAATCGAGTAAAATGTTCAGTGTTTCATTTTTCAATGAGACAAGTTTTTGCTGAATTATTTTCATGCCTTTATTGTGTGATTACATTTAATACTTCAAGGTTCAAAATTTCTTACTTTTACTTTATAGGACAATTTTTTGTGTGCAATATTGCTATAGCTTAAGAAATTTTAGACATTAATATTAATTGATATTACATTTGAGTTCATTCAAAGCATAGAGAAAGAATTGAGGTTCGATTATATCAGTATTTAATTTGTTATTATTTTGTGTTCATGTTAAACTTCGTATATTTCACTACAATTATATTGCGTTATTCTTTTTTAAAATAATGTGTGTTAAAATATTTTTAAATGAACGGTCTTTTGTCTAAATGTAATATGTGCGTGTGAATTCGAAATATTAGGATATTTATAAAATTGTTTAATTAACCCTTTTAGGCGTGAGTTTTTTTCGGAATAGTTTGTAAAAATATATGATCGAGCTCTCTTTTGAAAGAAAAGGAAAACATAAGCATAGTTAATCTCAGTTGTGTGAGGGGAAGGAGGAGGAATTGATTATAATTAATTAATTCTTTTATTAATTATATTTTAGCCTATCTATTTTTACCAGAATGGATCTCAGAAGGCTTTAGAAATAAAGCAACTCGAAATACAAAATCCCCCGTGTGAGACATGGGCATGTACAAATTTGCTCGTAACTTTCACCCTGCCAGACACGGGCAAATGCGTTAAGGGGTTAATGAACGATATGGACTTATTTTATTTTCTTTCTACAGGGTGTATCGAAACTCGACCTCAAGTGGACTCGGAGTGAAGAGGGAGGAGTCATATTAGTGCTGGAAAAGATATGAACAATTTTATATCATTTAATAACATGATAACTATCATTTTTTTTGAAAATATGGAAAATAGACACCCTTCATCACACCTTTAGGTATGATGACCACGCATTTCCCATTTTACAATATTTTTTTACTAATATAATCTTACACTGCCATTCTCTTAATCGCAGTTGCAAATCGGACAATTCTGGCTTAGTTAAAATTAAGAAAGTTTAACTTAGTTTGAGAAAAGGATAACACTTAACTTTGACTCTCCATTAAAAAAAATTACCTACCTTTTTAGGCAAGTTAATTCAAAAGAAAACCCATTTAGTTAAAACAACAACATTTAATCAAGTGAATAGATTCCTTCCACATAACTGTTACTACCCCGTCCGTTGTACCGCTTGAAATTCAGTTTTGGGACATCCTGTATAAATATATATCTATTTTTGGCATTTATGCCATAATGATGACATTTTAAGTTGTAAACTATTCTAAGTGCTAATATAAGTGCTTTTACTTTTTGAAATGTATTCTTAAAGTATAATTGTTCAGTTCAACAAAAATAAAGCATTTTTGTTAATTTAGAAATTATAATCTTTGATTATATTAGCATATGTTTAATTGTGTTTTTATTTAGACATTTGTCCTGAATTTAAATTTAAAAAAACTGTTATTCAAACTGTTCTAAAAACCAAAGTTTATAGATATATATATATGGTCTAATTTTCTACAAACGAGAGATGAACATCCATCTACCAAAACCGAAAAACACAGAGATAGTAAGAAAACCACACATTGAAGGACATATGAGAAATCGAAATTTAAAAAATGGATGTTGCAGTATTATAAACATTGCTGATTTAGGACAGCTTATATATAAAAGTTAATTTAAATAAAAGTGGGATTGGGCATGATTTTGGCTAGCCAACCTCCCTCTTTAAGTTAATAAAACTGATCAAAAACCTATTGAAAATAACGGATAGGAAGGTTTAAATCCCTTACAAGATAGAGGTAACTTACCTAAGAATTGCACTTAAAAAAGCAAATCCCGGGCTAAATCTGAGTGCAAGAAATAAGTTATTTCCAAATTTCTGGACACAAATGCAAATTCAAAGCATGTGAATGGCTGAATTGTAGCACTTACCAAAATTATGAAAAGAATATAAATAAAAAAATTATTTAATTTTTTATTTATATTCTTTTCATAACTACAAACATAATTACAAATAATAGAGTTTACAAACTACCATAACTTTAGTGACACTAGAGTTATGTATGAATTAAATGATAATAAGAAATTTTATCTAATATTAAAATATGGAGGTAAGTATAACTAGGAAAAAAGATAAATTAATAGTAATAAACTGTTATTATTCTAAGGAATTTTAATCCTTACTATTTAGAATTTCTTTATCCAAATAACTATTAATACAATTAATTGAGTATTTCTGATTTAAGCAATATTTAGTAAAATGTTTATATAATTTATTTTTTCTGATTTTTTTAAAACTAGAAATTGATTGCGTTGTATATAATTAATAACAATATTTCTGATAATATAGAAACATATATATTACTCTCCCAATGAGAAACATTTATATAATAAATATATATTGGAATTAAATTCTTTTCTTTTATCATAAATATTAGTAACTATAACATTATCTTTTAATTTGATATGTATATCAAGAAAATTTGCCTTATTGTTGCTGCGATTTGTCTGTATTAAATCATATAAATGGTCTTCTCCAAACTAAAAAATATTTATTTGGGTTCTTTTCACTGAAAATGTGCAATTCCAATCGTTTTTTTGTAACATCGAATACAAGGAAATAGTTCATCGAACCACCAGTTAAGATGATTTCGTCTTTATATAAAAAATAATAATAAAACCTGACATCGAAATGCTTTAAATTATCAGAAAAGAATAAGGTTGAAAGAAAGATATTTGAAAAATTAGATTTAAGAAAACAAATATAAAACAATAACACATATGACAAATTTTAGTAAAATGGATGAGATTTCGTTAACCGTGGTGTTGGCATCTCTTAAAAAATAATCCTTAACATGTATTACAGTATTTACTCGAATCAAATTCATAAAATTGGATATCGATAAATTATTTTTCTCTATTTTTTCATTTTCTACAAAAATTTGTTGAGAATCTGAGGTGCGGCTTAGAGTCGAGTAAATACGGTATATATCTTACAGTAAAGCGTTTCATTATTCTAATATTTTCATACTTGGAAACAGTATGTCTTGTAGAATGTCACAATTATGCAACGCAAGTAATGTGCTAGCATAGTAAAAACACAAGTAATATAAAAAAAAATTAAGTCAATTCCTACTTAGATCAACACAAAGAGTTTTTTTATTATTTTTATTTTAGCTACTTTTTATTCAATAGTTAAAATTGATATAAATATGTACATACATATGGCAGAATCACAACATTAAGTGGTAATTAATTTTTATTAATTATCATTAAAGTATCGTATTGTCATCCAAAACAATTGTGTATATAAAATTTCTGTTCAACGGAATGCCTTAAAACGTGAGAAAAAAATCTTTTATGTCCTAAGTCGCTAAAACTGAAACCATTGTAGCTGCATCTGCAATTCTTTAAATAATTACTTTCTGTCAAGTAATATTAGTTAATTAATTATAATTAAATTATCGTATTTTTACCCAAAACAATAGTGTATAGAAAATTTCAGCTCAAATGAGCGTTTAAGATGTGAGAAAAAAAACTTTTCGAGTTTTCTCACAAGTCCGTAAAATAATCGCTAAGTCGCCAAAAATAATGCCAATGTTACTGTATTTGTAATTCATTGAATAATTAGTTTTAATAAATTAATCTTTATTAATTATAATTAAAATTACTGTATTGTCATCCAAAATTATTATGTATATAAAATTTCAGCTCAATTGAGCGCTTTACAATGTATTTTATTAATGATTGAAAATTCCACGAAGATAAATAAATAAATAAATATAGAGAGAGAGTGTGAGCTAATAGTAGGAATTGAAAAAAGGATAATTTACTTAAATGTATTCGAGTATATTTGGGGGAAAAATCTTAAATTCTGGGTTTAATTCCAAGGAAAAAAGAATATTAGCGAAATATTGTTTGGGCCACAAGAGTCGTAGTAGCCTTGTAATTATGTTCACAAACTCATTTCCAGCATGTCGTGCATATCGAGTGCTGTGCCATTGAAAAACCATCGTGTAGAAGGGGCTGATGCATATTAAATCCATAGTAGGGTTGTCGCGCTTAAAGCCAGAGTCAAAAGTGGGGTGTAGTTTGGAGAAGTGGATGCCAGCTCAGATGTCGTTCTAGTCATTTGACCACGGTTCAAAGTTATGAGGCCCGTCCCTTAAGTTGTTTTACTGAACGACGTTAATATCAGTCATTTTTCAATTCCTACTATTAGATCACAATCTCTGTATATTTATTTATTTATTTATATTGGTAGAATTTTCCATTTTTAATAAAATACATTTTAAAGCGCTCAATTGAGCTGAAATTTTATATACATGATTATTTTGGATGACAATACAATAATTTAATAATAATTAATAAAATTAATTGATTAAAGCTAAATATTCAAAGAATTACCAATACGGCCACGTTGGCGTCATTTTTGGCGACTTGTGTCAAAACTTGAAAAGGTTGTTTTCTCACGTTTTAAAGCATTCAGTTGAACTGAAATTTTATATACACGATTGATTTAGATGACATTATGATACTTTAATGATAATTAATAAAAATGTATTACCACTTAATGCTGGGATTCTGTCCTATGTATATACATATTTATATTAATTGTAACTATTTAATAAAAAGTGCTAAAATAAAATTTTCCTTTGTTGATCTAAGTAGGAATTGACATAATTTTTGTTTCATATTACTTGTTTATTCTAGTGACACAAATTTCCGATTTATCCAACTTAACCCGCGATCACTCACGCGGGGTGTTCTGCACACCCCAGCAACGAGATAAGTCTAACAGTATTCCAAAAAGAATGAGTAGAACCTTGATTTAAATGAATGTTAGTCTCATTTGTATGCAATATATTAAATAATTTTATTTCTATAATACAAAAAGCATCTTGTACTGTATAAATATGTATCATAATTGACTTAATTTTTTTTTCATAATTAAGTACACGTGTTAAAAGTTTGGTGTGTTCTCACTGGCGTAGATGGTTCTGAGTGGGCTCTGTATCAAAATTCCTTCGGGGCCGTTTTTCAGAAATGAGCACCCTGTTAGTGGGACTGTAGTTACACGTGTTGGGCCTCCTGTAGCTTGGGGGCTCCGTATCGTTGATACGCCCTATACGGCGGTAGCTACGCCCCTGGGTGTTCTCTACACCCCGCGAGTAACGACGGTAGCAAAAACAGGCGCGAGTGACGATTCTATGATTTATGTGAAGAAAAATTTATACCGAAATTATGTTATTTATGTTCTGTTTTCCCTCCTTTTACTGAAATCTGAGGGGTTATTCTGTGCCACCTATCGATTGCTTTTACACAAATTAGTAACTCTTATGGTTGACGTTATTGGTTACCGTTTTTCATTTAAAATGCTCTATATTCCCTCAATAGATGGCAGCACCACTTGAGAAAAGTTCGTTCAAATTTATGATTTTTTTTTTTTTTTTTTATGCAATATTTTCTTCATAACATTATGACTTCAGTTTTCTAAAGTATTTTTTATGAAGATATAAAATTAATTTCTTCAAAAAGAATAATGTATTTAAAATCATTGATAAGTTTTCTTATGATTGCCTCAGTGAATCAGTAATCATCTTTACGCGCTTGTCAACAAGTGTTGTGTTATTAAATTACAAATATCTCTAGAAGAAATATGTATTTATGGGAAGAAAAATACTTAATATATTATTTAGACAAAATTTTTAACAACAATTCAAATAAATATTTCCTAGTTTTTGGAACTATGCCAAAAAGTAATTTATTCTTTTTCATTTAACTTGCACGACATACAGGAAATGTTTTCCCAAAATATTTTCCTGGATGTATCATTAACCTATGTAAAATACTACTTTCATATTTATTTTAATCTCTAAACGCTATACATTTAATGTTTGAATATAATAAAAAATATAAGCTAAGTTTAAGCTTTTTAAAAATTTATGAATTATGTCATTAATTATTTTTTTATATAATTGTTCCCGAATATTACTTTCTGTAAAACTTCTTAAAAATGCAACATTCGTATATAATAAGTGATGTTATACTTCTTTAGAATAGAATTATTTGAATCATAGATATAAATGCTGATGAAGAGTATCCAACTGGAGCTTTATCATGTTGCAATAAATTGTGGGGAAAAAAATTGTCAGTGTGTATTTCAAAGCAAAAAGTGATGATTAAAACAGTAGCTATATTACAAGAGTTATTCCTAAAGTAAGATTCTTTTGTTGTTGCTGTTGTTGTTACTAATGTCGCATGTCTGACTCTGTCAGAACACGATATTCGAAATTCATCGCGGTGAAGGGATTGATGTACGCTACTCGGTAGCCGTAGCTCGGAGCACTGTACAGAGCTAACTATACGATTTGGCTAGGTTCCACCCCAATTTTAAGGGAGAGTACTCTGGAGGTAGTAAGAGGGCTACCACTTCTCTTCCACTTGCACCAACCTCAAGATAGGACTTACGACTCGCGCGCGCGATGGCTATTTATAGTATCCCCCCATGCCGTAAAAACACTATACCAGGGATGGCGAACCAGTGACACGCGTGCCATAAATGACACCCGAAACAATATTTTGGGCACGCCAGCAATCAAAAAATGGTTTGCATTTTATTTCAAAATAACAAGGTTTACTATGAAGTATTACTAACAAATGCGGGCGGGCGCACACTTGTTTGTTATTGCCCTGACTTATTTACATCGAGAACTAAAGTTGCTTTTGTTGAAAATTTGCCTACTCATAGCATAGTCAATTTGAAGGAAACTACTGTATTTTAAAGTTTATTTGTGTTATATTTACGATTTTTAACTGTTACTTAACATAGATAATTCAACAAAAGCACAAATAGTGCAAAATAGTCAGTATAACAAAGATCTAGAAATATGACATCTATGTAATCTAGAAGTATGGCATTATTAGTAAAAGTAACGTGGTGTGTGTTTTAAGTTCTGGAACAATGGTAAGCAGAGCATCGTCTGTAAAACGACATTTTGAAACAAATAGCATATTATCTTGTCAAAGAAGTGAATCATAGCAAAAATAATTCATTGATTAGAAACCATTTGGCAGATGACTCCAATTCAGCATGCATTCTAATATGAAAGCAACATCTTATAATCTTAATATTAGCTGATTGTCATCCAATATACTACAACAAAAGTCACACTAATGTAACTTTAATTTGAATTACACGTATATAACTAAAACATTTACAACTATGGAGTGCAAAAGGTATTTTTTCGTCGTAAATAACGTGTTGAGTTGAGTTTCAGTTGTTAGCATTTAGTTTTGTTATTTTTCCATTAATCAAAAGTCAAAATTATTTGACGGTACGTCTAAACCTCATTAAACACTTCTTTAGAAAAATTGATACGTTGATCCATAAAGGTTCACCACCCGTGCACTATACACTTACAAACATCCGCGTCTCAGGGATTCAAATCCATGCCCTACGGCACATTAGTCAGTGTCACTAACCACTACACCGGTTGGGCGGCTTCTTTTTTGGTATTAAGATAGTGCACTAGGTGAAACGAACAATCACTATAAGAAACTACATCCTACACTACTTAAACTATGGAAGGAACGACAGCGTTGGAAGAATTACTCAGGTGCCAGAGATTATGTGATTATGAATCACGATGGCAGACAGGCGTGTGCAGACAACGTGGTCGCCAATGCAAGTGAGAATGGTCACTTAGACCGTGGCATAATGTACACCTCTGCATCGCTGGGGGCCCAAAATCTGACAGACACCATCATGTTACGGTTTTACAATCCTTTCTAAAGTCCGGCTTGCGGCCCGAAACTTGACTTTGCAGGGAGGCTCTAATATTTTACGTTACAAACTGCGCATAGAACTAGTGTGTTCGACATCAAGGAACACGTATAGACCATGTATGGTTAAGAGGACCTGTCTCGTCAAAGGATTGACCACTGGTGTTCCATGTCCGTGCAACAATCCTTTGCATCGCAAGGCACCGAGTTTTGCCAGAGTAGTTCATTCAAAATATTTGATCATCACGACAAATGACTTAATATCGATGGTGAAAAGCAATGCATAGTTCATGACGCCATGAGACAGTTTATTTTATTTTATTTTTGGCAATAAAATTTCCGAGTGTAAAAAAAAACCCCGATGAAACTGATTTTCGGAACATTCCTTGTATTACTTACAACCACAAATAATTCCATAACCAAATGTGAATTACTGATGTAGCGGTATCATCTACATAAGCTTCTAACAGCCTTCAGACAGAGGCAATACCTTTTGTCTAGTGCATATGTTGCGCTTTGGATCCATAGGGCGAAGGTTCTGTCCTTCGTATAGCCCCCAACACGCTGATTTGTCTCTACACTATTTTAATTTCTTCATTTCTATCTCGCGAAATAAGAAATTTAGTTAGTTCAATTGATAAAGTAATAAAAAGGAAATTTTTTGATTTACAAAAGCACATTTGTATATGCAAATATTTTCATCTTAATTTTCATTCCTTTCCACTTTCCTTTCATTCTGCAGATAGTCGAGTATGCTCGGAGCCGCTGGAAGTAGGCATTGCAGGCGTCGGTCACTCAGTCCATGTGTGACCCCCGCACCCTCCTCGAGGAACTCCCTGACCCCGGCCGGGGAAGCCGAGTTGGCAGGGCTGGCCAATCGAAAGTCACCCAACCGACTATCCATCCCTGACCTGCCAGCTGGGGTGCAGTTAAACAGAAGGAGAGCAGCTAATACAACTGACCAGAAAACATGCGTGCTGCTGCATGCTAAGCTCAAAGGGATAAAAGTAGACGAGAGCTCGTAAGTACTTTTTAACAATCTCTCTCATCGATAAAGAAGACTCAGAGATGCTTTGAAATCTACATAAAAAGTTGTCAAATAATAATAAAATGGACTGGATAAGAAAAATATTATTTAATATCTAATCTTTATCCACTTCAGTAGTTCAGGTTTATCCATTGGGCACTCGTTACGTGCCTCCAGGAGTTCGAAAGGGACTTAAGGGGCCCGGTTTTTCTGGTTATAAATTTCGATTCGCCAGTGACTGCGGGCTCGTAAATCTTCTGCGCCCGAAATGATTCTGGGTCCGAAATGAGCTTAAACCGGTACAGCACTTCAGTATGTTGCTGGGTTTTGTAGTGAAGTCTAATTTATATTTCGTTATTTTATTTCAAACGGTCAACAGGATCTGAAGGTTTGGATATGAAACAATTCTCATCTTGTAAAAAGTTATAAATGTCTCATACATTTCTTTATATTTAATTTTATATGCTATCTATCCCTTCTGGTTTCGTGTAGCACGATTTCACTAAAACCTGGATCACAAGGATCATTTACTGAATTTTAGTGAAGATAATGTAGACACTGTCTTCCTTGTTTAAAATACAGTGTGGGTAAATTAGAGGACATTTTTATGCCCTCATAATTTATTTGGGTGTGTACTAAAATACATTGTTCATAATTTATTGGATAATATCTAATAGTTTCTCTACTTAAAAAATAAATTATACATCGAATTACTTATCATGAATGTATTTTCTTATTAGATGTAAAATAAATTGACTTTAATTTCTAAACTTTGTTTCACTTTTCTTCCTTAAAAAATGCTGATTTTATACCTGTTATTTTTTAAAAAACGACAGATTTATTTGAGAATTATTTAAAAAATTCTGATATTTTCACTATTTATATTAAGCTTTAAACATCCATGTTTAGAATTCAAATAAATTCTTCATGACTGTGAATATTAAATTGGCGAGGGAGAGACTTGTTTTCAAAAACTCATTTCCAAAATATTTCAAAGTTAAGACATTCCAATTTTTTACTTTGTTTTGTGAATAGTTCTTGGAATGCTTTATGTATAACAGAAATTTTTTAAACGTATTTACTGAGTACAGTCACAAGCATTTTACAAATAAATTCAAAAAGATCTACAGAAAACAGGAGTAAATGTAATACGAAAAAAGAGACCAGGGTTTTATGTGATCACGTTTATAGTCTATTTTAATGTAACAAAACTAACTTAAGTGACAAAAAGTTCACACTCTTCATATTAAACTTATTATCAAATTATTACTTTATAAAAAAGAAGTCTAATGTAATATATATTCCGAATCAGACTAAATATGAATTAAAAGAATCATATTATCGTTCTTTTTATTTTCCCGGATGAAACTCCGTTAGAGGATTTAGAAATTCATTTGATCACTAGATGGAGCCACGAATGATAGAGTTAGTCTTCGAGTGAAATTCATTTTTTTTAAAACACTTAATGTGAAAACAGATTTTATTTCTCAGATGCAGCTTTTATTTTTGTAGTAGTTATAAAGAGTTTGCTTAACAAGCAAGGAATTAAATTAGCATTTAATTTGTTCTCACAACGTTTCAGAAGTATGGAAATTTTTGATATCCATCAATTTCAGATCGGTGATTAAAAATTACTATTTTCGTAATATCGCCACGTTTCGAACTTTTCATAAATATATATTTTTATGAACGTATTTTTATACTGCACAATAAATAGCAGGAAAAAACTGAGTACTTTAGATATTAAATCAAGAATTAGTCGTATTGTTATTAAGTATTATTTTAATAACTTTTCACAAATTAAAATTCTAACCGTTCACAATAACGTCGTAAGACTTCTTGAGACCCTGGGCCTTTATTCAAAAATAGTCCTCCCCTGTGACATTTTTGAGTAAACAGAAAAGGGCATACATTGTTAAATGCTCGTCTAAACGATAACCCGTAATATATAAATGTGCATAATTCGCAATCTCACAAAACAGCTTCACCGACTGTCGCCTTTCGACTAGTTGGTGTTGTATATTGCTAGGCATATGTTTAAAAACAAACGACGCTCATGGCATTATAATACAGTCTTCAATTGTTTCTAGTTGGGTTCGAAACTCCCAGTTTTTCGGTAAATAAGGTTGGGAATAGCATTTGGCGATTAAAATTATTCGATTCACTGTCTTATTGAGGCGAGTCAGGGAACGAGACGAGCTCATCTCGAATTCGAGACCCCGGTTCAAGATCAAGTATACCCATGCATTAAATCGTCTCTGTCTGTTCAACAATGGTGCGATGCTAAGAGTCCCAGCATTTCTATTTAGAGCAGGAGTGTTAGATTTCTCCAGACAGTCATGCCCAAACTTAGAAACATGCGTATTCGCTGCATGAAATACTTTGAAAGAGTGAAGACTTTTTCTTTGTACTTGCTCCTTTCCTACTCACCTTTTTGATAGTGTAACTCCGTGACCGTGATACTTTACTTAGTAACATGGTAGCGTCCGGGATCACACAGTATAATTGCCAAAAATAAATTTTATTCTAGAGTAAATAATAAAATTTCATAATTACTATTCATAATTAATACGTCACAGTACACATTTTTTTTCGCGATAGAAAAGTTCTCTTCCAATTTCAGTTCCTGTTTGCCTGTCGGTTCACCGATGGCTTCGGCAATCCGTATTTCACCATTAGGCAAAGTTCATCAGTAGGCCCTTGAGCGCGGCGGCTTCCACAAACTCTACCGAGAGTCCTCAAAGGGCCCAAAACATCATATCGAAGTTATTTTGCAAAAGGCAACAGATCGAGAGTCCCGTCAACTCCCAAGCCAACCCCTTTAAACTCCATGGGCGAGTCGCTTTCACAATCCTATTCACCTCTCATTAGAGCGTGAACCAGATCTGCACCCGTTTCTCCTCACTGTAGTCCTACTCCATTGGTACGTGGGTACAATAAGCCGGCACGTCTGATCCCTACTAAAGGAGGGCAACGTGTTCACCATCTGGAGGTCATAACTTGCTTTGTCGCATTTTAATTCAGGGTGCGTCTTTGTCTCAACCTGCCAACTTTATCTCCATTCAAGCTGTCTGCGCCCCAGACATGCGAGGGAAACCGAATACAAAAGGGGCTTTTCCTCTAAGCTTCCTTCCTAGAGAGCGTTGTGACAATAGTCGATGGATTGTCGAAAGAAAAAGGTGTGTCGACATCAGAGTTCACGCATGTTATGCCCCAAGGCAACCGCTGCCGGGGCTGGCTCTAGTAATTTTACCGCCCCGGACAAAAATGAAAACTGCCGTCCCTCTTTCTAAAGCAAAATACTATACTTAACAAAAGATGAATTGTTCACATAGATACACACCTATAGAATTATTTTTTTGCGAACGAAGAGGGAGCATAATAATTATATTTATTTTTTTAAGTCTTAAAAAATACCAAATAGTTCGAAATTAAGAACATAATTACCAGTTGTTATTTGAAGCGGTTAAAATGTAAGAGAAGGAATCGATACTACACTTTCAGCAGGCTAATTTCCTCAAAAAAGAGTCTACTGATGGTGGGGATTTCACAAGCGTTTATTTTAACTTATAGTAACTACACTCGAGACTAAAATAAAATAACTCATGTGGCTCTCTATCTACCAAAAAACTCTTATTACCCCTGTCCCCTTTTGGACAGCTGAAACCGGACTCTGAACTGGGGAGAAAGTTACTAGCGAAAATGTGTACACATATCAAATTTCATGATTTAACGTGTACACCCGCTTCGAACTCTTCAAGTTTCAACATAAAAGAAAACTGGCATTAAACATATATAGTACAAAATAAGGGAATAAGATACGTCAAATAAAAAATAGCAAATTCCCCTCCAATACTATTTCAGAAATATATAAAAAAATTTGTAACAATATATATATATATTTCTCAATTGTGAATCCAAATGCCGCCCATGAAATTTGCCGCTCCGGGCAAGGATCTTGTTTGTCCGGCCCTAGAGCCAGCCCTACCGGTGTCTTTCTAGGAGACGCAATGTCCCTCTTTTGGACACTTTAATCCCCTCATACCTCAATCTTGACAAATATAGATGAGCAGATTCTGCTGAGATATCTGTCTCTTTGAGTTGTATGGCAGGGTCTTTCGGACATGGTGTAAGCTTTCCTACATCGAGAGGATTGGTAACAAAAACAAAGAGAAGAAGTAAAGTCATCAAACATTTTATTTTGATGTTTTTTTTTTCATATTGAGTACTCTGAAGTCTCTAAAACAGATATAGAGAAGTAACGTTTTAGTCATAAAATAAGAATTATTTGAATATATTACAAATTTCAACAAATTAAACAATTTCTGATCAGAGCTATTGGTCTATAGCAGTGGCGCACACAGGAATTTTTCAAGGGGGGTCCGGGATCGAAAGTTCACTATTCTTGTATCATGCTCCTTTAGATTTTGTCGATTTTCGGGAACCAAACACTGTAAAAAACTAATTTTTGAATAAATAATTAACATTAATTAATAAAATTAATCATTAATAACAAGTAATTAATTAAATTTTACATACTATATACTTAGAATTATGATCAATCGAAAAAAAAAATCAAGGGCTTGAGGGGGGATCCGGACCCAAAGGACCTCCCCCCCTTGTGTGCGCTTCTGGTCTATAGTAAAAACTAAAATATTTGAATGTATTATTACTCTGCTAGAAAAAAAGTGTAATTTAAATTTTGCGATAAAACTATTTTAAATATTTTAAGTCGTTACTTGCCCACATTGTACAACAATTCTCCTCCATAATTTGTTTTTAAAAGTAGTTTTGCTTTCATTGACACAAATTTTTAGGAATTTACTTCTGTTAAAAAGTAAATTTTTACGATATATCTGTGATATGATTTTTACTAAGTTAATTTAATCACTTATTCAATGGTGCGTATTTTTTTTTTTTTTTTTTTTTGTTTTACTTATTTTTAGTTTGAAAGTACGCTCAAAAATTCACAATAAAGACCAAGGAATTCTTTACGAACATACGCGTTTACTGTGCTGCCATCTGTCGCTTTATTTTTAAAATATTTTTTTTTTCATTTCTCCCAAATATATCTATGAATTAAAGGAAAAAACACACAAACATCAATTAACATCAAGTTCAAAGAATGCACATATTTTCTTGTATTGAAGTAAATATAATCCTTACAATAATTTCAGATTTCAAAGATAGCATCGTAAGAATTAGCTACTTTACAAGTTTAAAATTTTTAATTCTCTTACCACAAGGGTGGGTTGAAAATTTTTTTGCGGAATTTCGGAACCTACCAATGTGATACAGATGTCCTCTACTAAATAGACGACGAAAAAAATAAAATAAAAAACCAACTTTTATGCTAAGTACTGTGACAAGGAATGAAGCTTAGGTATTTGAACTTTTTTATGGTAAGAAATCTAAATATATTTTGCTAAAGAAGAATAGGTAATTTAATATTTTTGGACATTCATTACAATAAAAGACTTCCTAAATGATTGCAAAAAATACTTTAATATTAATTTTTTAAAAAAAAAATCTTATTGTTGAAATAGCATTGTTCGAGTAGTCGGTACCCCCTATACCGACAATATTAAATTGAGCCATTTTAGGAACCTGTTTCTCAGAAATTGTCAAATATAAAAACTTCAAATTTTGTCTGTATATTAATTAAGCTTTTTTATTTAAATAATGGTAAAATGTTTCAAAATATATTGTTTAGTTTTTTTCAAAAAAATTCATCGTAAAAGTATCGCTTTGAAATTTGTGAAAATTGACATTTTTTTTACGATAACTGCTTTTCAGCAAAAAATTTTGGGAAAATCCCCAAAAAAGTAGCTCTATTATATATAGTTACATATTATTTATGTGCAGTAAAATTTGAAAATACTATCATTCAATAGATTCTATGAAAAAGGTTCTCGTGGTTTGAAAACAATCAATTTATGATAATTGCATTTTTAGTCTGAAAAGGCACTCCAACGGAAAAATAATGAATTACAATATGTATTTGTCCAATTTTATTAAACATTAGTATCTTCTTAATTTTTAAGCATAAAATAGGAAACAAAAAAGTCTTAAAATGTTCAGAAAATACATATATAGTATTTTTCAGTTTTTGTTCAACGATATTTTTTTTAGCATTTTGCATCAATTTTCACAAATTATGTAAAAATCTGTGAAGAATTTTTAACTTCAATGCATTACAAATATCAAATTTGACTTTATGACATCATAAATATAATGTAAACATGTATCAATATGTAAAAGTCATGATTTGGGAATACATGATTTTACGACGTTGCGAAAAGTTTAATTATGGATTTGTATGTTCCCATGCAAACACAATTTCTTAAAATTTTAAAATTCAAAATTTTCTTTAAACTGTACAAAGCTTTTCTAAAAAAGTCAAAAACAAAACTGTTTTTGTGTCTTTAAATATGAATTTTGTGTATTTTTATGCATGTAACAAACTTCTCGCAACGACAAAAACAATACACATCTGAGTTGTAATTAGTTACCTATTAATGAAAAACTTTTGAATATTAAAGCTCAAAAGCTTGTCTGAACAATAAATAAATATTAATATTTCCAATTAAAAGAAATATTTAAAATATAGTGTTTAGTTTTCTCAAAAGCATGCAACATAAAAATATCACTATGAATTTTTTTTAAAAAATTGACATTTTTTGGCACGATGTATGGACTTCAGTGAAATATTTTGGAAAAATCTCCAAGAACCTCACATGATTATATATAGTTACATATCAGTAACACGAAGGAAAAAAAATTCATACATTATATTCTGAGAAAAACATGAATACAGTTTTAAAAACATCATTTTTGAGAAAATTGAATTTTCACTATAAAATGCCAAATTTTCAGTTAAAAATAAGAAGTATCTACTTTTGAAATAAGTGAATAAAATGTCTAAGTTGCCGAAAATGAGTAATTTTTTATCAAAATTTTTGATTCTGTTGGAAAAAAAAAGTAGATTTTGAATTTATTCTTAATTAAGGTTACATAGTTTTATTTATTTTAATGTGTTCTTAATTGTCACTAACTATTAAAACAGAAATATGTTACCTAATAATATCAAAGTGAAAAAGAACTAATTATCTAGGATTTCTCGTTTCCCATTTCTTTAAATTGAAATAGCACGCATTCTTAAGTATCTATCATTTTCTTTATACCACATTTCTTGAAGCAATTTTTGACAGTTTGATAAAAACTTCTTTTTCTCCCTTATTTTTATTTTATAATAATGAAAATTTTCTTTTTCACTTTCTCTTTCTTATTATTTTACGCATTTCTTGAAAAGCAGTTTCATATGATGCCAGTATCTGCCTCACAGTTTATTTTATGTTTTTTTTTTTTTTTTTTCTTAAAATAAATTCGCGCTTCCAGCTATTATGTGTTTTTGAGATAGTTGATTGAAATATTTCAGTTATCAGAGCCCCATGTCAATGATTGATGATGCGAAACATTCAACTTTCCATCATCAATCAAACAATTCACTAAAATGTGTATAACTTCACATCCTCAGTGCCCTATAAAATTTTAAGGATTTCTTTGTCTGCGGTTACAGACAAAGATGTATTTCGAACGCTTTAAATGGTAAATTAAAATATCATAGTGCATTTTTGTTTAAAAATTGACAGCTTAAAATTACTAATATTGATGGTTATGCAATAATGTTCATTTATATATTTAAAAAAAATGTTCATACTCTTACGAATTTTGTGTAAAGAATACTTAAAATAGTGTAAATAATTTATATCTGAATGTGTAATACGTTAATATTACTGTATGTTGTATTTATTTTATTTTAAAATTGTATTATTCGAAAGCAACGCCGTGTGTTCTTTACATTATTATGGGGTTTCAGTTAAAACTTGGTAAAAACATGTGCCGATAGTTGGCATCATTTTTGACGAACGTGCTGGCGACATTTTGGCAAGTTCACGACCATATGGTTTCCACTAATGTCATGATCTATGATGCAAGTGGATTTCTCGAGAAAAATCCACGAAGCCTATAAATAGAGAGTCGCTCGCCGAAACTAAGTAAGTCCTGTTTTGACCATTGCAGAGTGGTACTGATTTGATCGCGAAGAAGTCGAACAGCGATTAGTGATTACTTCGGCTATTGAATAGGACGAGTGAATGCTTGCGAATTATCTTTAAGCATGTTTTTATTTTAGACACTGATATTTGAGCTTGAGTGCCGTAGAGGGCGTGAAGGTATTCTGAGATTTATCAAACGAATTTGAATACTTCATCTTGTATTTCAAGGATTGTTTTTCGGTAATAAATTTTCATCACTCCTGAAGGTCTTATTCTTTGTGACTGATTTGCGTAAAATCCTCGAACTACGATTTGCGTAACCATTCGTTACTTTTAGAAGCTTCAAGGGAGCCTATTGAGGCTCAAAGTTCTACCATTGAAATAGTGTATGCTTTGGGAGAGAGAGTACAAGCTGTGGGATGTCGAGGTGTCGTTAACCAAGGCTCAAAATTAGGAGGTCTGGTGCAAATTCCTTAGATGAGATAGGATTTCTTTTCTTTTGTTGCCACAAGTAGTTGTTCTGTGGTGGAATGGGTTCACGGGACACTGGAGCAGATTGACTGCTCAATCTTTTAACTCTGTATATATTGCTCACAAAATTTAAGGCAGTTCCATGATTTCACTGTCAAGTTGACAGTGCGACTATTTGTATGAGGTGAATTACTTGTTAGAAAATAGTAAAAGATGTATCTTCAATAAAATTGAATAATGTCTTCCCCTGCTGCTTTCTTTCTTTATGATTAAAAAAAGGGGGAAGGGCTCTAAAATAAATCATCTACCCTCCGAGGCCGATTAATTTTTTTTTTAAACTGAAAGACAAATTGGTCAGTCACTACACGAAAATCCATGAAAAAATCGATTTTCCAATTTCGATTGAAACATAAAATACAATTTTTTTTTCTTTCTTATGCGGTTTAAATTTTTGCTCTAGCTTAATTAGAAGTATTTTTAATATTTTTTTAAAAAGTTGTTTACATCTCTCAAACCCCAAAACCACTGATTGCCACGCCCTCTCAAATCAAAACAAAAGACACATGCTACTTTTCAGCCTTATCAAATAGTTTAAATTGATTAAAATAATTTATTTTGATCAGCAACTTATTCAGGAAAGAAGTGAAGTGAATAGTTGTAGATGTTTGTTTACTTACAGTATATTTATTACCTCGTTAAATGCAACGAATTTCTGCTATCATGCACAATAGTGTTTTCCATCAAAAACATTAATAAAAGGTTTACAAAACGTTTTTTAAACTCTGTTAAGTAATAAAATGTTTAAAAAACGAAAGAGTTTGGAAATAAATGTATAAAATTCCAAACTTTTGTGAATTTAAATGTTGATAAGTCAGACAATTTCAACATAAATAAATTAGCTTTAAAATCTAAGTTAGGTAAGTTTAATAAAGAGTATGTTTCTTTTTTAGATTCATTTGAATGTTTCTGTGAAATTCCTGACATTGTACTATTCTTTTGTGCTTTGAAACAACATTAATTACATAAAATTAATGTAAAAACCAAGGTATTCACATAAATTTTGGTCGCCAAATCTAGGGTTTGACTACAAAATTGTTAATATGTTGTGACTTTTGTGGTCTTATTCAAATATTTCTTAATACCAGGTTTACTAAAACAGTAGTTAATCAAAAAAGATACAAAATTATATGAAGTGGACACAATAGAATTTCATATGCTATGAGGTCTATTTAAAAAGAAGCAGTTGCAAAAATATTTTGCGGAGTTATGCATTTGTCACCTACACCATAGTGGTTTTACGATTCCATGCATACATTAAATAATACGACAGAGAAAGTAACCAAAGTGTCTATGGCTTTAGCTGCTGCCGAAACAATATTTAATAATGGTTAAGCAAATGTACCAGTGGCTATCAATGGTACCTGGCTAAAAAGAAGCCATAATTTTCTAAATGCTGTTGCTACGGAAGTTAGTTTGGACACTGGGAAAGTTTTTGATGCTAAAATATTATCGCAGAAATGTTCATGTAATTTTAACAACGATGTACATAGCAATGAGTGTTCGGCAAGTTACATTGAAAATAGTAGGGGAATGGAAGTTGAAGAGGTGCACTTTTTTTTTATCTCTCATCGCTCGCAGGCATTACACAATTTAGGATATACACAATATTTGGACTATATGGGAACTCTAAAGCATACATAGCAGTTTTAGAATATAAAGATATGTCAATATTGAAAAATTAGAATGTATTGGTTATGTTGAGAAAATGATGGGGACAGGACTTAGGGCCTTAAAATGAAAATTAAAAGACAAAAAATCTCTAGGATGCCGTAATGGTTTGACAGATGCAGAAATAAACAAATTGCAAAGATACAATGTTTTGGCTGTTCAAAACAACTCGGGAAAATTTGTCAGCCATAAGGCAAGTTATTTGGGCTTTATTTTTTGATAAAATGTTCACAGATTTGAATCTACGACATGGTTTATGCCCCACGGGATGTGACTTGTGGTGTAGATATAATATGTCCGTACTGAAAGGTTACCAATACAAACATAAACACGACATACCTATTGCAATTAGGCATTGCATAAACAAAGTATTTAGAGGTCACTAATCTTGAACATTTATCTGGATGCTTGCTTGATAAAACTCAAAATATTAGTGAAAGCGGAAATAGTTTTAGGTGTATAATTCCAAAAACTGTATTTGTGCAATTGGGAACATCAAAAACTATAGTACATGAATCTATATACTTATATAATGAAGGCTTCATTACCAAATTAAAAGTTTTAGATGTATTAAACATTCAACCCCTGAATTTTACAAATGTCAAGCGTTGCAAAAAGTAGATCATCCGTGTATTAGGAAAGCACAATAGTCAGTTTTACAAAGAACCACAAAAGATAGAATTAAAAACAAACAATTAAAATGTAGGCAAGAAGATGATCTTGCAGATGACACTAGCAATCCCCAAGTTATAGTTCTGGTATGCATTAATTAATAGTAAGTTTTTACTTTAAATCACTATTTCTCAAAAGTGTAAATTTCAACACAAAAGGAAAAATTTTGAAAACACTACTTATTTTACAGCCTTAAAACTTCGCACATATGTTAACACTACACAAATAAATATTTTAATGAGAGATTTTGTCAAAAAAATTATTCAAAAATATTTATGGATTAAAATGTGCAAGAACTTCCATCGGTTTAAAAATTTTGATGTGTTGCTTCACATATGAATTTTTTAAAAAAAAACTAATCAAAATTTTGAAAAATGCTCCCATTAAAATAATAAAAACAATACAATGAATACACAAAAAAAATTCATGACTGTACAACCAGCCAATTTTTAAAAAATGTTCCTTAAACTTGGTCATTTTTAACATTACGGAGATAGGGAAAATGTTGCGTGAAGTGACCCCCTTAAGAAAAAAAAAGTATCAACAGGTGTTGGAAGTGTAACTGCAACAAATGAATTTAAAAACAAATTTTTATTTGTAATGTTTCCTGAGATTTTTTTTTTTAAGTCTTTGTGTTTTTAAGAGTCTTTCATGTTTAAAATGCACGTCAAATCTTCATTTTCTTGACCTCGTATTGCAATTTTTTCATATAGTCAGATGATATACCTTGTTAAAAAGAGAATAAAACATTTTTACATGAATTTCGCAAATCCAACCAGATATCTTTGTTAGAATACGGCTTCTTTAATGTTCTAACTTCTAACATTATTCTTAATTTATTTTCTATTTCCGCACAGTTATAATTCATCATAACTACCCTGCCTTTTATATTTTCAATGTCTAATAACACTTTGTATATTTATTTCATACGATCCTATCAAACACTTCCTTTGGGGAAATTTTAGCATCCATTTTACGTCACAAACTGTAATTCAATTACCGTTTGAGAAAAATTATATCGTTACTCAAAATACTCTAGTGGTTGTCTATGAAAAATTAGATTAATTGGATCCCGCCTTAAACAGCTCCTGGAATTTACCAATCGGGATTCTGCACAGGTAACATGTTGGATAATTCAATATAAGAACCGAACACACATTGAAAGAATAATGAAATTCTTCGTCAAAACAAAATGTATTATCACAATTACTAACTAATTGCAATTCTTACGGAGTAGGTATCTTAAATATTACTACTCATTTTCGTTTTTTATGTATAATTAGTTTAATTTCATAACACAAAATACATATGAAATTGCAAGAATTAAGTTGAAACCCAATAATTAAAAAGTTATACTTAATTTAAGATTAAAGCAATGCTTTCCCCTAGATATTTAAAATACAATTAGTGAATAAATGTTTCCAATTGAAAAATGTTTTAAAAAAAGAATATTTTAAGGGTAGAAAATGTAGGAGCTGGTTATGTGGTGAGTGAAAGCAGCTTAGGACAAAACAGATTTTTCTTTCAAAAAAAGAAAATGTTCTTTTCAATTTATATACCGGCTAAGCTAAAAGCTCGTTCAAATTTTAAAAATTCATTAAAACAAATAATGTTAAAAAAGTTATAGTCATTTCGTACTTAGTTCAATAAGTAAATTTTTATTTTTGCTATTTTTATCAAATAATTCTAATTAATATAAATATGTATATACATGACATAAATCATAATATTAAGTGGCAATTAATTCTTATTATCATTTAAGTATCGTATTGTAATCGAAAACAATCGTATATATAAAATTTCACTTCAACTGAATGCCTTAAAACGTGAAAAAAAAATCTCATTAGCGACCCAAGTCGCTAAAAATGAAGCCAACGTGACTTCTGCAATTATTTAAATAATTAGTTCCAGTCAATTAATCATAATTACATTGTCGTATTTTCACCCAAAACAATATTTTATAGAACATTTCAGCTAAAATGAGCCCTTTAAAATGTGAGAAAAACACATTTTAAAGTTTTGACCAAGTCACCAAAGTGGTCGCCAAAAATGATGGCAATGTGGATGTATCTGTAATTCTTTGAATATTTAGTTTTAATCAATTGATTTTTATTAATTATAATTAAATTATTGTATAGTCATCTAAAATATTCGTGTATATAAAATTTCAGCTCAATGGAGAACTTTGAAATGTATTTTATTAACGATTGAAAATTAGAACAAAATATGTATAGGGAGATTGTGAACTAATAGTAGGAATTTGAAAAGGAAGAAAAATGAGATGACAAAGAAGTTTGATTAGCAAGAAAAGAATTACAAGAATATCGGATTTTTTTTCAATGGTAAAAACATTTTTACTTAAATACTAGCGGTCCCGATTCAAAAATTAGAAACTTTTTTGAATAAGTTGTAACAATCTGGACCGTTTTGATGAAGTTTTTTATAAAGTAAGTTATTACAATACCCGACATCATCACATGTGCAGTTACCACAATTCGACATATCGATTGCATGTGAGTATGCATTTACTATGAACTAAGTTGAATATAGAACCTATTCTGAATAGAAACTTAAAAATTGTTTTGATTAAAGAATAAAAAAGATAAAACTCGAGCTATTTTCATAACAGGTATATTTTTTAATGCACGAAACATAAATTTATCGTAATGCAATGGAATGTACAATGTTTTTTATTAATTCTTGAGGGATATAAGCAAACAAATGCGATGGTTTGCCAAACCTCGGACATGCAAAATATAATTGGCTGAGCGAAAAGCAAGGGTTTTCTAAATCTAAACCACAAATTGTCATTGTTTAACCTTGTGAATTATTAATGGTCATAGCTAATGCCAAGCGAATTAAAAACTGCAAACATTTGAATGGATTGGTGAATCTGAAAGAATCATTGGGATCTGGGGTAGAAGTATAACTTCACCTTGAAGTTTGCCACTCAAAATAGTGGCCTTAAGAATATTGCACATGTTTGTTTGTTTGTTTGATTTTTGAAAAAACACGTGCTCTTACATAATTTTGGCACATTTTTAACTAATTGCAATATCGGACCGAATTGTGAATCTAAATCATTCACGAATCTACTTGAATGCACGCAAGAAATATTATCCAAATCGGACCAGCCGTTTAGGAGGAGTTCAGTCACATACATAGCACAGAAGAAGTATATATATAAAGATTATTTGAAAATATATTAATTAAAAACGCTAAAAAGTATAATTCGGCTACATTTTTGTAACAATGAAGACCCGGTTTGGCCAGTTTGGCTGAAAATCGATATTCGTCGCCAACTTACGTAATTTTTATAACAATAACGTTTTTACAACAATGTAAATGAATATTGATTTGAATGTTTTTGAAGTCTTTAATTAATATCTTTTTAACTAATTACGATATCGGACCGAATTGTAAATCTAAACCATTCTCGAATCCACTTGAGCCCACATAAGAAATTTCATCAAATTCAGTCCAGCCGTTCAGGAGGAGTTTAGTCACATACATAAGCACAGAAGACTTTTATATATAAAGATATCCATACTTGCACTAACGGAACATATTACACTTGCCATAACAGTTGTTCCACATGACCTCAAGAACATTGTCCGCCAACTAACTAGACTCACAACAGCCGATACAGTTGAAAAACAAATGATTATCGGAATGAACTGCAAAAACTTCACGACTGATAGATTCTTTAAGTTCGACCAACCTTAACAGGTATCAGTGGTACACAAGTAATTTAAAATCGCCCCATAACCAAAAGCAGTCCGCGGGGAGGTCGGCTAAACATGGTGGCTATACGATTTTGCAACATCGAACAATCACTCTCTCCCAGGGGGCAGCAAAGTTTTAGCAGTGGCGTACCAAACCAATCTACCAATATGATTCACTGTGCCACAAACTAGGACTTTTTAGAAACAATTCGATTCCCGCGACCATGTATGCAGAGTTCGAGAATAGCAATTCTCTAGGTCATTTAAATATATTTCTTAACAAAAATAAAATAAACAGCACAAAATATAACTGTTTCTTCAACAAAACTTTAAATTGTACATGTATTATGCATTTTCAGACATATTTATTAAAATAAGAAATAGACTACATAAAACATAAGTATCTGCCTTCATTATAATGAAATAAAACATTTTAATGCGAACCTAGTGCTTGCACTGCTCTACTTTCATACCGCCAAATCAGAGGATATTGTGTGACTTTCAATTTGACACAATACTGAGCATTCAGTTGTTAAACAGTTTCTTTGCGGACTCGAATTTTTTTTTTATGTAATTTTTTTTTTACTTAGATATGTAGAACCATTCAATTTTCTCTCTTTAAACCATTAAATCTCTCAAGTAATGACATATGATAATATACAATATAGCTGTAAATTTTTCTTTGGTGTTATCTTTCATATTATTTCATAATTCCGTAATTGTCCATGAATTTGAAGATGTTTGTCAGATAAGGTCGGTTACAAATTAATCAACTTCCATCCACTCAAAAACTAACAAATTTGCAGAGTAGTGCAGAGTGCCACTGAGAATTGTAACACGTGCCACATGTGGCGCGCATACCACAGGTAGTTGACCCTTTGCTCTACCCTCACCAAAGGTAGTCAATAAGAATTGTTTTGAATCTTATTACAGATAACACAGCTCCTTGACTTAATGCGTCCATAACTGAAAAAAGTTTTGCAGCAAATAAAAGTTCGACTTTCTTGTGAGCCTTTTCTTGCAAGCTGCACTTTTTTAAATCATAATTTATTCATTTTGAATGAATTTTTAAAGTTTAAACAATATTTTGGCTCTCTCGTTAACTAAAATAGTTTTTTTATATGAACCTCATACATCACACACACAGTTTATTAATTCTATTATTCATGTTAAATCAGCGTTTCTCAAACTGTGGGGTGCACGCCCGGGGGTAAGATAACTCTACGAGGGGGGCACGAGTATATTGGGAAGTCGAAAACAAAATATTGTTTTAAAAAAAACTATTAATTTACTCTAAATGAACAAATAAAATATATTTTGATATAATAAAAAGTAAAATACACATTTACACTGATATACTACACTTATAAATGTATCAATACTACGCAATGTATTTTATAATTAATTTAAGAACAAAGTTAAGAATAAGTTTCATAATTACCAGTGACCCCCAAAGTCTTGTCATATAAAAAATTATATACATAAATTAACACTTACCTTGATAATTTGTACAGTTTATAATTAATATCTTAAATGCCAATTAAAAATTCCGCTATTTGCTCCCCAATCCCACGTAGGCGAGTACATGTGGTGTACTGAGGAGGGGGGTAGAAAAAGAATAAATAAGCAAATCCTCTGAAATAAGTAAATACCTCGCAAATCCTGTCAATGTCCTTTTATTGTACTCCAAAGCCTTCGGAATAGTTTTACGGATAACAGTGCACAGAAAAGATCGTACTTCGGAAAGACGTATGTATACGTCCGGGGCAATTAACGTACAAGCTGAGTGTGAGACGTTTATATACGCTGAGATGGCATTTAAGAGGTTAAAATTCGTACTGTAGCTTTAGTGTCAAAGTATATTATTATTGAATTCAATACATTATTATTGTATGTAAGGGGGCGCGATGAAAATAATGATTGAATGTTGGGTCACAAATATTGAAAGTTTGAGAAGCACTGTGTTAGATACTTCAAAATAAATTGCCCAGACAAGTAAGTTCTGGAAAATCAGAGATGTAATGAATTGAATTTCCAATCCACAGTACCCACAACCTAAACCACAGAGACATTAGGAAATATATAAGCCAAGCTTTAATTTTAAACCGATTTAAGTATGTTAGGAAACGTTTATGGTTGCTTAAAATATATTTGTTACTGATATGGGGAATATAATATGAAATGAAAATTTAAAAACTGTTTTAAATATTTCTACAATTATCAAGAAACGGCCCTTTACTAGTAAATGTCTACAATAATAAAAGTCCGTTAAATTAACGAACCATTTCAAGCTCTGAACTGTAAAAAATGAAGAGCCCATCTAAAAGCTCAGGAAACGAAAACTCGAAGTGGAAAACAAGAGCATCGAAAATGAAATTCCTTTGCCCTAATTAATTATAATTAAGAATGCAGACGAAAATAATCTTGGAAGTCTGAATTTGTGTCTGCTCAACAGTTGAAATTTCAAACGTGATTAGATAAAAATGTTAGAGGGAAAGTATCTCTCGAAATTAAAAGATTATAATTTATATCTTTCTAATTCTAAAATATTGTGCTGATAATTTGAAAATTAATGCGGATCATAGGAGTTCCTATCTAACAAGCATACGTACATATATATATATATTATATATATATATATATATATATATATATATATATATATATATATATATATATATATATATATATATATATATATATATATATATATTATATATATATATATATATATATATATATATATATATATATATATTATATATATATATTATATATATATATATATTATATATATATTATATATATATATATTAAATATATATAATGTATGTATATATATATATGTGTGTGTGTGTGTGTATATATAAAGAGTTATGTTTAGATTAACTTTATTATAATCATAGTAAATTCATAAACTAAACGAGGTTGGTTGGAGCCAATTAATCTAAGAATTGATTGACAATTGATTTACCATAAGTATTTGTTGCTAAATGAGTGTTGTTGTTTTTCTTCCGCATAATTCGCCTTGTGTGGGACAATTAAAACAATAATTCTGATTACTAAACTACAAAAAATCTTCGAGAAAGTTTTTTTAAGGAAAAGTATATATGTTTAAGTTTGATTATTTAAGAAATTTATTAACAAATTAATAGTGACAAACTATTTTCCGATCTTAACCCCTTCTCTGTCGACGTCGCATGGCATGTGACGCAAATAAATATTTTATCTTTGAAACTGAATTCATCGCTACTTACACGCCTTTTAATTGCCGTGTTGTTTTTTGTATTTCAGAATATTTCTACTAGATGGAGCAACTAATATTACTTTCTTCACAATTATCGCAATGAGATTTCCCGCCTGGAATCTAATATTAATAACATTTAATGAATAGGTTTATTTTTCCACCTATAAAACAATTGAAAAAATTGTTTACTGATAAAGATAACTGGCATTTTTCACTTTATGGTAGAATTAATATTAATTTTCTGCAATGAAAGAAACGATTTTTTGGTGTCAGAACTTCGTAAAAAAATTTTGCTAGAGAAGGGGTTAAATTTCATGATATTAAATATTGTGACAAATCTTAAGGTAATTATAAACTTATTTTAAATTTATCAAAATTGCTATCTTGACCTTAATACTTCATTTTATGAAAGTAAATGCAATGAAAAATATTGTTTTATCTTTATTTAATTTATCTAGAACATTTGACGTGTTCTTATATACTTTTGATGTTTATCACAGAAACGTGAGCTGTATATTCCTTTCAAGAATTTCCCCTTGCTATTGGTATAATTTGCTATTAGCATAAGTTGTAAAAAAATTCTTGATTTAAAAATTTATTATGTACTGAGAGAGAAAAATTTTAATTTGCTTACTTCTCGTCCATTTATTTGGGAGGTTTTTCTTAATGTGGAATTTAAGATGTTTGGAATTTTGGAATTCTCCTGTTTGAAATTTTTTGGTTCCATTATATTTGGTTTTTCCTTATTAACCTAAGAGGTAAATTTGGTACCCTCAAATTAGTTTAGCCTCCCTTATTCGGTCCTACTTTTCATCCTTTTAAATATTTAACATGCTGTTTTTTATTTTTATACTTTTTTTTATTATTTATTCTTATCGTTTTAGATAGGTTACCGTTAAAGTGTGAAATCCGTTATTTAATAGAATAACTAGGTATTTCATGAAATAACTAGAAAAGTCTGTTTAAGGCAGTGCTTCTCAAACTTTCAATACTCGCGACCCAATATTCAGTCATCATTTTCATCGCGCCCCCTCCATACAATAACATTGTATTGAATAAAAATAATACTATACTTTTACACTAAAACTACAGTGTGTGTGTAATGTGTGTGTGTAGTGTGTGTGTGTAGTGTGTGTGTGTGTGTAGTGTGTGTGTGTGTAGTGTGTGTGTGTGTAGTGTGTGTGTGTGTGTAGTGTGTGTGTGTGTAGTGTGTGTGTGTGTGTGTAGTGTGTGTGTGTAGTGTGTGTGTGTACGACTTTAACCTCCTATGTGCAACCGACCTATATAAACGTTTCGCTTTTCCAAAGCATTAATTTTCTGGACGTATATATACGTCTTTCCGAAGTTCGATCTTTTTTGGGCACTGCTATCATAAAATTATTCCTAAGGCTTTGGAACACAATAAAATAACCTTGGCAGTCTTTGCAAAGGATTTACTTATTTCAGAGGATTTTGCTTACTTATTCCTTTTCTCTCCCCCCCCCCAAAACCCCCATGAAAATACGCGCGTCTACGTGGAAAACCCTGGCATTGGGGACCAAACCGCGTAACTGTTATTCGGCAGTTAGGAAATTAATTATAAACCGTACAAATCATCAAGATAAGTGTCAATACAAGCCCATGGGGTCACTGGTACTTATCAAGCTTGTTCTTAGCATTGTTAAATTAATAAAATACATTGTACAGTACAGATAACTTTTATAAGTGTATTATATCAGTGTAAATGAGTATTTTATATTTTATTATGTCAGAAAGCATTTTGTTTGCTTACTTTCAGTAAATTAATAAAGTTTTAAATAATCTTTAGTTTTCAATATGCTCGCGCCCCCCTTCTAGATTTATCACGCCCCTCAAGGGGGTGCGCCCCACAGTTTGAGAAACTCTGGTTTAAGTATATAAAATTATTGAATTCTACGGTTTAACTAGGTATTCTCTATTGAATAACGGTTACTTGATAGTTAAAGTATAAAATACGTCACTCGAAAGTTCTTTGAATCGGTTGACTTATAGCTGTTGGCTTGTGTCAAAAAATGTGTACCTGTAAAAAGTGTGCTTGTTTAAAAAAATAACATTAAATGCAATTCAAAGTGTCATCACAGCAGTTCTAACTCTAATAAATAATGAAACGTAAAATAGAGGTATTTCATAAAGTTTAAATTAATAGTCTCTTAAATTTTACTCTTTGAAAAAGTTTATACAATATTTTTATGGAGCAAAAGCTTTTCTTCCCTGTATGGATTTTTTAAATAATATTTAAAAATCGTTTTCCACTTTCTGTTTAGCTAATGTTGGCAATATGGGCAATACTAAATTACATCATCTGCTTTGCTTTATCATTTATCAATTAATCATCCACAACATCTATAAAATATATTTTTCGACACATTTTAGCTATTTATAATCAATTAATTATAAAAATTAACTTTGGAATTGTTTATTTTTCCCTCTTCAATGCTCTATCATTAGTTACTTCATAGAAAAACTAGGTAAAGTATGAAATTTTTCATCCATTATATAGTTTAACTGACTTGTCTAATAATTTCATGAAATACCTAGTTATTCTCTATGAAATAACTGAAATATACACTTTAATGGCAACATATATATTTTTCATTTATATATACACATGTGTGTATGTATTCAGACACCATTTCAGATATTTTACAATACAATTCATTCATCCCGTAATCTTATAACACATAACTGAGTTTTTACAACTATAAATATAAAAAAAATGTATAGTAAAACTAAACAAAAAATAATGCCTTTGATTGGATGAATCGTAAAAAAAGAGTCAATTTTGTTTTAGCCCTAATTTATTTTACTTTTTTTTCTTCTTTGCTCATTTAATGCTCTGGAGAGAAAAATGACTAACTCTTACGCCTTCCAGAAAAGAGAAAGAGAAAAAAGAAGACAAGAGAAACTGCAGCTTAACACCTATTAAATCTCTTTACCATAATGAAAACAGGCGTTTCATCTTCGCATGCCGTTGCAGAGATAATTACATTACAGACATTAAATCTCAAAATATCGAACAGCGGCAGGGAAGATACTCCGTCCTGAGCTAGGGACTCGGAATTCTCCAGGATTTAATTCAATTTATAGAACGTGAAGGTAAAAGGGGAAAGTTAAAAAGAGGGAAAAGTGTATAAATATATATATAAATGTTGAATGTTTTTAATGGTTTTTTGAATCTTTCCAAACGTGTTACAGGATCAAACTCAGTTTGACGTTAAGCTTGTAAATCTAAGTAAATGCATGGAAAGTGCTGGAAAAGAAAAAGTAGGAATAAAAATATTCCACGCTGAGCGCTAATCTCCTTTCTAGAGACCAAATGGCGGGTGACAGTCTTAAAAACAGTCAGAAGTTTAATCCTGGTACGCTTTCAACGTTCACTTATGCATTTGCATACGGAAGAGAAAAAAAAAGTACTGTACGGTAGATTTGGTAAAGAGATTTAAAGACAAAAGAAAAGTACGTTGATTCATTGGACTTTTAGAAAAACTTATAAATATTTGAATTGGGAAAAGACAACACTTATTTCAGTCATTCTAGAATTATTTTATAATTTATTCTGTTTGCAAATGAATGCCATTTAAAGAAGGATATCCTTAAAATTTAAAAATGAGGTTAAGCTTTTAAACTATTTTTTTTATTCATCTGTAAAATTAAAAGTAAAATAAAATGATATATTTGTGGAATAAATTTAATTTACTTGTTTTTAATATTTATTTGAAATTTAAATCATATCAATTCAAACATAAAACTTTCTCGTTCAGAATATAAAATAAATTACTATATGTTAGGGGTATTAAACCTTTCATGCTCGACGACCAAATTAATAAATTTAGAAAGATTTACGCGCCATACGACAGTCAAAAAATATTCTGGTCAGAAAATTGAAATAAAAATGGGAGGTTTGTTTTACAACTGATTCTAAAGCAAGATATGATGTTTATAGATTTGTATATATATATATATATATATATATATACATATATATACTAGCGGGTATACCCGTTCTTCACACGGGTGAATTTAAAAATTAAAAAATACAGACTGAAGGATAAGGAAGCTTTTAATGAGTTAATTTTACGTGAATTGTATAAATTAAACAAAAAATAAAGCTTTTTACATAACTCAACTGAACAAAAAAAACATGTTTGCTAAATTTTAAGTCTTTAGATATAATTGCTGATTTTTTTTATAGTTGCTATTATTATTTATGACTCCCCGTAACTTTCTTGTGGGTCGATTTTTGAAAACACCTACCTGCTCAGCAAAAATAACACATTGTTACAACTTTTGTGTAATAAACGCTAAAAATAGTGTAAATAATTTTTATCTGGATGTGTAATACGTTAATATTATTTTCTGATGCATTTATTTTATGTTAAATAGCTGTTACCCACGACTTCGTCCACGTGGAATTTAACACAAAAAAGTGTTTATTCACTTCGCAGAGTTTACGAAAACTTTTCTTCTACTTTGTGAATCTATGTTTCTTTTTTGTTTTATTTTTTTCTTTGCTTTTGTTGAGAGAGGGGTGAAAGGGACGCATGACCTTTGACACTGTCGATGGGGTGAGAACTAAAATCTTTAGGATCAAAATCGGTCTAAGTAGCAAGTAGGGTGAAACGCGAACATAAACGAAGCCGCAAGGAAGAGGGTGAAAGGGACGCATGACCTTCGACAATGCAGTTAAGGACTGTAAAATCATTAGGATCAAGACATGAACGGAAAATGTCGCAAATGGCAGCCACCGAATCAAAGAAAAAAGTTTGATGTAACTGCTAGCAATCGTTGAGACAGAAGGCTCGCGAAATAAAATAATCCCTATTAAATAAAAATAATCCTTATTGAATAAAAATAGTCCCTATTAAATAAAAATAATCCCTATTGAATAAAAATAGTCCTTATTGAAATAAATAATCCCTATTTGAATCGGATATTGCTCACTATTTCATTGGTTTTAATTTTATTTTTGTTTGGAATCCTAATTTTTTTTTCTAAAATAAAAGGAGCCTAAGTTATTCCTTATATCATTAGCTATCTGCAGTGAATGTTTCGTCAAAATTGGTCCAGCCGTTTCAGAGATTAGCCGGAACAAACAGATTGACAGAAGTTAGATAGACAGACAGACAAAAATTTTAAAAATTGATTTTTTCATGTAAGTACTGGTTATACTTTTAAATGCATTTAGTAAAAAGCTGTTAATTTTAAATTACAAACAGACACTTCATTTTTATTTATATGTATAGATATATATTAACACGTTTTTCTCATCCCTAAATTCTGGATAACGATTTGTCGCACGAATTCACGGTTAATCTGCAGTTCATGAGCTATCCTGCGCACAGTTATTAGACGATCTTTAGCGTTAATTTTTCTCACTTTCTCAAAGTTTTCGTCACTTCCTCTACGGGGGTTGTCAGAAACTCTTTCCCTTCTTTTCGAAAACGGATGAAGCACTCGTACACACACTTCATTGATCATCATCTTGATCTTTATAAACACGAACCAGCATCGCATAATAAATTCCTTTGGGTTTCCAAGCTTGAAACAAAATATTAAATTTATCTTTTGTTCGCCCATTTTCCTGTTCTCAGTTAAGAACCAACGTACTAAACAAGCACTTTGTAAAGCAAGTCTAACATGAAACCCAAATGTGTGTGTGAGTCTCAACTGAACAATGGTGAGGGCAGACGCTCAACACCTGCCACTACGTATGAGCAGCGTTTTGTTTCAACAGGGTAGCCATATAGGCCGATCTGGCTTTATTCAACGAACTTTATAGTCAGAGGATGTGTATTAACATTTTTTGGCTTTAAAAAAGTTTAATGGAAGTCGAATTAAATACTTTGTAAACCTGCTAAATATAAGAGTCAACCTTTTTTTTTTCGAAAATTTCTGATATTGTATGCATAGTCAGATTTTTTTATATTTAAAATTATTTACAATATAGTAAAATTTTTGAAAAATACGTCATTTTCAGAATATTTTATCTCAAATAGATATCAAGCACATCAGCAAATTGTTTTAAATATCAAGAATAACAGAACAAATGGCGTTTTTTTCGACAAAAAACGCACAAGACAATTTTTGTTTTTTAAATTGCCTCAAATTCAAATGAGGGTTCAGTAAAATGCCTTCAGCGGGCCATTCGTGGGCCGCGGGACCCTACTGTTTTGGTTACTCACGAGTACATCAATCGATAACATATTATTATAAACCGAAATGAACTGTAAGTTTAGAACAATTAGGTGAAGGTACTAAATTACGTAATAAAACTATTGGGTGACTTTTAAATGAAAAATATTATTTCAAACACTTATATAATTATTACTCACATGATTGTTTAATTCTAATTTCAAATTTTCGAGATATTTCTGGGTATTGTTACCTCATAAGTCATTTTTTACCATTTATTTAAACCTTGATTACCACGTATAATTTCTTATGTAAAAAATATTCAGAAATAATTTAGTCGAATACCAACTGTCTATATTTGTGATGTGGATCGTATATTTATTTCAATAATTGCTAAATCAACATCGTTTAGTTTAAATTTCGAATGGAGTTTTGAAAGTGAGGAATTTTGGTCTGTGACCATGGAAAAAAATCTGTGATTGCAGTTTGAAAATTGGATACGATATTTACTTGGAAAGTACTAGTTGTTAAATGTTTTGTACAGTGGGGAAAATAAATGGAAATTAGAGAGAATTTTGAATAAGTTTTAACTTAAGCATTCTTACGTTTAGCTTGCCAGTTTTAGAAGAGAGTCAAGGGTGTGAGTTAGCATTCTTATATACAAATTACGCATCATTTTTTAATGTGTAAAAAATAGTTCATAACGTCATATTAAATGAAATATCACACACAATACATGCCTCAATTAATAGCAACAATAAGGAATGGAATAGTAACAAAATAAATGAAATAGTAATGCTCTTCAAATATAAATTGATATCAAAGGGACAATAAGGACAAGAGCTCCGCGTTTTCTCCTGTGTGAAAATTCATAATATTAGAATTCTATCATTGCAACTATATCAGTGATGCGTTTGTTGCATATGTGTAAAATACAATCATATTATACAATAACAAAATTGGAATACAAATAGACAAAAACATGTCATATACGTAATACGATCCAAAAATTAGAGGACTGCTGCCAATGCTAACAACGAAAGCAAGAACCTTAAGTTAAACTACTTGAAATGCATTTTTCACTCCTACCCTACCTGCCCGGGTTGGAGTACCCCATGTCATGTCACTGATCCAACCACGTTTCTTGAACATCGTTGAACATTAAATTAGCTTAGCTCGCTTAGGTAAAACTCCAGTGGAAACTTTGGAAATGCTAAGCAAAGCAAAGTATATGAGGAATCTACCATGGTGAGATCCAAGGTTTACGAATGGCATCGACGTTCTAAAGAGGGCCAAGCATTAATCGAAGACAGTGAACACGTTGGATGACCTGCGACCTTCATGGAACTCGGAAATTGTTGCGTTGGTGTCTGAAAGTGTTCGATAAGCTCGTCAACGCGAACACTTGAACAAATCCCTGAGACCGCACTCTTCTCAAAGATGTTGTTTGAGGGAATCCATTCATTGTAAATGGCCTCCATTCTGGTAGAGTGACGACTGTTATCTTCTGCATGACAACTCACTAGCACATCAATCACAATTGGCAAAATAGTTCCTCGTCAAAATGCACTAAAGAGTTTCCGCATCCACCCAATTCATCAGACATAACTCCGTGTGACTTTTATCTGTTTCCATCAATGAAAAAACATTTACAGAACGCCGTTTTGTGTCATCAGATGACGTGAAAGCAGCATCGCAGGAGGCCATACGGGGATTTGCTAAGAATAGCTTCCGGCTGTGGTTCCAGAAGTTACACGAACGCTGGTAGAAGTGTACCGTCACCCAAGGGGACAACGTTGAAAGTGAATGTGCCTCGATGCTGTGAACTTTCATAGTAAGGTTTTCTACACCTTATCCCCCCGAACTTTTGGATCATATTACGTATATGTAATGTGTGTGCGTTTCCGGGTTTGAACTAATACATTTTGTTGTCTGACTCAATTAATTTGTTTCGTTGAAATGATTGATGAAAATACATGTTGCTATTTTGAAATTCACCTTTATTTTAAACGCAGGTAAAGCGGCAATTAAGACCAATTGTTTTATTCGCAGAAAATGCTGGGCAATTAACAAAGAAGACGAAAATAGACTGATGGCTTTCGAGGGAAAACTCTTACGAAAAATGTTTGTTGTAGTGAGAGAAAATGGAATATGGAGAATACGATACAACTTTGAACTTCAATCGAAATACAGATAACTCAACATAGTCGAAGTGATCAAGTCTTTCTAAATAAGGTGATTGGGTCATGCACTTCGATAAAGCGGGGAAAATCATGTTAAGAAAATAACTTTCCAAACACCAGAGGGAAAAAGGAACGATGGAGACCGAGAACAAGGTGGATGGATAAAGTAGACATGTGGGTGAATGACTTAGGAGTTAACCGATGAAAGAACATAGCATTAAATAAATCAAGATGATCTAAGATGACTAAGATAGCCTTCGCGGGTATAGTGCTTAGAAAGAAGAAAAAGTGGGATTTCGAAAAGCACAGCACGAACACTAATAGGCAAAAACACAATAATTAAGGATGTTACAAAAGCAATTTCTTTCATGCAGAGATCTCTTCATTTTTTAAAGTAATCGGCAAGTGGAAACTATTAAAATCACATGATTTCCGGTAAGGGTTTCTTCTAATTTGTCCAGAAATGTGGGTGATTCAAAATTGCATCATTTTCAATTTAAACAAGCTGAAATTTAAGGTTTCGGAAGATAAGGTTATAATTTGGCGGAAAAACTAGGGAAAAATATCACGTGAAAAATTGGAGAGTGCTCAAGACCATTATCACATAAATTCCCTCAAGAGAAAATTAATATGAATTATTATACACACATGTGTGTTTAATTTCAATTATGTAATACATTTTTTTCTGTTGATAACGCCAAAATATCATTTAATAAGAATTTTAAATAATAAAAATTTTATTAATCTATAACACATTTTTATTTTAATTTATTTTTCTTTGATTTAAAATATAAAATTAATTAACCTTTTGTTTTGACAACCAGAATTTTAAAAAACTATTATTTTATGTATATATTCATTAATAAAGCTATATTTATTTTTCACATTTTTTTCATTATCTCATAAAACGTATATATATGCCCGAAGACAAATATTTATTATCCAATTTTACAATTCTTATTCTGTTTTTAAAATTAAGTACTTGTTCAGAAAAATTATATAAACTTAAATCCCCATTAGAGGTAAAATCTTATTTGAAGTAATTTATTAATAATTCAAAATTCTTAAAAATTTCGAACATGCTTTCTGCCTTTTCCAACCTAATGCACATTTCCTTCTTCATGAGTTGAAAGCTTCGTAATCAGATTATTAGAGAAGAAAAAACGAACAAAAAAGAATGCACTCAGTTGAAAGCACAGAAACCGCAGAAATCCAACAAATAGGAGCTTTCGATAACGGAAAATGAACTGGAAAAGAAAATGAAAGTTCTTTTCCTGAAAGCTTTTATCTTCTAAATTCAAGAGAGCAATATTTGCTATTGTTCTGACTTATTGGCTTTTTCTTCTGTAGTTTTATTTCAGTTAAGTTAGATATAGTAAATGATTTCGGACAAAAGTGTCTATACACTGATAAAATCTTTAGGTAAGAGACAGTTTACAAATCCTTTTCTACTTGATGCTAATATTTGGTAGTTTTTCGATCAACTGAATATGCATATTTCTTCAGACAGATTTAATTTTAAAAAAGTAATCATCATACACACACACATAATAAATAGTAGTTCACTAAATAATATTTTTTAATGTATCCGAACACGTTGAAAAGAGAAATTTCGATCAAAATACAGAGTTTTGGATTTTAAAAAAAATTATTGGATATATACCATTCTCTTTTGGATTCACAAAACATCTATTACCTAGTATGATCTAAAAGTTCGAGGACAAGTCGTAGAAACCATTACCCTGAATAGTTGAAAGCACCGAAGTCCATCCATCTTCAAAGTAGTCCCCTTGGGCGACGATACACTTCTGCCAGCGTTCGTAAAACTTCTGGAATCATAGGTGGAAGCCATTTTTTGCAACCTCCCAGAAGGCTTCCTGTGATGAAACTTTTACCTCATCCGATGACACAAAATGACGTCCCTGTAAATGTTTTTTCGTTGATGGAAACAGATCAAAGTCACACGGGGCTAAGTTTGATGAATAGGAGGATGTGGAAGCCCGTTTGTGAAAGTTTGGGTGAGGAACCCTTATACCAATAGGGATCGATGAGTGCGTTCTCATGCAGAAGATACCAGTCGTCACTCTGTTAGAACTGAGGCCGCAACCTCAAATGACGTCTTCGAGAAGTGTGTAGCATCTCGCGATTTCTGCAAGTGTTTGGCGACGATCTTTATAACACGTCAACACACCAACGCAACATTTCCAGCGTTCTGTAAAGTCGAAGGCCGTCCAACGTGTTCAATGAATTCGATGGAATATATGCCCACTTTAAAACGCCGATGTCTCATTCGTTAACCTTGAATATCACCTTGGTAGATTCCCGATATACCTTGCTGAGCATTTCCAAAATCTTTATCGGTGTGTTCTTTAAGCGTGCTATGCGAATTTTATGCTCAACACTGTTCAAGAAGATGGTTTTTCTTGAGCAGTGTTGAACATAACGCATATGTTGACGAATGATATCGGCGTTTTAAAGTGGGCAGAGATTTCATCGAATATATTGAATGCGTTGGACGACCTTCGACTTCACGAAACGCGGGAAATGCTGCGTTGGTGTGTGGACGTGTTCTAAGAGATCGTCGCCAAACACTTGCAGAAATCGCAAGAGGGTACACACTTCTCGAAATCAGCTTTCGAAGATAACAGCAGCGCGTGTGGTTCGGTCACATGGGATGGACTAAATCAACCTGGCCAGGTAGAAGAGGATTGGGAGAATCAATTTTATGTGGTTTAACTTTAGAGGTGCTTGTTTTTGTCGTTAACAATAACAGCAGTCGTCGAAAATTTTTGGATCGTGCTACGTATTTTTTTTCCTACGTTAAACAGATGTCATTGGTCATGTTACAATAAATTACATCAGATTAGAAAAATTGTATATGAGTATTTAATCTACCAGAAGTGGGCATGAAAATTGTTTACAATCTGTTAACTCAAAGTATTATATAGGAATTTATATAAAACTTTTTGAATTTAATATTTATTTTTTTTAGGGAATGTACAATATAATAATTATTACTCTATGAATATGTATTGAGTTAATGCCTGTTATTTCAATAACAGCCTAATATATATATATATATATATATATATATATATATATGTGTGTGTGTGTGTGTGTGTGTGTAAATAACTATACATGTATAACTTTATATATAAAAATCTTCTGTGCGTGTGTTTGTCACTAAACTCCTCCTAAAGGGCTGGACCGATTTCGATGAAATTTTTTGTGTGGGTTCAAGTTAATTCCAGAATGGTTTAGATTCACGATTCAGAGCGATATCACAATTAGTTAAAAAGATATTAGTTAAAAACATTCAAAAAATACAACTCAACATTCACCTGCATTGTTGTAACAACGGTATTGTTATAAACAAGTAATATAAAAAAAAATTAATTCAATTCCTAATTAGATCAACAAAGAAAAAATTTATTTTAGCTACTTTTTATTAAATAGTTGCTAGTAATATAAATATGTATATACATATGACAGAATCACAACATTAAGGGGTAATTAATTTTTATTAATTATCATTAAAGTATCGTATTGTCGTCCCAAACAATCGTGTATATAAAATTACCTTTCAACTGAACGCTTCAACACGTGAGAAAAAAACCTATTCAAATTTTGACATAAGCCGCCAACGTGGCTGTATTTGTAATTTTTTTAAATAATTAGTTTTAATCAATTAATTTTTATTAATTATAATTAAAAATTATTGTATTTTCATCCAAAATAATCATGTACATTACATTTCAGCTCAATTGAGCGCTTTAAAATGTATTTTATTAACGATTGAAAATTCCACCAAGATAAATAAATAAATAAACAAACAAGCAAATAAAATATGTATAGAGATCGTGAGCTAGTAGTAGGAATTGAAAATAAGGTAAGTTGGCGTCGAAAATTGATTTTCAGCCAAACTGGCCAAACCCGGTCTTTATTGTTACGAATATGCAGACGATTCATGCTTTTTAGCGTTTTTAATTAATATCTTTTCAAATAATCTTTATATATGTAATTCTTCTGTGTGTGTATGTAACTGAACTCCTCCTAAATGGTTGGACCGATTTTGATGAAAGTGTTTGTCTGTTCTAGTGGACTCGAGAATGCTTTAGATTTATAATTCGGTTTAGAAATGTTTATTTAATTAATTTTTTATTTATAAATTGTTGATCGTGGAATGTTTTGCATTGGATCCGGCAGATTGCGCTACGATCGCAGTATCGAATATTCAAAATTCTTTTACTATAATTCAAGTTGGTCCCGATAGTTGGTGCTGTGATCATTTCAGGAAAATATTTTGTCACTTGGTGTTATTATTTTGTTGAAATAAATCGTGTGTTAATTAAATTATTACATTCAGATGTAATTAGTGTTTGAAGAGTTTTGAAGTGTGCATAAACAACTATACATTCTCCATATTTAGTATGCAATTAAAGTGAATATTTTACATGATTTTCTATTAAATTTACACGTGCGTTGACAGCAATTATCATAACCTACAAATCTATTTGTGCAGTTAATTGATTACACCAGTGGTTCTCAAACTTTCACTACTGGCGCCCCCCTTTTCAATCACAATTTTTATTTATAATGTACTGAATGCAATAATAATGCACTTTGACGCTAAAGCTACAATACGATCATAATTATAAACCGTACAAATTAACAAGATAAGTATTAAATTTTGTATATCTTACTTTTAAGTAATATATATATATATATATATATATATATATATATATATATATATATATATATTGCTTTTTAGTTCGATTCACTATAAAAGCGTGTTTTTTAGTTTATTTTAAAACTATAATTCATTTTATAGTTATTTTTACTATACAGGATAAAAATCACAATTCCAGTGAATAATTTAATTAAGAGAAAATATACTTACCTACTTTCAAGGACTTTTCAATTTTTCTCAGAAAATTTGAGAAAAAATCCAATAAAACTAAAGAAAATGTTCCAAATGTGCGTGCCCTTAATAAAGGACATAAATCACAGACACTTTTCGCTAACAACACAGGAACGTTATTTTCCAGCTAAACTCAAATCAACTCGAACTTTTCATGTCTCACACTTTTCTGATATTTACTTTCGCTATATATCTTGATTAATATGCATTATTTCAGCAGGTTCTTCAATTGCTTGATCAGTTTCAACTTCCTTTAATAGGGATCACAGATGCCCATTTTTTTAATATTCTGCTTATTTACATTTATAAACCACAGCAATCAAAACTACAAAATTGTTCATGGGGATAGTGTAGCATGTTCTAAAAAATAATTGTGTAAAACGTTTTTCATTATGTATTATATGTTTCAGAATACTCATGCTTATCCATATATCATAAAACTCTTTCACATGGAAAAAGATGAAACAGAAATATATTATATATATTTACAACTTCCCTAAAAAAAAGACGGAGATAACCATACCAGTAAGTTCGAAGGTCAGCTAAAGTAATATTTTAGGTTAAAAGAAACGTAATAAAAAATCTCTTATTGTTTGATATAGTTAAAAGAAACGTAAAAAAAAAAAAATCTCTCATCGTTCTCATATTGACCGCAAAGCAAACAAAATATTTATTTAATTTGGTTATAGTATCAAATATGGCTAATGAACGTTTGAAGTGGAATCTTTTATTTTTGATGATCACCAGATGATAAAAATAAATTATATCAGTGTAAATGTGTATTTTTTATTATGTCAGAAAGCATCTTGTTTTACTTCATTCCAAAAACTTTTATTTTCAATATGCTCGCGCCCCCAGGTGGGCGCGCCCCACAGTTTGAGAAACACTGAATTACACACATTATTAAACTTTTTTATTTAAAATTATTTCTTATCGGAAATAGTTTGTGTGTGTTTTTCACTTTTAAGCAACCCAGAAGTATAAAACTTGGCACATAATTACAATAGGTCCTAATGATATGCACTACGAAGAGGTTTTTTTTCGAAATTCGCCTTACAATGAAGATTTGTGGCTTAAATTTAGAAAATCCTTGCTTTTTTCATGGACAATTATATGTTGCGTGTTCCAGAGTTGGAAAACCATCGAATTTATTTGTTTATACCCCTCAAGGATTAACCAAAAATATTGTACATCTAATGGCTTTAGAATAAATAAAGTTTATGTACAATTTAATAATTATACCAGTTATAAAATAGTTTGAGTCTCAACTTTTCCCCCTTTAATTAAAACAAGTTTAAGTTTTTATTCACACAGCCTTTACATTTAAATTCGCTTATATTATATTCACATACATATACTTATACGCATATATTTCACGTACTCACACGCTATCGATTGATTGAATTATGATAACAGTACATGTAAGGACATTAGACATTGTAATAACTTTTTAATACAAATTTTACTCAAAACGGTCCAGATTTTTAAAGCTTATTCATAAAAATTTGGAATTTTTGAATTTAAGATGTGTGTACACAGGACAACGTCAGTCGGGTCCTCTAGTGTGTGTATATATATATATATATATATATATATATATATATATATATATATATATGATATATATATATATATATATATTATATATTACATATATATATGATATATTACACATATATATATATATATATATTACATATATATATGATATATATTATATATATATATATATATTACATATATATGATATATTACATATATATATATGTATAATTGTCGCATTTCTTATAATACTTATTCAATCAGCTATAAAATTTCATATTTCAATAAAACATTAAAATTAAGGTAAATTTCCTAAGTAAATATATGTGGTTTAAAGTATCGGATTACGTTTGGAACCGTTATTTTGCAAAATCGTACAAACGAATATATATATATATATATATATATATTAATATTTAGTGTCACTTAGATGAAAATACAAGTAAAAATTTATTTTCGGAATATTATTATAATAAAAAAAATGTTTAAATGCAATTTTTCAAAATGAATAAATAAACACATTATGACCTATTTTCAAAACATTCTTCCTTTATGAAAAATGCTTCTATAATAATAATATTTTACCAATGTATATGGTTCAGACCTCTGTTCAGATCCTGAACAAGTATTTTTGAAATATATAACATAGAAGTGAATTTATCTATATTTTAATACATCAGAGTGGAAAATTAAAAAAAAACACACAAGTTATTTTTTAAATTAGTATTGCATCTGAAAATAACCTGAATTTTCCAAAAATCCTGGTTCGGGCTATCTGGCTAAGTCTTAAGTATATATAAGCAATTTTTTTTTATTACAGGAGTATTTTTCTTAAAAGGAGAACGTTTTGAAAACAGGTAATTCTATGTTATTTTTTGCCAAAATATTACATTTAATGATTTTTGAGTATAATAATATTCTAAAAACAATTTTATATTTTTTTATTCTAATCTAGGGGACATTAAATGTTAAAAAAAATTTCGATTGTACGCTTTTGTAAAATCGCTACTCCAGACATAGTCGCGGATACCTTAATTTGGTAATATTTTTATTGGTATAAGTCAGGAGTGGGCAATTATCTTAGCCCCGTCCTTCTCCAACTTTTTATATTTGCGACCTAACTTTCGATCAGAATTATGGTCATGCACCTCCTCCCTATACAACTTTTATCTCTCAAGTTCCACCAGCGTATATCAACGTCTCGCACATCCAAAACTGTAATTGTCCTGGACGTATATATACGTCTTCCCGAAGTATGATCTTCGCTGTGCTCTGATGTCCGTAAAATTATTCCGAAGGCTTTCAAATGCACTAAAAAGACCTTGAAAATGTTTGCGAAGGAATTAATTATATTTCAAAGGATTTGCTCATCCCCCCCAATACATCACATACTTGCACCTACATGAAAAATGGTGGCACTGGGAAGTGAATCACGTAACTTTTAACCAGCATGAAGGCGGTATTTATAAACGGTACAATTTATTAAGATAAGTGTTAATTTTTGTATGTAATTTTACATGTGTCAATCCCGTGGGGTCAATGGTAACTATTAAATTTGTTCTAAACTTAGTATAATTAAATTCATCATCAAATACATTGTGCGGTACTGATACATTTATAAGTGTATTATATCAGTGTAAATGTTAATTTTATTTTTTATTATGTTAGAGTGTGTGTGTGTGTATTTTGTTTACGCTCAGTAAATTAATAATTTTTTTAAAATTATCTTTTGTTTCCGACTTTTCAATATGCTGGCACCCCCTAAGGGGGACTCGCTCCACAGTTTGAGAAATGCTGCCTTAGATTGAGAGGCACATCGTGGAAGCGGAGGATACTGTAGGGGGGTACCTTTTCAAAAGGATTTTATTCATTAGTTAACTTTTCTTCTCAAAAAGTTATATGCTATATCATATAAAAGACTATAAATATAAGCTAAATAAAATAGGGCCAGTTTTATTCAATATATTTACTGTGTTAATTTCGTGTCATCTATAGTTGCAAGCACATTAAATTTTACTTAGTAGAATTCAAACTTTCCCGGACTGAGTCTATAACTTAAAAAATGTAACGAATTAAACAGCTGAAAAAGATCTTCCTTCGAAATAAGACCCTTGAGCAACAACATGCTTTTGGCATCGCTTGTAAAGTTCATTGAAACATTTCTGGAATCCATTTTTAGCCATGTCCTTTAAGTCAGCCTGCGATGCACTTTTAACTTCATCTGCAGATTGAAATCGACGACCCTGCAAGCGACGTGCCTGCTCAAGAAATATTCTGAAGTTTCAGGGGGCGAAATCAAGGGAAATAAGAAGTATGTGGCATAAGAGTTGTTTTCATTTTCACTCCGTCGTTGTCTGAAGCATGTTCTTACGTAACGCTGCAGAAAACGTTTCAATGTTTTCAGTGATGCGGGATGTCTGTGGATGTCCAGAGCTTTCGTCGTCTTTGACACTTTCTGTACCTTCTCTGAAATGTCGATGTCACTCAAAATCTTACTTTCGCGATAATGTACCACTGTCTTAAATATGCTTCAACATTTCGTATGCCTCCGCGTGCCACTCTTTATAAAGCGAACACAAAATTCAATATTATTCCCTACTCAACATATGCTGTTCCTTTCAATCGCCGGCCACTAAATGCATCCACCTTCAAAATACGTGGCAAGCCACAGACCACGTGCTTTGTGACAAAATTTTTCAGAAAAGGGGAAGAATGCATTGACAAAGAAATGTTATCACAGTCGCCCTACTGCAAAAATATTTTTACGTTTCAGGCTCAGTCCAGTAACTTTTGAATCCTACCTCGTAGAATCAGCGTAATAAAACAAATGCACCCTGTCTGACTGTCTTGGTAGGTCTCAAAAGAACACTTTACGGATCGCTATTTACCCACCTCTGATATAAGTTAGCAACATTTTTCACTAACTGCAATAAAGATTTTTTAGAAAATTTGGTAAAATTTTATCTATAACGGTGATATTTGTAAAGTTTAGATAATTTATTTTAAGTATTGCTGTGTGTATTTAGGTATTTATATTGTAGTATTTATGAATATCCATTCTCCTAAAAGTATTTATAGAATTTTAGTATGCTATTTTTTTAAGAAGAGCATTTAAAACGTGTTCAGATACCATAAGAAAAATTTATACCATATTGAAAAGTTAAGAATTTCGTTGATTTTGAAAGAGAGGATTAATTACATATACAAATTAAAATAAATAGCTATTAGTAGAAAACAGAACAGATTTGAACATAACCGAAATGCTGATGCATATATTTGAAAAATGTTAGGCACATTTAATGTGTTTCAATAATTTGTTTAAAAAAATTCAAATTTCTCTACAATGAAACATTAAATCAACTATTTATTTAAAATGATAAAACGATACCAGTAAAAACGATATTTCTGGAATCAAACTTTAAATCGAATTTCAGAGTGTTCGAATTCCTCCAACAAAATTATTCCAGCAAAAATTTAATTACTTCACTTCCCCTCAAAAGGAAACAGAACCGAGCTTAAAAATTCGGATAAACAGGAAAAAAATCCATGACTGATATAGTAATAAGAAAAGAGAAAGGTATCCCAACATTTTTTTGTTGTTACTTCACAATTAATTATTCCGCATATTCGTTTCTCAGTACAGTGAACAATTTAGTAAAAAAGCTCCTCGTCTTATTAACTCTTTCACTGTAGAACAATAGAGCTATTGTCTTGCCTTCCATGGCATGAGGATCTCCCTTAATTACTAAGAAACTGGCATCCCGAGATAGATATCCAGTCATGTTGCACGCGGTGATGAGTTCCTGTTTTTCGCTAAACAGCCTCGGGGCAGTATCATACTAGCTATTTTTCTTTTCTTCAAGGGCTTGCTAGAAATAAAGATATGTTTCTTTTGCTTCTAAGGCTTTGTCCTGATTGCTACCCTGAGCTTCGAGATTAAATATAAGAAATAAAAGGAAAAGATGTCTATACAGACAACGTCCCAATTAGTTCAATACACCTTTTCAAAGCTGACTCCGGGTTGGACGGTTGTGAATCCCTGTAGCGTGTAATTAATCTTTTTTGTTGGTCCTCTGACAGATATAGCCTTTGTGATATTAAATTTATGTGGTACCTTATTGGAAGTTTGTATCTTATTTCCTTTTTTTTATTATAAATTTTAGTAATAAGTTGTGTGATAAGTTATTGCTTGCTTGATTGACTGTTTCAGGAATTATAATAGTGATGGAAATAAATTAATTTGTGTGTTTGGGTTACAATTTTTTGTAAGGAGTCTGGGTTAAGACAACCATAGGATTATTTTCGATTGGTGTAAGTCAATTGAAATTAATTATTACATTTTCATTACATATATATATAGGAGTTTTTCAATGTTAAAATACCTGAAAATAACTTACGTTAAGTAGTGGTTTTCCTGTACTATACGGTATTGTATTTCGTATTTTAGGTATGTTATTATTTCTTTTTTAACCCTTATAAATAATTCATTGTTTACAAAATATTTAATAATCTCATATTGGACTATTCAAATGTCCTTTTTCAATTCATATTATTAGTTCACAATCTCCCTATATATATATATATATATATATATATATTGTTCAAATTTTTAGTCACTAATTAAATGCTTTCTATTCATCCATTCTAGTTCAAATACATTTTTGCAAACTTGTAGTGGATGACACTTGATGTTAATATAGTTTTTTAAAATATTAATACATTAGTTAAGCTTAATTAATGAATAAATAGTAACACACAAAAATAATATTCCAGCACCATATGTAAGAAGGAAAATCGCTCGTTGTGTTCCTGTAGCTCAATGGATAGCACATTGAACTTCTAAGCCAAAGGTCGCGGGATCGAATCCTACCTGGGACGGCCTAATTTCTGAGAATGCAATTTATGAATTGTATAAAGAGTAACAAACAAATAAAATTTTCCGATATCATATATAGAAAGGAAAATCGCATTCTACTATGCCGCTTAATATTATGATTCTGTCAAATGCATATTTATATTAATTGTAATTATTTAATAAAAAGTAACTAAAATAAAAGTTTTTGTTGACCTAAATAGGAATTGACTTTAAAAAATTTCTTTTATATTACTTATTTAACTTTTATATAAAAAAAAATTCACTGTTTACAAAATTATCAATAAACTAATATTTTACAACCGAAATATCGTTTTTATAAAATATAATTAGGTGTTTTCCCCAGCTTCGCTGGGTATTTTACAATGCTGTATGATTATGCACGGTTCATAAATCATTGATATATAACATTATGCACTGCTCATTAATTGATATATGTTAAGTCCGATGATTGATTGATTGAATATTAATGTCGCACTGTTCAGCTACAAGAGGGCTTTTGGCGACGAACCATGTAATTTTGAACCATGGTCAAGTGACGTGGATGACATCTGAGATGGCACCACCTCTCCAACTACCACACCAACGGGGGGACGTTTTAGCTTTCAACAGATTTAGCGTGCATCACTGCCCTACACTGCAGGTCTTTAGTGGTACTGGGCTCGCACTCGTGACAAGGCAAGCCACGATCCGATACCTATACCACTCGGCTACCCCGGCCACATGATAAGTCCGAGCATTAAGCATTTGATTGCATTGTAAGAAGCAATCTTATAGCCTTCCTCTCTTGATTTAAAAAGGATAGGTTTTCAATTTCTAACACAGAATTATATTCTAAGCTCTCGTAACCTCCCCCTTCCTCCAAGAGGATTTCATTAAAGTCTAATTTTATAAGACCTCTACTATTCAAAAGAACAATATCCTTATACCAAATGTCAAGTCCGTAAGTCTAATTTTTCTAAAATGGAAATTTATTTTGTCTCTATGCCTCGTAACTCCTCTTGGGAGTTGATTTCCGAAAAACCCGTTTCCCTAGCAAATTTTTGCTGAACAAAAGAAACATGCTTCCAAAATTTATAATCTGTAGGTTAAATATTTCAAAAACATGAATTTTAATCTATAACACTGTTGACGTATGCGCTCTTGACGCCTGCGTAATAATGACTGTGTGTATGGCACCTGCGTAATGACACGCCCCCGTACGCCACTTGCAGAAGCTGAATGACCTTCGGCAATCACTGACGTGGGTAATAACTGCTTTTACTACGAAACCCACAATAACTTACGTTACTTTTTTGTTAAGTTTTGTAGGATAGATTCGAACCGGGCACCTTCCGTTCCGAACTCCAGTACTTTATCGATCACGCCAAAACGATCGTGTTAGCGTGATGTCTAAGTACTGGTTTTTATTTAGATACCGCTACACTACTCTCCCATCAGTGAGCTGGATAGGCGAATGATTTTTTCCGTTCGTTTGTTTGTTACGGAGAGAGGAGGTTTATTTATTTTTTTCTCTCTCTCTCATTATTTTATATTTATTTATTATGTATTTTTTCTTACGGTAGTTGGCGCCCTGACAGCTCAGAAAGTTGCATTTTCTCGCTTCAGTCATGGGTCACCAATGTAGGATAGATTCGAACCGGGCACCTTCCGTTCCGAACTCCAGTACTTTATCGATCACGCCAAAACGATCAACTTCGCGTGATGTCTAAGTACTGGTTTTTATTTAGATATCACTACAGTTTTATTAAAATTTTAGTCGAAAGACTTTGTCCGTCGGATTATTTAAAACTCGTGACACTCTCGAACAGACACCATCTTATGTTCTTGCAATTCTAGTTTAATGTCAATCTCCCTGAAGTCAATTTCCGGATCAACATTTAACAAAAGAAACATACTTACCAAACACCAAGTCTATTGACTTACTTATTAGTTCAAGAACGGAACTTTTATTTATTGATACGCCCTTGTAACTTCCCTTGAAAGTTGATTTTCATAAAAACCTTCTAACCGGATCCCTACTCAACAAAAGGAACATATGTATTATCCTTTTAATCCTAAATGCAAAAAAAGTATCCAGATATACATAATTCAATTACAATTCGATTCAACTTTAATTTAACAGTTGTTTTAATTATTAACTTTTCAAAGAGAGAGAGGGATAGATCATAGTTAAATTATATACTTTGTTATTTTGGCAACATAAATGTTCTATAACCGGAACAAGATAGTTTCACATATTCCCTTTCCTAGAAAGGTAAATTTGATCTTCTCGCGAATAAACAGACACCACTACGACTTTCAGTATAAATAGAAGTTTAAAATTTGAGGAAATTAAAACCAAACATAGAATCACGAATATTTGTTTAGACATCCAAAATTTCAAGTCCTTCCAACAATGGAGCGGCATTATGGTAAACACAAAAGTAGGTTAGAAATTTCTAGTATCACACATACGTGTATAGTGAATGTTGCGCGTAGAAACTGAAGTGAATGATGGTATAGGGTCAACTTGAATAGAATGACTCAGATAGGAAATGAGAATGAGCGAGAAAATAAGTTATGATTCTCATCCATCATTTCTTAGTATCCAAAATCATGTATTTTCGTTGGTCGGTTGTCACAATTTTTTTTGTTCAGATGAAGATGTATGTTTGTTCTATTCTCTGCTGCTACTGTATTCCGTTGTGTGTTGTCCATCATAGTTCATACCACACGTAGAAGTTATTGTTGTTTTATAATTCAGAAGGTAAACAAAGGTGTAAAACGCAAACAATTCATAGTGTAATCGATCGCATCCGCTTTATTGTATTGAAATTCTTATGTAGAAAATTTCAAAAACAGTATTTTAGATTTTAATCATTTTAATCCCTTAACCCATTCACTGCCAACTACAAGATGTTTCATAAATTGGGCTGAAATTTTAAATTGATTACATATATACATTTGAATAAGGAATTTCTAGAAAGGATGAACGAAAAATTAATGCAGTGCGAAAACATATTAATTATCAATTTTTATTATTAATATTATAACTTAGATAACATAATAATTATAAATACGCATATATATATATATATATATATATATATATATATATATATATAAAAAGAAATATGTATTATATATCAAAAACAAGACATAATAGATAATGAACATAACAAGAAATAGCGTAATAAAAATATAAAAGCTGAACATGAAGAACAAAATTATAGAGAAATAAAAAGAAAAGAAACTACAAAAAAGAAGAACCTACCGAGTCAGAAAGCAATTTCGGACTTAGGACCGAATAAGAGGGGTTAAACTAGTTTGAAGGTGCCAACCTTCCCCCTTTGCAACTCGGTAAGAAAAACCAAATAAAATAAAATAAACAAAAATTCAGAGTATGAAAAACTCAGAGAGTATGATAAAACCACTCACTACTATTATGTAACAAACTCTCCCAAACTCTTAGTGCAGAAAAATCGCAAAATAATTACGTAAGAAAAGTAGAAAAATCCTAAAACAATTACATAAGAAAAGTATTTTTAAAAAAATAATTTAACAAAATTTCTTTACTCGCTTACTTTACTCACTTATATATATATATATATGTGTGTGTGTGTGTGCGTGTGTGTGAATGTATTCCAATAATTAAAAATATATTTTTATTATTGTTGCTCTGTATAAGCTCAAAAGCAAGGAACAATGCTACGTGCTGGGTTGTTCGGACCTACTGGATAACAAGTAGTATATAAAAAAATAAGTCAATTCCTACTTTGAATGGATGAATAGAAGGTAGTTTATTAACGATTTAAAATTTGAATAAGATATATATATATATATATATATATATATATATATATATATATATATATATATATATGTGTATATGTATATTTATATATTTATATTTATATATTTATGTATAGCGAGAGAGTGAACTATAATAGTACGAATTAAAAAAAGAGCATGATTTGTCTGCATTGATGTAACAATGCAAACCCGGTTTGGCTAAAAAACAGATGTTCGACGCCAACTTTTGTCTTTGTTTTAACAGTTACATTGTTACAACAATACAGAAGAATCTAAGATGGCGTCAGAAACCGGTAGAAATGAAACTAACATGATCTCTATAAGTATTTGAATAATTAGTTTTAGTCAATTTATATTAATTACTTATAATTCAATTATCGTATTTTTACCCAAAACAATAATGCATAGAAGATTTCAGCTCAAATGAGCGCTTTAAAATATGAGAAAAAAACGTTTCAAGTTTTGACACAAGTCTCCAAAAGGGTCGCTAAGTCGTCAAAAATGATGCTAACGTTGCTGTATTTGTAATTCTTTGAATAATTAGTTTCAATCAATTATTTTTATTAATTATAATTTAATTATTGTATTGTCATAGAAAATAATCATGTATATAAAGTTTCAGCTCAATTGAGTGCTTTAAAATATATTTATTAACGATTGAAAATTTCACCAAGATAAATATATATTGTGAGCTAATAGTGTAGGAATTGAAAAATACCTAGTCTGCTTATACATTTTTCTTGCTTCGTACACCTTTTAAATGTCGTTGTAGGCATTCGTTTTAATTCTGTGGGAGAAAGATGTTCTAAGTAATGAAAATCAGTTATATTTGTATTATAGTTGTTGCTTTCACCTGCATGGCTGCCATCGTTGTCAAATAAATGCATTATTAATGATATCCTGAATTGACGCCTTTTCATCTTTTTATTCCCTTGACTTATTTCAGTGGAGAACTTGTATGCATTCTGCAGGTAGATTTCGAAGTACGGTAGAGTGATTTTCATGTGTCATCAGATAGTTTTCCTGTGATATGCTACGAAATTATTAGTTGTCATTTCATTTTTATTACTTTAAAAAACTCTTTATAACTACCATCGCCTTATACGATTTTCCCAGCGAGGATCATTACACATCTGTATGAAAATAGTACATAATATTACTCATCTGACTCTCGCCATATGAAATTAGGTGACTTGGCAACTAAGTAATTGCGGATTTCACTCATAGATGGCTTCAGTTGTATTTTTAGGTTTGCAGACGTAGTACAAATGTAAAACACATTTTGTTATTTGATATTTGGCAATTCAGCTGTCAATCAGTAAAAAAAGTTTTTTGATCGGTTGTGTAGTTTTCGTTTGGTGTTCGTTGAAAAATGGAAAATCAAAAGGAACATTTTCATCATATTTTGCTTTTTATTTCCGCAAAGGGAAAAACGCATCGCAAGCTCATAAAAAGTTATGTGCTGTTTATGGTGACGAAGCCTTAAAAGAACGGCAGTGTCAAAAGTAGTTTGCCAAATTTCGTTCTGGTGATTTTTCACTCAAAGAGGAAAAACGCCCTGGTCGTCCAGTTGAAGTTGATGACGACATAATCAAAGCAATAATCGATTCGGATCGTCACAGTACAACACTTGAGATTGCAGAGAAGCTTCATGTATCACATACATGCATTGAAAATCACTTAAAACAACTTCGCTATGTTCAAAAACTCGATACATGGGTTCCTCACGAACTGAAAGAAACGCATTTAACGCAACGCATTAACAGCTGCTATTTTCTAAAGAAACGTAATGAAAATGATCCATTTCTAAAAGGACTGATAACTGGCGATGAAAAATGGGTTGTTTGCAACAATATCAAGCGGAAAAGATCGTGGAGCAGGCCAGGTGAACCAACTCAAACAACATCAAAAGCTGATATTCATCAAAAGAAGGGTTTGTTAACAGTTTGGTGGGATTACAAAGGAATTGTCTACTTTGAACTCTTACCACCCAACCGAACGATCAATTCTGATGTCTACATTGAACAACTAACGAAATTAAACAATGCAATTGAAGAAAAGTGGCCCGAATTGACAAATCGAAAAGGTGTTGTATTCCATCATGGCAATGCAAGGCCACACACATCTTTGGTCACTCGGCAAAAATTATTGGAGCTTGGTTGGGATGTTTTGCCACATCCACCATATAGTCCTGACCTTACACCATCTCATTACTTTTTGTTTCGATCTTTAAAAAACTCCTTGAATGGTAAAAATTTCAATAATGATGAGGATATCAAATCGTACCTGATTCAGTTTTTTGCTAATAAAAACCAGAAGTTTTATGAACGTGGGATTATGATGCTGCCTTAAAGTTGGCAAAAGGTCATTGATCAAAATGGGCAATACATTACAGAATAAAGTTATTTAGTTCCATGAAAAAATTGTCTTTGATTTTCTAAAAAAAATTCACAATTACTTAGTTGCCAACCCAATAAAATCATACTAAATGAAAAGAAAATCTTTGTATATGAAGATTTTTATTGAACCCCCTCCCCTACGAGATAACTCTTAAGTGGCACTGAGTACAGGAATTTTGTTCAGTGATGACAGTCCACGAGTTATCTCGCAGTGTGTTTTTATAGTAAAAATTACTGTAAATTCTATTACAATATTATATCAATATTATTATTTTTTTTTTGTAAAATTTAATATTTTCTTCAAAATAAAACCTTGGCACCCAGGGCACAACTATCTAAATTTACATGACAGTCAATGGATTAAGAGCTTTTTAAAAATTACGCGATTTGCCACCGTTTCTCACATAGGCATGCGTACATGGTATATTGAGAGACGGGGAAAATAAAAGGCACAAACAAACAAATTTTTGTCTGGAGAAACCTTTCACAAACATTGTCAAGTTAATTTTATTGCATACTAAAGCCTTCAGAAAAGTTTTACTAATAGCAGCTCAAAGAAAACAATCATATTTCGGAAAGATATATATATATATATATATATATATATATATATATATATATATATATATATGTGTGTGTGTGTGTGTGTGTGTGTATACGTTTGAGGCTCTAAACGCACTGGTTGAGCGAGGCGGATATATGCGCTTTTGGCGGTTAAATTGTTAATAGAAATTCAGCATTTTGGAAACTATTTAAAAACGAGAAAAAAATTTGAGGTGACTGACTATTTTCGTAATCATTTTTTGAAAGAGTGAATAAGTTATAATTTTTTTCTTAATATTTATTGTCAGTTTGAATTAGAATACACATATAAAATTATTTTAGGAATAATATTGCACAAGAAAAATGATTTAAATGTATTTTATTTGGCAAGAAATGAAAAAAGAATGGCATATTTTCAAAAATTCTTTTTTGTGAAAAATGCATCTAAATTGATATTTTGGCTATATATAGCTAGAACGTTTACACCAAGGTTGAACTAATATTTTTAAAATATATAATTTAGAAATATTTTTAAAATATATAATTTAGAAATATTTTTAAAATATATAATTTAGAAATGGATTTATATTTTATTACATCAGAAAGTAGATAAATTGTAACAAAAAACTCCGGCTAGTATTTCAATTGATAGTAATTCTAAAAATAATGTGAATCTTTCAATAAATATTGTACTGCTCTAGTATAGAAGATTGGGGGATATACATATAGGCAACATATTTTTATTGTGGAAATATTTTTCATATAAGAAGAATGTTGTGAAACCCCGACATTCGTTTTTTATTTTGAAAAATGTTTCATTTAAAAAATTTTTGGTTATAATAATATTCATAAAACAATTTTATGTGTTTATTCACATTCAACTGATAATAAATATCAAAAAAACTGTTCATTTACATGCTTTTTCAAAACCATGATTTCGAATGCAGTCAGCCTCTGTAAAGAAGCATTTTTCTAAAAATTCATAGTGGTCCGATCTAGTTTGAAATTCACTGTCAAGCTGAGATGGATCAAAGTTTGATAAGCAATCCGTTGAGTGAACGATATAACAATAAAAAGATCAATAACAGAAAAGAACATGTATGATTGTGAATCACAGAAATAACGACGGCAACCCGAAAATATTAATATGTTCTGAAACACGTGTAAAGAGACTTGTAAACAAATCCTTTTGTAGACATTCATGCAATAAAAGGCAGATGAAGAAGAATTAAGACGTAATAGATTTGACGTTAGCACATTATTAAGGAAAATCCAAGTGCATTAGAGATTATTGAGTATATTTTGTATATATATATATATATATATATATATATATATATATATATATATATATATATATACCATTTTTGACGAGACTTCAAATAGAAATTCGTATGACTAAAGATCTTAAGATGACTGGATTTTAGAAATAAAAAAAAAATAAAAAAATATCAAAACTATAATAAATAAATAAAAGTAAAAAAAAATAATAAGTAAAGAAATATAAATTATTCCGAGAACTCTTAAATTTTTGAATTTTAGTTTCAGTTTTCAAAGTTTAATACACATTAACAGGTACAACATGCATGCATAGAATCTACACTGCTTGACAATTGCTAAGGAATGGATACGTTTTTAGGGATAATTAAGAATAGATAATGATTGAAGAAATGAAACTATGTACATTATTAGTAGGATCCTCTAAAGTTGTGGTGTTCCTACTTCGACACCCGGCATGCTTTCGCAAAGCATTTCCGGTGAAATTGTCGAATTGGCCACTGGTCCGTCAAATTTTGAAAAATCGCCAGTTTGAAGCGTTTTTGCTTGTTGTGTTTGGAGTAGCGATTTGGCGAGAAAAACTTGGTAGGATAAGTGGCCGATCCGACAATTCACACGCATTTCCACCCTCAGCGGCCTTCTTTAATCGCGAGATATGACACTCTTCTATACACCATTGCAGCAGCTACAGACCAGATTGCAGTCGTCCAACTGCTCGTCCACGATGGTAGTCACTCAAATCAAGTATTGCTAACATTTTGCTCTTTATTATTACAAGGATCAAACAGAATATCAGAGAATAAACTTGTATAACATCCAGCACTATTTTCGTCAATCATCAAACAGCATGAATTTTCGTATGAATCATGAGCTTGTATGTACTGTGCTATATATATAATGAATCCTGGTCTACAAAGCCTTCTGAAATTGAATTTAATTTTGTTTGTCAGCTGTCTTAGACGCAATTTTGCATAAATCGCTTGCTCCTTAGCAATTGCCAAGCATTGTACAAAAAAAATATATATCTAACAATAATGCAACATATTATAACCGGTTCAATAAAAACGAATCTAGGCAAGAATTATGGTTGCCACCATCTCAAATAAAATATTCTATTACTTCATTTTCAACAGAACAATTACGGGAACAATTCTTTTGGCACAACAACGAAATAAGATGTTACAACTACTTACAATGAAGCATAAAAGTCTTAAGCTTTCTATTTTAGACTCTTGAGAAACATAATTTTACCTTTCTATTGCGTTTTCATTGAAATTGTTTCTTGAAATCTTAAATGACTCCCCCCACCCCGAAAAAAAGAAGGTTTTATGAAAATTTTCTGAAATAACCTCACGACTAATAGATTGAGCCTCCTTAAAAATAATCATTTGCAAATATTTTCCAGCAACTCATTTACTCATTTGAAAGTAGAAGCTATTGTGAACGTTTTCCGTGTACTCCTTTTTTCAGTAAAATGATTTCTACGAATTTCTGGAAGATATTTTAATACAGTAAAACGAGATGAAGCTTCATATCTATATTGGGGATTGCAAGCTTTTAAAATTATTCCTTTTGATGAAGTCTTTCTAAAACCATTTCAGAAAATGAAAGGAATATATTACTTTAGCTGCTTATTGCTTCGACTAAATTTTTTTTAAGTCTGAAATTTATTCTACTTGCATCATAAATAAATTTTAATGCTGCTATAAATTATCGTCTGGGGGAATAGAATACTTTATATTTCTATAACTAACCAGTAAAACATTTCCTTAACATTATCGTTTGTGTTAATCTGAAAATGTCTGTTAAATCTATCTGTATAGTGAAACCTGTTCTGCATTTCGAAAACACAAATGATGTTTAAAACAAATAAAATATCAACAGAAAATAAACGAATTCAAGAACGAATAAAAGAATCATCATTATCTTCCCCGAATGAATTATTTTTATAATGTTCATTTATACGTGATACAAAGCTACTGAAAGAAAAACAAAAGTCGCCATTGTTTGATTTTAAAATAGTTGACTGAAAACAAAAGATTTTTAATCTACAATATGCTTCTAGATGATATTTAGATTTTACAGAAAGCTCATATTTTCAATACCATATTTTTATCTTATTAATAATATTTTTAATTTTAACAATTACATTCACATTTAAAAAACGAACACTGTTATTGAGCTACTTTTATTATATTTTTTCCAATACTTTAAGTATACAAATAGAACTAGTTTTTGATACATATTGAATAAACAAATAATTGACTTAAAATCCATTATTTAATTCAATTCCCAAGTTAGGCATTGTATAAGAGTTGCGCAAATGAATAAAAAGAATATTTTTATTGGAAATCAAAATAAATTACAATGGAAGTTGTAACACATACGTCCCATCGTTCGAACAGTATGGCTGTGCATTCGCTGTAGAAAGATCGTGGGTAATTCTTGATTAAGTCCTGCATAGCTGATTGATAGAATGTAAAAAATTCGTTACCATGTGAAGCAACACGAGGGCTATTAGTGACGAATTACGTAATTTTTAACCTTTCTCAAGTGACGAGAACGATACCTGAGCTAGTACCTCAATCTCTCTAAACTTCTACGCCACACCAATGGGAGTATTTTGAGCATCCACAGATTTAACGTGAACCAACTCCTCTACACGACGTGTCTTCACTGACACTATAACTCGCGACTCGTAAACGCCGGACACTAGCCCGTGACCATGTCCATTCGCTTACTGCGACACGCAGGGGAAATTGAGAATAGTTCTTTTGTAACATTATATAACAATGCTAATTCCAAAGCAAACAGTATCTCTTAGCAAATGTGTGTTTTGTAAAAATTATGATTATTTAGATTTAAATTCATTCAACAAATATATATTTCCATAGATTCATTGCTCATTATTTATCGATTGCCCGTGCTTGGCTTCTTGACCACTTAACGTCAGTCGGGTATTCATTGAGTCCAGTGGATTGGAGCAGGTGGTCGCCATCCATTCTGGCATGGCTGCAGAGTGGGAAGGCCTCGTCAGCAGTCAGACCAAACCATGGGAGGTATACTCCCAAAAAGTAATGTCCGGTGGTTAGGCGAAAGCTGGCAACAGCCTCAGCTTACCACAGATTATCATGGCTTTCCATGGCTCTTGGATTTTTGGTTCACGGTAATATATTTGCCAATGAATATGGAAATAATGCTCTTTGCTCTTCTGAAGGTCAAGGGGACTTCTGGTTGAGACGACTCGGCTCTCTGCTTGGGTTTTTGATCGGCTCGCTAAATGCGGGGATCCAACATGGCTTTGGACCCACTGCAAGGCTGCAGTCCAGCCATATGAGATGAGCTCCGCATTTTTAGTTCGGCTCTGATCTGTGTTAAGGCAATCAGTTGGTGTATTACTGCTTAAAGCTAAAATTACAGCTTATGAGTCTATGAAGAAGACAACTTTTGCGGGAATTTGCTGAGGAAGATTACCAATTCAGCATTTTGTTTTGTTCATAGATTTATGAAAGCAGTATCTTCATAACTGAAGTAATAAATCTGTTTAATAGAGCAGTACATTTTTGGTTTTTTCTTCTTTTTTTTGGAGTTCACACAGGGGAAGCAAATAAACTGATATCCCAGCTAAAACATTTTATTAATTTATGTACAATACTTTCATAACTTATTCGAAAGCAAATTGATTTTATTTTATATTACTTACAAACTCTCCAGATTATTTAGGATGCTAGATTCATGAAAGGTAAATTAATAAATAGAATAATTAACACAAGAATTTTTATTTAGCTTATTAACGTTGCAGAATTCCAGCTTAAGATAAGAAGCTATATAATATCTATAAAAGTAATTGTTTTTATTTTTAGAAAGTAATGAAATTCACAGTATTTATTTCCCTTTTAAAAATGGCAAAAACGTCGTTATTTACTAAATGAGGAAATGCGGCTCACACCATAGTTCTGTTTTCATATTTAAATAGATAATTTCGAGAAAGAGGAATGGGTGTGCTATGTGTGTGTGTGCGAAAGGCTGAAATAATTAAGAGTCATTTCACAAAATTTTAATTTACATTCTACAAATTCATGCATTTATTAAAAAAATTATCTTATACATAAATAATACATTTTTTTACAGAGATTTCCCAATTGTAAGCAATATGGAATTAAGAAAAAAAAATTGATAAATCACAAAAATTAAATAAAATAATATTCAAAATTTACATATATATATCTAAGTATAGAAACATAAAGATCAATTAATAATAATTTCCAAGTACAATTCTTCTCAAAGCTGAATATTATAATATTTGGTAAATAATTTATAAGAGATATTTCACATCAGTCATTATGATAGTTAAACTTTGTATCACACATCAATCTCCCAGACAGCCCATGTACAGTGGTAGCAGCAGAGAACTATATCTCCCCTATCAAATGATCCCAATTTTCAATAAATGATTATAGAATTTCCCAATAATGAAATATAAATGAATGGAGGTTGGTGGCATGAAGCTATATCCTCATTCACTGAAAATAGTTACACAGGATATAGTAATTCTCTCACACCCAATACATGCAAAATGCAGTTCCATATTTCTTTCTAAGAATTATAAACAATAAAAATGGCTTAACATGAAACTGAAGAAACTGAGATAGTTTTTTGCGTTAAAGGATATTACAAAAATAGATAAATAAATAAATAAAATCATACATTCAACAAAATTAAATTTTTGTTCAGAGTACATTTTATTTACATACATATGAAGTACTATCCGGTATAGTGGTTAGTGACGCTAACTTCTGTAGAATAAGGGCTTGTGTTCGAATCCCGGAGGAGGCATGGGTGTTAGTACCCGTTGGTGTGGTGTGGTAGTTAGAAGAGGGGGTACCAGCTCAGGTGTCGTACACGTTGCTTGACCATGGTTCAGAATTACGTGGTCGTCTCCAAAAGCCCTCGTGTAGCTGAAAAATGCGACGTTAATGTTCACTCACTCACTGCATGTTTGTAAATGTATAGTGCCTTCGCGGCATGGGTGTACTTTAAATAGCCGTCGAGCCGTTAGTAAGGTTGGGGGGGAAGAGCAGAAAGTTGGGAGGCTCTTGACCACCCCTAGGGTGTTCATCCTCAAAAATTAGTGGCAACCGAGTAAAAAAGTACTGACTCTGTATGGTGCTCAAAGCTAATGCTAACGACAGGAGTAAAAATCTAACCCTTAGCCGCGATGAATTTCGTGGAACTTGATTTGATGTTACTGTCTATCTGGTGTCATAAGTAACAGCAATTAAAAACCAATGAAACAAAAACACTCACCAGAGCTTAATGGATTTTTTTTTGAAAAACAAAACATTTATTGAGTTTTTGGGAAGTAATCTGATATATATAATTTTTTCTTTGCATTACCTTCTTTAGCATGATACAGTAGGCCATTCCAATAATGCAGCAACTTTCTCAAACAGATTTCCAAGAAGAGAAGTATTTTCGTGTTAGCGAATTTCCTTTCGTGTTAAGAGAAGAAGATGCTGAAAAACATGCTGTAGTTTGTCGGGACCATTGGAATATTTCGTGTTAATCGATATTTCGTCTTAAACGTTTTTGCATTAAACTTGCGAGCCAAAATCTAACTATTTTAAAATTATTAATTTAATAAAAAGGTATTTTTTATGAAAATATATAACTGTTTCGTCGCCAAATGATATAATTTCAGCTGCATTATGATAAATATCTCATTTAATCTTTTATAACTTGACAATTCCTGTCAAAGCTATTTGCAAGAATCTTTGCTAGCAATATGACACTGAATATCGAGTGAATTTATGCCTTATTTGTTATTTTTAAATTCAAAAGTTTTCTTTTTATTTTCGGTATTAAATTTGCTTTATGTTTATTTAGGTTATGACTGTTAATTGATTTTTGAACTATTTTTCAATTTAATTACTCACTAATTAATAGAAATTGAAAAGTTCATGTTATCGAAATTAATTTTTTTTATGAAACAGAAATCTAAAAATTTGGGAGATTTATTACTCAAAATGTTTTAAAAAATGTATATTTTTTGAAATTTATTTTAAAGTTTATTTTGAGGAACAATTGTTTACTTTTCATACACGAGTAGTTATTGTACTTTTTTTAAAAAACCAAATCAGATACACAATTTCATGATATAAAAACTAAATTTAACAAAGTTTTAAACCTTTAAAACAAATATTCGAATTGTTAGCTTTCAATTGCTATTCTTACGTAGATCAAGTTTCGAAGATGTTTTATGCTACAGTAACAAAAAAACAATGCAGTTATTTAAGAGCGAAAAAATTTTGTTGAGGAGAAACAATCCTGAAAAATGTAGGGTACAGCAACATTCTGAAAATAAATTCCAGAAGGCCTACACACCTTCTACAGCGCTTCAGTGTCTAAAAATACAAATGCGAATAGATTAAGATTGATCGCAAGCACTCACTCCAGCGATCGTAGCAATTAATCCCTAGTCGAATCTTCAACGGTTAAAACAATACTAACACCACTTCAGTTAACGACTCATATTTATAGTGTGCATGAATCTTTCTCGAAAGATCCGCTTACGTCATAGAACGTGATATTAGCAGTTTTCTCCAGTAATTTCCAGAAGAGCCCATACAATCCCAAACTCGCAAAAAATGGTCTACAGGTTGGCAACATGAACAAAAATGATGCCAACTTGGCTCTGTCGCCAACATTTCACCAAGTTTCCATTGAATCGTCATTATAACGAAAGGTACAGCGTTGCTTGCCAATATTACAATTAGAACATGAATTAAATACAACAGAAAGTAATGATAACGTATTACACATCCTGATATAAATTATTTACACTATTTTAAGCATTCTCATTACACGATACTCGTAATACTTTGTTTAAACTAGGATAATTAACTTCCAGCATCGAAATGGTTTTGTGTGTGTATTTTGATTTAAAGAAATAGACATTGATAGCTTAGTTTTCCCACTTTTCTTCTTTGCTTCATGTAAGAGATTATAATGAGGTGTGCAAGCTTATTGTCCTCCTTGTCACTAGCTCATTCATCAAAGTTATTTGGTAACAACCCTGGTATATTTTCGAAATGTGAGATAAGCAAACGATCAATCAATCCAACTTTTCTCAATTTCGTCACACGATAAAAAGTGGTATTTTATTCGAAATTTCCTCTGTTTAATGTAAAATCAAAAGTTTTTTAATCAAAATACAGTCGAACCCTGATTTAATAAAGTCATCATGACCGAAGGTTTTGCTCGTTAATTCCGGATTTCTCGTTATATAGAGGGCCGAACAAAATACGAATTTTTTGCAATTGCCATCAGGAAATTCCATAATGAGCAATTATACAAAAATATTTATAATTATATTTTACACACTTTTTTATTCAGCAATTAAAAATATAATTAGCGAATTATTACATACCAGTTAAAAGGAAATTTTTAGATATTGATTAATAGATGCTTGAAAAACTTTTTTGATTCTTGACTAGAAGTTCTTTTTCGATTGTATTCTGAGAGGAAAATACTGCGCCATTTACATTCTGCTGCATAAGTTTGTTGTCACAGGTTCCAAACAATATAAGTGTAACAGTTTCAACAGGATTTTCATTATCAATTTCTCCAACAGAATTCATTTTCATTGGTTCCAACAAATCAACAAGTTCCTCAATTTCAGTTACACAGGTAGGCATTCCGTCATTAAATGTGACATTCTGGTTAAAATCCAAAATTATCCCCTGTGTTGTGCAGTGGGATAAGATTCGAAATTAGTTTACTGTCCTATTCAAAACTCAGGCGATAGTTTACACTAATGACTCACTTGTATCTGTAAAGTCTAATAATCATCTGCACCGTTTTCCGTCAAAATTTGCTGCTTACAGGAAAAGTCTTTTAGTTCAGGAGGAAAAGGATACGTCATCTGAAAACAAAATTCAATTTTATCTAATACAAAGTAATAAAATAAATTAGCATCAGCTTAAATAATTTGCTATTTAAGGTTTATTATTTGCTAAATAGGGGTTTTTAATTTTAATTTAATCGGGGAAAAGAAAAGTTGACTAAATCGGAAATTTGTTAAATCGAGGCTTGTTAAATCGAGGTCCGTTTGTAATTATCTAATTCTGCTTTGTATTCTTAAACAAGTGCTTCTTCCATTTATACAATGAGCTATTCATTCCGCGTATTTAAAATCTTAAAAAAAGTTATTCAAACTTTTCGCCATTGCTAATAAAATCAAACATAATATTACTACTTTCAAAGATGAAAACGATTTATCTTAAGATGAATTAAGTACAATTTATTAATTATACGTTGCCAATGTCTAAAAATTAGTCTTCAAATAAATGAAGCATTTTAAAAAACATATGCTTTGATTATTTGCTTTGAGTATACAATCCGTGCAGGAACATTATAAAGGTAAAGTTCTATCCAAATAATATCTCTAAAAAAATCATTCAAAGAACTTCCATTGAAAACGATAAACACACTCTTTACGATCCCAGAAGGAAAAAAGGGAAAAAAATGGAACCATTTTCATAATACTTTATCGAACTTTCGAGAAGTCCAATTGATTATTCGAGTTGTAATAGACATTTCATCGCAATGGATGCTTTACGAGAATCTAACACATAAAGACAGTTACAGTTACCCTCTAAACTCCCGCACAATGTTTCAACAGACTTCAGTGGTTGTCATAGTAACGGTATTTTAATGGGTAGAACCTTTTCCTGACTTTCGTTCAATGCGAGGGGGTGGTAATGTTACGTAATAGGCACTACTTCTTTTCATAAAGTTCAATTTTTTTGCCCCTTTTTCCTACCTTATTTCCCCTTTTCTAAAGCGGATACTGGATATCAGTATTGGAACTCTTTCTCTTATTATTCGAAATTCCAGAAATTAAATGCTTTTTTTTTTTAGAATTTTGTATTTTACCTTTTTCTCTAATGATTGGAATGCGCATACTTTCCCTGAAAATGCATCAGAAAAACAAAAAAAGCAAACTTCAAGCATTTGAATTTTGTAGAATTTCTACTGTTAAAGGAAAAAAAAAACATCTATAAATTTTACTCATAAATAAGTTTAATTTTTACTTAAATATCCTGTAAAAATTAAAGTAGGATAAGAATTTCATTTTTAGATATTTATATGCTTTAAAAATGGATTTTCGACTCCAGAATTTTACTTAGAATTATATATATAGTATCAAACACTGATATTTTTAATTTACACTAATGAAACATTTGAATTTGTAACAAGTAACTAAAGAAAACAATTTATAATCTTTTCTAAGGAAAAGTGTAACAATGGGATATCCCCGTGACATTAATCCACTCTAAGTTTTTTTCTCAGCCAGCCACAAACTGACATTGTTAGCTAGAACAACCCAACTTTGCAAATGTGCAACACTATCAAAAAGAATATAAGTAGTCTGTGAGATAGAGAATATGAATTATTTTGTGGACAATATAGCCCCACTAGTGGACTTCAGAATTATAGTGGAATTCGCCGAATCTATTACACGCAAATAGATTCGGTGGTTTCCTCACGCGTAAGCATGTAACATATATATAGTTGCCCATACGATAAACGTGGATTTTCTAAGTTCACCCCCCCAATGGACATAGGTTTACTTTGAGATTTATTTTAGGTCGTCGAAAATACCAAACGAATTGGGAATTAAGCTTTTTTAACGGTATTGGAGATTCTCACACGGTATCTATGGTATATAGGGCAACAGGACGATTTCTCCTTTTAGATTTACAATGAAAATGGTTGCTTGAAGAAGATTCCCGGTAATTCTTTTGATGACCAAGCACGTATCGCTACAAATCTAGGTGGATTTAAGTTACGCAGCAGAATAACCAGTGAACCACAGATTATGTGAGGTGGCATTCCTATCATCAAAGGAATTCAAAAACTTTGCAGTTTCGTTTACATCAACAATAGTCTCGATTGATTTAAAAGGCTTTATAGATCGCTTGACAACACATCTGTATCTGGAAGTTTATTTTGTCAGTATGAACATTTTTTTTCTGCCTAAGTAACATGATTACACAGCTACAGTCATTACCTAGATAACTATACAGTATATCCGGGAAGACACTCTCAATCAGTTCCTTTTCTATAAGAACAACAGTAGAGAAATTGTCTGGCGATTCGATGCATTGTGTATTTTGATGCAGTTCTGCTTCACTGTTTCCAGTATCTAGCAATTGGATAGAAAATATTTCATTCGATTGATCATCTTGCAATTGAACTCGCGTGTTTAAGGTCAATCGTAGTGTTTCAACGTTTCTCCATGAAAATGATTGCTTTAAACTTACATTAATCTCGTGAGCAAAAGTCGAGCGAGGAATGACTTGCAATGTCCTTCGGAAATCACCACACAGTAATAAGACACTAACACCGAAAATTTTCTCGTTGTCGTTTAAATCGTACAAAGTTCTATGTAAAACTTCGAGTGAGTGTTTATGGGCCATAGTACACTCATTGCAGATTAGGATTGAGCTTCTTTGCAATACCGTAGCCATTTCGCATTGTTTAATGTTGCACATTGTGTCCGTCTTTTTCATGAATGTCTAATAGCAGCTGGAATGCTGAATGTGCAGTTTGTTCGCCATTTAATAAAGTGGCTGCAATGTGGCGCCACGTTTTCGCTCTTCTAGGCTTTTAAGGTAAGGCCCTGACAGGGTGTGTCTAAAATACGCATTATCCAATAAAGTTGTGACAATTTATCATATTGGATGTCAGATTCAGATTGCCCGTCTCAAAATACGTCAGGGATTAAGTTTTCGCGCTTCTAGGCTTTTAAAATAAGGCCCTTCTAGAGTGTGTCTAAAATACGGTCATCCGGCATTGTCCGGCAAAGTTACGGGTATTTTTGGGATTCAATTCGAAATTCGGATTTCATGCCTCGAAATACACCAGGCACTAACTTTTCATTCATCTTAATCTACAAATTCCGCTTTCGCAGGCACACGCGCATCACGCCTATTTTGTGAATTTGCCGGATTCTACGCATTTTTGGCAATAAAAAAAATTATGACGCCATTAATTGAGATAAAAACTATCCTACATTTTAAGTTGGACGAAATGACATACAATATGTAAAATTATGTTAGAATCGATTAAGTAGTTAAGGAGTTCATCACGAACAAACACTGTGACACGTAATATTTATATATGAAAATATTTTTTTTTCATTTCTAATGGGCTGCGAATTGATCATTGACAATTGCAGACCTAGTACATCCCCCGGAAGCTGGTATCACTTTTTAGTGTTGTGCTCTATATGTGAATACCAATCGCCGCAGGTAATTTTGCCGCCCAGTTTCCTCCCTAGTGGGAGGCACCTGAGCTCTGACGATGCGAACCTGTACCAGGATTTAATTTTGCCGAGAGCATCCAATCCAAACAGAATCTCTAGGGATCTTTTACATACCATATAATCATACGACATGGCCGTAGTAGATTTTCTGCATCATGAAAATCCACCGACTTGGGCCGGGATTGTACCCACAACCTTGAGAACAGAAGGCTAGCGGCAAACCAACCACGCCACCTAGCCGGCTGTACATAAAGATATCATGTATAACAAAATCAGGTACATGGAGTAATGTATACTGAGAGTATAATATAATATATGATTGTATAAATACATATTATATGCAATAATAATCATAACACACATATCTATCTATATATAATAATATAATTTAGTAATATAATCATATGTGTTATATAACTATGTGAAGGTCCCCTTGGACCTCACTTTGAGAACGAGAATAAATTGGAGTCATATAAGAACCAGTAGCCATTTTTATAATTAACTTTCTTTATTTGGTTATCTTTCCCAAATAGAATCAAATACTTTTAATAACAAATAAATAGAATTAGCTATATGAGGTTTAAAAAGGGACTTTCCTTTAAATTAACTTAAATATTTAATGATCCAATTAATTAACAATTAGAATATCGATCACGCAGAGATTACCACGATAAGAGATCCCAGAATTATATTCTATAATGTTCCTATTGAACATTTAACTTTAATCTCATTCCTAATATAAAACTTTAATGAGACTTTAATTATAAATCAATATTTACCACACTGATTCTCAACTCTTCCTGAGATTAAATTATCCACCAAGAAATCTTCAATTATAAATCTAACTTCACTATTATAACTTTCTGCTTCAATCTCTCTCTCCTACTGCTATAACTTTACTATTCCGTTTGACTTAAATACTTTATCTAATCTGCATAACAAGGAATCCAGTCCTCTTTTTGGAGCTGATTGGAAATAGGTAGGGAATTAAATTTCCCTAAAAAAGACGACTCAGAAGGTTAGTGATAAAGTTCCGTATAGATTTGTCACAACTATATAAAACTTAAAGTAATTACATAATATATATTAAAATTATTCAATAATGAATATGAATTAATATTTACTGGTAACTTGCAATATTCCAAAAACCTCGAGCTCCTTTAATGATTTCATAGAACAAATTACCTTTAAACATGAATTATTTAAAAGTGTAAAATTATGTCGAAATCTACAATTTGAAGAATAATTAAAAGCACACGTCTGAAATTATTTAAAAAAAAAGAAAATATTCAGGGACTCACCAATGATATTAGAAATATCCATGTTCGAAAATAGCACAAAATACAGCAGAAGACCGAAGAAGTAAATTCAATAGCGATTGCGATGAAAATGTGTGTGTGTGGTTCAATTTTTAAAGAAATCTCATTAAAATCGTCTGAATGTAATAGGGTTACCGTGGAAAAAAACAATAAATATTAACAATAAAATATACGTTATTCCCCACATTACAACAGTATAAAAATGTCAAGGTAGCCGTATTGTAACGTTATCGCCCATCTTGGTGAACATAAGCAATGACTTGGCTCGTAGCACTCGGATATCAAATTAACCCCGATGTTATTTAATGAAATTCATTTTCAAATAAATAGTAGTCTATAGTTAAGAAATTATTAAGCTGTACATTATCAACCTGCACTTTTATTTGGTCCTGTTTTGAAATTCGTCGGATTGTGTGCCACAAAGCCTTATTTATCCTTTTATTTTTATCTCCTGCAATTATTTCGAGCAATTCTTTTTGTGACAATTTTATATTTAATTTAAAAGAAAGCAAATAAAAGGGAGAGTTTTCTTGTAAATTATTTTACAAGGATAATAATGCCCCGTTTTTGCAACACATAAAAAGCTAGGAAAGCATTGAATGTTAATTCCCTTTGTGTCGTATTCAAAGATAAAACAATAGGCTTATTAAAGGATCTGAAAAATGATCAGATTGCATTTTGAAAATGCCAAAAAATCTTTTAGAATATCTGTGAATCTGAATAAAGAAACAGTTGCTGAATTTTCCGAGGTTAATTATTTCAACAAGCATAATAATTAGAATTAATTATCAAAAAAATTAAGAAATTATTTCTTTCTTGTTGATCCTTAACAAAAACATATTAATAAGCTAGATTATCATTGAAATATTGTAAGAAAATCGGTAAAATTATATATTTTATTGTTTTTATATGTCTTGAAAATTATAATTATATCTATTTTTAATAATTATTGAAGGGTTACTTTAATGCAATTAATTACGTTCTTTATTGTTTTAAAAATCCAGTTAAGCTGAAAAGGAAAATAATAATGGTATTTGGAAACATAGGCAAATCAGAGCGCAAGTAAATACGTAATTTTGATGAAAAGTAGCTTATAAACAGAAAAAGAACGTTTTGAAAAAATATAGCAAAACAACAAATTCTTCTATAGATATAAACGTAATGAACAATACGGATGCAATAAAATATAGCCCTCCCCTGCCACAGTCTTTTAAGTATCAGCTTTATTTTTTAGTTCAATCTTAGTCAGTTTTCCTATTGAGGCTCACTATAACTAAATTTTTAAAAATTTATTGCCTTATTCCGATGCACCGTTCTGTAAAGCTATAGTTTTGTTAATGAAACAAAAAATTGGTCCGTAAATTCTTCATCGTGTATCCAAATTGTCATACCTTTATCCCCTACATAGTTACTAGAAGAGTGTTGTATATTTCCGTGTATAACTCCAAAATTTTGAACTTTTAAAAGTTAAATTAAGAGGGTTTGCTCTTTTACATATGGATGCGCTTCTTCTTTCTTTTCTTTTTTTAAAGTGTAATTTGTGATTTTTTAAAAAATTTTTCCTTGGATATTTTAATTTTTTAAGGTGACTGCCTACCTTGAGAGAAAATTTCGTTTTTCGTCTACATAAGGCACTTTTTTATTTCAAAATCTTATAGTTTGAACATTTTTCTTTCCAAACAGTTTTTCTTTTTCCTTTACGCAAAATAGAAATAAAAAGTTATAGTGATTTTAAAAACATCGCTCTCTGTAAAAGGGAACCGGAAGTATCATTTAAAAACCAGAAGTTGCAGAAAGTTGCAATTTTTAACTTAAATTCTACAGTTTTTTCATTTTTTTTAATTTATAAAATATATTTCGATAATTTTTCTAGTGTTTCAGCCACTACTGTATTATTAGTATAGTTCTTTCTTGCTAAAAATTGGCAACACAGACAGTCTGTTTACATTCTAGCTTGTGTTTTACTTAGCTTTATGTTGGGTCGCTTTTTATTACAAAAATTTATATCTTACGATTTAGTTTTAATATTCTCATGTGTTTCGAATGAAATTTTAATTTAAAAGAAGAATAAAAAGTCATATAAAACCGTCAAAATCAGTTTTTGTCAGAATTTAAGTTGTGAAGTAGTTCGTAAAATTCTTATTTATTCATGAGGATGTCTGAATACATATGACCATCATAATGCGGGTTTTTCCCCTCGAGCATGAAACATAGGTCGACAATTTCTCCTCCTGCTCATTTTCTAATGAAAAATGATGCAAAAAATTACCCAAGAGGGCCACGTGTACTCGATAACACATAAATTGAAGAAATCCATTAGCTTCTAATAGGGTTATCACAGAAATAAAATTACTGGCGGTCTATTTTATAGCAATATAATTCGAAAGATATTTCACTAGTTTTATCCACTTTGTAAAATATTTCACCTTCATGGTGAAATAACAGTTTTTTTCCTAATTCGGCTTATATATGAGTTTTGATTTTTGAGTACATTTTTGAAAAAAAAAATAGATACTCTGCTTATACATAGAAATACATGGAAAGTTTTCTTAAAAGCAAGTTTTAATCCTTGTCTTAAATCCAATCATTAAACTTTTCAAGAAAGGGATTTATAGTAATCGATAGAAATACCACACAATGAAGGAAAGGAAAATAAAAATTGTTTTTTTCCCGAAATCTTAGCAATAATTTCAAAATTTCAATTATTTTTTTAAAGTATTTAATTTTTTTAGATCGATGTATCACAATGTATCTTTAACACAATAGGATATCAGATATTTACATATTTTTTTCTTCTTACAGGTCAGTTTTTATTCATTTTATGATCCAATATATTAGTAAATATGCCCATGTGAATGATGGCAAATACAGCACTATACGAATCATTTTAATTCTAATGTTATCTGCGATACAAATATTTCTCCTAGAGCTCATCTAACAAGGAGATGCTACATTCATATTTGATTTCTAGTTTTCTAATCCACTTGGAACCAGTCATGCAAATTGGAAAGGTTTTAGACTTACATATATATAATCCTTGTTATCACAGTTGCATGTAATATTTGCACCGATTCAACTTGTTACGACACATGGATATTCGAAATTGTTGAACCATGTAAATTGACGATACCATCGACCGTCAAGATGACGAAGAAACACATTTAAAATTTAGTTCAAATTATCGGATGAATTGATCTCTGATTTATATTCTTTGTTAATTTTCAAGCCAATTTAATTTCGAAATGTAATCCGTTGGTTCGATGCGATGCTCTTGCATTATTATTTTCATATTTAAAGGACAATTTGAAAATATATTTTATTAATTTAAAATCTGAAAACGTTGCTATATATATGTGCTGCAGAAGGAATCCATCATAATGGACAATAATAATAATTAAAATTTTAAAGAAATGTATAAATGTCCGGTCATTTTAACTATAATTTCAAATTCAGAATTAAAAGTTTATCTTTGTATAAATTCATATTTCTAATAAATAAACTATAATTGTTTATTTTTTACCAAAACAATATATTAAGAGACGCATCTGTAAAGATAATACTAATAATTTTTTTCAAAAAAATTAGAAATTTAAATGTCGGCTGGGTGCCGTAGATGGTTTGGCACTTGACTTGTAAGCCCATGTTTATGGGGTCGATCCCGGCCCTAGTCGGTGGATTTTCCTGATGCATAAAACCAACAGAGTCCATGTCGTATAATTTTACGGCATGCTAAATATCCCTAGAGTGCCTGTTTTCTTAGGTTCTCTATGAAAAATTAAAATTACTTCTACGATTTCACATTGTCAGAGCTCAAGTGCCTCTCTTTGGGAAAAAAATGGGCGTCAGAATTACTTTGTGACAATTAGTATCCACCTATATAGTGAAGCACTAAAAAGTAATATTAGCTCCCAGAAAATGTACTACGTGTGCAATGGTAAAATACTAATCCACAGCCCCATTTGAAAAAAAAATGAAAAATTTAAATATATATAGTCAACGGGATATTAAGCAATCAATGTTTAAAAAAATAAAGCAAAATTTCTTATCTACAATATTGTTGAAGTAATAATTTTTATTTATAATTAATATTTCAAAAATTTTATTGGTGTGAAGGCAGAATGATTGAGTAATTAAAGTTTTGATTTAAAATTTTAAAATAATAATGAAGTGCTCTATGTTTAATAAAAATAAGACTTAATCTAAAATTGAGCCTTATAATTTTTCATGATGCTGAAAATGTACTTTGTTACATTGCCTGATTATTTAATTACATTGGTCAGTTAGATGATTATATCCATTATATTTGTATGTTATTCGAATAATTCAGTCCATCTTATTAGACCTGTTGTTTTATTTTCTTAGAAGACATACACAGTAACAAGAACATTACATAATTGATTCAGCAGGCTAAAAAAAAGTATAACTCTCAGTTGACATGCAGCGCCATCTGTTCATTTTAAAATTAATTCACAACATACTTCATACACCTGAAACAAGTCTTAATTAAGATTAGTAATGAAATTGTGACCAGATATTGCCGAATGTATTGAAACACATAGACATTTGATAACAAAAGGACCTGGTTGCGAATAAGCAGAATTCTATTCTCGATATTCAGCCCAAAATAGCGTCTTACTTTAGTTTATGAAAAGAATATAAATTCCTTATTTCACTAACATTCTATAAAATTATTTTGTTGATATCATTAAATGTAAATAAATTGCTTCAGAATTCAATATCAGTGTAGTAGTTCAAATTAATAATTGCATTACTTTCTTGGCTTCTTAAGATTAAGCTTTTTAATACCATTTCAGATATTAAGTAACACTTTGCTATGTATTGCATTTCATTGAAATTTATCTTGATCTGGAGTTTACTTGTATTTATAAATATAAAAGTTTCTATCTAAAATTCTATTGTTCTATCACTGAAAATGTAAATTAAGAGTATAACGCAATTAATTCCATTATTATATAAAGGAAATGAGAAAATTGTTTAACCCCAGTAAACACGTCGTAGCAATCTTTAAATTAACATTCTGATTCATAAAAAGAATGGCAATTTCATACCAAGAAATATTTCATTCAGCTTAAAGAACCAGACGTCAGAACATGAAGTTAATTTCCGCATAAATTCTATTACAAGCGTAAACAGTTTACGAAATTGGCTTTAAGATTATCAGTCCTTACTTCATTCACACATAAAAGTAACTTCTTTGTCCTTATTATTTCTAGTATCTTGCTTTCTAAGGTTACCATAGCAACAAGTACTTAATTCTCAGACCAGAAGATAACTTAGTCTTCAGGAGTTACGTTTGCAAAGAGAAATCCCACTAATATGCTAGTTTAGCAAATTATTTGTGGCAACTTTTGGTCAGATAATTGGATTTTTCAGCTATGTGTTCGTATCAATGAGCTAATTAGTGATAGGGAGAGTTAGCAGTTAATTATAAGACTAAATACGCATATATCGAAATGCACGATAAGTATGTATGAAATAAGACAATAGTTTTATTTCATTTTGATTTATCTGTAAGTGTTCTTTCGACTGTGCGTAATGTTTAGTTATCATTAAGTTGTTTTGGAGTTGACATTAATAGATAATTGTGCAGGGTTGATTTAGATTCTTTAAATGAAGAATGAAAATACTGTAATCGTATGATGCCGATATTTTTATGCCGTATATATATATATATATATATATATATATATATATATATATATATATATATATATATATATATATATATATATATGGTAATATAAAAATTAAAGATTACAATTTGTGGTACTAATTTTTTAATTATACACAAATTAAAGGTATAATTATAAATACCCTTTATTTAAATTTTTTTTCAGTCTTAAAATTTGTTTTGTAAGACGTCAAGCTTGAAAATAAAATATTGCTGGAAGAGACTCTTGAATACTATTATACTTCACTTAAATACTAAATCATGCTCATGGCAATCAAATACAAATCCGATTGTGTGTGTGTGATTCTTCGATCGAATTTCAAAAAGTTTGCTTTAAATAAAGTACTTTTTAGCTTTCTGTTAAGATTGCGTTTTTCTAAAATGTTGTAGTTCAACGAATGAATTTTAATCAAAAGTTAATCACTCATTGTTGCCACTCAGTACAATTAAATTTTTCTATTTTGCATGTTATTTATTGTTTTGTGAAGGCAAACATTAACTTTTTCAATTATCATTGCCTTTTTATGTTACTTCCATTGCGTAGCTCAAAGTACGTGTGAAAAAGATATGGACTTTTTACATAAAGTAGTATTCCATGAAAAACATTTTACATGTATTTGTTAATCTTATCCTCGAACTTATTTTAAATGTCTCTGATTGCTATGAATATACATTCAGTAAATTATTAAAAATACAAACGTATTAACGTTCTCTTTTTTCTCTTCTAAATAACAATGAAATATACATAACTTATATAAATTAAGAACATGCGCGTGTCTTTTCTAATAAAAGCAATTATGGTTCCACGACCTTTTACTATTAATATAACGGAGTTACAAATTTAGTCTCATCAAAATCGATATTAACAAATTACTTGGTTACAAAATGATCCATCAAATATATATAAGAAGCATCATAAATTATTTTCCTCAAAACAAAATGGATAATTTTTTGCAAGCAAAAATTTACACATTGTTATTTTAAAAGATGTCTCTGTCACGAAAATGTATGCTCTATATCGGATAACTTCTCTGGATAGGCTTCAGTTATTAAGAAGACTTGGTACCCTTTGAGCAAATTTCTTTATTTACGTATTTAAAAATTATATTTTAGCATTTTATACAATGTTTCTGTTCAAGAAAATGATTCCAGATGAAAATTTTCATATATTATTCACACAATTTTAAAAATTTAAATTTTTTGAAAAAAATTGGGAAAATTTTAAAATCCTACTCCTTTTGTAAAAATTAATTTTTTGACCTGAATTTCTTTTTATAATATTCTTCTGGATGTTCTTAACAACTTAAGGGATCGATTTTAGAATAACTTCATTCGTTTACAAGAAAAAAATAAAATGTTGATATACAGGCTAAAAATCAACGAAAAAGCTGACATGTCTTACATTTTATTTTTTTAAAAAAAGTATTCAGTTTATAGCAAAACGGATCCCTAATTTTATTACATGCTTTATTTTTAACACGCAGGAAAAAAATGGAAGTGATTGGTAAATAATTGTCGAAGGAGTAGCATTTTGAATGCACTAAGGTTTCGAAAAACACAAACTGAGAAAAACCAGTTTAAAATTTATAATTATGGAAAAATAATTATTATAAGCTTATTTAAACTTAAAATATCACTTTAAGATATTAGTTATACGTTTTTCTTTAAAATAATTGCATTTTCATATTTTTTCAACCCACACATTTTTATAAATGATCAACTTTTAGAGAGTACTAATTGCACATGAAAATTCAAGAAAAAAGTTTAACAAAATTTTTTTCTGTCATGACAGATATTTTAGCTGTTTTTCTTCTTATAATATAAAAGTATTACATTTGTATGAAAAATATATCAGGAATAAGAACTGAAATTATAAAATTATTAATATAAAATGCCTTAATTTAAAAATTTTACATGCACACATTTCACAAAGAAAAAAATTATTGCAGGTATTGCCTCGGAAATATTCTGATTTATATATTTTGCACATTCTTTTTTTAATATTATTATTTCTCTTTATAAATTAGATTTTTTTTATCAAAACGCTTTTTTTAGCTTTTTTTTCTAAAAAGGAGGCGTGGCTGAATTGCCTAATTTGTTTTCAAATGAAGTTTTATTCAACTTCTTACTTTCCGACATGCACAAGTAATATATCAATCGAAAGATAATAATGCAAAGAATAAGATTAAATGAAAATAAAAAAAAGGATAGGTTTAAGATTTTTGGGGTACCAAGTCCTTTTAAAAAGTTTTATAATCAAAAATATACTAGATATGATTTATATAATTCGTATAATTATAATTATACTTAATATATTCTAAAATTCTTAAATTGGAAGTTTACTACTTGAACGGATCTGAATTAAACAATTGTAAATGAATAAATAAAAAACTGTTTCTATTCACATCCTTACATGAAATAAAAATTTAATACAGCAAAAACCTAACTCAGTTCACTTCCTGTGTTTAAAGATTTACAGTAATTGAATCAGTTATAACAAAAGATTTTGATCAAACAAACTTAACTATTTCATGCGCTGAATTTTTATCAAAAATAATGTACCAGAGGGAACTAATTACAAGTGCTTTAGATAAACCTCCCAAAACTGTTATTATTGAACAAAAGCTGGTGCATTGTAATAATATTAAACACTTTTTCAAATAAAGGGTGGCCAAAGTTATAAAAGAAATAAGTGGTACATATTTTGTACCACCACGCTTCAAGCAGCATGATAGTTCTGGAAACATGATTTTTTCTACCCTAGGCACAAAGGTAACTTAAGCTAGCTATCTTATAGCTGCAAAATAAATAAATACACTTCTTCATCCTTTACTCATATTCATCCTATGTATTAAAAAATTTTCAGTTTTTCCTAATCTAATGTTGTAAGCATAATTTTAGTTTAGTCCTCTAATTTACCTAATGTTAATTTTAATTTGAAATATTTCACTATACGTATACATTATTTTATTTAACCTTGTTTTTATTTAATCAACGTATGTGAGAAGAGTATTAGTTGTATTTATTATTTTTTTTCTGAACACGAACTATAGCTCATTCAGGACATTTGTATAATTTTGTATCTGCTATTATTTAATAATTATTATTATTATTTGAAAAAATGTAACTTATACAATAAATCTATCTGGTAGAATAAACATGTTCATTATTGCGAAAAAATAAATGGAGTACATTTTAATTTTGTAAAGAAGATGGCATTCAACAGCGTAGTGGTACAATTTTTGGACTCGCATTTTTTCTTACTAGCAACACACATGTGAGGTACTTATTATTGTAAAACTGACTTATTTAGTTACATAATATATAAACTTCCATGATTTGTCTCAAATATCAGAAGAATCATTTCCATTTACAATTAAAAATACACAACACAGTCACTTCGAAAAAATAACATTCTACAGACTCACAACTGATCAAAGAATGAAATACTGCGTAAACCCATTGCATACAATGATCTTCTGACATATGTTGGAAGCTTGAGTAACTGCTAGTAGTCGACCTCTGTGGTGGTTTAGAGAATGAACTTTCTAGCATCAATTTTTGAGGCATTCAAACAAGTGGTACGTTTTATGCAGCATCACACAATAAACGAATAAGAATTGGTGGTACATATGTTGTACCACCAAGAATGAAAGAGTTAAATAGGAATGATTTTATGAAAAATAAACAGTTCCAATTTACCAAACGATAATTTCAGAAAATACCGATTAACCGAAATCGCCAACAAACAATTTTTGTTATAAAATGCCTTCTACCTATATTAAACAGCATTCATTTCAATTCATATGGTGATCAAAGCTATATTAAATACGATATAATTCTATTCGAACTATTTATGATAAGAATGATGAATCAGAACCAGGAATACTAAGTTCAATCAAATCAATCATGATACGATGAATGTTGACTGAAACAGCAATTAATTTCGCGTACTCGAAAGGGGGCGAGTTAAAATACGAAGCACTTATTACACAAATTTAAATGTTTATCAAAGCAATTACTCCAATCCAGTTTGACATTCAATATGCCATTAGGATAGAATTCTCGGTTCAATTTGTATTCTACATTTGATGGCAGCATTTAGGTCAATCTCAAAATTAATAGCGAAATAATTGATGTTTGTGAATACGAGGATTCAGTGGAGATATTAAGTTCATTTTAGAGGTTGTGTCAGTGTGCAATGGATGATCTAACGTGATAAAAATATTACGTACATTTTACATCGAAAAACTATTTTATATAAGGATTCATTCCATGATTGTATCATGAAAGCTTCATCTAAAAGGTAAAAAATTAAAGAGCATTTCTATTACTAGTGGCAACAAATTGCATGTTTTCTCTTTTAATATATATGCGTAAATATTTTTTTTAAAAAACAAACATATATTCATGATGAGAAATATATATATACATATACATACATTTATATATATATATATATGTTAGGGTTCATGTACGCCACTAGATGGCGCTATTTAAATTATAAGGTGTGTATTATTGTTTAGGCGGGAGAAGTAAAAAACAACGATTGTAAGGAGGCTGTACACTGGTCATTCGCTCTATGTTAGCGATACTTTTTTATGCATAGTGTTTTATGATAATGTAAAAACAAGAAATTGAAAGAGGCTGTGCGGGCCATTCGCTCAATGTTAGCGATATTGTTTTATAAATATTGTAAAAAAAAACCATTTGAAAGACATCAACATAAAGAGTGAAGGCACCAAGACGAGATACAAAGAGATAAGTCATTTTGAATAATATTTTTAATAATTGATAATTGAAACTGTTATTAGGAATTATAGTGCATTTAAGTGCCTAGAACTAATTTGAATGAAAGAACTGAATTATTTTTGATTTCATGAGTTTACTGCATATTTTTTATTATTAATTTGGATATTTTGGTGAATAAATTTTTTATATGAGCGAAACAGAGAAAGCTCAAATGGCTGAAATTCGAGCAGCCAGAGGTCGTGTAAAGGAATCTTTGACCAGGCTAGAAGATACTTTTGATGAGATAAATACTCGAAATGAAATTTCTATTAGGTTATCCAGATTGGATGACTTATTCAAAGAATTCGAACGATTAGATTTGACTTTGAGTTTTGAGGAATCTGAACTTCAAGAGTTCGAAGAAAGATTATTTTTTTAATGCAAAATTTAATGATAAATTAAATGTTCGGAATCAAGGTAGAACACAAAATTCAGTAGTGAGTTCAATTACTTCGAACTCAAATGTTAGTAATTTTAGGTTACCAAAATTGAGTATACCACAGTCTAATGGTAATTTTAAGGACTGGATAAATTTTAAGGATTTATTTGTTTCTACTGTGCATTCGCAAGTGTCAATATCGAACGTTGAAAAATTCCAGTATTTGAAAGGTCTACTTAGTAATGAGCCAGCTTCGTTAATTAAGCATATGCCTATATCTAATGATTCGTATGAAGAAGCTTGGCAAAAATTGTGAGATAGGTATGAAAACAAAAAACAAATTGTTCAGTCATTAATTAAAACGTTTTTGGACCAAAAACCTGCTTCCGAAGCTAAGTGTTTTATTTTACGTAAATGATATTGGACACGAGTGAGGAATGCCTAAGAGGTCTTAATGCTTTAGGTGAGCAAGCTTCTAATAAAGACTGCTGGTCAATTTATTTATTATTACAAAAAATTGATCCAGAAAGTAGACGTTTATGGGATATTAAATCATCTGAAGAAGAATTTCCAAACATGAAAGCTTTCCTTGATTTCCTAAACGTGAGGTGTTCTTCTTTAGAATTAATGTTAAATAAGGAATCTGAATGTAAAATTCCGATAAGAAGTAATTATGCAATTTCTAATATAGAAAATGATAAGATTTTAAAATGTTTGAAATGTAAAAGAACACACCTTTATTTAAGTGTATTCAATTTAAGAACATGTTTGTTAATTCTAGAAAAAAATTTGTAAAACGTTTTTCACTGTGCTTTTTATGTTTAAATAATCAGAAATATAAATCTTGCCCAAATAACCATTTAAAATGTTCTCTATGCTCTTCTAAGTTCCACAATACTCTTTTACCTGAAAACAGGCCTAACGGAAACGCGTTGTTTACAAATTCGTTACAGGGTAATGAAACTTCACAAGGGGAGGGACCTAACGCAGGGACTCGCAACGAAGCGAGTGAGTTCAAAGGTCAAACGAGAGAATCGCAGATTTATTCTGGGGCTTCGGTGAACAGTGAATTAAATCTTTTTTTTTCTTCCCACAGCAAATGTAAGGATATTTTATAATAATAATTCTAATGAATCATTTATCTGCCGAGCATTATTAGGTTCTGGGTCTGAGTGCTGTTTTATCTCAGAAAGAGCTGTAAATATTTAGGATTAAAAAGAAAAAGCAGTAAAATTTCTCTTCTCGGGATCGCGAGGGTTACTGCAGGTTGTGTTGAATTGGTTATAGGATCACAGTCTTCGAATAAGCGTTTGGAAGTGAACGCTTTCATTTTAAATAAAGTCACTTCACAAATTCCTTCGGAGTTTTTGGATGGGAAGGATTTAGATTACTTGAAATCGATTCCTCTTTCAGATGAGGAATTTATGAGTTCTAAAGAATGTGATATAATTTTAGGATCTGATTGTTTTTTTGATATTCTTCGCAGTGGAAAAATTATTGGTTCTAAAAATGAACCCATTGCACAAAGAACTATGTTTGGATGGGTTGTTGCAGGAAAACTTAATGTTAAAAATAAGGAACCACATGAATTATATTCTCACTGAAAACGAATAAATACCTATTCGCTTTTTCAGAGATTTTGGGAAACGGAGGAATTATCCGTTAAAAAACAATTTCTATCCGATGAGGAACAATTTTGTGAAAATCATTTTAAATCAAATTTTAAATATAATGATGAGGGTAGATTTGTAGTAAAATTACCGATATACGGAGACATCTCACGGTTGTGTAACACTAAAAGAAATAGCAATTTCTCGGTTGCTTGCAATGGAGAGAAGATTTCAAGTAGATAAGGACTTTGAAAGGCAGTATAAAAATTTTTTATGATAGAATACGAATCATTGGAGTTACCCGTGGAGAACAATGTGAAATCTATAGACTCAAAAATTTATTTTCTTCCTCATCATGCTGTTATGAAAGGTGTCAATGTTTCAACGAAATTACGCGTTGTATTTGATGGCACTTGTAAACCTTCAAATGGAAATTCTCTTAATTCAATTTTGGGAATAGGTAAAATGTTACAGCCTGACCTCTTAACGATTTTAGTGAAATTTAGATTGAATGAAATTGCTCTTACCGCCGACATCCAGCAGATGTATAGGCAAATACTAATTGATCAAGAAGATCAAAATTTTCAGCGCATTGTGTGGAGAGAATCAAAGGACTCTCCTATACGGGAATATAAACTGTGTACGGTAACATACGGTACAGCATCAGCACCGTATTTAGCTACTCGCTGCTTGTTTCAAACTGCGTTAGATCTAGAAAGAGATGATCCTGCTGTTTCATCCCTTATAAAAGAATCTTTCTACATCGATAACTTAATGGCAGGAGCCCCTTCGAGTGAGGAGGCAATCTCCTCGATAAAAACACTTTCTAGCATACTAGAAGCAAGAGGATTCCATTTAAGGAAGTGGTGGTCCAATTCATCAGAAGTACTTTCCCGTATTTCCTCAAACTGGGTAGAAGGTAGTTCCAATTTGGAAATCCATCCTGATGAATGCTCCAAGGCCCTAGGACTTACCTGGAATTCTATGAAGGATACCTTCATTTTCAATTTAAAAGTAAATTTTCTGGAGAATATCACTAAGCGTTCTTTCCTGCCGCAATTGGCAAGACTGTTCGATCCTCTTGGTTTCCTGACTCCCTGTACCGTGTCTATTAAGATTTTTTATCAACAGTTATGGCTGTTGAAACTAGATTGGGACAGTCCTCTTCCAGAAGCGCTTGCAACGAAATGGAAAACATTCCAGAAGGAGTTTGAACAAGTTTGTTCAATCCACATTCCCATGTGGATCCACACTGCTAGCCAACAAATAACTTTGCATGGTTTTTATGATGCGTCTGAGTTGGCCGATGCATCGGTCATCTATGCTGTGCAGCCACAAGTCGATGGTAATACCAAGGTGACTCGTTTGGTGGCTAAATCGAGGGTGGCACCTCTAAAGTCTGTATCAATTCCAAGATTGGAGCTCAACGGTGCACTGTTACTTGCACGCCTTAATGCAACCTGCAAAAACATCTTGAAGGAGTATGATGTTCACTTCTTTTCATGGACTGATTCCCAAGTGGTTTTATCTTAGCTGTCTTCTCATCCAAGGAACTGGAAGCCTTACATTGCCAATAGAACATCCGAAAATTTGGACTTGGTGCCAGCAGACAGTTGGCGTTACGTGCATACCAAGATGAATCCAGCTGGCATTGCATGCAGAGGTTTATTACCTAAAGAACTTCCCACATGTGTTCTATGGTGGGAAGGCCCTCAATGGCTTTCCTGTGAGATGGACTCTTGGCCTAAGCAACCAAAGAGAAATGATCAGACTAGTTCAGTGTCAAAGGAAAGAAAACGGACAGCTTTTAGCGTCCATGTGGCTGTCAACTGTGACTTTATTGACTCTTTATTTTTAAAATTTTCATCATTTACTAAGATTATTGATATTTTTGCATTTTGTTTTAGATGCATCACAAACTGTAAAGCTAGAGTTGGCAAGATGAAAAATTTAGATTACAAAGGTAAATACCATGTCCCTCCTTTAACCACATATGAAAGGAGGCAGGCAAGTAATCGAATTTTCTTGTATATTCAAAATTTATTCTTTAAAGAGGAAATCAGTTGTATTAAAGCTAATAAGCCTGTAGCAAAAAAATATAATATCTGCTCTTTGTCCTTTCATCGACAAAGACGGTTTAATTCGAGTAGGAGGTCGACTTCGAAATTCGACACTCCAATATGGTGCTAAGCACCCAATCATCTTGCCAAATCAGCATGAAATTAGTAAATTAATTGTAAATATGTATCATATTTTATATTTGCATGCTGGATGTACTGGATTATTAAGCAAACTTATTGGATTATTTGTTTAAAAAATATTGTAAAAAATGTATTCATAAATGCATAGTATGTTGTAGATATAGAGCAACTGCATCCAAGCAATTGATGGGTGATCTGCCAACTCATAGGGTAACTCATAGGCAACTCATAGGTACTCCTAGTAGGCCATTTTCTGTTTGTGGTGTAGATTATGCTTGCCTCATCAATATTTTAAGATATAGAGATAGAGGAGCAAAGACTACTAAGGGATATATAGCTCTTTTTGTATGCTTTGCTACCAAAGCTCTACATTTAGAACTAGTGAGTGATCTCATTTCTGAGGCTTTTATTGGCTCCTTGAAACGCTTTTGTGCTAGAAGAGGAGCACCTAAGCACATTTATAGTGATAATGGTACCACTTTTGTTGGTGCCAGGAGAAAATTGCTAGAAATATTTAAATTTGTATCAAAACTTAATGAAAATGAACACTTTTTCTATTTTCTATCTCAAGTAAATACAGAGTGGCATTTTAACCCTCCAGTGAGCCCTCATTTTGGAGGATTATGGGAAGCAGGAGTTAAGAGTATTAAGTACCCTTTAAAAAGGGTAATTGGAATCACAAATTTAACTTTTGAGGAGTTCAGCACTTTGTTAACACAAATAGAGGCAATTCTGAACTCAAGACCTCTAGTCTCTTTGGATTGTGACAATGATCCAGACAGCTTAAATATTTTAACTCGTTCTCATTTTCTCATAGGTGAGGTTATTACCTCTTCCCCTGAGCATAACAATGATAATAAACTTTCTCTTCGCTCTCGTTGGGATATCGTCCAAAAAGTGAAGTTAGGTTTTTGGAGAAAGTGGAAGTACGCCACTAGATGGCGCTATTTAAATTATAAGGTGTGTATTATTGTTTAGGCGGGAGAAGTAAAAAACAACGATTGGAAGGAGGCTGTACACTGGCCATTCGCTCTATGTTAGCGATACTTTTTCATATATAGAGTTTTATGATAATGTAAAAACAAGAAATTGAAAGAGGCTGTGCGGGCCATTCGCTCAATGTTAGCGATATTGTTTTATAAATATTGTTAAAATAAAACCATTTGAAAGACATCAACAATATATACATATATACATACATGCATACATATATATATACATATATACATACATGCATATATATATATATATATACATTTCAGCCATTCACATGATTTGAATCTGCATTAGGGCCCATAATCTGGCAATAACTTATTTATTGCACTCAGATTTAGCGCGGGCTCTGTATTTTTAAGTGCAATTTTTAGGTAAGTTACCTCTATCTTGTAAAGGATTTAGATATTCCTATCCATTACTTTCAATAGGTTTTTGCTCAGTGTTATTTACATAAAGGGGTAAGGTTGGCTGGCCAAAAAACATGTTCAACCCCACTTTTATATAAATTATTTCATATTTTAGCTATCCTAAGTCAGCAATATTTATAATACTGCAGCATCCATTTTATAATTTTTAACCTCGGTTGCTCATGTGTTCTTTATTGTGTGATTTTCCTACTGTCTATGTGTTTTTCGAATGTGATTGCTAGATGTTTATCTCTTGTTTGTAGAGAATAAGACTATATATATATATATATATATATATATATATATATATATATATATATATATATATATATATATATATATATATATATATATATATATATATATACATATATATATATATATATACAGTCGAACCTTTATATTGCGAATTTTTCTATACAGTGAACTTTTTCCTGGAATCAAGAACATTTCATGATTTTCTTCGTAAAATAACCTCCCAATAGCGAAATGCATTTTCTATACAACACACTTATTTGTTTGTGATTCAATTTTTTCATCTATTTTCTGGCTTTCTTGCTTTAGTTACAATGAATCTCAAATTTGATCAGAATATTAAGACCATGAACAAATTATTCATCTTTTATTTTAAATTCAACTTCATATTTTATAATTAATTAAATTCATTTCGAATATATTTTCAGATCACCTCTCTCCTAAGCTTATATGCTGCATTTTTAAGATGGAAGAAAATATTTTATTTTATATATATATATATATATATATATATATATATATATATATACTAATGAATATTATGTCTAAGGAGCAATATGTTGTATAATAATCATTTATTTCTTGTTTTATTATTTATCAATCATACACTTAAAAAGTATTTATTAATAATTACAGTAACTGATTACATAACATTTTCAATTAAGAGATTAAAAGTGTATTTACTCATGCTTGAGTTTTGACAGCATGAATCCTTTGAATCTCATTTAAATTTTCTGCTTTGTGATCTATAACTCGATTTGCGAGAAAATCAAAAGGAATATTCTAAATGCCAAGTTCAGCTTATTAAGATATGCTGATTTTTCATGCTAGAAATATTATTCACTTGGTTGATCTTCTAAGCACTTATTTGGTTTAAGATTGTGTTTGGAATTTCATGTTCGATTTATATTATAAAGTTGAAGCAATGTACTATTAATTTATTATAATATTTATTAGATAAAAATTGAATTCTAACTTGTATATTTTGCTGAAAATACTAAAATACAGAGTGATTCATAAAGAGGTATACAGTTTCAGTGTACTGTAAATCAAAAACAATGTAAGATATTATAAATTACATATAACTAAGGTGACCATTTTTTTTACAATGAAGAGGAGAATGTGCGCGCGTGAAAAGTTTAAGAAAAAGTTACAACGTAAATATTATACATGAAACATTTATTAATTCAAATATAAATACACTAATTACAATTGTATTCATTTTAATTATTCACTTAAACTAGTATTTTCCCTTTGAATGATTGTTTTGTCAATATATCATTTTCTAATACAGTGGAAATTTCAGAGCAAAAAAATATCCTTCATACTGAATTTTATGATAAGTACTGCAGCTAAAGTATCAACATTAAATCATATTTCTCTTTTTTCCAAAAATCATTTCCAACTGAAAAAAGATTTTCAACTTCTGCATTAGTTCCAGGGTAGTTCCACACTGCATTATAGTTCCACACAATGTAAATTCAACAAGAATAACTAAATTATCATATGGAAAGTGTTCATTTTTGAAGTGGTTAAGTATTTCTATCCATGTTTTGTTAATTTCAGCATGCTGATTTTCCAATTGTTCCATTTTATTAGAATTTAAATATACATTCAGTCTTCTAATTTATTCATGCACACAATTGTCATCGATTTTAATATCAGGAAATTTTTTCGATAAAACCCAACACAGTTTTTTATATCTGCCTAAGTTACTTGCGATGAAGTCAAAAATCACCATTGAAAACTGTTATTTCCTGTGATATTTGTTTTAGACCATTATTCGACATATTGGAAACATGTTTGGTTCATCTCTGAATAGAAATTAATAGATCAGTTTTTTTAAAAAGATATTGAAAAGGAGGACAAGAAGAAGGACACTATTCGAGGAAGGACAGAACGTATAAAAGGAGGACGGTTGGTCAACATAATATAAGAGAATTTTAGGGATTATTTTAATTATATATTAGAGACAGTCATAGATGTTCTATGTGTGAACCCATAGTCACACGACACACATCGAACAGATAATACATTTCCTCCCCACCCATCAATAGTGCATTGATACGTAGCTTCAGTTTCGGTAAACCAACATAAAGAGGAGGGATGAATATCTTATCTTTTACGTATCATTAAAGGAAGAAATCACAAAGTGTTGTCAGAACTTCTAGATGCCCACTGGGTGATTGGCTTGTTATAGTCCGCGGTTGGACCAATCCAATGGTGAGGGAGATGTTCTTAGAGGTAATCTCGCATTCAGGCCAAAGGGTGTAGTGGTGCACAATCCAATTGGGTAATGAAGATGTCAATATTAGGGTTTCTGATTTCCCCGGTTTTTACATTCAAGATAATGTCCGGGAAATTCCGGGAATGTAATTGTCGTTCCCCGGAATCCCGGAAATAAATCCAAATTTCAAAAAAATTAAGAACAAGTTATTTTTAAATAAAATCAATAATAATTATAAAATAAGGATACACATAAATTCCAAAATCAATATTTATTTATATAATGAGCTAAAAATACAAAAAATATATAGTAAATTTATCATTTAATTTTAAAATATGATTTCAGAAAACACATAAGGAATTTATACTTTTATCACTCCGCCTAGTTCTAAGCTTTGGGACGATCCATCCGGCAGCTGAAAATGCTCTCACGGTTTCAACTGACGTTGGAGGAATTTTTTTTAAAGCATCACGTATTCCTAGAGTATTTGGTGATGATTAATTTTCAGTCGAGTCGAACAACTGTATCTCTTGTTTCATGATTTTGTTGAAAGTAGTACTTTTCTTGGTTGAAAAATATAAAATTTTTGTTTGAGAGTAAATTGTTTTCTCTAATTTTTCGTCCGACGTCAGAGGGTTTCCTTTCAAAATCTCAATTTTCTCTTCTTCTGAGTGCGAAGAAGAGTTGGATATTGATTCCTCTTTTTCGCTTAAAAGCATCGTCCCTATATATATATATATATATATATATATATATATATATATATATATATATATATATTTCTCTCTTATTTGGGCTTGTCTAACCAAACAATTTTAACTAGGCAATCACAAAATTAGTTAAAAACTGCTTCCTGTTTTTTCCCCAAAATTCAGTTATTGGATTTATCGTATTAAATTAATGTTCCATCTCTCATTAAATCTTTTGATTAGAAAATATTTCATATCTTTCACAAATTCTGAGATGTGTTCGTACAATTCTCCAATAACGAAAGAAAACACACCTTCTGCAAAAAAAAAAAAAAAAAAAGTTCCATTTCGATTGCATATTTTTTCTTAGCCAATTTTTAATGGCTTTAAACCTGCTACAATCGTAGTCACAGTTTCAAACTCTACATTGGTCATCATTTCTTCCTCTTTAATGTCAATTAATGCTTTTAAAATTGCTGACTTAATTTCTAAGAATCTATCAAGCATTGCCAACAAACTATTCCACAATATTTTGTGGTCCCGGTGATTCCAGTGAAGTCCCGGGAACGAAGTATAATTCTTGGGTATGGAAAAAGTACAAAAATCTTATGATCTCCCGGGAAAAAATTCCCTAGTCAATATAATACTTCTACTTTGGCATCAACCAAAGAGTACATAACCAAAATATGGCTGTTGCGATAATTTTCTTGTAAAAAAAAGGACCCGAACAGTCTCTTTCAAGACACTGTACATAACATATTTAGGAGAACACGTGTTGCATTGTGGGTAATACCTACGTCACTTCTGTCAAAAGTGAGACACAAACTTTAAGAGCACATTTACCTTATGATCTCGTCATATGACTGTGGTTCAAAACTATGAGGTCCCTCACCTATAGATCTCGTACAGCTTTATAGTATGGCGTAAATACATAACACTCACTCGCACATTCATTAAAATTCGTATCCTTGCAAAATAATTCATGCTGTTATTTCAATGGCGTTTAATATATGAATTTAACAATATTGAATGATACTTAAATAAGTATGAAATTAATAAATAAAAGAAGCAAAGAATTAATTTTAAGGATTTCTTAAGCTTTTTTTTTAAAAAAATAATTTTTGTAAGGTTTTAATGGTTTTGAAGTCTAATTATAACAAGGCTAACACACATATATATATGCGTATGTGTTTGGTGGCAAAAATAATTGTCATACATAAATCTGAAAGATTCTAGGATGACCATGACGAAAAAAATTGAGTTCTTAGAAAGCTCATCCCTGTCTCTATAAGGATGATGTATGAAAACAAACAGTAGAATGGAACATTTGACAGCGATTGTGTGTTTCATTTACTTAATTCGATATTGCACTTGTGGATATTAATTACTGTGTAAATATTAATGCAATTATTGAATCTTTGCTAATCTAGATTTTTAAGTGTGTATTATTTGCTTTCTGTAAGAAGAAAAATCTGCTGTAATTATTAGAGAATTCCAGAATAATTCATGATGTATTCTTATACAACCTGCTAGTCAAATATGGGAGTTTTTCTTGCGTTTAAGAGACTATCAACAGTATAATAAAGGATATACATATATATATATATATATGTATGTCGTCCGTCTGGTATAGTGAGAAGTGATGCTGACTACTGTGTCGTTTGGCCTGAGTTTGAATCTCGAAAAATGCATGGATGTTCGTAAATGTATACTGCTTTTGTGGCATGGAAGTACTCTAAATTGCCGTCAAGCGGCAAGTCCTCTCGTCAGGTTGGTGGAAGAGGAAGAGAGGTAGGAGGTTCCTGACCACCCCCAAGTGTGTTCACCTTAATGATTGGAGTGGAATCGAGTTTAATCGTAATGTCACCTGTACGTAGCTCGAAGATACGGATAACAACAATAAATAAATTGCTAGCCCCTTGCCACGATGAATTTCTTGGGCCACGATCTGACTCCATCAGACAGGTGGAATCAGAAACAACAACATATGTGTAATTGTGCGTACTAATATTATATAACAAATGTATTCAATAAATGTAAAATTCAGTACTTATTTCTCTTCAAATCGTTTGAGAATTTTAGAAGCAATTCATCAGAAACTCTGACTCAGTTAAATTTAATTTATTTCTATTTTTTTTATAATTTAGCATTTATGATAAGTGTTTGATATCATAGATTGAAATCTTAGTGATCTACACCTCACTATTGTCTATTGCAATATAATATATTACAGAATTTTATGTAATATCTGATTCTTTACTTTTGCAACTTTGTATGCATACATTATAAAATATTGCCATCAATATAAAAATAAGTGGAATTTTCGTAGAAACAAATTATTGGTTCTGATTTTGTTCCTTTTGTATTAATTAGTATATTTCTAAATACAAGAACATATGTTTTTTCATTGGACAATGTACTATAATCTGCAGATATAGCATAAGCAGTTACAATTTTTTTACATAAGCAAATCCAGCATTTTATTTAGAAAAAAAATAATTCATTTAATAAGTACGTTAAACATAATGCGTATAATAGTTGCTATTTATTTAGAATAATGATGTACATAGATATATGATTTGATTTCTCCTTGTCTAAAGAAGTACAATTTTTCTCAGTGATTACTAATAATCGTTCCTTCGTATTTTCCCAATTATTTAACTAATTATCTCCAGCAACATTGCTGGCACTTTTTACGATGATAATATTTCAAAGGAGGTAGCATAATAGTCGAATTAATAGTTGTTTTCTTATTCAGATCTTTCTTTTAAGGGATTATACATGTAGTGCGAATTGTATTAACTGATAAAACAAATTAACGAATGATTTACAAAAATAATTGGTATATATATATATATATATATATATATATATATATATATATATATATATATATATATAAGAATCCACCGGAATCAATACAATCAAATTTAAGACTTAAAATTAGAGATTATAATGAGATGTTAAGTTCCCAAGGAAGCTTGGTACTCATTTATATATCCACTGAAGGGATGAAAGGCTGAGTTGACCGTACCCAGCCCGGGGATTGAACCTCGAACCTGTCATGTAGAAGCACGATGCACTATCAATCAGTCATTATATGTTGATCGGAAGAGATTTTTCACCTATGAGGGTTTCGTGCTGCATAACTTCAGCTATCACGACACCTGACTTTTGGATTTTCAATTCGTAAACACACAGAACGACCTGTAAGTTTCATGAGCAGCAAATAAACCATTTCAGATGGCGTAAGATTGATTTCAGATAGTGATCATGTGATAAAATTTTACAAAAAACATAAAGTCGTTGTCGTTTGAGCTCTACTAAAGCACACGGGAAGTTAATAAAATACGTTTGTACTTCTAGCATTGTCCCACTTTGACTTTGTGACGGCTCTATCCATAACCACCTCACTAACAAGCCTATAGGGGAATTTTTGGTTCTTAAAAACTATTTTATTAGTACACTTCCTCTGAAGAAGGGAACGTGAACATGCAAATTAAGACTACTATATAAAGTCTAGGATTTCAAGTTAGATAGAGAGAGATAGGGTAGGCTTCTAGCGGAGCAGGGGTTAATCAAATTTAAAGTGTAACTCAGATATTTGATAATTGTAATAATTAAGGTGTCGATTTGTCACTGGGGATCGAATATAGATTAGATAGCAAGGAAGGCAGAGTATTTGAATTGAAGTTAGTGTTCTATATACTGCTAATTAGTCTTTTCATACCTAGCGTACCTCGTTAATTGTCTTCATATTGCTTAAATTGGATGCCTCTCCTAGTTTCGACTGATCGAAATTGAGTTGTTGTTTATGTTGCAAACAAACTAGGTGATTTTGAACATGTGTAGTCTTACTTCCCTTTCTCCTACATCTCTAGGGGTAGAGGCTAAATCCTTACAACTTCACCTCTATTTTCTGAAATTTCATGGAAAGTAATATATAAATATATTTTTTTACATATATATGATATTTCAAGTCTGTGTCGAGTACTTTTTTTGTAAAAAAAAAACAGTTTATTCTGCGAGCAAGCGACAAATATCTTCGTGAAGAGAAACGAATGCCAAGTGACCAGAAAATATAAATTGGACTGTATGCTTACGAGCTAAATGAATTTGTTTTCAGGAATAAATCTTAATCCCAAAAAAATTTTAACATAACATCACTAGAAAAAAATTACCTAATAAAGGGCTAAATGAGCATTGTAAAAATTTGCAATATAAATATAAAGCATTTAAAATTTTTTTTTAATTAGAATTGCTTGTAATACTTTTTTTTGCCTCTCTTATCGAGACTTAAACATCAAACATAACTTTATGCAATTTGAAGTATATCATTTTTTAATAAACTGAGTCTATTATAAAGCACCTAAATCGAGGAAGTCACCGCTAGGTAATTTCTAGGTGGCTCCTGGCTGGAAAGATTATAAATTAATAGTTATAGTACATGTATAAATTCATCTCAACATATAAATAAAAGTTATTCCTATCGTTCAGAATCAAAGAATGGAAAATAAATACACAGAAGTTGTATTACGTTTCCCTTTATATGAGAGATATTCCTTTTACAACAAGTATTATTTTATTCCAATCTTTTTCAAATGTGACTTTGAGAGATAAATCAGCCATGATGCTTTTCCATTAATGAAGCATTACAAGTGAACAAGAAAATCTGTACTCTCTCTCTTCTTATAGGAGGGACGTGCATTTGCTTCAAATGGAATTTCGATGTTCCAATTATGAGGGCAATTTTACTCGCTTCTTTTTATGCATATTGTGTGTAGTTTATAATATTTATTTTGAAATTCGTTAATAAGGTACTGAGTTATTCCAAATTGTAAGCGGAATTTCGGTAGGGAGGATTGCATTTTCATTTCATGTTCAATTTTGTTCGGTAAAGAATATTTATTCTGAATTTGTTAGTCCTTCATACTGAATAGGAACAATTTTTTTGTGATTGTGAAGGGTATAATTTTAATTTCATTTTCGAATTTCTCATATTACAAGGAATTTAATCATTGATATTTTATTCAGCTGGAATTTGTACTTTATATTTCGTTCTTTGTAATACAAAATCATGTAATGGATAAGAAATGTTTAAAGAAGAAAAGTTTTCTATATTTTAAGCAAGCCTTTTGAATTTAATCTTAATAAATATAATACCAATTTACTTTAGTTTGCTGAAGGATTGATAATAAAGACTTGGTGACATTTCAAAACATTTTTAATGAATAAACTATGGGGAATTTATTCGGGATATAAAATAGGACTCAATGTCTTATAAGGAAAAGGCGAAAAAAACAGTTACTTCAATTTTTTTCTAACTGTATCATCTGCTAAGTTTTTTGTACAGTAGAATATAAAGTATCAAAAATAATACTACGTTTCAGTCATATTTTAAATTTCAAAATGAACTGTAGCTAATTAATATTTAATTAAAATACAATGATATATTCTGCCAAAGGAAAAATATAAGTTAAGCAAATAGTGCCTTGGATCTGATGTTTTTATAAAATATATTTTGGAATATAAAAATAGTGTCATTTTTTAATAATGCCCTAACGAACCCATTAATAAATCGCTATGAAAACAAAAGGGCACTTGTGTTTATTCACATAACCAAAATGCTTTCGGTGCCCAAAGTTCGAAGTGAAATTCCTGTTCAATTACGGTTGCTTATTGATGCGGTGCGTAGTCACTTGCGCTTCTTAAAAACCTAAAGATGGATTCAAATATTCTCTCAGATGCTATTTTATTGCATTTGTTAAACTCCAAAATAGATAGGGAATCGAAAAGACTATTCCAACTAAATCTAAAAACAACAGAAAAGTTCTTAGTTTGCAAAATTTCTTATCATTTTTAGAAACTAGATACATCCAATTAGAATCCATTCGTTAAACCGATTTCGAAACAAGAAAAATATCCCAGTAAGTTATAAAAATACTTACTTTCCAAATATAAAATTCCACCAAGTCAAAACCATTTCTTGCAAAGCATGAAAAAAAACGTGTTTATTTCCTGAGAGCAATTCCTCTCACCCGTTGTACAAATGCATTAGATTTAAAAAATCTTTCCATACAAGAATGAAAAGATTTTGTAAGAAATAACCACATCTGTAAAAGTTGCTCATCACCTAATCATATAAATAATTGCCCCGGTTGTTACAGCTGTATTACATGTAGATCTAACAATGTGAACTCAAAGCATAATCTTTTGCTGTGTGAAACGAAGATATCTCTCCCAATGGAGAAAATTGTTTCCACTCTGGGAAACGAAAAGGTCCTTCAACCTTCATCGGAAGAGTTGACCGTTGAACCCCACACCCACGCAGTTGCCTTGGCTTCTACTAAAAGGGGTATTTCATGGGGGTCGCGGAAAAAGGGTTACTCCAAACGGCTGTTATTTATGTTAACGGACTGAAGAAAAATTGAAATTAAGATGTGTTTTCGACTTGGCCTCGGAGCGCTCATTTCTAACGTTACACGCAGCTGAACGTTTAGGATTAGACAAAATAAAAACGGATTTTACTGTTCAAGGTTTAAATAGCTCCTCAGCAAAAATAAATTATCTAGCAAGGGCGTCTGTTTCAAATTCAGATGGAGCATTTAATTTAAATGTTAATATGTTTCTTACTACAGAAATAATAAAAGTGCACCCATCAAAAAAATAAATATTTCAGATTTAGTCATTCCCCAAGGAGTTGTTTTGGCTGATGAAGGATTTAATCAGCCATCTGAAAATCTCATGTCTGATTGGCAGTGAACACTTTTTCGTTATATTTGGAACAAAACAAATTCGAGTTTCAAATAGTAATTTTGGATTAATTGATTCCAAGTTTGGTTATGTTGTCACGGGATCGTATACCGACGAACCATGTTATTTTAAACATTGTTTTCTTTCTAAGGGTTGGAACACTTAAGATAAAACTTTACGCTTTTTCTGGGAAACAGAAAATATTTCTGAAGAGCAAACTATAATTAGTGATGAATTGTCTTACTCCAAAAAACACTTTGAAAAAACACATTTTAGAAAACCTTGTGGCATACTCTGTTTCTCTACCATTCAAGGAAATTATCCAGGAAAATGTTAATTTAGGGTATTCCAGATTACACAATTGCTTCTAAACGCCTTGATCAATTATGGATACGCCTAAACCGCGATCCTAAATGAAATAATTATACAAAATTCATCGAAGAATATCTCAGTTTCGATCATATGTAAGAGATCACAAACATAGATGATATAACATCAGAGGAAGGATTCTTTCTTCCTCATCATGGTGTTCTTAGAGCAGGGATCCGCTCTCGTTCCTTCTTAAGAGTGGTTTTTAACGGCTCGCAAAAAACTGACCTTGATATCTCTCTTAATAATGTGTTGAGTAAAGGCGAGGTTATTCAAGATGATCTATTTTATATAATGCTTCGCGTCAGAAAGCATGCCTATTTTTTCAGCTGTGACGTTAGTCATATGTTTAGGCAAATTGAAATTCATCTCCATCAGAGACATTTTCAAAAAAATCTTTGGAAAAAAGGTCTGAATGAACCTGTCATTAAAAACTATAACTTATAGAACTACTAATGCATTTTACCTTTCCACACGAGTGTTAAAGCAACTTTCGCTTGATGAAATTGAAAACTTTCTCAAAGCAGCTGACATAGTCCTACATGACGTTTATTTGGATGACATCTTAAGTGGGTGTTCCAGTTTAAATGAACTGGAAAGACTGAACTCACTCAGCTATTTAAAAGTGCTGGAATGTCCCTGCACAAATGGTGTTTTTCACATTCCACTAATGATTTCCCTGGTCTACACTTCCATAAATCATCTGAAGAAAGTATCACAAAAACCTCGGGTGTTTCGTGGAATAATTCATCTGACATCTTTTGTTTTAAAGTTCCTCCTTCAACGAATCAAATATTTACGAAGAGAGATGTGCTCTCCCACAGATCGCACGTATTTTCAACCCACTTTGTCTTTTAGGACCTGTAATCAGCAAAGCCAAATTTTTCATCCAGCAATTATGAGTCTTAAAATTGGAATGGTATGAGAAACTTCCTGTTCCTCTTGCCGCAGAGTGGGATTCTTTTGTGCAATCTTTACCTGTTTTGGAAGAGCTGAAATTTCCAAGATTTGTTCTATCAGAAAATCTAGAAAGCATAATTCTCTATGGATTTAGTGATGTGTCGGAGAAAGGGATTTGGTGCTGTTACTTATGTTTCTGTGATTAAAAACAACGGTGACCGTCATAGTCAACTTCTGTACAGCAAAACAAGAGTAGTACCTATCAAGACTTGAACCATTCCCAGGTTAGAGCAATCAGCATGCCTTCTACTTTCCAAGCTAGTAAGAAAGGTTATAAACGCCTTACAAATGAACCTCTCTCAAGTAATTCTGTTCTCAGATTCTACAATTGCATTAAGCAGGATTAAGACTCCATCTCACCTGCTCAAAACCTTTATAGCTAATAGAGTTGCAAAAATACAAGAGTTAACTGTGAGTATTTCATGGCATCATATTTCTTCTGAAAATAATCCTGCAGACCTCTTGCCCAGAGGTTAAATTGTTTCAGATATAATAAACTCCTCTTTGTGGTGGAAGGGTCCTGATCCTTCTATTTTATACAAATAACGAACTTTTAGAGAACATTAATGACTGTGAAGTGAAAAAGGAAATTAAAATTTCTCCATCCAAAAACTTATTGCTCTCCAGTGAATTTGACTTTTGTAACCATATCATTTCCATTACCAATAATTGTTGTAAATTAATCCGTGTAATTAGTTTTATTTTCAGATTCCTGCTGAACTCCAGATCATCAAAAAGGGAATGAGTTTCGGGTCCTTTGTCGCTTAAAGAGATCAATCAAGCCGAACTTTGGCTCATTAAATTAGAGCAAAAAAGCTGAATTTAGTAATGAAATATAACACCTCCTGAGAGGTGAGCCAGTTCATCGTAGCAGTAAGTAATCTGCCTTAAACTGTTTTGTTGATGAAAATAATATTATTAGATTAGGTGGAAGACTCTACAAAATTCACCTTCATCAAAAAATCAAAAATATCCTATTGTATTACCTAGTAAACATGTTGTATCTTTAATGATCATAAAATATTATCATGTAAAATACCTTCATATTGGTTGAAATAATTTGCTACATCATGTTCGTCAAAAATATTGGCCACTTAATGGCAGAAATCTGACAAGCCAAGTTGTGCATAATTGTGCCATTTGTTTTAGAAACAAAAAAAACCCCATCTTATCCAATCAATTAATGGGCGATTTGTTCAAAGAAAGGGTTACTCCCTCATATCCATTTAATAATTGTGGAGTCTATTTTTGTGGTCCATTTATGGTTAAATTTAAAAATCAACGTAAAGGAGTTCTTAATTATGTGTATGTTTCAATATTTGTATGCTTATCAACTAAAGCAATTCATTTGGATTTTGTCGCTGACCTTACTTCTAAAGCTTTCATTGCCTGCTTGAAAAGATTCTTTGGAAGAAGAGGCAAGAGTTCTAAGATGTTTTCCGATAATGGGAAAACATTTGTAGGGGCAAATATTGAATTTAAAAAAATGCATGATTTAGTTAAGGCTCCTGATGAAACATTAGTTAGTTGTTCTAATGACCAACATATAGACTGGAATTTCATTCCTCCAAGGTCTCCAAATTTTGGTAGTTTATGGGAATCGGGTGTTAAGTCCTTAAAAACTCATGTAAAACGTGTAGCTGGAAATTCAAACTTGACTCTTGAAGAGTTTATTACTTTACTTGCCGAGATTGAAGCTGTTGTAAATTCGAGACTCCTATCACCACTTTCATCCGATTTCGATAATTTTGAAACTTTGTCACCTGGTCATTTTTTAATTGATTGACCTGTTACAGTTATTGTAGAGCCTCAATTAATTAATATTAAAGACAATAGATTAACCAGATGGCAAAGAGTTGATTGGCTTTCCCAGCAGATATGGAAAGTTTGGGAACTAAATTATTTAAATAATTTACAAGAAAGGAGCAAATGGAGATTCAGTACAAATAATGTTGAGATAGGTACTCTCGAGTTAATTAAGAATGAATCACTTCCTGGTACCAAATGGCTTACTGGTAGAATTTTAGAAGTTTTTTTATGATAATGACAACAAAATAAGAGTTGTTAATCTTAAACTCTCTGATGGAAAAATAATTAAAAGAAATGTCAGAGATATCTACATCTTGCCAATTGAATGAAAACGTGTATTTATAATTATAATTTTTGTCATTCATATATTACTAACATTATTTTTTTGCGTTTATATTTGATTTGTTTAACTGATTCTTATTCTTTATTATTATTTTGTGCTGTGTTTTTTTATTTTTATTTAACTCTTAATTATTCATTTATATTGTGTAATAGCCCATGTTTGTGTATGTAAATTTGTGAATGTGCCTGCATATTAATTTTTTGTAATCATATTTCTTATACTAAAATTTTTTTGTATACATGTAAATATTGAAACAAGTATTTCAACGGGGGCCAGGATGTTTGTACCTTTTATACCCTCGCTATTGTCGCTGGTCGCGCTCGCTACAACTCATCACTTCTACGAGTTTCCTCATACCGAGTGGACGTACTCTCCCAGTCGTCCCGTCGTAGAATATGTTTCATTGCTTTAAGTGCCTCTTTGTCTAATACTACTTACCGTTAAATTCATTACTAATTGTTATTGTTGTTTAAATATGCTAATCATAATAAATATTTGTTTGTTATGGATTAAGGTTTTATTTCTCTCTCGTGAGTCTTATCGACATTAATTTTATTGCCGGCATCCCGCCGCATTTAGGCCTACCACCCCCTATTTTCAATACTGTTTATGTACAATGTCAAGAAATTTCATGAAAATATATCTGTTCTCTATATTTTTATGAACGTATAAATTTTATTCCGAATCATATAGACCCGAACAAAACAGAAGGGTTAAAAATGTTCTTTAAATTTCGTCATTTTTAACATTATAGAAAATGCTGCTTTAAGTGACCCGCTTAAAGTATTTAAAAAAACTTTTTACCACTTTTCTAAGAAAAAAATACGCGAATTGCAATAAACCAAATTTGGAAAGAAAAAAAATCGAAGAAAATTGGGAAATGTATTTTGCTAATATGTAATAAAATACTATTTAATTTCTTAACATAATATGATAATAGATTTAAGCATTTACTGCAACTTCTTCAGGGTATCTAACTTCAAATCTAACAAAAAAAATCCTTGTTTTTGAAAAAGAAAATGTAGTTAAGCATTTGAACAGTTTATTATTTCACCTAAAGCCGAAAATTCCCCGCAGGCGTAAGGAACAAAATAAACGTCTTTATAAAGGAAGTAATTCTAGCAACTAAATGCCTTATAAAGCTTTTTATTCTATTGGAAAAAAATTAATACACTTTTTATTGTTTTGATTAGTTTTTTTTCATTCTTATTTGTCTTGCAAGTTGTTTTTCTAGTTTCCTTTAACGCAACAGATTAAGATTTCGTTTCAACAAAACATAAGCTGAAAGATTGTTTAAAAACATTACGTAAATTAACGTCAACACAGAGAAATGAAACTTGTCCCATTAAGCTGTACTAAAATAATCAATTTCAATAATAAAAATAAACTAGACATTTTATTTTCTTTGTGACTTAAAAGACTTAAATCGTAGTGTGTTTTAGTAATTAACGATAGAAAAAAAAGTTTAAATCTCTAAGAAATATCCGATTGGATTAATGAAGATAAGTAATACTTTAACTCATAAATATTTATTAGTTCCTTGCGAATAGTTTTTTTTAATTAAATCCGTTCTAAGATAGCTTTCTTACAATTTCCGCTCATTAAATTCAATTTTTCGAAGGTTTAAAATAACAAGAGACAGCAAATAAGAAACTAAAGCATACTTCGTTCAGTTTCATACATCTCTATGGATAAAAAATACTTTAAAAATGAATTAAATCTATTATTATTGCAGCAAATTCAAAACATGAAGAAACAGAAAACATACATTCTGTCACAAAAAAATATATGCACCCAAAAGGAAACGAGCTACTACCATGAAACTTAATATGCATGTATTATATGTAAATGATTACAAATTCCGCGGAACAGCTTATCTTATTAAGAAGATATGGCATGAAAAAGGTTATTATTCAGAAGGTAATAAATCCATCTCTAGCAGATATACAAGTCAAAACACGGAGTTGAATTGAATTAATATGGTCACCTATGACCTTCTGTGAAAGACCATGTCATAATGTTTTCAAATAAGCAGTTAAATTACCAGTATTCCGAGATGGTGGCTGTTGTCTTCCAATCATGTCCCAGTCGTGCTCCATTGGTGAGAGATCTGGTGACCTGGCAAGCTACGGGAGTACGTCATATCCTTAAATACATTGTTGGGAAAATCACGCATTGCACGTATGAACGTTGTCTTGCTGATAAATTGCTTCTTGGTTACTTGATTGCATAGGCAGTATAACAGGCGTTAAAATCAAGTCCATATAACTGCATGCCATCAAAGGGCCTTTAAAGATATCTAGAGATGATCGTGACTGCCACATCTTGTGTAATCGTCGTATGTTTCTCTGTAACAAATGCCAGATTACATTGGTGACCATGTCACCTCCCCACACGTGTACGCAAGTTATCAGCATTGAGATTTAATCGGTATTCATCGTTGAAGAACACACGTCTCCAATCGTTACGTTCCAGCTCCCGCAAGCAGGTAAAAATCCAGTCACCCCTGCCTTTAATTTGGGGTTAGTGGCAGGTGTCTTAATGATCTTTTACTCCTTATAGCTACGTCGGGCAGTTAACTCCGAAGAGTTTTCCTGCTACCACAGGATGTCTGGAAAGTGGTAAATGGCATCGAACCAATTCTAGCGACGATGTTGAAGAAGACATGGTGATTGCGTAATCATCGCGTGCATTTGTGTTCATGGGATGCTCTGGCCCTGCGCGACGGTAGACTATCCCTTCTACGATCCATTTATGCCAGCACCGAGCAACTATCATATCGCTCTGACCATGTTGGCGGTCAATACGTCTGCTCGACCAACCTGTTTCTCTGAGGTCTACTATACGGACACTCTGGAAGTCTGACAATTGTTCGTACTATCACTGGTTACGTCTTCGAGTATGTCTAGTTACAATACCGTCCATCCAAATTGACAGATTGCTTGAATAATTCTATGACACGAGCAATCTTGTTTTTAAACTGTCCGAGCAGCGCATCTCATATGCGCATAGCGCGCTTACCCTTGTCTCAGTCACGACGGAATTTTAATCATTTGCGCAACTCTTAATAGGCTACACTCCGGTCAAGTTTCATAGTAGTAGCTCAATCTTATCTGGGTGCATTTATTTTTTGTGACAGAGTGTAAATAAATTCTGACTATTATGAGGGAAACAACAATTTTAGTCAAAATTTTTAATTCTTAAAATTATCAGATGTACAAATCCTTAATCTAAACATTACATTTCCAAGGCAATAGAATCCAGGGGTATTCAAATTTCAAAGGATATCAATTAATTTCAACAGCGAAATTATTAAACAAATGTCAATATCTAAACTACTATCAATATTATTTTCAAAAAGTAAGAGTATTTTAATATATGTTTGAATTTTTCACAGACAAATTAAAAGCAGAACTTAATATGTGCAATAACTAAAATTAAACGATTGCTTGTTTGTTGTCATTATTGAAAAGAAATATATAAAAGAAAAAAAATTATTTTTATTAAAAAGAGTATTGTTTGTATCAAACACTAATAATTGCATATGACAAAATTTTAAACATGATCATAAATTTTATAAATTATTTTGTTTTATGACATAAAACAAAATATATTATTTTAAATATTAATCCATTTTCAGCAATAGTAAAATTACCACAATAATTGCACAAACTTACATTTTTATCACATTTTTACTTATCACATTTTTTTCTTTTGTTAGTGAACAGATAAATCGCTTACAGTAAGCATATATATATATATATATATATATATATATATATATATATATATATATATATATATATATATATATATATATATATATATATGCTTTTAAACAAAAATCCGAGAATTCATTATATCTTCCGAATTTTAATAAATTTATTGATAATAGTAATAATATTCGTTTAGCGAGAATTTCAAAAGCTAAACGCAGAAAAAGAGTTACTAGAGACATGTCAACCCTCAAGAATTCTATGTTAGAATTAGCTGCTAAATTTGATGATAACTACAACACAGGCTTAATTAAATCGTTTATGTTTGGCTTGAATAAAACTGAAATTAAAACTATGACAGATATTTTAAGCAGATATAAATTTCGAGATTCTCATGGTATGCATATGATTCGAGACCTTAATAACTATTTAGTACAAAAAATGAATATTAAATTAGATGCAAGTGAAAATTACTCTACAGAATATTGTACATTATTATTTATGAATAAATCCTTTAACAAAATTAATTTTTCAAGTATATTTCAAAAATATCAATCCTTTTTCCTATTAAAAATATTATTATTAAAAAGGCTTTCAAATACAACAAGAAATTTGGTAGATTTATATTTAACTATAATCAAATCTCGGAGCTCCTAAATTCTGAATCATGTAGATGCAATCTATATCGAGACTATATTGATGATTATCATCAGCACGTTGTCACAGGAGACCTTAGCATCGTGAAAGATGATTTGTTAAGAAATTTTATGGAAAAGGGTACCGGTTTTAGACTTATGATCACAAAAAATAAATCTAATGTTATGAAACAAATCATAAAAGATTTAGATAAATTTTACCTTAAAATGGCAATTAAATACGGAATGCCGATTGAAGCATTCAATCAATTTAGATCTTATGTGGCAACAGAAATTCGGGAATTAGATTTTACTGTTGAAAATGAAATTATGTATAAAGATCTTAAATCATCAATAGTAAATATCCAAAATGACTTCGTTATTACATATGTTGATAAAGTCTCTGCTAATTATGCCATAATTTGTAAATATTTTTACAGTAAAATATTAAGTAACCACATTTTAAATAATAATTCATTTCAAAAATCAATTCACAATAATAGAGAAGATGATAATCGTCTTTTAGCTTTGAACAAAAGACTGAATATTCATCTAAATAATATTAAATATCCAAGTATTTTTTTAACACCAAAATTTCATAAAAAGCCCTATAAAATTCCGTAGTATCACTAATGGATACAATACATATATCACGAAGTCTGGGAAAATCTTGCAATCTCTTCTTCAAAATCTAATTGATAATTTACAAAACACGGCAATTATTAAAAATAGCTTAGAGATTGCTAGAGTTACTAAGGATATGTTGATTTTTTCTATGCATGGTTTTGATTTCGAGGACCTTTTTAATTCTATAGATATTGACGATATGATTAAGGTTCTTCAGTTAATTTATGATAAATATGAATTATATACTTCAATGAAAAAAGAAAAATTTGATATTCTTGTTAACCTCATTTTAAAAGAAAATTTCATTATATTTGATCATAATCTTTATAGACAGATCAAAGGATTACCTCAGGGTGGTCCAGCTAGTAATTGTTTAGCGAACCTATATTTACAATTTTTTGAAATAGATCATGTTATAAATGATTCTTACTTAATTTATCGTTATATAGATGATATAATAATTTTTGGTAAAAATAGTGAATACAAACCAAATATTACATTCTACCCTGATTATCTCAAGCTCCTTAAAACTAACTTCAACTCTAATAGGGTGGAATTCTTGGATTTAGACTTGCATCTTATTAACAATAATGTAGTCAGTAACATTTTTGACAAAAGAGATTCGTTTAAGTTCCATATAATTAAAATTCCTGTATGGAACAGTAATTTTCATATATCAATTTACAGAAATATCATTTTGAATTTTTTTATTTAGAAATGATAACTTAACTACCCACAAAATAGATAAATACAATAATATAAAAAATTTTTTCAATGTTGTTTAGATCATGAATACCCTTTTAATTTCTTGAGATCTTATATTCATCACAAATACATTAACCGTCTTGCTACTTCGAATTCCAAATCCACCACACAACAATAGATTTTCAAAGTCAGCATGTTAGTGGTCTTGCTGTGAAGATTATATCATAACACTCATATCACAGTTTACATTTTTTCCACACACATCTTAAACATCTTACACATTTTTGACAACCAACCAAATTAGAGCCTAGCAAATTTACATTTTTGACAATCAACCAATTCAAATTTTACCATATTTGATTGTCGTCATTCTATACTTGTCTTTGCTGGCTAGTTTAAAAGTCAGCTCAAAAGATGTTTGATGTTTTTTTCGAATTTTTTAACTTGGTGAATAATTGACTTTCATTAATGGCAAGATGCTTGTTTCTCTTCGTAAAAGCTTTGTGAGTAAAGAAATTTTGTTAAATTATTTTTTTGAAAGATACTTTTTCTTATGTAATTGTTCTAGTATTTTTCTACTTTTCTTACATAATTATTTTGTGATTTTTCTGCATTAAGAGTTTGAGAGAGTTTGTTACATAATAGTAGTGATTGGTTTTATCATGCTCTCTGAGTTATACTTTCTCTGAAGCTTTGTTTATTTTATTTGGTTTTCCTACCGAGTTGCAAAGGGGGAAGGTTGGCGCCTTCAAACTAGTTTAACCCCACTTATTCGGTCCTAAGTCCAAAATTGCTTTCTGACTCGCTAGGTTCTTCTTTTTTGTAGTTCTTTTATTTCTCTATAATTTTGTTCTTCATGTTTAGCTTTCATATTTTTATTACGTAATTTCTTGTTATGTTCTTTATCTATTATTTCTTGTTTTTGATAAATAATACATATTTCTTTTATATATATATATATATAGAGAGAGAGAGAGAGAGAGAATCTACAAAACCACACTACAAAAATCCAAGTATTCTAGGGTGTTTGGCTAGAAATTTTCAGAGGCTCTTACTAGGTACTTCTTAGGCTTCCAGCCATTAGCTTAAAGCTGAAGTGCAGAGAAGCGACATTAGAATCAAATATTGACTATGATTGTGCATTTTATTAACCTAAGGCTGTGTTGTGACCTTGGATTTGTATTGCAGTGCGTATTGTGAGCTTGTGTTATTGTTAACTTTACTTGCACTCATTTCATGGACGAAATTAAAAAATATAGAATGTGTAGCGGTATCTGCAAAAGCCAGTAACAGCCTCAGGATAAAGGTGATCACTTTTGTCCAGTGGTCATTTTACTGAGGTTCGGATCCATATCTCGCGGGTTCTATCATAAACAATGAAATAACGAACTTAGAAGCAGAAACTCTTACAAAATTATCAGATTTATCAGAGATTATAGAATTACAGAAGATCAAATTAATCTGACCAATGGTTGGTGACAAATAAAAACTCAGGATTTTTTTACTAAATTAGAAAAACATAGAATTTAAGTCGTTCTTGTGTGTGAACCTACTTGCGCTTAATACATTATCCTTTAGGACTCCTAATTATCTCCAAAATTGAAGACACCATTGAAATGAGTTCGGGTTTGAGAGTAAAAAGAGATAACATAAACGCATTGGAAAAGATGAATACCATTTCAAAAGAAGCCCTCCAGAAGTTTTCTCTACTGTGTGAGGATTTATGGGCTTGTGTGTAGAAGCGCAAGATGAATACTTTGAAGAAAAAGGGTTGTAATCTAGTTACGAAAGCAATATATTCTTGTCGACAAAAAAAAGTTCGGATGCATTATGGACAACACTTGTACCTTTGTTTGCTGGTCTCTGAAATAACAAGTAATATGAAAAAATCATTTTAGTTACATTTTATCAAATAATTACAATTAATATAAATATGTATGCACATATGACAAAAAAAAACAATATTAATTGGCAATTAATTTTTATTAATTATCATTAAAGTATCGTATTGTCATCCAAAACAATCGTGTATAAAATTTCAGTTTAACTCAATACATTAAAAAGTTAGAAAAAAAAAACCTTTTGAAGTTTTGACCCAAGTCTAAAAATGAAGCCAACATGACTGTATCTGTAATTCTTTAAATAGTTAGTTCCAGCCAACTAATTACATTTTAATTGTTTACATTTATCTTGTTGAGTAGTTCATATACTACTTCGCCAAACGATTATGGTTTTAAATTTAATCTTGCTGAGTAGTACATGAATTACTTCGCCAAACGATAATGTTTTAATTACATTTAATTTTAACGTAACAATGCCAATCAGAACTGCAAGCCACCGTCAGATTTTAAAATGGGTGTTCCAGCCGCTTCCACTTCAAAAACACATTTATGTAATAAGTTTCGAACTGTGATAAATTGAATTATTTTGCACCGCGCGCTGTCGTTACTCGAAAACCAAACTCAATAATTATTTGTCAGTATTTTTACTTACTTACAAAATAAAAACGAAAAAGTTTTAAAACTGCTTTTAAGATAAACGTTACAACATTAGGTAATGACTTATTTTAACCTTGACCCATTTCGCCAAATCGAAAGAAGTCGCCAATTAAAAAAAAATGTTGCCATGTGCTGCTATTGGTGTTATTATTCTGTTTGTACATGAGGGAAAACGGCTTCTATTATCCGTTGAATATCACAAAATTTGAGAACATCTTTTGCTGCTGTTGTTTCTTATTGCATTTCATCGACAGAAACATCTAGATCAAGTCCATGAACCCGTCCGTTTTTAAACGTCGAAGGATTGTAGCAGGACTTGAGAGCAGCTAGCTCTTATGTCAACCAATACAAGCCAAGATGTGGTCAGGAGCGGCTTGGACCACTATGTAATTCTGACAAGGAGGGCAAACGTTAAGACTCGCCACATGCCGTTGAGCTCGAGTATGTCCACTGCTAAGCGTAGCAAGAGTAGTTTCATCTCGCTTGCTGCTTGCCACAAACAAAGCAGTGCCAGGATGATTTCCTTCATACGACTCATGTCCATCTTTTAATTTGACGAAATTGGGTGACTGTGTAATACGTAAGCTTCAAAATTTCCATTACATTTAATAGTTTCAATGTGTGTAACGATTCAAGGAAAATTTTATGGAAACAATGATTTAATGCTAATTAAGTAATTTAATTAAAAATTGCTTTTTATACTCAATAACAGCTAATGCAATTCTTACTATTAGCTCACACTCTCTCTATATTTATTTATTTTTTTATTTTGGTGGAATTTTCAATCGCTAATAAAATACATTTTAAAATGCTCAATTGAGCTGAAGTTTTATATACATGACTACTTTGAATGACAATACAGTAATTTAATTATAATTAATAAAAATTAACTGATTAAAATTAATTATTTAAAGAATTACAAATACAGCTTCGTTGGCATAATTTTTGTTGACTTAACGACCCTTTTGGTGACTTGTTTCAAAACTTGAAATGGTTTTTTTTCTCACGTTTTAAAGCATTCAGTTGAACTGAAATTTTATATACCCGATTGTTTTAGATGACAAAACGATACTTTAATGATGATTAATAAGATAAATTACCACTTAATGTTGTGATTATTTCTTTAGTATACACATATTTACATTAAATGTAACTATTTAATAAAAAGTAGCTAAAATAAATTTTTTCTCTGTTGATCTAAGTAGGAATTGACTTAATTTTTTTTTATATTACGTGTTATGTTTATGAAACCACGAATGATATTAAGAAAAGATCAACTATAAAAGAAGCAAATGACATTGTGTGTTGCAAATAAATAAATAAATAAATCTATTGTTAGAAATTCAAGACGGCAACTTTGGATCGAGTGTAATTATAATATATGAAATATGTTACAGTAAAAATATGCCTTCACGTTTTGATTATAACTTTTAATTGGCATCACTTCTGTTTCAGTTATGATTGGTGGTAATTTGCTTTAAAACTGTATTTCAAGAATTTCAATCATCAACATAAGACGCAAAGTTAAGGAAACATAGAAAATGGCTACTATAACAGAACCAGTTAAAGCTACAACGAAAACGCCTATTTTTGGAAAGCTTCCAAGAAACATTATCTTAAAACCTCCAGTTCCTTTAGTTAATAGTAACAGAAAAAAGAAATATCTAAAACCTTTTGAAGAATTGCGACTTAAAGGATACATCATCCGTATGTGCAAAACGCAGGAACCTAATCTACAACTTTCTAATAAATTTGTTGAAGATATTAATGATTTCATGCGACACGTTATTGAAATGTTTGGATGCCATTTGGAGAATCTTATGGAATCAAATTATAGAAAAACTTTAACCGAAACACAGTTGGAAAAAGTTACTCGACTATGTCTTCCGAAAATACTCGATGACTTTGCAATAGAGTGTGGAAGACATGCGTTATCAAGAATATCTACAAATAGCGAAAGAAATAAAAGGATGAAAAAAATGAAACAAAGCTTAATATTGTAAAATGTGCATTTAATTAAAATAAAATAATCAAATAATTCAATCAAACTCTTAATTTGATATCATTTAAGTACTAGTTAAACTGATGTATTAACTAACCAAACGTACGTCTTCGCTAAAATGCTGAAAAAAGACGTCTAGGATTCGGCGATGTTTATATAGATGTCAGAGAATGAATTCGTATCTTCATTACTTCGTCGTCACGGTATGTGACTACCTTCAGAGCACTTTTTTAAATATATAAATTTTCAACAAAATAAACACTTTTTTATTTAAAATAGGGCTTAAAACTAATAGTTCAAGTACAATTTTCGCAAAATTAAAAATAATTTTGGATACATTGGGAATTTTGAGTGAAATTTTAGTGAAAAATTGCAGTTACGGTAGGCTTGCATTGAAAATTCGAATCAATATATTTAAATAATATCTATACAGTACATAATTAACATCATTATCTGTGTTTAGAGCTATCAGATTTGTAATACTTTTGAAAGTTTTTCAAATATGTCATTTTTTATGCAGGAACTCAGTTTTTTACAAAAAAACTAATGTTATTTTCTCACAAAAAGTGCAATAAAATACATAAATATATACACAGAGATTAAATTATAGTCTAGATAGGAGATAAAACTAAATAAAGCATTTTCGAAAAATTTTAATTCGATATCTTAAGAAATTTTGTAGTGAATTTTACCGTGAAACAAGAAATTGAAAACATAGTTTCTCAGAAAATGCATTTAAAGATTTTAATATAGTATAAAAAAATGTTCTACTAAATGTACTTTTTTTAAACTCACCATATTTATAGGTCAGAATCTTTTTAGATTCATTCTTAACTAATTTAGACTTTTTTTATAAAACCTTTTGATGGTTTCTGGAGAGTTTTTTATAGACTATAACAATTGTAGTTTTTAATTAAATTTTGATGAAAAATTGCAGTTACTAAAAATTCTAATAAATGTATTCAAATGATATTTATACAGTACGTGTATAACATCTTTATATATGTTAGAAATTAAAAAAAATTTAATAATTTTGAAAGTTTTTTAAATATGCCAAATTTTATGCAAAAACATGATTTTTTAAAAAATTAATAACTTTTTTCCATTAAAAAGCAATAAACTACATAAATAAAAACACAAAGATTAGATTTTGATTCATAACACAGATATAACTAAATAAAACATGTTTTGAAAATTTAAATTCAATAACTTAAAAATATTTTATGTAGGGATCTACTTCTGGTTTTGTAAACTCCATTTCCGGTTTACTAATTATGCTATAACTTTGCTTCTAGATATCATAGAAACAAAAAGTAGAGTGTTTATGGAATCTTAAATGTATGGACTATAAAATAAAAACATAAACGAAACTTTGAAACTTTTCACCAAAACGGCGAATTTTGGGTAGTCACATATCTTAATTACTCTCGGAACACCCATCGCTACATAAAGGTAATTTGGTGACCTATTCTGGTCGGCAAACAATTCGCTTCGCAAAGTGATCCCATATTCTACACTTTAAACTAAGTGTTTATTATTTTTATTGGAAATTTATCTGTATTTGGCGGGAATAATTTTAGTGCACACAATCCTTAATTTATCCCCTACTTGGTGAATTATTGTTGTCATATTAGATCGAAATCCCGTAATGATAGAAGGGTACTTACGTATTATCGCAACCTATTGGCGGCATAATATGAAACGAAGCATATGATTGCCGATTCAGCACGTGCGGCTCATGAGTTATCAACCAACTTGCCAACTTGGGGAGTTTTCTTGAACGTTGGCGATTGTTGCGATAATACGTAAGTACTGATAGAAGAGATGACGCAATATACAGCTAACTTTTTCCGCCGTCGCCGAGAGTTGTGAATTAAATTAGGATCTTGCCATTAGCAAATTAGGTTCTTACGCAACGGTATTGGCGATATTATATGAAACGAAACATAGGGTTGCCGATTCAGTACACACAGGCAACACACACATGCGACACATACAAAATCGGGGTTGCAAATTGGCGTGTTATCTTGAAAGTTGGCATTGTTGCAATAATACGTAAGTACTTTAATTTTACTAACTTTAAACTAACATATTATTATTTACATACTAACCCAAGTTAGTGATTTACCGACACAGATTAAATGCATTCAAGAGATTAAATTTCCTAAGATTACAATGTGTTGCCATTCTTAAAACAACTGCCGAAATTTGTTGAAATTCGCTGACCTATTTCATTATTCGCATGTTTTCTCACCGACGTGCATTATTATTCAATGTGATTTTGTTTTTATTTAATATTCAGTTTTATTCCTTCAAATCCTTACCATTTCAACTAATTGATAGCGGTGTACTAGCGGGGTTTCTGCCAAATAGTTGTAAATTTTTACTAGTGTGATAATATTACAATGTATTAACTTTATACTGACTATGCAGAAAAACAAAGAGCAGACCGGTATAAAATTAATCCCCAAATTCTTGTGTTTCTTTGACGTTAAGTATCGTTAGTTCGGTTTGGCTTCCTTTCATGAAGATAATTTTTTAAACTCTTTTATTGCTCACTTTCTTTTAAATCAATTTTGGAAGAAATAGTAACAGGAATATTTATAAGAATTGCACACCTTCCACCAAGTGTGTGGTGTCCCAAAATTTTCCAAGATCCTGATTGGTGACAATGGCTTATTGCCCCGAAGAAGATGTCAGACCCGACTTCCCTGGAAAAGGGCTGCACCATAGAAATAAAAGCAGTCATCGTAGATAATAATAATAACGAAAACAATAATTAACTTAAAATTTTCCTGATTTATGTTCTAAAAATCTGACCGAATTTATATAAAATGACATTTCAAAAAAGTAATGCATCAGACATATAAACAAGTAATATAATTTTTTTTTTAAGTCAATTCCTACTTGTATCAACAAAGAAAATTTTTATAATAGCTACTTTTTATTAAATAGTTACAATTAATATAAATATGTACATACATATGACAGAATCACAACATTAAGTGGTAATTAATTTTTATTAATTATCATTAAAGTATCGTAATGTCATCCAAATTAATCGTGAATGTAAAATTTTAGTTCAACTGAACGCTTTAAAACGTGAAAAAAAAAAAACCTTTTCAAGATTTGACACACGTCGCCAAAAATGATGCCAACGTGGCTGTATTTTTAATTCTTTAAATAATAAGTTTTAATCAATTAATTTTTATTAATTGTAATTAAATTATTGCATTGTCATCCAAAATAATCATGTATATAAAATTTCAGCTCAATTAAGTGCTTTAAAATGTATTTTATTAACGATTGAAAATCCCACCATGATATATATATATATAAAGAGAGAGAGAGTGTGTGAGCTAATAGTAGGAATTGAATAAATATACACACGCTCAGTAATTCCTTCTAAATTTGACACAAATTGGTAACTTGAAGCTGTCGAAATTTTTTGAACCTCTTATTTGAGATATAAAACACTCGATAAAAGGCCTCAACAGCTGCAACTAAATCATTTACCAATTTTTTCTTTTAACAACCTGGCTCATTTAATCACTCCAGTGTAAGAAATAACCAATAGTTTGAAGATTTCAAAACTGTTCGAAAGTTCCATTTAAGAACGAATTTCGTGTAAAATGAAGCTTAAGATATTTTTTATTTACTGCTTCTCTTCATTTGTTTTGTAGCATTTCAAAACCTTCCAAACTAGATGGAGAATAATAGATTTCAAGGATATTTTGAGCAGCTTACTTGTTCTTATTTTCAATTTAATTCGCTAGGGAATTGAAACGCGGGTATTTTGCTTTTAACGCGAAGATTAAACAGTTTCAAGCGAGAAAAATTTCTTATTTGTATTCATTCTTTAAAAAAGTATGGAAAAGATACTAAGACAATTATAGCTTTAAGCAACTATTTGCTTGAGTAAGATTGTTTAATATTTTAAATGTATACTCTCTGAGTATTTAAATCTCAAAGTCTCAGGTTTACTTACAGAAAACAATCATGGATATATATTTATTCTTAAGAAAAAGTTACTTACCAAAGGTATAATATTTATTCGCTTAAATGAGGGGTGGCCAACCCGCAGCAAGTGTGCCACAGTGTGGAATGGCTGAGTTGTAATTTTTTTACTGTTGAAGGAAGGAATATTCAATCTGGATACCTTCCGTTCCGAACGCGAGTACTTTATCAATTCTGCCAAAACGATCGTCATCGCGTGATGTTTGGTACTAGGTTATATAGATATCACAATACCACATGCCCCCATGACAGTGATTCGGTGAATAGGCAAATGAACGATACCATTTTCGTAACTAGCATGTAAGCAGTTGCGCCACTTGGTGGGTTGTGTCACCTTGTGGATGGTATCATTTGTGCGAGACGGGTTAGTGTGATGGCTTAATTGCGTCATTTGTGCCTGGTGGCATAGTTGCTTTGACTGTGAACAGATGGCGCCAAGACAGAGGCGCTTGAAGGGTGCGGTTCTTTTGCATGGCCAGTGTCACCAATGAAGAAAAGAAGATTCGATCTGGGTACCTATCTGTTCCGAACGCGAGTACTTTATCGATCACGCCAAAACTATCGTCAACGCGGGATGTTTGGTACTAGGTTATATAGATATCACACCGCAACACCGTTTTCTTGAAAGGTGATTGTCTTAGACAATACAAAGCGTCTAAATTTATTTTAAATACACTTAATTAAATTACAATAGAAAATTATAAAGTAGGCAACATTCGTTCATTGTTGTGTGTTTTGGTTTTCCAAATGAAGTGCATTCATGAGGTTCTGGAACTTGAGGGAGCCTGTTTTAAAATATCTAAAAGAAAACAATGAACTGCCCAGTAAGTGCTTGCTTCTCAAGAATGGAGATAGGATTTGAAATTTAGCTTTTATTACCGATATATCTTCTTTTGTGAACGCACGTTTGCTTTTTTTGTCTCGATTTTGGAGAAAAAAGATAAACTGATGCACGTATAAAACAATCCAATTTTGTTAGTATCTTCGAGAACTAAACATGTTGCATATATATATATATATATACAAATTGAAAAACCACTTTAAAAAGTACGGACTTTTTGAGAACTATTTAGAATTAAATTTACTGGTTACTCATTGTTGTTTTATACCTATCTTAATTTATTGAAACTGAAAACACTTAACAATAAAACCAAAGATCGGTTTTTTTTTGCCTTATTCGTTATATAATTTTGAAATTTTCACTACTCAGACCTGTATAAAGTATGCGCTTTTTTGTAAAAATTCCAAATTAAGCCAATAAGGTAAATTTTTTCATATTTTCATTTGTTTGTTAGAAAAGTTTGAAGTGACACGCATAGTTTTTTTTATGAGATAGTGGCACTTACCAAAAAGGTTTTTCAATCCTGGCTTCAATGTTTCAGATCATGTTTTATACTTTATAATACAAATATAGAAATTTCTGAGTTTGAAATTTGTACATAGATTGTTCACGGATTTCCAGGCGAAATCTAGCTTTTCTTCTTATCAGAAATACATAAACATTGCTTCTTATTTTTGTTTATTTACTTATATTTTTCCATGACGATAGCAATGAATAAATTTTATGTATTGTTACGCTGATCGGGGTTTGTGGATTTTATGCAGATCATTCACAAAGAACAATACAGCAATGAGAATTTATAGTCGAAAATCCGATTCTTGAAATATGGGATTCAGCAGCAATATTCGCAGAATGTCCTCACACCGTCAGCAACACTCAAAAACAAGTATCAGTATCTAAAATACACGTATGTAATTCACGAGCACCGCTTGTCCAATTAAACAGCCGAGCTAATCGGTAATCACGGTCAAGGCAAGTTTACTAATCGCTAGTCAATACAGTACTAACTAATCACTGGTCAAAATCCTGCTGACTGACTTTTGGTCAGCATCTCTCTATTTATAAATATCACGGATCTTTATAGAAAGGTCCGCTTGCAGCATTGGTCTTGAAATGAATGTGTTTCTCCAAAAATTTCCAAAAGAATCCAGAAATTCCCGAACTCGCTGTAAATGGCAGCCAACATAGTCACAAAAATGGTCACAAGATTGGTCTCCAAGTCACCATAATGGTCGCCGTCGCCAACTTGGCCCTATCTCCAATATTTCGCCAAGTTCCCATTGTGAATCGGCATTAAAACGTAATGGATGTCATTGTTTGCCAATATTACAATTTTAATATAAAATAAATATATAATTGAATAATAAATATATACTAGCTGTATGGCCCGGCGTTGCACGTGCTTTCTGTACTTATATAAGCAAAATCTTCGGTAAAATATACTTTTTCGAAACTTCTTTGTGTTGCACAGACTGTTGCAGTTTTAAGAAATATTTAGTATATATTTTACAGAATTAAAATATGCTAACACTCATATGTGTGCATTGATAAAATTAACGTAATACATGACAAATAAAATTGATAAAAATGTCTATTTCATTTTTGTTTAATATTTTAAACCATCCTTTTTTTTAAAAAAATAATTAAAAATTATCAGTTTTATTATATTTTTCAAAAGTAATACATGACTAACTATGTTTTGTTTATTATTTTCATATGTGTGTAACATGAATTTTATATTCAAGAAATATTTTTTTAAGTGGTATGTAAATGAAAAAATATTTTGGAATTAAAATGACTTTTGTAACTTAAGAGAATTCTTGAAGTATCATAAAAGACATAGCAAATAAGGATGGTAATTAATAATGAATCATAATATATGTGAACATTGCTTTCATTTATTTTTAACTAGTAGTGGATGACAGTGGGTAATATATACAGTTTTCCAAATATAAATTCATTTATTAAATTAAAAAATGGCAACAAACAAAACTAATAGTCCAACAGCATATACAGAAAGAAAAATCATTCGTTGTGTCCCTGTTGCGCAATGAATAAAATTGAGCTCTTTTTGCAAACATAATATATTTTAAAGAGGGTAGAGCCATTGCAGAGCAGTGTATCCAAAAGTAAAATATAATTTTTTAATGAGTTTTCTCATTGCAATTTCGCTTTACAGAAAAGAATGATTTCATAAAAACGTATATTTGAATATAAGAGAAAAAATTAACTTGCTAAAAAGGTAAATAGAAATAAGAGGGTGAAAATATAAATAAAAATTATAACAGAAAAGTAATATGAGTAGCATGTTTCTAATATGGGAATTATAAGTGAAATAATCTGAGATAGATAAACCAAAAGAAAAAATTACGCCATAAACTGTTTGCTTATAATATTAACATAAACAACATACATTAGGAAGCCTTCAACTGGATGAAAATAAAATTAGTACAAACTAAAATTGTAAAAAATAGATAAAATAAGCCTGCATTGTAATAAAGCATTAAATTAAATTTTCTATGGCATTAAATTAATATCACATGAGGAATGGAAGTAATACTATTCAAGATCTGTATTACATTTAATATAAAATTCAGATGTAATAAAATTAAATTAGTAAGGACAAAAATAAACTACCTAAAACAGAGCTCCATTGAAAAAAAACCATAATGAACCTAATGAGAGAAATAATAAACCCTGGTGATAGAAAATTAATTTTTTAAACAATATTTTTTTGTAAAATTTTAGTTAAGAAATATTTGTTATTTTGTTGCAAAGAACAAACAAATGAGGAAATACAATGATAATTAATTATTGTGATAATTGAAATATATATATCATATATGAACAGTATATATACAAAGTATATGATCTTCATAAAACTAAACGAGGAACATATTATCAGAAGCAAAGTTAAACCGTGACGCATGAGACGTAAAATCACATCAACACTGAATTTTAAAGAAATCTAAAGAGAATTATGAAGAAGTTGTATCAAGCTGCATTTTTTTTCCTCAAAAACTTTTCGATCACAAATGGTATAAATATATTAATATATTTGAAGAATGTTAAAAGCAAAATTGATGCAAGATGCCATGCGACAACAATTCTGATCAACACTGATCAGCATCTGATGTTTTCCTATAATGATGAGAACATAGTATTTGCTGATGAAAGAAAAGTAATATAATGTTTTTCTTTCCAACCAAAGAAAATGTCATAGAAATGCAAGTATGTAAAATCTTTAAAAATCTATATGTAAGGAAAGTTAAACCATGATGCAGCACAACAAAAATTGCATTATTTCTGAATTTTAAAGTGCAAAAGAAAATTATTTTGCTGAGCATTTAATACTATTCATAGTTTATGTGAAGATCTTCTTGGTGAATAAAATTAACTATCTTTCCATAAGAACAATAGATGAGTACTTATCGGTTTAAAAACTATGAGGTCAAAAAAAGCAACTATGCTAGAATCTGGTTAATAACAATTGCTGATATAAATTGAAGGTAGTTTTTTTTTCTAATATTGTCAAACCATTAATAGCAATTAGCTTAATTTAGCTTATGTTTACAAAAAGCTTAACAAATCATTTTTTTGGCTTAAAAACTAACTTTTGAGTCACGGTATCACATAATTGAAAGTACAATAAGCAAGAAAATTACAGTTCAGAAAATAAACATACATAAAAATGTGTGACACTAAAATAGAAATTATAGCAACAATTTAAACTAAAAGGTTATATAAAACAGAAAAATTAAGCCCTAGTTTTAATGAAATTACCACAACCAGTGCTGAACAAACAAACACTAACGGAAATTCTTAAATATAAAAAATTTAAACATGAATAAATGCGAAGTAACCTAGCATATTAGAAATTATAGCACTAATTCAAACCGAAAAGCAACATGTAGAAATCTGGTTAATAACAATTTTTGACCAAATGGAAGGTAGTTTTTTACAAATATTGCCAATCCGTTAATAGCAATTAATTTAATTTAGTACTATTTTCTTCTTGTTATACAGCTAGCTAGGATGTTCTACTTTATTGTTACAATAAGCGGGATTTAGAACTTGTCATTGAACAAAGAAAGGATCTAACAGAAAGGAACTTAGTGTAACAGATTATTATTATTACTTTTGAACATAAGAATAAAAGCAGTTATATATATATATATATATATATATATATATATATATATATATATATATATATATATAAGAAATGAAGATTGTCTAAAAAATCCACTGATATTTGCGTTGAAAAATAAGTTACTTGCGTATTAGCGTCACCACAGCCAAATTGAAGCCATTTTCCACCAAAATCTGAAGGAAAGTTAAACCATAATGCCACACGACAAAAATTGCATTAACTCTGAATAAATGCAAAAGAAAATTAGATGTAATTCAAAACTAAAAAAATTCTGAATGAAACAAATAATAAACTGTGTTGCTCAAAAATTAATCAATGAGACAATACTTTTTTGCAACAATTCTATTAAAAGTTATAATTTGATTGCAAAGAGCAAACGAATGAGTACATACAATTATAAATAACTGTAATGATAAGTGAATATATATATATATATCATATATGGACAGTATAACATAAAATATGCATATGATCTCCAAGAAACTATGTGGGGAACAGATTATCAGAAGCAACATTAAACCATGATGGCACGAGACGCGTAAAATCACTTAAGCGCTGAATTTTAAACCAATCCAGAGGGAAAAATGAGAAAATCTTTTCAAGGCGAATCTCTTTTCAGTGCAAACAATTTTTTGATCACAATGCAATGCTGGGCCATACAGCTAATTATAATATTAATTTAAATTAAAAGGTTATCTAAAACAGAAAAAGTAAGCCCTATTTTCGATAAAATTGTCACAAACAGTTTTGAACAACAAAAAACAACATATAACCAAAAATCTTCAATATTTAAACTTGAAATAGAAATAAAATAAATATAAAAGTAACCTTGCACATATAGTAGAAATTATAACATTAATTCAAACCAAACAGCTACATTAAATAAATAAATTAAGGTCTGATTTTAATGAAACTACCATAAGCCGATCAGAAGAAAAAAGTCAAGAAATCTTATATGTAAATAGAAATTTTAACTTTAATCACACCATTGACAGCCTGTTAATCCCAATTAGTTTGAATTGAGTGTCATTTTCTTTGTACATTTTCCTACTTTTTTGTTTCAATGGAAAAACATGGAATTTGCCAATAAAAGAAAAGGGTACTTACATATTGGCATCACCGCAGCACATTTTTCACCTTAATATCAAAACAGATTCTTATGTGTTTTATATGAGAAAAAAACAGTTACATTTTGGTGAAATAAGTCCCACTTTGGCAGCGGTTACTCTTATACGTAAGTATCTGGAAAAGCAGTTCTCTTTTCCTTTTTTAATGAAAGGAAATGTTACTTACATTTTATCGCACTAATGCCAACATTCAAAATAACTCGCCAACGATGATATCGCATGTGTTGTGTGCTTAAATTGTGGCAATCATATGCTTTGTTTCATGAAATGTCACCAATTGGTTGCGATAATATGCAAGAAGCGCAATATCATAGAAAGATTATTTGGTACTTATGTATTATTGCAACAACTACCAAACTGTATTAATAACTCGTCAAGTTGGCAAACACGATTTCATTTAATGCTATAGTTATTAATGGGCTGGGTTTCGTGATATCAACTTCAGATGGATTGTTGTCTAAGTACAACTGGAGATTGATAGTACCACTATTATATTCAGTTTTCTAAGAACGCAAAACCAGAGATCCTTAGAACTGATAAGCACCAAAATATGTACAATTTTTTTGCAAAGTCGACACTTTAAAAGTCAACATATAATTGGTAACCAACATGGAGAAAGCAAAAATTTTTCAGATGCAGCCTAAAGGTTAAAAGAGTGCAATCAGGCCTCTTTGATGCTAATAGCAAAGCTATGACACATCATGAACACAAAATGGAATAGGATATCGGATGGGGAAGGAGGTATGAAAATATCTTTAAAAGTAGCCAGTACAGTAATTACGTTAGGCCTTGCAAGAGGGGTGTAATGTTCCATTACACAATCAACGTGTAGTATAAAAAACGTAAAACTATATAAGAAATAACCATTCACAAAAATACAAATACATGAATTTATTGAGCATTAAAATATAAAACGGCCTTGCGCAGAAAACAGATTTTATTATTATCTAAATTATCTATTATTGTGTTTAAACACAAAATATACGATACCCGAACACACATATAAAAAAATAAAGCAAAATTTGGCATCGCCCACCACATTAGAGGAGTGCATAGTGGCAAAAACTTATAACATTTTCATTTGTGACAGCCAATCAGCATTAATGAATGAAACAAAGTTCTGGAAAAGGATAAAATGTGCTTAATTCAGAAAACACGATTCACTTCGGTCGACATCGCTTATCAACTGTAAACAAAAGTGCGTTGCCAATCCAACTAAGTAAAAACCCAGTTGTAGAAAAAAATTAAAAAAAACACTTAAAAATTTAATTTAAAAAATTCTAAAGGGAATTTCGAAAAAAACTCTTCGTAGTGCCCATCATCAGGAGCTAGAATAATTATGTGCCAAGTTTTATCCTTCTGGTTTACTTAGTTTGGGCGGTAGAGGTAAACCACACACGCTTATCTTCTGTTTTATTAATATAGATTACACATCCAAATACAGATTATTTACAAGTTTTACACAAATTTCGTAACAATATGATTGTTGTTATATATAAAGGGGGGTGGATAGCCCTGATGTCATAGTTATGAATACGATACGGGTGTGTTGCTATCATGCCATAGTAACCATAGTAGCATTTAAAATATATTCTCTGGAGGGGCTAATGCATGTTATGACTCATGTCGGGTCTTAAAGTCCTTACGTTGACGAGGTGTAGAGTTTTAAGGGGTGTAATGCCAGCTTACGTGTCCTATTATTCATTCGATCGGTATTCCAAATTACGAGGCTCATCAATTTATGTTCCTTTAGAATTTGATTTAAATAGAAAAAAAATTCATATTTCGTTAAAAGATCATTACAAAACTCGAGCAGAGAAATTTGTGAAGCGAGAATGAAAAATACTTTCAGGAACGACTGCAGCGGCATATAAATATTGAATAATGATTTGATTAAAAAAATTCTCTTGTTCAAAAAGACAAATGGTAATTTTATTACTACATTCTGGTGTACATAATTTGATTTTGCGGTACATCAAAGGCTCAAAATTTTAAATTCAAGTCTGTCATCACGTCAGTATAATGAATTATATTAAATTCTATAGAGTCCAAAAAATTAACGAAGAACACAAGTAAAAACATTCGCATTTTTTTCTTTGATGACATTTATTTTGTAATGAGGAAAATTCGCGTTATTTTTTAATCCATTTTTTCCGTGGAAAATCAAATTCTTTCAAATGAAATTTGTTTAATTATTAAAAGCCTGTGATATAATCTAAAACTACATTTGCTTTACGAATTTCTTCAATAATTTTAAATAAATATTTTGATATTTTCCATGGCATCTTGCAAATTGATTGAATTTTTTTAAAAAGTATTTATCCAAAAAATTTTTAATTAAATTCTTCACATATAATTCAACTAGCCATTACCCACCCACTTCATTGAGTATTTCATGATGTATAATAATGTACCGTATATATATATATATTGTTTATATCTATGTCCTAGCATTAAGAATTCTTTTGCATTGAAAAAATACTTATACATGTAATTCTCGCCTCTTGATATAAAAAGGATAGATCTTATAATGAATAATTTCTAATCATCCCTAAAAATGAAGTAGAATGATTTTGGGAGCTCTCGTAACCCAGTAACCAAGTGGATTTCCTCATAACCAATTTTCGCAATGGACTTCTTTTCCGTAAAATAAGCATGAACGCCAAATTTCAAATCTAAATCTAATAGAGAAAAAAATAAAATTTAACTATGAATACACCCCGTAACTCCTTTGGGGGTCAATTTCCAAAAGAACCGTTTTTAGCGGATTTCAATTCAACAAAAAGAACATGTAAACCAAATTTCATTATTATAGTCCCAGTAGGTCGCAAAAAGGATTTTTGTCAATACGCGCCAGCTATCCCCCTCTTCCCCCAGGAGTCGATTTCCTTAAAATCCGTTTTTTGTGGATCTCTATTCAATAAAAGAAACATGCTTAACAAATTTCAAGTATGTGGGTTTGACACTTCAAAAACAGGAATTTTTTGCTATATTTGCTATAATATTCCTTGACCTCTCGCAACTTCCTTGGGAATCGATTTTAGCAAAACTATTTGATAGAGAAACTCTTTCCCATGAAAGGAACATGCCAACCAATTTTCAAGCAGGTAGGTCTAATAATTTAAAAACGTAAACATTTACCTATTACGCCACTTTACGTCAAACAGATTGAAATAGGAAATATTTAACTGTAACGCCCCTAAGCCCCTGCAACGCCACTTGGGTTTTGATTATCGTAAAAACTATCTTTTAGTGGATGTCTTCTCCATGAAAGGTATATGCTTATTTCAAGACTACACGTCAAATAGTTTAAAAATAGAAATAATTATCTATAAAGCCCTTTAAACCTCTGAACGTCAATTGGGGTCGATTTTCACAAAACCCATTTTGTAGAGGATTTCTACCCTATGCAAGGAATCTGCTCACCTAATTTTAAGACTTCACGTCGAGTAATTTAAAAATTGAAGTAATTACTTTAATGCCCGTTTTAAACTCGCGGACACAAAACCTTTTGAAGCTGGGGATTCTTATTATGAAATAAACATGTCACTAAATTTCAAGTTTGTGGGTCCAATAGTTCGGAAACGGGGATATTTTTCAAAACGGCACTTAACACCTCGCAATCTCTCTTGGGGCACGAGTTTTGCAAAATCCGTTCTTAGCGGATGTCTACCTCATTAAGAGGACATGCCTGCCAAATTTCAAGTCTGTACATTTAATAGTTCCGGAGATATTAAGGTGAGTGAGTCGCTTTTCTCCTTTATATCCGAATGTATATAGATAAAAAAAGCATAAATTATCAAGAAAACATGTCTAGGTGTTTTCCAGACAGTTAGATAAATAAACTAATTCTGGATCATATAATAAAAGAAATCTCTTAAGATATTTGTTGTTGTTTTAATTATTTTTATGTCTATCTTAATACATGAGAAGGCATCACAGTCAATTTCATTAATGGAGACTGAAAGCAGTACGCTAACTTTCCTAGGTTTATTCTGCTGTAGAGATTCTGTGACAGGAACTATTTCGTTCATTGTGAGAAGATAAAAGTTAGTATGAATAGTTAAACAGAACGGTTGGCTTTGATTTCTCGTCTCAGATTCGCAGGATATGTTGAGAAAATGACGTTAATTAAAAGGGACAAACTACTTTAAGACGGTTGTCTCGAAAGGCAGTCTACTTAATTCAATATTTAGTTCCATTAGTTACATTCTGAGTTATTTTGTGAAATAATTCATTGTGAATAAATTTGATTTAAGAGTCACACACAGTACAAAGTTTTAAGATTTATAAGTATGTGAAGAAAGAATACATATGTATATACATTATTTTAGAACAAAAAACCATACTAAAATAAGTTTAGATATGTTCATACAAGATATGAAAGAGATAAAAAACTAGAAATGAGGTATAATTCAGAAAACGACAGCAACAATGTAGAAGATACAAGATGATATTTTGACCAATTATTCGTAATTGCCCTTACCTACTAAAAAAATAATGCTACTTTGATTGATCAAAGTCAGGGGTGGGAAGACTTTTCCAGGGGACTTTTTCTAATTTTTTTCAAGGGGTTTCGGTCCATCCGGTGAAATAGGTGTGGTGAGGTAAGAAAAACTATATTATAACTTAATAATATATACTGAATATGTAACAACACAACTAAAATAAAAAAACTCACACTTTTAAAACCGCGTTTAAAGCAAAACGCAAGATAAACATAATAATAACAGCTCAATACAGTTATTAAAACCTTGTGCACACTTCCACTGTTGTCGTTTGCAAGGCCGGCTCTAACAGTTTTACTATCCCTGACAAAAATGGAAAATGCCACCCCTTCTCTAAAGCAAAAATTTACAATTAAAAAAGATTAATTTGTCACATAGAAACACACCTATAACACTTGAAATATTCTTGTGAACAAAAAGGCAGCATAACAATTATGTATATTATTTTAAGTCTTAAAAAGTACAAAATAATTCGAAATTAATAACATTATTTCCTGTTATTCTTATTTGAAACGAGTAAAATGTAAGAGAAGAAATCCCTCGTTCCCGCAGGGCAATTTCTCCAAAAAAGAGTCTACTGATGCTGGGGATCACAAACGCGTATTATAATTTATGGTAATTACACTCGAGACTAAAATAAAACATCTCACGTGGCTCTTTATCTACCAGAAACAATAATTACGCCTGTCCGCTTTTGGATAGCTGACACCGGACATTATACGGGTGGAAAGTGACCCAACTCCGGGATGGGGAGAAAAATACTAGGGAGATATGAGTAATTTTCCCTATAATGAGTTAAATTTCTTGATTTAACATGTACTCCCATCTCAAAACCTTCAAGTTGCTACAGAAAAGTTGCTACAAAAGAAGAAAATAAATATGTTAAATTAAATACCGATTAAGCACCCAATAATATTTCAGAAAATATATAAAAAATTTTGTATGAAAAAAAAATTCTCAAATTCGATCAAAATACCACCCTGAACAAAGGTCTGGTTTGTCCAGCCCTACAGACGCCTCTTTCGCTTGTCGCTCCCCCTACATAACTCTCTCTTCCTCAATTTATCTCAGACCAGTCGGACGTACAATATATCGGTCGTCCTGTCGAACAAAAGTGCTTTTTGGCATAAATGTTTTTAATTGCGAAATATATTGTTGATGATAGCATAGATTTGTTATCATCAACATTATGTTGATTTTAACTAATGCATGTTTGTGCTGGATTGAATCTCGTCTTTTTCTCATTTGAGCTCTATCGAAGTTAATGGTAATGCAGGTATCCCGCTGCATTTAGATCTACCCCCCACTATTTACTACAATAATATCAAATAATACACTTATTATCAAATAATTCAAAATACATTAAAAATAGAACATTCTGATCTAAAGTTAGCTCTTCTACTCGTAGTTAAATTCAGTAGAAAACTTAATCTGCATACTGTCAGCCAATCTTGAGTTTTTCGGAAAATAATTACTAACTGTTAATCTTCAGATGGTCTGTCCCAAATATCTTGATGGTCCACCGGTCGATCGCGATCAACTTAATGTTCACCATTGCTCTAAGATATCGGTAACACAAAATATTTAAAATCAAAAGATACCAGTGTAGCCTCATGATCATGGCCGGCATTGTCGAGTTTTGGGTTTGAGTATTGGTGCTACTTTAGACTCTGTGTAGAGCAGCTGATGGAAATCAAATCTTGTAAGGCTCAAATTTAAAGTGTTTTTAGAATGAGAGCTTGCTGCGATACGTCATTCTTATCACTTAACGGTAAGAATTACGAGGTCAGTCGTCAATATCTGTAGTTTCGTTGTGAGACAGGTTAATAAACAATCAATAAGATAAGTAAGAAAAAATTGCTTCTTTAATCAAGAAAAGCACCAAGCGTTATTATTTTTTTTTATTATTTAACACTAACAGAGGGATCACTCCCTCAGAAGCGGGTAACCCCTGTCATAGTTACGAACTTATGGCTGGCGTATCATGAGTTCGAGCTGTAGTGCCACCAAAGAAATACCTTGTTGTGGGGCTGATGCATGTTAAATCCATCGAGGCTCAAAGTCCTCCCGTTAGAATGGTGTTGTAGTTTGAAGAGGAAGGTGGCAGCTGAGGTGTCATCTTTGTCACTTGAACGCGATTCAAAAATCTGAGGTTCTTCACCAATAGCTCTCATGTTGATCAATGGTGGGATTTTAATAAGCATTCACTCACCCACCATCGCTTACAGACCGCGTTATGTTTCAGGGTGTGACGTAAATTTAAGTCAAATCCAGCCCCTTAAGACTCGCCGTATAGAGGGTTTCACGCACGCCTTGTAGAGAAATCCATGAAAGCCATGTAAATTGAGTGAATATCGACGCCACACAAACCAGAAAATCGAAGACTTTTGACGACGGTCTTCGTAATTTTGTATCAGGGCCAAGTGACGAGGTAGACACCTGAATTGGCACCTCTTTTTCCTAACTTCCTCACCACATAAACAGGAGGACGTTTGAGCCACGACATATTTGTGCATCGCACACCTTCACGGCGTGTCTTCAGCGGTACTAGGCTCGAATTCATGACACGCCAGCCACGAGTCTGTTACCTAGACCTCTAGGCTACCGTGGTCACATGTTATGTAGAGAAATCTATGCTCGCCATGGAGAAGAGTTCACGATTACAACACTCCTAGCTTCAGCTACACTGCTATTCCACCGCCTGTTACGAATCCGAGTAATAAATATATAGTGGTAGTAAAAAACTGAATAAATTATATTGGGGTTGTAAAGAGTTACAACGCGGGGTGAAAGTTTTCCGCGGAAGTTTTGACTTTCCTTCTTATGATATTAGTTGGTCTAGCTGAATCTAACCAAACCAGACAAGTTAATCAGTAAAATCACTATGAGTTATTTATGGTTTTGAAGAGTTAATTTGATGCCAGTGCTTCCAAATTAATTCGAATTTTTATTAAGTGAAGAAATGACAAAAAAGAGTGTTTGAGGCTTATGACCACACGATAGAAGTGATAATTTCAAATTTTGAAATGTTATTTCAGGGATTAGTTTGGTGAATAAAAAACAAAAAAGGAGATATTAGTATTGCCATATAAAATTATTTATTCATATGTCTGTACTCACATAAAGTATTTTTTCTTGCGAAATATACAATTATATTTGAATTAACTGTATTCTAAGAAGAAAATAATATAGGTTTATGGCACAGCGGAATACGTTATAAAAATATAATTTAAATTAAAAATTATTTAAATATCGAAGAAAACCCTGTCAAACGTTGTTCCATACTTTGTCGTGCTTTCATTTGGATCATTTGACATAATTAAATTGAATTTTGATTTTAATAAATCTACTAAAGGGTTTGATTTGCCTTTTGAAAAAAATCTGCATTAAAATCCCCACTTAAAATAATAGGCAATTTGTTCAGAAGGGTTGATCCGGCTTCGGTGTAGGCAACTCAATTTTTGTGAATGAATTCGATAATTTTCTCTACACTTTGATTTGGGGAAATAGAAATAGTAACCATTCGAACTATTAGTCTATTTTCTGCTCTATATTTCGCTGCCCAATTTTCCTTGATGCATGACTCATTAAACCTAAATGATTCAGTAGTATTGTTACGAGTAGTATTGTTACAACTCAGTAGTATTGTTACGAGTAGTATTGTTACGAATAGTATTGTTACAACTCAGTAGTATTGTTACGAGTATATTATTGTTACCATTGTTACGTTACAAACCCGAGTGTAACAATGTTTGGCTTTTTAAAACGCATCATTCAAGTGCACTCTCCAGCAAAACTCGCTTAAAGAAGTTATCATTTAAAAAGAAACCCTTAACACATCTCTTCTAATGTGAACATAATGACTCTATTTGAAAAGTATGTGCCAATTTATATTTTCAAACTTGATCCTAGGTAGAAACATAAATTGAATGGTCTTTTGAATCGAATTTCTTAACAGAACTAGAAAATTAAAAAAAACACCGTAATATGTAGAATAAACCTTCATTGCCAGACACGTACATCTAAAGTTGCGTAATAAATAATGTGAAATATATACACAATTTAAATATTTGGTCTACAGGCGATATTTTTACTCTGATACATTAAAGAACTAATTAAATGATTCGAAAAGCAGACAATTTTACGTAAAAATACCTTAAATATAAAAATATTTTAATAACAGCTGCAAGTAAATAAATAACGTAAAAAAAAGATAATTATAAGAATTTAAATACATTTTCTCTTAGTGTGGTAGATAATATTAGAGTTCTCATACACACACACACACACAATTTTCTTACGTTGTTTTTTTAAAGGAACTATTCAATTTATATACGAATATTTAATTTCCGTAATAATTCCGTTTTGATATATACGAACATTTAATTTCCGTAAATATTTGACAAAATATGTAGAAAATGACATCTTGTTTTCTAATTTAGAAGTAAAGGCATGCAAAATTATTTCCAATCCTCAATTATTAACTTTAATTGATTTTTTTAATTACTCAAATCAAGTAACCTTTTTTAGAAATAAGAGAGGAAAAAAATCATAATTTTACTTTTTGATTAATGTACAATCAGGACGTGTGTGTGAGTTTCGTGATTCAATAGCTGTCCATGAAAGTTGTGATCATGATTAAGAGAAATGAAGAGTAAAAAGGGGGATAATAATGTTTTAATTAGGAAGGCAAAAAATGTCTGATTTATAAAAGTGAGGAGTATTTTAAAGTTTAAGCGTGATGTAAATCCATTTATTTCCAATTTAAAAGATTTATTACAGTTTTAATGATTAACTTTTAGTTGATATAAATAAAAATATTTTATCAATGCTTTTGATATGAGATTCAAAAGCTCTTGTAACATATATGAAAGGAATATATAATATTAGTATTCTGTTTTATTATGTCTTCCAAAATTTAATTTAAGGTATCCAGGTGCGCTAAAACTGGGAATTTTGCAAAAATTTGGCTATTTTTATCATTTTATTTTGTAGACCATCTTATTAGCATTATAAAAATACCGAGAGTTTTATTTTCCATTCACTAGAATAAACACTGCAAGCCTTTAAGTAAACGCAAATGCCACTACTTTAAGCAAGATGTCATACATTAAAATGTGTTTTACTCGAAATGTGTTTTTTGTAAATGCTCTAGCGGGGACCGCGATTTCTCAAAAAGTTTTGTTAATATTTAGCTGAATTGTTTTTTTTTTTTTTTTTTTGTATATTCTGTATAATAGTAGAAGTGTTTTAACCTTTAAATTTATCAATCACTATTATATTACAAAATTTACAGTCCCTTAAGTGAATATAATCACTGTTTTTTATGCAATTTAATATAATAACTAAGATAAAGTGTTCTAGTTTTTGTAAATTTAAAATATCTCACATCCTTAAAGTCATTTCAGAAATGAAAAGCAAAGCAACAAAGCAAAATTGAAGAATTCAAAATTTGTTCAAACTTTTTGTACTGAATGGGCCCCGTTTATGTATTTTTTTTGAAACTTTTTTCCTAATTTATTAATAATAATTTGTCTTTATATTCTTAATTTTCGCATATTTTTCTAAAAATGTGTTATATATAGATCTAAAAACTACACACACACACACAAAATCACCATTTCTCCATTTTTTAAAACAAAGTTGTATCAAGTGGTCGGATTCCTTAAAAATGGGATTATGAAGAGAAGTTCTGCACACATATTTGTTATTGTGACCAATTTCTCTGCAACAGGAAAGCCTACATCAAGTTAGAAAGACCCTGCATCAACAGGAGCCATAGACAATGTTCAGCCGACTACTGTCTCTGAAAAACACCAATGCACACACACATTCAAGAAGGCAGCACAACTTAAAATTTTTTTTTTAAAAAAAAACTCACACAATTTTTAAAAATAAAACAATAATATAATACTAGTCTATCTCTTAAGTAAAATTGCTTTGCTAATTCTTTAAGTTTCGAAATATCTTGGATAAACTTTGAGATATTGCTTCAGAACATTACTACTAATTTACTACTACTAACACTTAGGGAACTATACTTAGGAAAAAGAAATTTTCGTGACATTTTTTTCTCCTAAATTTTTAAAACTGAAAAATAGTAGAGTAAAACTGTTTATATAATTTATACACCAAAGCAATACCAATGAATTATTCAATGTATATAATTATCTGTATTTTTACATTTCGAAGAGAATCAACTTATCTTGAAAGTGTATATAACTTAGACAAGTAATGTAAAAAAAAATTAAATCAATTCCTACTTAGATTAACAAAGAAAATTTTTTCTTATTAAATAATTACAATTAATATAAATATACATATACTTATGACAGGAACACAATATTTAATGGCAAAATAGAAAGCGATTTTCCTTGCAATATTTTCCATTTTCCTTTCTATATATGGGGTTGGATTACTATCTTTGTTTCTTACTCTATTTATTCATTCATTAAATTTAATTCTTCCAATAAAATAATACAGTAAAAAGAAATTACATTCGCAGAAATTAGGCCATTTCAGGTGGTATTCGAACCCACGACTTTTGGGTGAGTGAGTGAAGATTAACGTCGCGCTGTTCAGCTACACGATGGCTTTTGGCGACGGACCACGTAATTTTGAACCATGGTCAAGTGACGTGGACGACACCTGAGCTGGCACCCCCCTCTCCTAACTACCACACCACACCAACGGGAGGACGTTTCAGCTCTCGACAGATTTAGCGTGCATCGCTGCTCTACACGGCGGGTCTTTAGTGGTACTGGGCTCGAACTCGTGACAAAGCCAGCCACGATCCGATGCCTGTACCACTCGGCTACCGCGGCCACCCCCACGACTTTTGGATTAGAAGTCCAAAGCACTATCAATTGCGCTACAGGGACACAACGAGTTCTTTTCCTTTTTATATATGATGACGAACTTTTATTTTTGCCTGTTTCTATTTATCCATTAATTAAATTGAATTATTGAATTAACATTTTTAAAAAAAACTGTACTAACATAACGTGTCATCCGCTACAAGTCTAAAAAATGCATTTGAACTTGAGTGGATGAATAAAAAGTAATTTATTAACGATTAAAATTTGAACAAGATATATATATATATATATATCTTGTTCAAATTTTAATCGTTAGGGTGGTTTAATCTCTAATAGGGTGGAATTCTTGGATTTAGACTTGCATCTTATTAACAATAATGTAGTCAGTAACATTTTTGACAAAAGAGATTCGTTTAAGTTCCATATAATTAAAATTCCTGTATGGAACAGTAATTTTCATATATCAATTTACAGAAATATCATTTTGAATTTTTTATTTAGAAATGATAACTTAACTACCCACAAAATAGATAAATACAATAATATAAAAAAGTTTTTTCAATGTTGTTTAGATCATGAATACCCTTTTAATTTCTTGAGATCTTATATTCATCACAAATACATTAACCGTCTTGCTACTTCGAATTCCAAATCCACCACACAACAATAGGTTTTCAAAGTCAGCATGTTAGTGGTCTTGCTGTGAAGATTATATCATAACACTCATATCACAGTTTACATTTTTTCCACACACATCTTAAACATCTTACACATTTTTGACAACCAACCAAATTAGAGCCTAGCAAATTTACATTTTTGACAATCAACCAATTCAAATTTTACCATATTTGATTGTCGTCATTTTATACTTGTCTTTGCTGGCTGGTTTAAAAGTCAGCTCAAAAGATGTGTTTATGTTTTTTCGCGAAATTTTTTAACTTGGTGAATAATTGACTTTCATTAATGGCAAGATGCTTGTTTCTCTTCGTAAAAGCTTTGTGAGTAAAGAAATTTTGTTAAATTATTTTTTGAAAGATACTTTTCTTATGTAATTGTTCTTGTATTTTTCTACTTTTCTTACATAATTATTTTGTGATTTTGTGATTTTTCTGCATTAAGAGTTTGGGAGAATTTGCTACATAATAGTAGTGATTGGTTTTATCATGCTCTCTGAGTTATACTTTCTCTGAAGTTTTGTTTATTTTATTTGGTTTTCCTACCGAGTTGCAAAGGGGGAAGGTTGGCGCCTTCAAACTAGTTTAACCCCACTTATTCGGTCCTAAGTCCGAAATTGCTTTCTGACTCGCTAGGTTCTTCTTTTTTGTAGTTCTTTTATTTCTCTATAATTTTGTTCTTCATGTTCATCTTTCATATTTTTATTGCGCTATTTCTTGTTATGTTTTTTATCTATTATTTCTTGTTTTTGATAAATAATACATATTTCTTTTATATATATATATATATATATATATATATATATATATATATATATATATATATATATATATATATATATATATATATGTATATAGGGAGAGTGTGATTTAATAGTATGAATTGAATAATATTTAATTTATTCTTCATCCCCATACACACGGAACAAAGTATCTGTCATATATTTATATTGCGTTCATAATCTTTTCTTAGCATTATTTATGAAGATTAGTCTCGAAAAACTTACGTCACAGTATCCAATATGCATTGAAAATGCTGTTACGTAACATAGAGCAATTTTTCCTTCACTATGCAATCTTCGCAGATAAAACCTGCATGATTCCTAGCGGAAAAACATCTGCGCTTCTCTTCCCATTTTCTTTCTGAACGTGAATATATCAAGCGGCATGACTATAAATTTTACAACGTCTCAGGGGAATAGCTTGAAAAAGAGAGCACAGCTTGCCTTCGGTTCCCTGCTGTGTTTAGTCTTGAAATACAACGGTTGGATAAAACTACTTAAAAGCGCATTTATAAAAAGCGTAGACCATTGTTTCTTATCACCATCTATATGTGAATTAAATTGTTTGTGTTTCTTAAGAAACTGATTTAAAATACTTAATTTGTTTTCGTTGGAATCTCACTTTTTTTACGGTAGTATAGAGTAAATTTTTTTTATTTCTATCATAGTTCTTACATTGTAATTTTTTTAAATTAAATTAAATTTCAGAAAAAAACTCAAGAAAATTTTTTTTATCAGTAAACAATTTCGTTCATCTACTTTTCTTTCTAAGAAGCTGTATACAGCTGCGAAAGCTTAGTGGTCATGGTCACGGCCTGCATGCAATGAGTTTGAACCTAGTACCACTGATGAACCACCATGTAGAGAGGACTATTATCCGTGAAATCTGCCGAGGCTGAATGTGTTTCCTGTCGGTTCTGGTGTGGAAGTTTGGAGATGAGGTACCATCCCAAAATGTAAACTGATAATAATAATAATGATGATACTGCAGGTGCTTGTGTGGTGTTATTCAAATAATTCTTGAGATCATGTTGGTATATTCCTGGATTTATTGGTAACACAATAAACTTAAATAAAACAAAAACTTAATAATCTTGCAAAAATTAAATTATCAAGTTAAAGTATTAGACTGAAAATAATCAAGATTAAAAATCCTAGTAAACAACGGCACAGTTAGTTGCGACAAAGCCAAGCTCAATATTTCCTAAATATTCGGGAAAAACAACAGCACCTAGTAACACTGAAGTCAAGTTCAAGATTAACACTAAAGCAGAATCCGTTACATATGGTTTTCACCGAGGTATACCATGTGGGGTCTGAGCGTGTTGACAACTATGCTTCACCCACTCAGGTGGCTATATAATTCTCAACAGCCCATGTATCATCCTCGTAACTTGACCATGATTCACCAAGGTAATGACGTGACCTGCCACCACGTCTCTTGCAGCTTTATATTGCTACGCTCTAGCGTTGCTAGTCCTGAGTGGGCCCCGTATGAAAACTCATTCGGGGCCTTTTTTTTAAACGAAACTCTTTAGTAAGTGGTACTTTAGTTGCACATGTTGGGCCCATGTAGTTTGGGGTCCCGTATAATTGATACGGCGGTAGCTACGCCCCTGTTGCTACGTTAATAATATGTCGGCAATTTTGGCTTGGAGGTACTGTGTCCGATTTCTTAAGCCGAAGGTTGCGAGTTCGACCCCGGCTGGAGTCAATATATTTCCTGGATGCGAAAATCGTAGACATGCATGTCATATGATTATGTGGCATATAAAAGATCCCTTGCGTATCGATTTGACTCTGTAATCTTGGCAAAATTAAATCACGGCAATATTCAGTACCCGAAGGGAGCGTGAGTTATAAATTAATTCAAACGTCCAAATTTGGTTGCAAGATCCACCATAAGATGGTGCCACCACTGAAATGAATCTCACATTTGGAGGTTTGCTGTGACTTTAAAGGCTTCATTGCTAATATGCAGCCCAATAAAAAAAAACGTTAATATAACTCTATCTCTTCTTTTATGTTATTTTGTGCAGAAGTGGTAGTCTAGGGGTTATGGTCAGGAACTCGTGGTCGGCTTTTCATGAATTGGTTTCTAGTACCAATGAATATCCACCTTATAGAGAGGGCTGATGAACGTTAAGGTGCCTGCTTACCTTGAAAATGTCGTTCTTCGTATACATATGAATTTTTTTTTTCCTTCAAAATCTTATAGTTCGAACATTTTTCTTCCAAAAACAGGTTTTCTTTTTCCTTTACGCGAAATAGAAATAAAGTTATAGTAATTTTAAAAAAACATCACTCTCTGCAAAAGGGCAGTAAGATAAAACTTTAAATGAGTTTTTCTCAAAATTATGTTTTTGAAAGAAACGCTTTACCAGATACGTGATATCTTAAGAACCAAACAAGATAACGTTTTGAAATTTTGTGGGAATGTTTATTATACTATTTTTCATAAAGTGGACCATAGGGTTTTGTTGTAGGTTAAATACTTTTTCATTTAGGGTAGTTTTTATAAAGAAAAAACTTTAAAAATAACAAAATTTTCATATTATTATATGTAATTGTTTGTAATTTTTTCGTATTTTAATATTTCTCTTAGACTTTGGTTCATTTTGAAGTGCAACATTATATGTATGTTGTATCTAAAGAAAGTTCCGATAGTTGCTTAGAAATTTTGTTACAGTGGTACCCGTTTTAATAAAAATTTGGTAAAATTTCCTTGAAAACAACCAATTTTTCTTAAAGTACAACATTTATTTAAAAAAAATTATGTTTTTACATATTTCATTTTTATTTTTCTTCATAAAACACTCAATTTGTTCTTATAGAAAAATTGGGTCCGAAGGTAGGCAATCAGCTTTACTCTTTCAGTCAAAGTCCTCCTGTTGGCATGGGGTGGTTGCTTGGATAGGGGATGCCAGCTCAAGGGTGTCCTCGACACTTGACTTAGGTTTAAAGTTAGGAGGTTCTCGCGCTGCTTAAAAGTGCTACATAAATATAAATCTCCTATGCGGCTGAGTATTGTTACTTTAAGAAAAAATTATTATGTTAGTGTATTTAAGCAAAGTACTCATTTTTATTACGAAAATGAGAATTATATAGTTTACAATGATACATTAAATTAATTGCATTTTCGTAAATTAAGTACATTTACTTTTAAATAGCAAACATGTTGATTTTAATATAAAAAGAAACTAAAAACTTATATCATTAATTTATTTTAAAGAAATCTGATTGTGCTGTTCTTAAAAAAACTGTATATAAAAATAAATTTATAGCTTTTTTAGAATTTTATAAGAAACTCTCTTGAAGTACTCTGCTTTTTTGTCACCCTTTTTACACTCAAATTTTCTTTAAAATAAATGTCTTAGGGAATGTATTTAAAAAAGAAGAAAGAAAAAGGAGGGGGAATTGTGTGCGATTGAGAATAAGTGAAATTTTCCCAAATTATTTCATGTAAAATGAAAACTAACCATAAAATAAGTACTCGGAATGAAAAATTAATTAAAGATTTTGAAAGGAAGGAAAATTTTCCTTTTTGTGAGTGCTAATGCAAGCTATAATCATATTATACTTCTTAAAAATAATTACAGTTAAAGTGATTAATGAAAATGTAATTGCATATCTTAATTCCACTTTTGAAAGAGAATTGAAATCACTTTTTTACTTTACAAATAATAATTGTATGACGTGAATTTATTTCTCTAATTGAATTTTCTGAGTTACGATCAAAAGCTTTTTTTTACAAATTATTGTTTGAAAGAAATTAATTGAAACGTTTTACTTGTTTTAAACTGTTGTATTTCATGAACTGTTATTGATATTTAAATGTAAATAAAATTAGAGAACAAAATCATATAATATATTTATAAACTGCAAATCAATATTAAATTGTTATGCATAATATGAACCAAAAATCGAATAACATTAATGATTTTACAAATAATTACAATGACTCTTATAAAGTATATCAGAAGTAATTCTGTTGGAGTTTAATGTTAACGCAACCATATTGGCGATATTATATGAAAGGATGCACATGGTTGCCAATTCAGCCCGTACGGCACATCTGAAATCGTGGCTGTCAATTTGGGAAATTATCTTGAGTGTTGGCATTGTTGCGATAGTACGTAAGTACCAACATTTGATTCATTAAAAAATTATTCCAAAGGTATTAAATCACAAAAGAAATATTTTGATTTTCTAATGAGAAAACGGTACTAATTTGTTATTGATATGTTACGCATTTTCCGCCAAATTCTTGTAAAGTGTCGCCATGTTTGGGTTAAAATAGATTAGGCTTTCTTTAAGGCACGATTTCAACTCACGAAAAATGAGTAGAGTTCCGATAACAAATTAGTTCTTCGAAAAATATTCATTTTTTTTTATTCGACTGAATTTAGTTGCCCTCATTTTTTTAAAAATAAAAACATAATTAGTACAGATTTGTTGGGTTGTTCTGTCGAAGCTGTAACAAATAAGTTGCAGAGAGGAAACAATGCAATAGAGAATACGAATTTGATTAAATACAAGCAGAATATATAATTCTCTTATTCCCATTTGAGTTTAGTTCTATACAATCAAAAACGAGATATTTTTCAAAACAAATTATATATTGAATTACAATACAAACAAAGGTGAGAAAATAAAAATAACTAAATCGCGTTTCTTGATCAATAGCGTTGTTTTGCATTATCGCAGATGGTTTAAATTAAAAATGTACTCGGGAGAGGGATAACAGCCATTGTTAGTCCAAACTCCACCAAGCCAATAAACTGTAAAAATGTTTATTAATTTAAATAATTATTCAATATGAAAAAAGGAAAACACTGAAATACTTTGAAGATCAGATATTAGAAAATATTTTATTGTTTCAATAGCATTTGTAAGTCTTAAGCGACTTAAAAATTGCAATTAGATTTAAGGTAGAAATCTTCTTTTAGTTTATAATAAAGATGATTAAAGTGTGAGACAAAAATTACACTTAATGTTCGATTAACACTTGCTCAAAAAGTACTTTATAATTCTATATGGTTTCATTTAATATCAAAAGCTATAAAACATGCTCAAAACACATTTTTTGGTTTTCAAATATCAAAATAATAAATAGGTTTATATATTATAGCAACAATGCTAATTTTCAAGGTTACTCGCCAACCGGATTTCGCATGTGTCGTACATGCTGAATTGTCAATCATGTAATTCGTTTCATATAATTTCGCCCCTACGGTTGCGATAATACGTAAGTACCAAATAAATTTAAATGATAGCATTCTTGATAGGAACTATGAATGTATTGATATAGTTGGTTTCAGCGCGTTTAATTTTCACTTTATACATAAGACTATATGGTATTTACGTTTTATACTTTTCACAATTTTCGCCAAATCAAAAGACTTTGCCAAAGGCGCGGTAAACATGCAACAGTGAAAACTACTATCACTCACTGTAGAACTTAAAAATATTTTATTCCAGCAACATTTTCTGAATTGGCGATGCCTTTTCGTTTGGTAAAATTGGCCGACAGTATAATATGTACCGATAGTACTTTAAATCACAAAAATCTTAAGAACTCAAATTTATTCTTCAGATTATTAAGTCTGTTTTTTTCTATTATTTACGTGGATTCATTACAAATCAAATTTATTTTATTTCTACTCACGTTGAGGCACGTTTCCCTACTTACCTGAGAAATTCTAATAGCGATTGTAGCAAAACTCGCCTATCAATTAAAAATATACTAGGTCCCGTCTACTAGAATACATACATATTGATTATTAGTTATTTAAATATCATTTTTCAAATGTTTTAGTCGCATTAGTAACCCATCATAAATCATTTTCAATTTTTCCGTGAGAGTTCCATACGCAAAATAATGATTTATTCTTCTAAATTCTAAAATATACTCATATTATATTATTTGCAAAATGTAATATTAATAACTATATACATGATACTGCTAAAAACTACTTAAGGTTTATAACATTGAGCAATTTTGAAAATTCAAGATACATCCCCAAACGCTGCTATTGTTATTTTTGTGCTAAACATGATCAAGTACGTACTTCTACAAATGTTTGCATGTCACGGCATTTGATTTGATGAAATTGGCTAATGGTATAATTCGTAGGTAACTGTACAATTATCATTCCTCCAATTAAATGCAATTCAAACAATAAGACATCCCAGAACTCATACATTGCAAAATTTTCAACTTTTTTTAAAAAAATTACTTGTTAAAGCCTCAACATCTCTGAGCATTTTGATACCAAAATTTTTTTGATACTGTAAAAACTTCCGAAGTAATAGAGAAATAACCAGTGAAATCCTATCTCTTTCTTATCTTAAGGTATCCGAACACGTTGAAAATGACCAAATTCGGACAAGACCGATATTTTTGTTTTCTATTTTATTTAGTACATCTATATTTTGACTTTACAAAACATACTTTGTTTTGATTCTATTCTTCTTAGAGGCCAAGTTACAATCAATTTTATTAAGTTAGAAAAACCGGAAGTGGGTCTTGGATCTACCAGAAGTGGGCATTTAAATTGTTTGAAATCTATCATGGCGAGTCTGATCACACAAAATATTACAAATGTATTTCTATAAAACTTTTTGCACCTGATATTTATGCTATTTTCTAGAGAATGTACTAAAATATTTCTTATAGTATGAATATATTATTTGAGTTAGGGCATGTTATTTAAATAATGGTCTCATAAAGGTGTTATTTTTCTTATAACGTTTACTCAATCATCTCTAAAAGTTTCAAATTTTATTAAAACATTAAAATTTTAGTACATTCTCTAGATAAATGCCTTTAGATTGTTTTGGTAATTCTTTTACTAATATAAGTTTATTACTTTTTTCTCTAATTGCTATGAATTTTTACAAAAATATTGCTAAAATTTCACATATAATTGTGATTTTTATGAAATTCCGTCTATTTATTTTAAATATTGTTGATTAAATATTAGTATTTATTGTTATTGAATCCTAAAAAAGCCTTTATATGTTTAAATACGATATTTTGTCAAAAATTACTCTGAACGTGTTCGGATACCTTAAATTTCATTTATCTCAAAACAAAAAAATTTTGCTTGCGCGCAGGATTTCTCAAAAACTATTTATGACATAAATTTGAAATTTCATACATGTGTTCAAAATAAAGCTCTTCATAATATACAGTGGAGGCCAAAATTGTGGACTTTTTTTTTAAATTATGTTTTTTAAGCTTGTATGCTTATAGAAAACTTTACGTTTCATAAAATGCTAAGTATTTTATATCATTCTAAAGATAATTTAATACTAAATTCAATATAATGAAGAAAATTCAAATATTTGCAACGCAAAAAGAGTTATGCTGCGATAACTGTCGATATACATTGGATACTGATGATAGCAATGAGTTATCAGAGCTCAGTGAGGCTGCGTTTATTCTTTATTACAGCTTTGCATCGATATTTCATTGAGCTGAAAATAGTTTGAAGCTCTTCCTTCGTTATTACATGATGCCAGGAAACAATTATATCCTCCATTAGTTCCTTTTTATGTCATGTGTACCTCATTTGGACAAAAGTTTTCAAACGGTGCCGCAAGTTTTCGATAGGATCGAGGTCAGGACTATTTCCTAGCCATCACAACAACGCAATGATCATAGAACTGTACCAGTCTTCAATTACTATAATGTGTGCCAAGGAGCAAAGTTTTGTTAAAAAATAAATGAACCATTGTTGGTAAATAGATCCCTTTTGGTAGGCAGAAGTTTGGGTTCTAGAATGGTATCAATGTATTTTATGACATTCAGTGTTCCAACGATAATATGAAGGCGACCAATACCATCTGCTGATATGCATGACTAAATAATAAAGCTATGTGGGTACTTCAAAGTTGTCTGTATGCAGTCAGGATGTAGCGTTCCTGGTTTCTACGTCTTACATATTTTAGGCTATCACTACAGAAAAATGATATATTTCAGTTTCCTCCATCCATATAAATTGTGAAAAATAATTATTTGTCCAATTAATGTGCTCTATTGCCCAATGTAGTCTCTTTTAATGCTGCTGTTGCGTGAGATTGGGGTCTTTTCGTGGAATTCTACCTTTTAGTCTTACATCTCCTAATCTACTCCTGGTTGTTTTTGAACTGACAGAACAGCAGCATAGCAGCATCACTCAGATCACTTCTGATGGATGTCCATGAAATTCTTTTATCTCTGAGAAACATAGTATTTTTATTCTTCTGACATCAACAGATGTGGTGCACCTTTTTCTGCCTTATTTTTATTGAATTTGTCTCTTGACGTCTTAGACAAAAACGTTCAGTCTGCAAATGTAGTCACTGAACTACCCACCTATTATGTAATTTTAACAAAAGAAATACCACTTTCTCGTCACACATGTGACTAATCTTTTTTATTTGATGCCCTTGCTTTTTTACTAAACATCATTGTTATCCTGGCCAGGAAACAGTCCTGACGTCGATCCTATCGAAAACTTGCGGAATCGTTTGAAAACTCTTGTCCGAATGAGGTATCCATGAAATAAAAAGGAACTAATCGATGATAGATTGCTTCCTGGAATCATGTAATAACGAAGGAAGAGCTTCAAACTATTTTCAGCTCAAAGAAACATCGATGTGAAACTGCACTAAAGAATAAACACAGCCTCACTGACCTCTGATAGCTCATTGCTATCGTTAGTATTTAATGTATATTGGCAGTTATCGCAGCATAACTCTTTTTGCGTTGAAAATATTTGAATTTTCTTTTTTGTATTCAAATATCTTTCAAATGATATAAAATACTTAGCATTTTGTGCAACATAAAATTTTCTATAAGCTTAGAAACTTAAAAAAAAAAACATAACAATTTAAAAAAGTGTCCACAATTTGGCCACCACTGTATACAACACAATATTTCTGAAAAACATTTTACTGTTTATTTGAATTTTAATTAATTTTATTCTTTAAATTTTAAAATTTTTGTTATATAATTGTATTTAAAAAATATTTTTTCTCTAAATTTCTTGAAAGTTAGTATAACTTCAAAACGGAACACTTTAATACCATGTAAAATTAATTTCGTAAATTTTGGTCAATTTTGTACTTCAGAATCCTACGCGGTATAAAATACTGATTTCCCCCTTTTTCAAAAATTTCCCAATTTATATTTCTTTATAACTTTTTAAATTTCTCTCAAATTCCCTGAAAATGTGAGAAAAAATACAAATATGTATAATTATCATGAGGTAAAAATTCCAAATTATAGTTTTGTTTTATTGCTAAGTTACATTGGTTTAAAAAAGGATATTTTTTTTCGAGTGTACGGATATCTGTTAAGTGTCCTGAGATACCTTAATTTTGATTTCAATTAAGATGGAGGGTTAATGTTAAGCAACTTTTGTAGCTAATGGTATTCAAAAACAACTTAAAGTAGTTCTTGGGAATCTGTATTTAAGCATTCAAAAAAATTAACCCCTTCCCTAAAAATTCCCATCATGAATTACAAAAATGTCAAATTATTTGAAACCCTACAAAGAACAAGTGAAATAAATCGGAGAAGATTGAGTGCACAGTGTAAATTTTCACAGTGCCCGAAATACACTCAGGACGAGCCAGGATGGTACGTTTCGCCTGTTCGAGTTCAGCTCGGGAAGATCCGGCAAGGGGTGAAACTTTAAATGGAAGCAAAAGGTAAGCGCATAAAAGTTAAAGATTTCAAATCCCTAATTTTATGTTGTGAATATAAAATATTGAAATATTAAGAACATAATTACATATTTTTTCCTTTATATAATAAAGAAGTACCCATTTTTCTCTACATATATATATATATATATATATATATTATATATATATATATATATATATATATATCCAATATTAATTCATTAACTAGTTGCATGGCGTGGCTTTGCACGAGCTTTCCCTACTTTTATGCATAAATTTTCCCTTCCCTCTTCACAAAAAATTACCACTTCCATTATTATTTTTTTAAATTTCTTTGACTTCTTTGTTTTTTCCCCCTTCGCTTAACCCGGCGTTGCATTGGCTTTCTCTACTTTTACATAAATTTTACCTTTCCTTTACAAAATCACCACTTCCATTATTCTTTTTCAAAGTATCGTCCTCGTCACTTGACAATGGTTCAAAATTTCGAGGCACGTCACCAAAAGCTCTTGAATAGGTGAACAGTACGACTTAAAAATTCACTCACTAACTTTGCAATTTTTCGTTGCAATTTTTTAGCCCCAGGAAACGAAAATGTACTTTTTTTTAAAAAAAATATATAGTTGTATATTGAATAAAGACAGAAAAGTAGAAATTTTTAAATTTACAAAAACTCCACAACATGTTTGAAATGTTCAACACACGGGAAAAAAATTTCATGCAATTATTTTTATAAATGAAGAAGTTATTAAATGTTTGACTTAAGTTTTGAGTATTTTTTAAAAATTAGTAAAAAAAAAGTTTTTGGCATTTTGTTTCTTAAATCACTGATTCTAAAAGATCAAAGTATGAACTTTTTCAAAATCATTTTCATTCAAATACATCAATTTGGATTCCTTTTAGAAAAAAATTATAAAATATACAAAGTTTCCTTGTTTTGTTAAATAAAAAACCGTACATTATCGAGGCGATTTAAAAATATATAAGACTAAAAAAGGCAAAATAGCTGGAAATTTATTTATATTAACTGTATAAAATCATTCAAAAAGAAAATATACTATGTGATAAAAATATATTTAAGAACTTTTAAGGTTTTTATTCCATTGTTCTTCAATAAATCATTCTTTAAGAATGAGGAAAACTATCAGTTGTTATAAAAAAAGCTTGCACTCTTTAAAACGTTTATCTGTAGTCCGTAATGAATTGAATATACATAGGAAATAACTCAAGTGATGACAAAGCATGAAACAGGACAATTCCCATAAGCTTTTATTACTCAATGTTACCCGCTTCCCTTCCACGAAAAGAATGACTATCGCCGATTTTGTCACGCACGCACAAAACATTCAACCATCGAGTTTTTTATTAAAGTTTTTATTTTTTTTTGTAGGCTTAATTTTTATGTTAAAACTTTCAAACTTCACATATCTATTGCAAACAACGGTGATTTTTAAACAAAAATATAAGAGAAATACTGTGTTATTAGATTATCGTAAAAAGGCTAATAGTCGAAAAACACAATTTTTTTTTAAACCCGTAATTTTTAAGCATATTTTTTTCAATCTTTGTACAGATTACGGATAATGTTGTTCTATACTCGGAAAAAAGTTTCAAAATGTTTAAGTAATATTTTGAGTATTTCTTGAAAAATCTTAAAAAAAATATTTTACGATATTTATTTTTTTTGAAATGACTGATTCTAAAAGAGAAAAGCATGACCTTTTTAATGTAGAATATCAATGCATTAACGCGAAAGAAAAGTTCAAAGGGGACGATGTAGAAATCATTTTCATAAAAATGTATCGATTTTGACTCATTTTAGGAAAAATCGTAAAAAATAGAAATATAATTATTTTGTAAAAAAAAATATACTGTATCGTGGCAAAATAAATGATCTTTCCTATTCTGTAATTATTTTTGTTTGAGTTTGAAAGGAAGAATTGGATGGCTTTTTTAAAAACGTCAAAAAATGGAAACTTCAGTCAGCTGAAACGGAAATGACGCTCAGTGGAATAAAAAACCAACAGGTGTAAAACAATTATTTTTTTTAAAGTTTTTCATTAATATACTTTTAACTAATTGCAATATCGGAATATAAATGATCAAACAGCTTCCTCGTATCATTCCTCGTCTCTTGGTACCTTTGGCGAGTTTCTGCGTGCTGCGGTTCGTGAGAAGATAGACGCACTGAACAAACATAGATAGATAGATACATTTGCTTACCTTCGAATTCAATTTTATTTTTTAATTTCAAATTTATTCTGCAATGTTTCTGTTGAAGTCACAACCTGCTGCAATAGATGGTGCCAGTATGTTTTTCTAACGAAGTAGGAATTGACTTTAAAAACAATTTATATTACTTGTAATTATTACTTTTATAATAAGAATGTATTTATTTCATATGCTTCTCAAAGTAGGAGAATGATCAGAATATTTGAATATAGAAATAATCGATTTTTCCCTTTTACTTTACTAAGCCGATTAAATGTCGATTCAAAAGTTTATGGAACAATTTCGTGTGCAATTAAAATATGTAAAATAAAATAAAGCAAATCAGATTAAATATCTCGAAATGTCCTTACACAGAAGGTGCTCCTGAAATCTCTTTTGAAATAAATATCTTTACATGCGTTAAAACTCGCTAGCGAAGCAAATATTTCAATATACATTTGACTGCACAAAATGTTTATGGATTATTTGAATTGTTATTAAAGAATTATATTTCGTTGCTCAGATAATCCCTTCAAATTTGTTGAATTGGATTAATATTTACGAATAACAGTGTCTTTAATTTGAAGACTGATAATTATTTCTATAGACATTCAGACATGTTTCTAGTAAATCATCTTTAAATTCATTTTAAGAATGATAGTGAAAATCGTTTAGCACGAAATTGAGAGGACTGAAATAATTTTTCGTGTTAAAAGAATTTCGTTTTAAAGAATATTGCAAAAAAAAAAAAAAAAAAAAAAAAGCAATATGTATTCAACAAAATTAGGTTTATCAAAGTAAATGTTTTTGTACAGATGTATATATATGCATGTATTTAATAAAAATTAATGTAACAAAACGTTCACACAAAAATTTAATGAAATTGAATACAAAATTTTCAAGGTTTTTGAAAAAAAAAAACATTTCAGGAGTTTTTGGAAAATACCTGATATTTTACGTTGTATTGAACTTTTTAGCATCAAATGGCCAACAGATTATTCGAAGTGGCCCATTTTGTTATTCCCTTCACCATTGGAATGCGTGTGTGTTAAAATAACTGTGCATACTTTTCATGATTTTCATGACTTTCTTGGCCGCGGTAGCTGAGTGGTATAGGTACCAGATCGTGGCTTACCTTGTCACGAGTTCGAGCCCAGTACCACTTATGACCCGCCGTGTAGGGCAGTGATGCAAGTTAAATCTGTCGAGAGCTGAAACGTCCTCCCGTTGGTGCGGTGTGGTTGTTAGGAGAGGGGGTGTCAGCTCAGGTGCCGTCCACGTCACTTGACCATGGTTCAAAATTACGTGGTCCGTCGCCAAAGTCCCTCGCGTAGCTGGACAGTGCGACGTTAATATTCAATCAATTTATGATTTTCTTTATGTCGTACGACGGAAGAAAGGAGCTACATTTTTTTTTTAATTTTCAAAGTCGGAATCAACAACAATGATATTTTTTGAACTTTGAACAAACTTCAAAATGTATTTATTTTCAATAATTGGAATTGCGCACATTATCATCCTCTACTGCAAGTAACTCTTCCGATGAAGTAGTCAGAGAGTTCAAAAATACAGAAACTTCCTCAAACATTTCACAAAGTGTCTGGTATTTTCCGTATACTTTTCTCATTCATATTAAGGAAATCGTTTCGTGCTAAAAGAAATAAAATGAATGGAAATACTTATTGGTTTGTTGGGCATGTTGTATTATTTTGTGTTAACCGATACTTCATCTTAAGCATTTTCCTGTTAAACGTATTTCACCATTTTTAAAATAATAGCTATTAATTGTCTTCATTTATAGTTTATAAGGGCTCCCCTTTAATTCTCATTAATGAAATAAAATTACTAAAGGCTTTTACTTGTGTTGAATTGAATATTGACTATCTTGATAAATTACGAAAATATTTATATATGGGAGCAAATACATTGCTTGACAATTGCTAAGGAACAGTTACGTTTTTAAGAATAATTAAGAATAGACAATGATTGTTGTAGAAATGAAACTAAGTACGTATTTAGTAGGGACGATGTGCATTGATTAAATTCCAAATTGTACAGACATCGTCCCATCGAAGAATTAAAAACCTAAAAATTAAAAACAAGATGTTCTTTGGCGATTTTCAAACATCCACATAAAATTTATCTTCAGATCAAAATGATGCAGGCATAAGTACCTTAGTAAGCTATGTGTTGACTATGGGGATTAATATACATTTTGCATCTATTCTCCATTATCTTCACTATACGATCGAGAATTCCTTGGAAGATATTGTCCAACTCCTCCCTCAAGCGGTTTTGAGCTCTTGAACTGTACGAGGAGGAGGGAATTTTCATGCAACACGTAATACAAAAGCATCCCAGCAATGCTCAATAGGCTTTAGGTCGCAAGAGTAAGCAGGTCATTTCATACGGAGAAAATTTTCAGTTTGCAGTGTGACTGATACCTTTACGCTTCTGTGTGGCCGTGCATTATCTCCCATAAACAGGAAGTCTGGTCTTACATCACCCCTAAAAATACCAACTTGATCCAGAATAATCTCGCTGCAATTCAGTTGCGATGTAACGCTTCCTCGCTCAAATATGTGAAGCAGTGTTCTGCCATTTTGCATGACGACTGCTCATACAATCACACCTGGGCCGTACTGATCTCGTTCACAAACACATTTTTGTGTATAACGTATTCCACGTTCTCTCCACAGTAATTGGTGGCCATAATAACTCGTCACACTGAAACGATATTCGTCGAAGAACATTACTCTAGACCAATTGTAAAGATCCCATTCTACATGTTCCTTACACCAGTGTAATCTCTCTCGACGTTGGTGTAGTTGAAGTGGGATGCAACGAATAGGCTTCCGTGGATACAGACCAATTTGATGTAATCACCATGAGATGGTTCTTGCTGAAATATGCGTATCGATAGTGGTTGCAACGTATGCAGCTATCTGGCCAGGAGTGAAATTTCTGTTCCTTTTTGCCACGAGGGCTACATTGTGACCCTCTAAAGGTGTGGTGTTTCTACCATGACCTCTGGGTTGCTTTTGCAAAGCATTTCCACCTTCTTTAATCGTGAGATGAGACTCTTTAATACACCCATTGCAGCAACTGCTGTGGTGACACTTTGACCTGTTTCCAGTCGTCCAACTGTTCGTCCACTATAGTAATCACTTAAATAATATCTTGCTATATTTTACTCTCAATTATTGCAAGAACCAAACATTATTTCTAAGAAAAACTGATAATATCCAGCACTAGTTTCAAACACCAAACAGCATGAATTTTCGTATGAATCCTAAGTTTGTATACACTGTCTTTTATACAGATAACGAGTCCTGGTCTTCTACGCCCTCTGAAGTTGAATTTATATCTATTGGTCAGCAGTCAGAGACACAATTTTGCGTAAATGACTTGTTCCTTTGCAATTTTCAAGCAGTGTATATAAGAAATACTTCTATTTATATTTCATAATGATAGCAATAGTATTTGTAATACAACCTCTGACAATAATATTTGGTGATTGAATTCAGAACGGCCAATCTGGCAACACAAGTGGAACTAAATTCTGCATATGCTTAGTGGCAAGTGTTGACCATCTGTCCCCACCGTCGCTCAGTTGAGCGTTGTTTGTGTTATGTGTAAGACTTGTTTTAAAAGATCCTGTTTAGTGCTATGGTTATTAACTGAGAACAGGAAAATGAACGAACAAAAGATCAGTTTAACGTTTTGTTTCAAGCTCAGCAAAACACCGACAAAAACTTATCCGATGCTGGTGCAGATTTATGAACATCAAGCACTGTCCATGAAGTGCGTGTAGTTAACAGGCTTTTGAAAAAGGTGTTTCTGACAGCCCCCGTAGTGAAAGACCGGCGACATCAGTGACGAAAACATTGAGAGAATGTGTGTAAATTAATCACGAAAGAACGTCGATTAACAGTGAGCATGATAGCTGGACGATGAATGCTGCAAGGTACATTGGAATTTTGACGCATTTCATGAAAAATGTACACAGGGTATGATGCCAGTACCTACAACAAGGTTCAAGATTTTTTGTGCATGACAATGCTCGCCCTCATACAGTCAATATCTTCAAATAGTCTATGGTAAAAAAGGGAATGGTGCAAAAATCTCAATTCTATAGACTTCTTCCTTTTTCCACGACTCAAACTCGATTTGAAAGGAAAGATATTTGACGATATTTCTGGCATCCAACGAAACGTGACGAAGCTTTTAAACTCCATCCCAAATGAAGACTTCTTCCAAAGTTTCCAGGACATGTACAGCAGATCTCAGAGGTGCATGGTTATGGGAGGTTACTACTTCGTAGGACAAGGCAATTTTCAATAATACTTCGTCTACGTTAGTGTTACAGGACTATTCACCGAACTTTATTGTCAGAGGTTGTAAAAACTACCCCAAAACATTCAATTCATAAATACTTAAAAATATATAGGGATATTTACACTCTTTCCTCTGACTTGCTCTCGGAAAGAGAAAAAAATGATTGATGTAACAAGTATGTGGTTTATTTAGTGAGGTCTTTGCTACGTTAGAATTAGAATAAAAATCAAGTGACTACATACATTATTTTTTATCTTTTTTGTAGCAAACATTTATTTTATTATTCGATCCTCTCAATAATGCTTTATTACCTGAAAAAACAACATTCGATTCGATAAATGCTTAGATTTTTTTTCAGCAACTAGACTCTTGCTTTGTTTGAAATGTTTTTATCATTTATTGCGTGGCAATAGTTAATATATTAATTAAGTTAAATTGAAAAACTGAAACTGTGTGAAATTGATTACGGATAAAGTATTTTTCGTAAGTTTAATAAGCACCCGGAATGTTAATACTTTTATTGTGTATGTGTCTGTGTTTGTGTAGTAGAAATTTTGAAAACCGATACAAATATATTGTTTCTCTTCACAGATAACAATACACTGAGAACAAACGTTAAAAGCCATTTTATTTTACAAAAGTACTTAAATTCAGAGTTTCTTATGTGTGAATTTTATATTATTACGCACCTTTTCAAAACTATACATACAGTAGAACCTGTTTCTGTGCAGTCCTGTTTCAGGCGATTTTATTTTTGTGTGATTTGTTTTGTGCGATTTTTTCTGTGAGATCATTTTTTTATCCGTTCAATGTGTGTGTGTGTGTGTGTGAATTTCAACAGCTATGGCGCCGCTGTAATATTTTCTATCAAAATACATAAATACACTTCAAGACGCTCTGTTCATTTATCATAAAGTCTCCGTATAATGCACATTCAATTGCTTTTTCTCAATGCACCAGCAGCCCGCGCTTGATACAAGACGAAACTTTCAATAGCAGTGACATTATCAATAATTTGATAAATTAAGTAAGCGGGCAAGAGGAACCGGATTCTTTAATAATGGATAAAATGTATGCAGAGAAACAGTTTTCCAACCAATTGGGAAAAAAAAACATTTTCTAAAAAATAGATACCAATTCCGAAAGCAGTAAGAAATTCCAAAAATAGCTTCCCTCATGCATATCTGATTATAGTGACGTTTACAAACGACTGATCGACCGACTTTCATTGCTGAAACGTATCACTGATTTTATGGTGCAAAAAATAATTCTATTGAAATCATATCAGCAAGTGGCGGAAATTATTTTGAACTAATTCATCACATGGATATGTGCGCTTTGGATTACGATTAGTAGCAGTGAATTATGTATGTGCATTTCTTTTAAAAACTAAATGTTTTTAAAGTGTTTCCATGCGTAATTTAACTATTTATTTTGTAATGGAAGTACTTCCTCATAAATTTCGTAATTTTTGATGTTTTTTTTTAACTGAGGCATGTTTTTTATGCAATCCTTCTCCATCGTGTAAAAAATAATTCTGTAGTATACCGATGAAGTTGTTTGTTATGTGTAAGTATTTATGAAACATATACTTTTGAATATTTTTGTGCCATTTCTTTTTATGAGGTCCCTATCTATGGCCCCAAAACAGGTTTCACTGTATGTCTCCAAAAAAAGGATTTTAATTACGAACCCATGGAATAATTGGCATGAGAATTATTTTAAGAACTGAAGAAAACAATGAAAGGAAATCATTATAGGACCTTAAGAGCGTGCGAAAATTCGGCAGCATGGCGTGTCGACTCGACTATTGTCTGAAGGTATGTTGAAAGCGATTCCCACCATGAATTAGCCTAAAAATCTAAAGGAGTGCTAGGTGATATAAATGTCTTATGAAAAGAATGTTACAAAACTAACTCAGAAATGTTGAATAATGTTTATGTCAGAAGATTTAGCTGTCGAAGGGAAACGTCGAATGTCAGAAGATTTTTTATGGAATCACATAGCAAATCTTGGGGAGGGGGGATGTCACAATTTAATACTGGAATTATGCAAAACTTAATAAACAATTACAACAATGGGTATGAATGGATGTGGGTTATTGGACATAAAAATTGCATACTTTTCACTTGTCAGAGACATATCCAAACGTATTAGGGGATGCATAATAAACCAATTTTACAAGCCCCATACCATGGCAAAGGCTTTGACACAATTAATGAACAGACCCGTCTTGACATGTAAGGTCCTTGAATTCATGAGGATGTTTAACGCATGGTTGATTGTTCGCAGTCCGTACACATCCAATTCAATTAGAGACAAATTTCGTCAGACCAGGTAACGTGATTCCAGTCATCAACAATCCTATGACAGTGCTGGTGAACTAAACGAGGCTTAAAGCTTTGTGTGGCATAATATTCAATTTTAAAAGAGTTCGCCTTCAGATCCGAAAGCCTATATCAATGTGATGCAGGGGCGCACACAAGGGAGGAAGGTCCTGGGGATCCAGACCCGCAAAGCCCTTGATTTGTTCCGATTGATTTTAATTAATTAATAAAATTTAATTAATTGCTTGTTATAAATGATTAATTTTATTAATTAATGCTAATTATTTGTTCAAAAATTAGTTTTTTACTGTGTTTTGTTCCCCCAAATCGACAAAATCAAAAGGAGCATGATACAAGAATGGTGAACTTTCGACCCCGTACCCCCCTCCCCCTTGAAAAATTCCTGTGTGCGCTACTGATGTGATGTATGGAATAATTCGTACACTGGCACTTTTTCTGATGCCCCAGCATTGAAATCCATGGTAATTTGACTAAGCGTTGTATATTTTTCCATTTACGAGGGTTGATCAGAAGAAAAGGTCACAAGTCGAATAAAGTAATATTTATTAACAATAGTCAAAAAATTCAAAAGGGAATTAAGAAGGAATACGTGTCTATCGCGCATTTCGACATAATCACCAAGTCTATTTCGGCCTTTATCGAAACGCAGAGCTAACCTGCTTAACCCGTCTTGGTAGAAATCAGGTCCCTGTCCATTGAGCTAGGTCTCGGCGGTGATTTAACGGCGATATCTTGGAATATCGCTACACATAGAAACCGCGTATACTGCACTTTTCCATAGCTAAGTCCCATTTCTGACGAAATTTCACGCAGTTACCCACCGATTTTTGAAACATTTCTCTAATTTGTGTCCTGGTGATTTTTGTCGTTGAAGAACTTAACCGGCCACTTACTGTCATATTGCGGTTTTTGGCGTTATGTCTGCCTGATTAAAAAGAGTAACTCAATTTTGCTACATGTTTCCTGCTCATTACAGATGCGGGGATATTCTCTGCCCATAAAAATCGAATCACGGCTCACACTTCAAAACTAATTTACTAAGAATCTTGCCATTTCAATCGTCCTGAACCATCTGGGAACTTTCTCCACCTAACCGCAAACTAGCTGTATGATAAATAGCGTCATTTGTTTCCGTTCTGGGGAAACGAAATGTCTCCACAATATGTAGTTTTCAAATGCTGTGGCTTGTAACCTTTTATTCTGATCATCCCTCATATAATTAAAATATCAATTATTTAAAATAAGTTCATATCAGTGGAAATTAATTAGGTATTTATAATGAATGTGTCTGAGCATTTGATATTAAACTTAAATCAACCAATTGATTAAATTTTTAATTTCAGACTATTCATTCACAAATCCAAACTTAAACCCTGTCGGTCTATATTTGAAGTTTCAAAAGCAATAAGAAGCTTGGGTTAAATTATAAGCTGTCGTTTGCGGCAAAATAAAAATCTCTTTTTTTTCTTTTCTTTTTTTCTAGAGGAAAGTTTTGTTTCGGTCTTTCTCCAATTCCACAAAAAATTTCAACAAAATTCCCAACCTTTTTTTTTTTTTTTCTCGTTTATCCCCGCGGCTCTTATATTCTTTTATTTTCATCTCCAAACTTCTCGTTTGCTTCATGCAATCAGAATAAAGGCATAAACTTGATCAATAAAAAAAAGATGTCATGGATGCGTCACCTGTTGAATTGAAAAAAAAAATTACTTTTCGTCCACTGTGAAACATTTTTCTCATCTTTTATTTTAGGTTCTTTTTTATTTTTTGTCTTTTCACTTGCTTTGAGTTTCAGTTTTCAGGAAACAACATCTTTTATCATTTAGGGTTATAATCCAAGTCTTCCTTTGTTGGCTGGTTTATCGCCCTTTTTATTTTTCGAGAAACGACAGCGTTTCTCAAACTGTTGGGCACGCCGCCCCCCTCCTATGGGGCGTGATAATGAGGAGGGTGAGCATAATGAAAAACCAAAGATAAATTTTAAAAGTATTCTAATTTACTCAGAGTGAACAAACAAAATACATTCTGACGTAATAAAAATAAAATTACGGTAAAATCCTAGCATGGTACACTGCTGTTTTTGGCGCCATTTTTTCCCCGCCAAATGGCGCCAAAAAGCCATGTTTCAAAAAATGACGCCATGAACGAAAACGAAGAAAAATCGGGGTTGCCGGTCTTAGCTGGTGATCAAAAACTCACGGAAGAAACATTTTTTCAAATCTCTTTGCACGCCACCAAATACCCAGTTTCCTGTCACTCTTTTTCCTTTGCCATATTTCATTTTTCCGAACAAACTTTCATCAATTTCCACAATTTTTCCTTCTCCTCCACGTTTCGTCCTCTCATTTATACATGCAACCATACAAATCTCACGGCAAAACATATACCAATCCACCACTGTGTTTTTGTTAATTTTTAAATCATTCACTACAAACTCATTTATACTCTTGCCAAACCAATACCTGGTTAATCGCAAGATCACGCAAATACTCAATCTACTATCACTAAACCACGTACCTTTTCTTACACTCCGGCAAACAAAGTGGGGATTCTCTTTCGACTGTACTCGACAACGCCATTCAAAACCATCAATCGTACCCTTTCGTTCAACCAAACGCATATCCTTTTTACACTTTGGACACTTATATCTGGAGGGAATTAATCATTCTTTCATGACCCAATCTAAAACAGCCTTATTCCCTTGTTTTCCAAGCAAAAGAAAAAATCCTGTGGTTGCCTCGCTTTCAAGGAATTTTCTTTCACGCGCCATTCTAACAACCGGTGCAAAATCAAGCCAAAAATCGGAACACGTGGGGAAGAAAGTATGAGCAGGGTCAAACTCGACGTGTTCCACAAGGTTAAAGGGCGAAAATGAACGATGTCCGCTTTTCACCCGATTTTTTTGCTTGACCGGTTTTAGGGTTGCCATATTTTAGCCACCGGACTGGACAATCCGGAAGGGTTGCCATATTGTAAACTTTATCGCCAAAAATTTTGGCGCCACAATTTTTGTCGCCAAGCAGTGTGCTTGTCTAGGATCCACCCAAAATTACAATGTACGCGGATATAATACACTTATAAATGTATCAGTATTATATACAAAAATTAACACTTATCATGATAATTTATACGGTTTATATAAAATCCCTTAATTGCCGATTAAAATTTATGCGATTCATTCCCCAATGCCTCCTTTTTTCCAGAAAAGCTCGCATATATGATATTTGGGGGAAGTAAAGGTATAAATATGTAAAAAGAATATCTTTTGATACATGTAATTCCTTCTCAAACACTGCCAAGGTCTTTTTATTGCATTCCAAAGCGTTCGGAATAATTGTATGGGTAGAAGTGCTCAGAAAAGATCGTACTTTGACAAGACGTATATATACGTTCGGGAAATTTAAAGTACCGGTAGAACTAGACGTATATATACGCCAGTGGCACTTAAAAGTTGTATTCCAGCTATAGCTATAGTATTATTGAGTTAAATGCATTGATATTCGTATGTCAGAGGGGGCGATGAAAGTTATGAATGATATTAGGCCGCAAATATTGGAAGTTTGAGAAACACGGTTATACGATGTTTGAATGAAATTAAAAAGTCTGGAAAGGATGAGAAAATAATCCATATAAATACCTTTTTATATCACTTCATTTGGTTAACGTTTAAACCTGCAATTCTCAATATGAAAAGGAATTATTAATTCAGCGTAATAAAATACATAAAATTACTAATTATTTAGATCAAAATGCATTAAATTAATTTTGAAATCCTTCGCAGTTTTATAAAATGAAAGTAAATAAACGAATCATTCAAAAATTCTTTTGCTGTAAGAAATTAGGAAATAAAATATTCATATCTTTTCATGAATTATATATTATGAATTTCACATCTGTTGATGTTTAGATTGCACTTTCACATGCAAAAACAAAATGAACAAATTGTAAATAAAACATACTATTAAGCTGAAACGAATTAAAAAACAATTTTTAAGAATTAACATTTTAAAAACCACTTTACTCATTAATGATTAATAATTAATAATTCTGACTTATTTCATGCAAATATGTCGGAAACAAAAAAAATCAAACAAGTAACATAGTAATTCTTTTCTTACTAATTTCTTTATTTAATGTAAACAGGTTTTGTGACGTGTGAGAAAAATAATGGTTGCGTGATACTAATTAATTTATATATTTGGTTTATTTACATCATAGCTATTAAATTCAGTATATACATTGAAGTTATTCAAAATATTGTTTAGATCGAGTGCCAAATTGATGTTTGTGAGAGAGGAGGTCACTTTTACTCTCAAGGAAGTTTTTAAACCGTCTTGTTCGAAGATTTTCAGCAGATTTCTCTCTCTGCCCTCTCTAGGGTCTCGGGATGGTAAAGGTAGGCCTCTTTATCTTCGAGTTATATCCAGTTCATGGACGGAGTAGGGGTTTTCTCAAGGTGTCAAAGGTTGCCAGGGGGATGATCAAAGACAAGACCTCACAATATTGTAAGGGTGCACGTGTGCATTGAAACGCGGTTATCCTATCCACAAAAATAAGCTAACTTTGAGCTGTATAGCGGGAACACGTCACAGTTTGTATAAATTAAATCGGATATTTACATATCAATGATGATCCTGACCATTTCTCACGTTGATGTAAAAGTATTAGCAATATTTATTTTTCATGCATTAGGAGAAAGTTTTGTGTAAAAGTGTTGTTTCTTTAATATAATATTTTATTTCAATGCATATTTAAAAAATGTGTGAATTGTTATAAAAATATTAATTATTCCATGTTAAAAAGCTGTTCATCAGCAGCTCTTTACTTTCACACAACCGCTGTAAGTATTCTAAATATATACCACTCTACAGGGAAGGGTCGAAGACAGAAGGACATGTTGGGTGTGGTGTTGTTTTTAACTCGATATCATTCTCAGTTTTATCCAACACAATTCCATATATGTATTTAGTGTTGAAATAACTACCATTCTTGTGGCATTTCAGCCCTTCTTAGTTTTTGGCTACCGTCAATTTTATGTGTACACTGACAGCATAAGTGCTCTAGATTCCTTAAGATATCTCAGGACTCTCAAATATTGCACGTTTTTCAATTTCTTGAAAAAGATATATTAAAGCCTCAACACACATATTTCTAGGCATTTTGATACCAACATTTTGTTGATACTGTGAAAACTTCCGAAGTTATTGAAAAATAACTAATGGAACTTAAACAAAAACACTATCTCTTTCTTATTTTTAACTTCATTTTTCTCAACACAAAAAATTTTAGCTTAAAGGCAGGATTTCTCAGAAACTATTTATGATATCAATTTGAAAATTCACACAGTGGTTCAAAATAAGGCTCTTCTTAACTTATACAACAATTTTCAAAAACATATTTAATAGAATTGTTTTTATTTGAATTGATTTGATCAAAATTTTCGTTATATAATTGTTTTTACAAAACATTTTTTTCCCCTCCTAAATTTCTTAAAAGTCAGTCTAACTTCAAATTGAACATTTGTATACCAAGTGAAATAAATTTTATAGATTTTGATCCATTTTGCACTTTAGTATCCTGCGCGGTGTAAAATACTGATTTTCATAGTTTTGAAAAATTGTCCCATTTATATTTCTTTATAAACTTTTCCTTTTTTTCTCAAATTCTCTGAAAATTTGAGAAATAATGTAAATCTATATGATTATCATGTGGTGAAAATTTCAAATTATTGTTTTCTTTTTTTGCTAAGTTACATTGGTTTGAAGAAGGATGTTTTTTTTTTTTTTTTTTGCTTGCACGGGTATCTGTTATGGGTCCTGAGACACCTTAAACTCTGTAACAGACCGTAGACACCCCACTGTGATAGAAATTTCTACTTCTGCGCAATTTAGAAAGAAAGGGTTTGGATATAATTTATTATTTTTTTACATATGAGTATACCTGGTAATGAACTGGCTGATAACGCTGCAAGATCCATGTCTGATCTCATGCAGCAGCCTTTCTGTTACCAGAATTTAAAAACTTTTATGCTGTGCTATATTCACCGTGTATGGCAAAAGACTTGGGATCAGCAGGTAATTAACAAGCTACATCGCATTCATCTTTCCATTACTCATTGGGCAGCGGTACCGGTACGAAGAACTCATGTCCACTTCACTCGGACTTCGTATCGGGCACATTTGTATAACGCAGAGATATTTGTTGCTAGGAGAGAGTCCCCCAATAAGTGACTTTTGCCTATGTGACCACTCCATTTTACATATCTTAATAGAATGTTCTAAGTGTATTCATCTAAAAGAAACACCTTTATTACAACAAATTTTTAACTTTGATTTGGTTGGAGAAAATCACACCAAGCAAATCTTTTTGCATTTTGACGTTCAATTGATATTTTACATCAAATAATAATTATAGTATGGATTTTATCTCATCAGATGTTTTATAAGAAAATCTTAACACTTCTAAATTACTGCATCTTTTTATAATATTTAACACAATTTGTATTTCATTTTTTATCTGACACTTTTAAAATACAATTTCATTTTTAAAATTCATTTCTTATAAGTATATGTATGCATATATATATATATATATATATATATATATATATATATATATATATATATATATATATATACATATATATATATAGCATTTTTAATATTTTATTGAATGTGTGGCGCAGTATTGCGAAACTTGGATCTTGTACCATATAAATCCATACACTCAATCAATCGTATAATAAATTTCTATCACCTCAGTTATTGTGATCTAATTATAACATAATTTTTAAATGATAAATTTGTATGCAATCATTAAAAAGTCAAATATTCAAAAATAAACCAAATGTAATTTCCACACGTTTCAATCCAAATGATAAATCGAATCATACTCAATGTTTATAATCAGATGAATAACAAACCTAATGTTTGCTTAATTAAACAAAATGATTAGTTATCGAAATGTATTTGCTCTCTAATAAACATTGAAAATCACCGCAAAGCAAATTTGTATATGCCCAGAAGTGAATCAGTAGTTTGAACAAATAAATCTAGTTATTAAATTGAGACGCAGCAGATACGCTTAATGTAAACAGTATATATATAACTTTATTTATTAACTGAAAGAGATCCTTAATTATATTTCATTTACTTTAATTATGTGTTTTAGATACATTAATACCATGTAGTTGAAAGTCACATAAATGACTGGAAAAACTTTCTTTTTCTTGATTGACATTAATAAAAATAATTTTTTGAAGGTTTTCGAAAAGTATTTTAGTTCCTATTTGAAATACTGAGCAAGAAAGAAGCTTGTACAAAATCCTATTTATCGATCACTATGCACTCTATAAAATAAAAACCAATGCACTGAGAAGGAATCTTTAAACAAAAAAAATCGCATATATGAAAATAAAATTCGCTTAATATTCCTAAAAAAAATATTTATCTATACAGAATATTTAGTATATATAATTAATCTGTGTGAGAGTTAAAATTTACTGCACTATTCAACTCATTTAGTTTAAGAAATACGGATTGAGAGAGTGAATATTAACGTCGCACTGTTCAGCTACACGAGAGCTTTTGGCGACGGACCTCATAATTTTAAACTATGGTCAAGTGAAGAGGACGACACCTGAGCTGGCACCCCCTCTCTTAACTATCGCACCACACCACGAGAGGACGTTTGAGCTATCGACAGATTTAACGTGCATCGCTGCCCTACACGGCGGGACTTTAGTGGTACTGGGCTCGAACTCGTGACAAGGTAAGCCACGATCTGGTACCTATACCACTCAGCTACCGCGGCCAAGAAAGTCATGAAAATCATGAAAAGTATGCACAGTTATTTTAACACACACGCATTCCAATGGTGAAGGGAATAACAAAATGGGCCACTTCGAATAATCTGTTGGCCATTTGATGCTAAAAAGTACAATACAACGTAAAATATCAGGTATTTTCCAAAAGCTCCTGAAATCTTCTATTTTTCAAAAATCTTGAAAATTTTGAACTGGGAATTGGTAATACGAAACTAAATGAAATTTGTGTTTTGAAAGTCCTGGTGTGAAGAAATAAATAAAAGTTTCCTACTTTATTTCATAACAGATGACTCATTGAAACATTAGTTTGATACAAAACACGTACTGATCATTCTCATAAAAGTTAAGAAATTAAGGAACTTGCTTTGACAAAGAATTATGACAAAGTGGTCAAACCTAGTGGTCAAGGTAAAGGACTAGTGGATGACGTGTCATGAGTTCGAGCCTAGTACCATAAAGACCTACCATGTAGGTATGCGATGCTGGAATATGTCGTGGTTCAAGCGTCCACCCGTTCGTGGGGTGTGAAGTTAAGAGAAAGAGTTGCCAGCTCAAGTATCGTCCTCGTCACTTGACCATGGCTCAAAATTACGAGGTCCATCACCAAAAGCCTACGATTAGCTGGTTTGGGTGACGTTAATACATGCGATGTTTATACATGCGATTGCCAAGTGATCATGGTCACAAACTCATGGCTGTCATTTTTTCCGTCAAGTTGTGGATTCAAACCCTGATGCTAATTAAAATCTACTGTGCAAAAGGGCTGATTTACGTTAAATCGTTGTGTTGAACCCAATGTATTTAAATAGATACATTGGAAATCTGGTGAGAGTAGTCATCAGATCAAGTGTCATTCTCGTCATTTGACCATGGCACAAAATTTCGAGATCCATAGACAATAACCCTAATATTGCTTCAAGGTATATAGTGAATGTTTTTTAATATCACAATATAAAGCAACACGATGCCAATTGCCGAACAGTCTCCTAATTTTGAAACACCGTCAAGTGACGAGGGTAACATCTCAGCTAGCATATCACCTCCAAAATTCCACACCACGCTAACAGGAGGATTTGGAGCATCGATAAATTTAACGCATATCAGCCCCTCTACACATTGGGTTTTCAATGGAACTAGGATTTCGAAGTAGCGACATAACTACGCCGTTAACGAGTTCGTGAAAGTGTCCAATCTGCTACCGCTGCCATAGTCATTGAACGTTTTTTAACAAATTGTTTTTATACGTGCCGTCGCCATGTGGTCAAGGTTCCAAATCTATGTTCGGCATAATTTCTATGAAGTCATGGAATCGAAACCGAGTGTCACTGAAGACCGATTGTATAAAGAAGATGATGTATTTTAAATCTGTCGGGTTCAATGTATTCATGTTGGAGTGGTATAAAAATATGGAAAATAGGCACTAGCTCATGTGCCACCCTCATAACATGACCGTGTTCAAAATTACGAAAGCTCCAACTAATAGTCCTGTAGCGCTATCATCTAACTAAGCCAGTAACAGCAATCGGACATGAGTGATCACTTTTGTCTAGTAGTTTTTTATTCGGCCGCGGATGCATAGGTCGCGGATTCTGTTCTATGATTTGAGCCACTTCATTGATGATCCGGATATGATTTAAGAAAATCGCAACCTTCTGATCTGTCGTGGCGCCATCGGCCCACAAAAAGAGTAATCAAAAGTCATCAGACCCACTTTATGCAGCAACCAGAGTCGTCATACTCACTTGACGCAGAGACACCAATTCACACTTTACACACGCACACGCCATAACAAATTTCTCATTCATTCGCATTTCCACAGACTCAATGGTGGAGGAGTATTCTTGCGTATCCTCTACAAAAGCCAGTAATAGCCTCCATACAGGGGTATTCAAATTTTTGTCTAGTGTTATGTTCTTCGGCAGCAGATACACAGGTCGCGGGTTCTGTCCGCCAGATCTGTCCGAATTTTACTCAAGATCGGTCTTTAATTAACTGTTCTTTATTCTGTTTAAAACTATTAACAATCAATTTCTTACATCTGATAATTGTTTATAAGTCATACATCTTGGGATATTAAATATTTTAAGACCAATACTCACAAAAAGTAATACGAACAGAAATAAACTGCGGTAAAATGCAACATTGTAACAACATGGGCAGGAAACCATTCATTCTTAAAGGAAAAAATTCCAGACCGTTATAATTTAAGAATAAGGCAGTTTAATGACTAGGACTAGCTGGTTAAAAAATTAATAAAGCAGCTCTTTTCATAATGAGAGTTCTGTATTAACTGCCAAATTAGCTTGCCACATTGTAATGCAATTAATTATGGTGAATCTCTCTTAGGTGGTCCTGTCACGTTTCAATGCGGCTGCAACTTTAACGAAGATTAATTATTATTGCAGACATTTTTCCTTTTTTCGCTTCGATGTGTTGATTTAAATTTAAAAGTCTACATTTTTTTTAGCTTTGAATATAATTATAAGAATATTGCGAGAGAGAATATATACACTGTGCTTCATTTTGATAAGCTTTATTCTGCGTAGGAATGTAGAAATTTTAAATAAAGATTATAGAGTAAGTGCATAACGATTATTCTTAACGGAGTTTGTTTTTTATGTTCTAAGAATTTATTTTGGTTTCTTATATATTTTAATCAGTTAAGCTAATATACTGAGATATATGAATCAAAAGCGCACAAGATGTTTTAAGTATAAGAGAAGAACATAACATATATGTTATATAATATTTTCTGTAGAATTAAATTTCATCGAAATATGCTAAGTTTAAATTTCATTTTTAGTTTTCGAATTAAATTTAATGGTTATTCTTTGTAAATATCATACTTTTTAAAAGTTAAAAGTGCATTTTTTTCTTTCGAAGACAACAGAAAAAAAAGGTACTTTTCCATTTCGCCAACGCATGCGATAAAGTCGCCAACAATTATAACGGAACGTCAAACGGAATATTCCCGCTGATAAGCTTTAAAGACCAAACTTTCAAAAGAAGTCGCGGACCTTTTCTTATCTGTAACTTTTTTTCTAAGATGTATTAAGAACACTCGGTACTCTTTGAGAAAATTTCTTTATTAACGTATTTAAAAATAATATTTTAGCATTTTATACAATGTTTCTATTCAAGAAAATGACACCAGATGAAAATTTTCATATATTATTCACACAATTTTAAAAATTTAAATTTTTTGAAGAAAATTGGGAAAATTTTAAAATCCTATTCCTTTTGTAAAAATTAATTTTTTGATCTAAAATTTTTTTATAATATTCTTATGGATGTTCTAAACAACTTTAGGGATCGATTTTAGAATAACTTCATTCTTTTTTGAGAAAAATAAAATGTTGATATACTGGCTAAAAATCAACGAAAAAGCCAACATGTCTTACATTTTTTTTTTAAAAAAGTATTCAGTTTATAGCAAAACGGATCCCTAATTTTATTACATGCTTTATTTTTAACACGCAGGAAAAAAATGGAAGTGATTGGTAAATAATTGTCGGAGTAGCATTTTGAATGCACTAAGGTTTCGAAAAACACAAACTGAGAAAAACCACTTTAAAGTTTATAATTCTGAAAAAATAAGTATTATAAGCTTAATTAAACTTAAAATACCACTTTAAGATGTTAGTTATACATTTTTCTTTAAAATAATCGCATTTTCATATTTTTTCAACCCACACATTTTTATAAATGATCAACTTTTAGAGAGTACCAAATGCACAAGAAAGTTCAAGAAAAACGTTAAAATTTTTTTTTTCTGTCACGACAGAAATTTTGGCTGTTTTTCTTCTAATAATATTAAAGTACTATATTTGTATGAAAAATATATCAGGAATAAGAACTGAAATTATAAAATTATTAATATAAAATGCCTTAATTTAAAAATTTTACATGCACACATTTCACAAAGAAAACAAATGATTGCATGTATTGCCTCGGAAATATTCTGCTTTATATATTGCACATTCTTTTTTTAAAGTTATTATTTCTCGTTATAAATTAGATTTTTTTTTTTTTATCAAAATGCTTTCTTTAGCTTTTTTTTTTCTAAAAAGGGGGCGTGGCTGAATTGCCTAATTTGTTTTCAAATGAAGTTTTATTCAACTTCTAACTTTCCGACATACACATGTGATATATCAATCGAAAGATAATAATGCAAAGAATAAGATTAAATGAAAATAAAAAAAAAACGATAGGTCTGTGATTTTGGGGGTACCAAAAGTTCTCTTAACATCTTTTATGTGTATATACTGTATGTTGTCACCAAGAAATTCTTCTTGGCGAGATTTGCGCCAATTAAATAGAAAAAACCAAAAATGCTATTAAGCATAAGGCAGTAAGTATATGTGCTGAGCTTAAGTTTTACTTAAATATTGTATCTCATCTACGAGGGGAATAGTAAGAGTAAAAAATGTTATCCATTTTTACATCGAAAATTAACCACCAAGGAACTAACTGTTTTAATAATTTCGAATTCTATTTGTTTCTCAGCCTACATGGCGTTGTAGCTGTGAAAATCGTTTGCAGATTAAGGAAGATCATTCCTTCAATTAGAATAAACGAAAAAAACTGACCTTGGCGACCGACTTGGCGATATATTTAACCATCAAAGATCGCCAAAGTCACAAAATTTGGTGACAACATTAGATTTTTCTGGAAAAGTCCAAAAAGGTCTGAGGTGATTTTTTTTTCTATAAAATTCGAGAAAGCTCTTCACACAGCCCTCATAAGGAAGAGACAAAGAATCAACAGCAGTCAATCAGAGCTTGAGAGGGATTGGGCAATTTCATTGATTTAATGCGATACTGTGGCTATGGATTTGTACGGCTGTGTGATTTTGTGCTTTGGGGAATATTCGTATATTATTGTGGATTTTGAGAGTGGGAATTTTTCCTGTTAGTTTAATCTGGTATAATGACTATAATTAGTTCTAGAATAAAATTCGATTTACACCGAAATAACCTGGCGGTTAATTTTTACGTGGGCCTTTTCTACATTCAAAAGACACTTTAATATTTTACGTATTACTGTATTAAAAGAGATGTGAGCATGTAGAAATTAATATTTACACGGGCCTTAACACATGTTTGAATTTAAGTCAAAAATTACTGATGTTATACGTCAAACCTTAATCCCTTGACTTCCGCTGGCCTATATATATATGTCTCGCTCTCAACCGATGCATTGAATATCCTGGACGTATGTATACGTCTTTTCGAAATAGGATTTTTTTTTGCGTTGATATCAGTAAAACTATTCCGAAGGCTTTGGAATGCAATGGAATGAAGTTGACAGTGTTTGGAAAGGAGAATTACTTATTTCAGAGTAAAATTTGCTTACCTATGTCTTCTCTTCCCTTCCCCAATACACTCCATATGTGTATCTATGTGAAAGGTGGAACTGGGGATCAGTACAACCCCATGTATATGGTCTACATCATCAATAACACCATTAGTCTATCTGATACCATGGATACCTACAATTAAAATGCATCCAGTTATATATTTCTCTCTCTCTCTCTCTCTCTCTCTCTCTCTCTCTTTTAAAGTTCTAATTCTAAATTGAATACATAAAACTTCATTTTTGTCTTGGAAAAAAATCCCTGGGTGATTTTCCCTCTTCTGTCAATAGATTTCAAGACATATTCTAAATAATAAGATTTCATGAACGAAAGAGAAACTACAAATAAAACACAAATTAATGTTTACTACACCTGATTTCTCTCTAAAAATGTTTTCTCTTAAAGAAAATCATTCCAAAACTTTTTTCTCCTCCTCAAATCGTCACAATTTTTTTTTCAATAAAAAGGGATAAAATAACTTATTCTGGTCCCAGACTTCAAGACTAAACTATTGTTAACTTTCTTGCGTTAGAAGTACAAATAAGAAGTTCAGCAAATATTGCCAGAGATCACCTTTCATCTCTCTACAAAGTTCTTAGAATCAGTGGAAAATCTTCTTATTTGTATTTCTTGGCTTGTTTCTCCTTCCAATAAAAAAAGGAATCGCTTTTAGGTAAAAAATCAGAAGTATTCCCAATTATCTCGGTTCTTTTGGCAATCTCCCTTCCCCTAAAAAATATTCCCTAGGAGGGAAGTTTGAATTCGCATTTTTTTTGTGTTTTCCATACTGATACTATTAGATGCCTAGAAAATGGAACATAGTTGAAAGCTTCTGTCATTTCACTTCAAATTATTTTGTGAAATCTGAGGATCAAATCCCTGACCTAGAAATGAATATATTTTTGTGTAACAGATTATTTCTGTCAGATTTTTTGAGTGTGTGTGTGTTCCAGGAAGCTGGAAATCTACGTATGTCCTATTTCTATTTCTGTTTCAATTAAAGAAAGAAAAGATAATTCTACGTAACAGTTCCGGAAAGCGTGCGGCAAACCGTTTGTGGCGAGCTTTCAGTAGCCTGTAAGGTGTACGGGAAAACCAGTTAAAGGGTTAATTACTAGCATTAATTCTGACTATCCGTATGAGAAAATGCATAGAAACTTTATCTTACATTAAATGCATATTCTTATGAATTATATTTAATGCACCTTTCATTTGACTATTAAAATGAATTTCTAAAAAAAATTATGATCAACAAAAAAATGGATTATGTTGTTTCAATAATCGAGATATAAACGTAATTTACTTCAGAAGACAAAAATATATGGGATTTTAAAGCAGAAATATATTTAAATATGGCTCCAAATAAATGCTTTAAAGGTCTAAGAATTTTTCCAATGAACGATGAATTTTTAAATGAATAAGAGAGATGTTTCTGTTGTAACATGTGTTTGGATTTTGATACCAAATTTTTGATTCTGTAAATGGATAAAACTAACTTCAATAGCACTTCAAAATTGATGTCTCTCTCTCTCTCTCTCTCTCTTTGTTTTCTACTTCCCATCACACACACACAGAAAAACAGTTTGTGTTTCCTTTTGGCAGTTCTATTTCAATAGCTTTGCATGTCTGCTCAGGTTATATACTCTGCCATAAAAGCACTTGATCAATTTAACACGAGAAATTTAAATGACTGAATTCAATCTGTACTACTGATTGATCACTTTCATAAATAAATATTGGTACATCCTTTTATACATTCTTTAATTTTAGAGCTCATTAAATATTGCTTCAAAGTCAATATCAGTGTGATTTGTAATCATACTACCGTACGTTTACCGCCATTCTTAAAGGAGGTTAATACAGTTTTTTTTTCAAACTGTGGGGCGCGCTCCCCCCAGGGAGGCGTGATAACCCTACGAAAGGGGCGTGAGCATATCACAAAAATTCAAAAATAAAAAATATTTTAAAAAATTATAAAAATTTACTTAAAAGAAGTTAAACAAAATACATTCTGAAATACGAAAAATACACATTGCACTTTTGTAAATATTTATTCCTATTTAAAAATTTGAAAAGAAAAGCAATATAATACTTTTCTTATTACTTAAAAGTATATATAATTGACTTAAAATACCTATTGCTTAAACATAACTTATTTTAAATATCTATTATTTGAAAGTAACATATACAAAATTTAATACTTGTTTTTACAATTTGAGTGGTTTATAATTAAGATAGTATTGTAGTTTAAGCATCGAAGTACATTATAATTGCATTCAATACATTGTTATTGGGGGGGGGCGATGAAACTTATGAATGAAAATTGGGTCGCAAGTACTGAGACTGAATAAGAAACATTTTCGTTTATTACATGATTTTCAATGATAAGATATCCAGAGTGCTTACACTTAAATATTTCTATGTTTTACCTTAATTGAATTATAAAACTGTTTCAGAACCCCGCTTTCGTAATCGCTCTACAAAATTGAATTATTTTGTACTTAAAAGCAGCTAGTTGTTTTTGTATTTGACGTTTACTTGAAAAAATTTTAACGATTAATTAATACTTAAAATCAAAAATATTTTACGGATAAATCTAATTGCTGTTATTCGAATTTCACATGTATTAAATTATTCTAAAAATTAAAGTCCCCATATCGCGAATAAAAGGTTTTTAATGATGTATTAGCTAAAGTGTAGAATAGATTTGGATCTGGTGATGTTTATCTAGATGCCACCATGAATTCGGATCTTCGCTTCATTACTCTCGGAACACATATCGTAATGTATAGGTAGTTTGGCGATTGATTCTAGTCGCCAAAACATCGGTTTCGCCAAGGGGCCCCCCATTCTATATTTTAACCGATTTATTTTTTCTTCCTCATCTATTGTATTTAAAGCATTATTTTAAATTTACTTTCACTTAAAAGTGTCTTGATTTTTTTGTAAAGCTAAATCTAAGAGAATAAGTAACATAATTTTTTTGAAGGTGTTGTGATTTGGCGAATGATATTGCAGCCATTTATTTACTTATGAATTTAATTTTTTAAATATTTTAATTTTGGCTTTATTAAATAGATATTTAATATTATTTTTATTTTTGAACAATTAAAAAGAAGAATCATTTGAGAAAATTGGATTGATTTCTTTACAAAACCAGACAGTTGTTCCTGTTGAAGTTTTTCCTGACAAAATTAATAATTTATTACTATCTCAAATAGAAAAATAGCATGTGAATACACCTAATAGCGATTTTTTGTGTATTTATCTATTCAACCATTTCGCACATTTAAGTCGCATTGCCATCTAGAATGTTTTATTCTCAATACTTCATGGACTCTTCTGCATCAAATAGTATCAATATCAATCTAACTTAACACATCCTACATACTATAAAGATTATAGTTACATTAAAAAATCCCCCCAAAAAAAAACTAGAACTGCACAGTTTTTAATCAATGACAAAAATACTTATCATTATACGTACATTATTTATAAACATAATTAGTAGCGTAATTGAGTAATTAAAGATACCAAAAGATTTGTAAAAAGATAAAAAATAATTCAGCAAAAGTGTGTATATTTCAATATACTTGTTAATGTTTATAAATCAGACTTGTGCAACTAAACTATCTTTATTATTATTTTTTTTTATTTTAATTTGTAAAGTGTGTTATATGTTTGCTAATAGTGCGAGTACAATAGAACCTGTTTCTGTGCGGTCCTTTTTATGTGATTTGTTTAGTGCTATTTTTTTCTATGCAATCTTTTTTTTATGCGGTATTGGAATTTTAACGGCTTTGGCGTCACTGTAATATTTTTTATCAATGTACCAATGACGATCAGAGAGTGTTAGAGCTCCCCAGCTAAGTAAGACTTAGCTTTTAATACTTTATAATTTTTTTAAATACGTACTCAGGCCTTGGGCTCCCTAGAAACGTGGAACCCCCGTGATCCCTGCATCGTGGGGGTGTATGTTACGCCACTGCAATGTACACATATACACTTCAAGACGCTCTGTCCATTTGTTGTATCCAATCTCCCGACAATGCACGTTCTGTTGCTTTCACTCAACGTGCCAACAGTCCGCGCTTGATTAAAGACCAAACTTTAAATGACTGTGGCGTTATCAACAATTTGAAAGATTATGAAGACGGATAAGAAGAACCGAATTCTCTTTGAGAGCGGATAAAACATATGCATGGATACAGATGTACAACAAATTGGAAAAGCATTTTCTTAAAATAGATACCAATTCTGAAAGGAGCACAAAATTTCAAAAAGAGCTTCGATCATGCTTATATATTTATCGTGACATTTACAAGCAGCTGACCGACTAACATTTGTCACAAAAACTTATCTCTTATTTTATTTATTTTTTGAAAAATAAATCAATTGAAATTGTACCTTCAAGTGACGAAAGCGATTTTAAACTTATTCATCACAGGAAGATGAGCGTTTTGATGACGATGAGTAGCAGTGAATTATGTATGTGTATTTTGAAAACTTCTCCATGTGTATACAATAAGAAACTAAACATTTTTAAAATGTTTCCACGAGTAATTTAATTATTTATTGTGTTACGGAAGTACCTTCTCACAAATTTCGTAAATATTTGGCGTATTTTTTAGGTGCGATTTTTTTCATGCGGTCCCTCGCCACCGCATATAAAGTTTTTTCTGTAGTATTTCGACAAAGTTGTTTGTTATATGTAAGAATTTATTAAATTTTTGAATATTTTTGTGAGTTTATTTTTATGCGGTCCCTATCTTCCGCACAAAAACAGGTTTTACTATAAAATCAAATTATTTATTTTTCTTAATTTTGCAATTTTATTTACTTATTCATCTGAACCTAAAAAAAATAAAGCAATATTTCCCTCTTTTTAAAAGAGAAAATTTACACCCAAAAAATATCCAAGAAAAAAGTCAACACATATCCCTTCTAATATCGTTTACTAAGTGCTGCATTGCATTTGGAATAGAAAACCAACAGCACGTTTATCTCGATATCAACACTTTGATATTTTCTTACATATTAACAGTCTGTGGATCAAAGTTTTCCGTCGGAATACCCACTCTCGCGTTTCTCGGCATGTCTTCTCTTATTGACATTTGCCACTTGCCAGCTCACCCTCTAGAAACTCGATATTAAGGTGGAAATGTTATACGATTCTTTTTTTTTTATTTCTTTTTTTGCTTGAAGTGATTTCTCTCAGCTGCCTGTATCTTGCCGGTTCAGTGATTGTCGTAAGGGATGATTATAGGATAAAAACCGCTTCCTAGCTGAACTATTTATTGCATTAAGACATCTCGTTTATTTTGTGAAGTACGCCAAAATTTAAAGGTTTTGTCACATAGAAAGTTGGTAATAGGGTCTGTCTTGAAAACTTTTGACACACGATTCATAATTCATTTTTGTAGAGCTTTAATATTATTGACCAGGTTTATGCGATAGAATAGCTTTTGATTCAAAATGTAATAAGGTCTGATTTTTTTTCCTGGAGCAAATTATGTAAATATTACTTTGAAAACATAATAGAATTGAGATTTCTAGGGTGATAAAATGTATGAAAAAAGATTTAGTTTCCTTTGACAGAATGTATACATTTGGGATTCAAAGATTGTTTGCATTGAAACACTCCACGTAAGTTATTTTCCTTGCCGTAACACTTTCCTTCAGGAAAAATTTACAGATAAAGTTTCACTTCCCAGCATTAACTTGAAAAATAAGATTTTCAAAACCATATACTTTGAGGTCAGATTGGCACTTTATCACACTTTGTGACAAATTTAGTAAATAATACGATATTGCCACAATGAATCCTCAAGAAAGCTCTAGCATCGACCATTTTAAAAATTTCCATGAGGCTACGTAAAGGAACTTTGAAGCAAAGGTCAGTTCAGTTCAGAAGAGAACTCAGTTTATATCAAAATTTGGTTTTACTCAACAGTCCATGAGGGCCAAGATCAGTGACGTAACGGAGAACATTTGCCCCCGCGATGCGGAGTTTGCAGGGTGTACGTTACGCCACTGGCCTAGACCTACTGTGTCAATCATTTCATTTACTATTAATGCACATTTTTTTTAAAAAAATTCAATTAATATTTTGATAAAAAATATAGGGCTTTGTGCATAATAATTTTTTTAATTAATAGGCACAAATTCAGTACATATAAATTTTGATTGCTCTATATTTAAAATTAAACTTTATTCAATAACACGTAATGAAATGTCTGAAGTGTTTGGTAATGCACGCCCACATTCAAAAGTTAACGAAATTAATATTCAAAAGCTATATTTTAAAATATTTGCCACTTATTTTCAATACTTTGTTTCGTAAGCTCAGTATAAATTATAATGGTAGTGTTAAATGCATGAATGTCTTTAAAAAAAAGGAGTATGCACGTATTTTGCAATGTGAAAAGTAATGTTATCTCAGAGAGATATCAATGCATAATTAATTCATTCAAATTGGATCCTTTAAACTTGCATATATTCAAACACGAGAAAATATATTATTGTATACATTCGCAAATATTTTTTATAAATTGCCAAGCTGTAACAAATTGTTATTCTCTATAGAATTCATTTTGTGATTCCTGATTTTAGCATGTTGTATAAAAACAAATTACTTCGAAAAAATTTTTATTAAATGCATATATTGAAATTAATATGTCAGCTTTTTTATTCTGAAATTTCTGTAAGCTTCTGGAAATCTAATTTAAATGTCAAAGCATTAAATGAATTTAATAACTAATGTTTAATCAGTTTAATTCGTATAAATAAGTGGGGGGGGAGTTATCTGTATACATTCAATAAGTATACAAGTATAATTTATGTTATAATTTTATCGTATCTTCACTCGCTTCCATAACCTAATTTTAGATTATTTCATTAATGTATTCATGATCCTAGTTACTAATTAATTGCTGTTGTAAAATGGAAAATCTTACACAACATAAATTAGCAGTTAAGTGCATCTAAAATTACTTTTTCATCATTACAATTATCCTTATGTGATACAAATATGTATTTTAGATTATTTTCTTTTATCAATTTTAAAATAAATTATTCGAATGGTGTATGATAAAGCTTCAAAATAAATTTTATTGTTATATCTTGAGATTTCGTCAAAAGATCTGTTCTCTTTTTTAAAAAAAAACATTAAATTGTTTTGATTTTGGAATAATAAAAAAAGAATGATTTTCAAAGTGGTATGGAATATTATTATTCACACTTCATAGTTAAATTGACCGGAGTTTGTGTGAGGATTTTTATACAAATCAGTCGCAAAGAACAAGACAGTACTTCAAGAATGATGGGAATTTATTGGCGAAAAAACAATCCTTGAAATACCAGATTCAGCAGCAAAATTCGCAGAATAAATATCAGAGAAGGTCTTCACACCTTCTACAGGGCTCAGACACAACTATTAGTGTTCGAAATACTGTAAAAGGTTATTCACAAGCACCATTCGTCCTATTAAGCAGCCGAGCTAATCACTAGTCGTCTATTCATGATCATGGCGAGACTACTAATCGTAATCAAAACAATACTAACTCAGTTTCATCAAGTGTCTTCTTAGTGATTGCCCTCGAGGATCCTTCGAGGAAAATCCGCTGGTGTCATAGATCGTGAAATTAGTGAAACTCTCCACTAATTTCCAAAAGAATCCATAGTGTCACAAACTCAACAGAAATGGTCACCAAAAGTGATGTCAACTTGACTCTATGGTCAAGATTTTGCCAAGTTCCCATTGAATCGTCATTATAACGTAAGGGATGGGGTTGCTTGTGAATATTACAATTTTAACGTAAAAGAAATATAACATTTATTAATATACATGCATTAAACATCCAAATACAATTTTTTTACACTATTTTACACAAAACTCGTAACAATATTTTTTTCCTTTATAACAAACATCACATGGCCAAACGCAAAGATGACGTAATATTTTCTCAAACATAAAGTAGTTTTGATATTTTCTCTTTTCCATCAAAATCAATGGAATGATTTTAGAGAACAAACAAAAACCATTTTTTGTGTGGTTAAGTTAGTAAAAAACCATGCAAAACTATTTTCAGAATAGTCCAGTCTATTTAAAGATGGAATACGCTACGCCTACAAAAGCAACGTGTGTTAAGGCATAGCCGGGATTACTATTCGGCTATTGGTCCTAGTTACCCCTTACGCGGTGGACTTTGAAGCAGGAGATTGGTGTGAGATTTGCGCCGGTCACTTTTCTGTCGGCTGGATAAAGGGAGATCAAAGGGTGAAATGCCTTAGAACATAAGCGTCGGTGTGTCCGGTCTCGGATACTTTCTCACGCGAAAATCCATGGCCGTTGAGATGTCACTTGTACCCTAACAGGAAATGGGTCACTGGGTGGTGCCAACCGCAAGCTTTTCATTCTTATCACTTTTTTTTAACAGAGGTTTTTAAAAAAACCCATGGGGAGCGCGAATTTATTGTAATAAGTATTACTAATCCTTATGTTTGAAATTTACTGTTGATAAAGTATAAACGATTTTAAACTATTGTGTTCATTAAGTACAGTTAGTAACTACATAGAGATTAAGAATTATGTTGCCACTTATTTGTAAGAAAATACTTCGTAAAAAATTTCATCAAATCATATTGCCAAAAGTATTATAAAACACATCAATGTGATACCGGTTAGGGTATAACAAGATCTTAACTTTTCAAAAATCAATTAGAAAAAAATACCATAAAGACCAAAGTAACATCGATAAATTCTGGTTAATAGGAAATATGAAATATAAATAAAGGATTTATGTACAAAATTTAAGATTTAGATTCATATTCAACTAATAAGAGACCCAAAAGTTAATGAGGTCCGTTCCTTCATCATTGATTTGTTCAAAGTTTGAATGTAATAAGTTTTGTGAATTTACCTGATTGAGTGACGGAGTGAATATTAACGTTGACCTGTTCAGCTACACGAAGGCTCTTGGCGACTTACCTGATTGGGATTCATGTACAGAAAGATATAATCCCTAGTGAGAAAAGTTGAACTGAGAACTGTCTTGTCAAGTTATGAATCTTCGGAATTCCGTAGAATATAAAACCGTCTTAAAGTTTTCTAATCCGTAAAGTTATTTCCGTCATATAAATCTCTGGAGAAAATTCCTAAAGAGGGAGCTCTGCAGATTCGAGAAAACGGATGTCTTTCATTCGAAAATAAATTTGATAAAAAAATAAACTTTTCATTTAAAAGCAACGAGATGTGTTAATAACAAACAAGAGGATTATCATTCATTGTTTTTTATCAAATATGTAATAAGTCATTATAAAAAAAGAAATCACTATACATTTGTAAAACGATTTTAAAGAGTGAAAGCTTGTGAGTATTAACGTCGCACTGTAATGCTGCCAGAGGGTTATCAACTGATCTGGCATTCTCTGTCCTAAATTCCACATTACACCAACGGAGGGAGGATGTTTGAACCTCGACATAGTTAATGAGCAACAGTCCCTCTGCATAGCGGATCTTCAATGGCTTTAGACATGAAATGACACGACAACCATGAGTATCTATACACGTTATGAATTATTTACTTAGTTCATCCAATAGTTACTTATTCCTACAATATCATTCAAATTGCTTGATATATAGGTTGTTTCGGGGTAGTACCCAAAAGTAATGACTTATCAATACGGAACTACAGATCAGAATATAGTAAACTGCTCATCCATTGATTGAAACCCCTCCAAAAGTGTTTGGGCTTAGTCCGATTGGCTGACCGTGCGCGCATTATTCAGGGATCGCAGGTGATAAACTTGCTACAGTGACTTCATTAGTAAATGTATGCACGCTACAGCAAAAGGTGCATTTATCAAAGTGAATTCAAATTTTCTAGAACATGCGATTTTAGGGAATAATCTTGATTTAATATATGGGTAAAGGTAGTAAGAGCATAATTGCAGTATTTGAAGAAATGAAAATCTTCACAAACTGTGTGAATACGAGAGGAATACACCTAACGTCAATGTGTGGTTAGGAATGCACACAAATGGCATGATTGGTCAATTTTTCTTCGTAGAGAAGACAGTAACATGACACGTTTATCAAGATAAACATGACGTTTATCTTGATATGCTGGAAAACTTAGCTGTTTCACAAATTCCACCAGGTTTTCTGTTTCTACAGGATGGAGCTCCACCATACTCTCAGGGTGATATTGCCACATTTTTGAATAGGATATTTATAGGAAGATGGGTTGGGACAGGGAGCCCAATTGCCTGGCTGCCGATTTGACTCCATTAGACTTTTTTGCTTGGAGATTCATAAGCCCCGTTGTGTATAAACAAAATTTACCACTATGGAAGAGTTGAAGAAGTGTATCATTCGAGTAATTACGAGGCACTTGGGGAGATTTAGATTACCGTTTAGACTTTTATCATGCTACTAAAGATGCACCCATTAAAATCTATTGATCTCAGTAAAAACTTGATGTGTGGTAATTTTTTTAAAAATTTCTAATGGGTAGTTCGGTAATAAGCCATAAATTTTGGGTTATTTTGCTCAGACACTCTGTATAAGAGAGAAATAATATAAAGTATTTATTGGCGACTTATTGGCGAAAAAAATGTCGCCTCAATCGAGTGGTCATAGATAGGAGGCTATAGTCACTGTAGATTCAGGTCTTAATTTCTCTAAGCTTGCTCAGTAAAATGAGTGTGGGTGATTGTTTATTAAACTCGTAAGTATTTATTAGTTACACTGTAATTATTGGCGATGGATTTCATAATTTTGAATAACGGCCAAGTGACAAGGACGAAACCTGATGTACCATCCTACTCTTTAAACTTCCCCACCCCATCTACGAAAAGACTTTGAGACACGACAAATTTTTCTCATTGCGTATAACGGGAAATGGAACTGAAATGAAACAGAATAAGAGTATAGAACTGAAATGGGAAAATGAAACTTTAGGGTTGTTGAAGTTTTAAATAATAATCCACAGGTGTCTTTCTTAATGTTTGCTTGTGGGTTTAAATAAAATAGTTAGTTGTCAACAGCCATCATGTTGCTTTGATGAAACTTTAACCCGCTGCTAACACGTTTTAAATCTATAAGGAGAAAACCCTTAATATTTTTTTATTTATTTGTATTTTGGATTTCTTTTTGTATAATAATTTACAAAAAAAAGAACAATTATTTCACTTGAATTATTTTTTTGATTTTAATGATTTTTTCATTTAACATAACTGGTATTTAACAAAATAACAGATTTTTTTTCAAGTAGTATTCTGTGTATTCAATATGTCGTGTAATATAAAAACAAACATGAAATAGAATATTTTTAAACATTATATTTCTTCAAAAATCATTACTTTTTAAGCATTAAAACCAGGGGTGGTGAACCGCAGTACATGTGGCCCAACTTGAACAACTTTGCAGCCCGCAAAATTCATCACAACTTTACAAAATACGACAAATGTGTTCAATATTTTTGTTTTTAGAGTTTCTTTTTAACAAATAAGTCCCATAACTGTTTTTGTTTTATCACTTTCCTTCTGTTACTGCGAGAGAATCTGTTTTTTTTATTTAAAATTATCAAACAATAACCCCGCTCAGAGTTAATGGATGAAAATCTGCAATTACGATTTGCAAATTTACGCATTGAGATCTACTTGCAAGAACTAAGTGAAAGAGTTGAGAAACACATATCTGACTAATTAAATAAATTAAACATTATTTCATAATTGCATTATTATTAATATATCATATATGTTTATATACATAAAATCAATGGAAACACCAATAATAATAGAGAGCAATTTGTTTTAAATTTAAGCTCCAATAAATGTTTGTAATGAGTTCAAATCAAATAGAAAGATATATATTTTTATATGAGCCAGCGAGATTATGAAGTTTTTTCGAAGTGGCCTGCGAGGTCATTAGAGGCGGCCATCCCTAATTTAAACATTAGTTTTAATGAAATTTAAAATTCTTCATATTATATCATATTACCTTATCAATATATTAAAATATTTACTATTATGAAGTACTTGGGATGTGAGAGAGAATATTTTTAAAAATGAATTTATCTATATTCATTATATAAATTCAAACTAATAATAATTTCTCCTTGATTTCAACCACCTGGATGTTTCTACCATAACTTAGGACGTGCTGTAATCCTCAGATTAATGCGTTATCATTAATATAATCTCTAAATGTTCTCCTGATAATGATGTACTGGGTTGTTTAGACAAGTATGTCATTAAACGAATGCTTATCAAATGTAAGTTATGTAATAGTGTGTGTGTGTTAGTTTTATGCCTTTATATATGATGTGTAAATCAATTATAGTTGCAGAAGACTGTGTTTCAAACTATAACATATTGATTGATTCAAAACATAACATGTAATCTATTGATTATTCAATCGATTCAATTGCCGCCTATCCGGTACAGTAGTTAGTGACGCTAACTACTGTAGCATAAAGGCTAGGTTCGAATCTCGGATAAGTCATGGATGTTTGTAAATGTACAGTGTTTTTGCGGCAGGAGAGTACTCTAAATAGTCATCGAGCTGCAAGTCCTCTTGTGAGGTAGGTGGGAGGTCCCTGACCCCCCCCACAAAGTGTTTTCCCTCAAAATTGCTGTGGAAGCGGGCTGTATATCGTGGCATTTGGCAGTGCCGGTACTTGCATATTATCGCAACCTTATTGGCGACATTATATTAAACGAAACATGTGGCTGCCGAATCAACGTGTACGAGGTATGCAAAATCGGGCTTGCCAACTTAGGGAGTTATCTTGAAAGTTGGCATTGTTGTGAATGTACGTAAACATCGGAGTGTCTTTTAATTTGACAAAGTTGTTCCACGGTATAATACATAAGCAGCATAATTTCGTGCAGTAGATGCATAAAAAATAAGATAAAAAGAAAAAAAATGCGCATTAATATCAACGTATTAGATTTACAAGCTATAGCCATTCCAATAAATACGACTTATTAGATCTTATTTTCCCAGAATTTTCAGAAAGTATACATGCATAGCAGACACACACACACACACAATTTTAACATCATCATCCGTAACATTTCCAAGTATGCGTTTCTCACCTTAGGCGAAGCAAGGAATATACACCTATTCTCAAATCCAAAAAGCTGAATATTCTCTAAATCCTTATCTGCTGAACGTTATTATATTATGTACACAATTCAGAAAACGGATAAAGTATACTTCCCCTATCTATATTTCTCGCAAGATTCAAATATATTGCATGAATGTTTATAAATATTCCTTGAAATCCCAAGAATACACAGTATTTGAGAATAAGAACTCCACTAGTTTATGTTTAATTTTTAATTTCCATTTTCATTCCTTAAAACTCTTCCGTAAATAATTCTGATTAAATTTAATTTACTTGATTGATTGATTGAATATTAACGTCGCACTGTTCAGCTACACGAGGGCTTTTGGCGACGGAAAACGTAATTTTAAACCATGGTCAAGTGACGTGGACAACACCTGAGCTGGCACTCCCCCTCTCCTAACTACCACACCGCACCAATGGGAGGACGTTTCAGCTCTCGACAGATTTAACGTGCATCGCTGCCCTACACAGCAGGTCTTTAGTGATACTGGGCTTAATTCACTTGAAGCTTTAAATTCAAATCATTTCTTAATTTGAATATTTTTTATACTTCGAAATTGAGGAAATAAAATTCGCGTTTTTTTCCCTCCTCTCTTTTAGATTTAAAGCTAAAAACAGCCGTTTTGAAAATGTATTGGATTTGTTATTAATGGTAAGACGTATTCAAAGATTTCTTAATTGTAGTTTTTTTAAATTATTAAAAAATGGTTTATTAAAAAATTTTTAAAACATAATTTCTCATTACATATTTCATTTTCTCGTTAGACATAATACGTAAGCATAGTGTATTATTTAAACCCAATTTGTCGCCCATCCGGCGTAGTGGCTAGCGATGCTGACTGTTGTGGCGTAGAGCCTGGGTTCGGATCCCAGAGAAGGCATGAATGTTTATAAGCGTCTAGAGCCTTTGCAACAGGTGGGTACTCTAAATAGACATCGAGGTGCATGTCTTTACGTGAGGTTCATGGAAGAGAAAAAGAGATGGTTGGTCCCTGACCTCTCCCCTGAATGATCTCCCTCATACATGGGGTGGTGGCCGCGGTAGCCGAGTGGTATAGGTATCGGACCGTGGCTTGCTTGTCACGGGTTCGAGCCCAGTACCACTAAAGACCCGCCGTGTAGGGCAGCGATGCACGTTAAATCTGTCGAGAGCTGAAACGTCCTCCCGTTGGTGTGGTGTGGTAGTTAGGAGAGGGGGTGCCAGCTCAGGTGTCGTCCACGTCACTTGACCATGGTTCAAAATTACGTGGTCCGTCGCCAAAAGCCCTCGTGTAGCTGAACAGTGCGACGTTAATATTTAATCAATCAATCAATCATACATGGGGTGGAACCGAGCCAAAACGTGTTGTCACGTGTATGGTGCTCAAAGTTATGGATAATGACAGGCGTACATTTAGCCGTTTGTCGCTGTCAGTTCACGGCATGAGAAACGCCATCTGTGTAATTAAGAGAATTAGGTGTGTATTGTTGTGTCTTCTAATAAGAAAATGTGAACTGTGTTTGCGCAAGCCCAACTGCGCATGCCCAGTTATTCTGTTGAGACTGTAAAAAGAGTTGTGAGTAAAAAACAAATACCAGTCTACTAGAAACTGTGTCATGAGAATAATTAAGGAGTAATTAAGCTATCGACTAAGAGAACCATAAAAATGGTTAGTGTTTACACCAGAAATTTGGTTATTGTGGATTTTACTGCTTAAGTGTTGAAGTGGACGCAAAAGTCGCAATGAGGTTTTTCGGTCTTGATCTGACTTTGTCAGACAGGTGTCGTTAGTACTCATAATAAAAATTCTAATTGCGATATAGATTTAATTATAACTAAATAAACTTAACTTTTTATAATTGTATAAGCTGTTCAAATATAGCTACGATTCTCATAAGATAGACTTATTTAAGTAATCAAAAATATAACTACACAGTTTCAAATTTTTGTACACAAATCCAATAAAATGTTATTTTTTATTTTGAATAAAAATTTTCAGATTATCAATTCATTTGAAGTTTTAGGCATATGTCTATACGCGCATAGGAATTAAGATTTCAATACATATCTGGAATTGTTCCCATTTATGTAGAAAAGAAGGGAGAGTTATATATTTTATTCTAATGTGTGTGTGAGTGCATGAGTGTATATTTATGCATATATACACATACATATATGTATAATGACATTAAATTCAATTTTAACTATATTTAATACGTTTGCATTCTAAAATCAAAGTTTAAAGCAAGTTATGCAATATAAGTGTTTTTATACTTGACTGATGAACTGAGTAGTTGCAGTCCAAAGAACTTGCACTTTGCAATGGATACTGGCCCACTTAGACTTCTTCGGAAATGAGCAAGCTGGTAACCTCGCCAAGGAAGGCCGAGATTCCCCTCAACTTTCCAATAGCTTTATCATTATCGATGCTGATGCAATAGCCAGATGTAAACTCACCTCCATCCCTTTAAGAAGTACATCATTCCAGAACTTCATTGCAAAGCAATATTTCAACTACCATAGCCAAACTACGTACAAGACACTCCTGAGGGCCAAACATATTATAATACTCTTCCCTACTGCTCCGACATTCAACTTTCTCCTAATTATATTTTTAATTGTCTTTCTATATCGGTTAAATTTGAAAACATTGACGTAAAACCCCCGGATTATCAAATGCTTTATTCGAGAAAAGTCTTCGACATTGCAAAGGCTGTTTTGGCCTTTTTCTGTACTATTTTAGTTCTCTACGCCAGTGCTTCTCTAAGTTTCAGTTTTCGTGACCCAATATTCAATCATAATTTTCTTCGCGCCCTCCTCCCTCATACAATAACAATGTATTGAATTCAATGAGATACTGTACTTCGACGCTAAAACTACAGTACGACCTTAACCTCTTAAGTTCCACCGGCGTATATAAACATCTCGCTCTGTCAAAGCGTTGATTTCCCCGGGCGAATATATACGTCTTTCCGAAGTACGATCTGCACTGCTATCCATATAATTATTCCGGAGACTTTCGAATTCAATAAAAGGACCTTGATAATGTTTGTGAAGGATTTACTTATTTCATATTATTTGTGCTCTTCTTTATTCTTCACCCTCCCCCCCTCCCCCCAATACACCACATACGCTCTCCTACGTGAAAAACGAATCTCGTAAATTTTAATCCGCAGTAAAAGGGTTAATTTTAAGCCTTTCCGATTCTCAAGATAAGCGTTGATTCTTGTATATAATTCATATATGACAATCCCATGGGGGAGGGGGTCACTGGAAATGATTAAACTTGCTCTTAACTTAGTAATGTTAAATTAAAATTATAAAACTCATTATGTAGCACTGATCCATTTATAAGTGTAATATATCAATGTAAATGTGTATTTTGTTTTTTATTATGGCAGAATATATTTTGTTTGTTTACTTTCAGTAAATTTTAATACTTTTTAAAATAAACCTTTGTTTTCTATTTTTCAATATGTTCGCGCGCCCCTCGTAGAGTTGTCACGCCCCCTCCAAGGGGGCACGCCCCACAGTTTGAGGAACACTGATCTACGCTACTTGTGGACAAGACAACAAAAACATAAATCTTTATTTATATTTGTTAATTTAAGGTAAATTCAATTTATATACAATTCAAGGTTTTTAAAAGGAAAGCAGGCTTCATAAGCTATTTGAAAGTTTCAATATCTTAATTACGCATAGTTCATATATATTAAAATTAGAAAGGAACATGTGTAAAATCTTAAGAACCAAATTAAGATAGTAATTGTAAGACAGTTTTAATCCTTGTGACCCAATATTTAAACATAATTTTTTTATCGCCCCTCCCCCTTAATACAATAACAACGCATTTAATTCAAAAACTGTTATTTGACGCTAAGGCAACAATATGATTTAAACGTCTTACCACCGACATATATAAACGCTCCGCTCAGCCAAAGTGTTTATTTCCTTGGACGTACATATACGTCTTTCCAAAATATGAACTTTTCTGTGCACTGTTATCCATAAAATTGCTCCAAAGACTTTAAAATGCAATAAAAGGACCTATAAGAGTTTGCGAAAGATTTACTTATTTCAGAGGATTTGCTTATATATATATATTCCTTTTCTTTCCCCCTCCCCAATATATAAGCATTGGGGAGCGAATCGCGTAACTTTTAATCGGCATTTAAGGGATTAATTATAAACCCTATAAATTATCAAGATAAGTGGTAACTTTTGCTTATAATTTTACGTATGACAAGCCCATAGGTCATTGATAATTATTTTAATGTTGCTCTTTACTTAGTATTGTTAAATTTATTATAAAATACATTGAGCAGTACGAATACATTTATTATTGAATTATATCAGTATACATGTGCATTCTTCTTTTTATTATGTTAGAATGTATATTTTGTTTGTTTACTTTCAGTAAATCAATAGTTTTTTAAAATAATCTTTTGTTTTCGACTTTTCAATATATTCGTTCTCTCCCCCCCTTTATATTTATCATACCCCCTAGTAGTAGGCGCACCCCACAATTTCAGAAACGCTGAATTAAGTGTATCCGGAGAAAATTACAAATATTTTGCATCTAATTGATAACATATAAGAAACCCATATCTCGGAAAAGAAGCTAATTCCGATATTTTATTTCAAAATTCACGGTACTTTTCAAAATGTACAAAGGATGTCGCGAGGAATCCAATATAAACTGAAATTTTCTTTATGATTCTTTTTAAAAACAAATTGGATTATTTATAATTATTTTTAAAAAAAACTTCTGATCATTGGATCTTTGAATCATTTTCAAACACTTAGTTCACTTTTATAGGTACACGGATTCTTGAAAAATAAAATTATTTATGATTTATCTTTTATACAGTATCTTTTTCTACATATTCCTCTCGACGTGTTTTTGACATTCTTTGATTGGAAATTTCAAAACTAACAAAGTACTCTATACACCCTGCTGCGACAGAAATTAGTTTTTTTTTGTATAGTTATCAGAGAAAAAAGGTTTCGTTTGTATCTTTGGGTTTTTACATTTCCGTCTGTGAATAGAAATAAAATGTGTGTTTATTTCTCATACTTGTTTTAAAAATAAGATTTGAGAGAACTTGATTAAGTTTGAAAGGCAGTCGTGTGTAATTTATTTTAAATCTTTTTGAGCAAATTTAATATGTTGGGGTTTCTTAATCACACACACACACACATGCGTTGATTGTCAATCATGTTTTATGATTGCGTTTGTGATCCTGTAGGCATTTGTCTTTTAAATGGCTTAGAACATTCTTTAGTTATTATTCTTATTTTAGTCTCCTTTTTTTGTTTAAGCTATTTTTACTTAAGCCTGATTTTTTTTAGTATAACTTATTTTTTAGCCATTTTTACTCATGTTATTTATACTTTTGATTGATTGATTGAATATTAACGTCGCACTGTTCAGCTACACGAGGGCTTTTGGCGACGGAACACGTAATTTTGAACCATGGTCAAGTGACGTGGACGACACCTGAGCTGGCACCTCCCTCTCCTAACTACCACACCACACCAACGGGAGGACGTTTCAGCTCTCGACAGATTTAACGTGCATCGCTGCCCTACACGGCATTTATACTTTTGAGGATTACTTGATAAAATGTTGACATCTTTTGAGTATAAAAATGTAATTTGAAGAGCTTATATTATTCTCATATTATATAGAAGTGTTATATATGTATTTATATATATATATATATATATATATATATATATATATATATATATATATATATATATACAGTGAAAATCGTTTAACACGAAATCGAAGACTTATATTTTTTCGTATTAATAGGTATTGCCAAAAAAATCCTATATTCAACAAAAATGAAGTTTATTAGAATACATTTTGTTAACATGGACATATTCATATGTGCATGTATTTAATATAAACAAGGTAACAGAAACGTTCCCAATGAAATTTAATGTGAAATTTTAAAGGTTTTGAAAAAACAAAACATTTATTGTGAGTTTGGGGAAATAATCCAATACATTTTTATTCATTAATATTTTTAGCATCAAATTACCAACAAATTGTTCAAGTTCATCCATTTATTTTTCATTTCGTCATTGGAATGTCAATCTAAGTAACTGCGCATACATTTCATTATATTCCTCTTTGGGATGACGTGGGAACAGGAGCTGTTCCCACGTTTTAATTTCATTTCTCATTCATTTGTTTTCATTTCATTTTTCGTCGTTGGAATCTACATCAATGACGTTTTTCAGCATTGGACAGACTCTAAAATGTTTTTGTCTTACATAACACATTATGGTAGTATGCGCATTATCATCATCTACTGTTACGAATTCTTCTATGGGGAACCTACGTGGCTGGTGTTTTCCGTATTTTGTTCATTCCAAGAAGGGAAACCTTTTCGTGTTATAAGAAAAAAAATGCATGCAAATACGTAGTTGTTTTTAGGGCCGTTGTATTATTTCGTGTTAACCGATATTCGTCTTAAGCGTTTCCATGTTAAACATATTTCTCTGCATTTATATATATTTATTAAAAAATTTTTAACTCGATTATAAAGTCAATAAATTTTTATAAGTTAATTGTATAGGTTAATGTTATAAATAATGGTGGTGCGTGGAACGCCCCGCGATAGAAGTGAAACTTCTTTGGCGACGTTGGAACATTGATTGTTTGCTCTAATATTCCAAACTGACAGCCTAATTTGCATGAAAAGTATTCGTGACGAATTTCTTCTTTCTGATACCAAATCCAAAGTAAGAAGATATGCTGGGGAATTTCTAGGTATACAAAGCTATTATATTTTGATAAATTTGATATACTTTTCCTACTTAAACTTTGTTGGTAATTGTAGCATTATTTAATGTCTTCTAAATTAATTTTCAGTAAAATATTTTTCTGCTCAGCAACAGGCGTTCTCAAATCATATCTAAACCATAATCTATCAAATTGAGACGTCCGTTATCAATAGTAGCTCGTGTTGCTTTAAATTGCAACGTTAACAAAAATAGTATCTACAGCTACACGTAGCTCCCATGTAATACTTAAGGTATCTGACTACGTTCGGAACCGTGATTTTGCAAAAGCGTATAAATGGATAATAAGTATTTATGATATTTAGTGTCACTTAGATTGAAAAATTCATATAAAATTGTTTCAAGAATAGAGTATTACAATAAAAAAAAATTAATTAAGTACAATATTTTGACAAAAAATGAACATAGAATGACAAATTTTCAAAATGTTCTCCTTTTGTGAAAAATACTTCTATTATAATTATATTTTGTGCCTGTATATAGCTTAGACCTCTGTACAGAGGCTCAACTAGAATTTTTGAAATGTATAACTTAGAAGTGGTTTTATCCATGTTTTAAGAAACAGAGGGGAGAAATTTTAAGAAAAAAACGCCGATAATTATTTTAATTGGTGGTAACTCTGAAAATGATGTGATTTTTCAAAAATGATATTTGAGCCTCTGTACAGAGATCTGAGCTATATACAGGCAAAATATTATTATACTAGAAGAATTTTTGACAAAAGGAGAACATTTTGAGAAAAGGTTATTCTAAATTTATTTTTTGGCGAAATATTGTATTTAAATAATTTTTTTTTGTCAAAATGTCTTTAAAATAATTTTATACATGTATTCTAATCTAAGTGACACTAAATATCATGAAAATTGTCCATTTATGCGCTTTTTTAAAATCACGGTTCCGAACGTAGTCGGATACCTTAATCAATTGTTTTTAAATACACAAATTTTACTAGGTTAACTCATTTATTTAAAAAGTAGAAATAATGACCATTGCATGTTCATTTGAATTAATACAAATCAAGGAGTATATGTACTCTTACTTTTTATATTTCATTAATAAATTTATTAAAGACTGTAAAACTACTCATTCTTAGTACTGAAAAGAAGGATTGTGTGTGCAATTATTTAAGTTTTTTTTTTTTTTTTTTTACCTTTCATGTATTTTTTATTTTGTTATTATATTTCATTAAAACCATTCTATACATATATAAGCCTTTATTCTAATAGAAGTAATTAAATTTTTTTCTGCTATTTAAAAATATAAATTTCTCAAAGGACAAATGTTTGTATCATTATAAATAAGTGTGCATATAGGGTGTCCCAAAAGTATCGGGACAAACTTTAAGGGAAGGTACGGAACATCACAAGGATTCAGATTTGCTTATCAACCAATGGGCGGAAACGTCTTCGTTTGGTACCAGGTGGCGTTGTTCACAAGAGCACTGGAGAAAACAGATCTGCATGACTTTAGCTGTCATCATTCGCACAGGAGTGCGGAACGTATTACTACGGACACTGTGCTTTCATATAGGCACATGATTTATAATCAGGCCAAGGGTAAGGCTTAAGAAGCAGAAAGAACGTTTCGCAAAAGGTACCCACAGAGAGATGCACTGGACCACCGGATGTTTACTAATTTTTATCACAATTTGAGTAAATATGAATCATTATGGAGTAATACGCCTATTGAGAGTACGCCACGAGTAAATCGACGTGCAACACAGAAATAAATTGTCATGGATATCGTTCGAAGAGATCCGAGTACCAGCGATAAACCGTTGATGCTTTCGTAGGAGGATCTCGGAGTAGTACTTGTGAGGGATCTATACGCGTTTCTTCAATTAATCCTCTAGGGAAATCTTTGGGCTATCAATTCGCGTTATTCACAACCAACCCTTCGGAAGAAGATAATCATGATATTTAAATTAACTTACTATATATAGTCGAAGTTTTCTAGCTTGAATAGAGAGTAGGAGAGGAGATATACTCGAATCAGGTGATATTGCTACTGAAGGTATTGATGCGACGCTATTAAGGGCAGTCGGAAACCTCTATACCGACAATGTTAAATTGGCTGTTTTCGAGGTACATTTTCTCAAAATCTGTTATATGTACATGCTTGAAATTTTTCATATAATTAAAATACACATTTCTCATTATACTCAAATGAGCTTTTAGCTAATTTTGAATTTTTTCATAATTTATAAAATATTTTATCAAACATTGTTTAAGTTAACCCGTTTTTCACATAAAAAAATTTGTAAAAAATAAATTTTGGGGTTTTTTACAAAAAGCTCATTTCAGTATATATTAGCCATCATTATAAATATATCATAAAAAATTTACATACCTGTGAACAGTAGTTTCTAAGAAAAGGAACATCAAACATCAAAAATTGACATTTTGAGAAAAATTTATTTCAACGTATAATTACTTTTTAATTAAAACATTCCAGCTCCATATTCTAAATCATCAGCATTTTTTAGTAGCTCATCATCTTCTTTCTTCCTTTTAAGTCTTTTTTCCTTCCTAACTTCCTTTGTTTTTTGTAAACAAGAGTATTTTGCTCGTAACAGCCTCTGTTTGTCAAGGCACTCCATCGCCTGTTCCGTGTAATCACCAGGCTCAATACACATTTTTCTCAAAATTTCTAGTTTTGATACATTCCCCATATTAAATGAGGAAACTGCATCATATGTACCCAGTGACAAAACTTCTAATTGTACAAATGTTTTCTTCGGTACACGAGACCATATTACATTATTTACACTTTCGTTAGGATTTTGCGTACCTCCATGTAAACACTTTTTTAGCAAATCTGGATTAGCTAAATCCCTAAAAACGGGTCGCATGGCCTCCACAACATCCACAGGTAAACTATTTTTGTGATGATAAGTCTCCCCAAGCAATTCTGCCTTTTTAAATTTGCACCACGTATCTGTATCAGAGGGACAAAATCCATGCTGAGGTTTTTCCTCGGTTGATAGCTTGTGTAAAAATATTGCCCATATGGCTTGTTGCATGTCCTTCACGCTAGACAAATTTCTGCGGATAGCTAGACCATAATATGCTTGCAGACGGTCGATTTCTGCCTCTGTCAATCTATTTTTTCCGCATAAAGGCTTTCCGTCAGAAAGTTTTTGACCTCTCATCTTAGTTTTCAAGCGTCGAAGACGTGTCCCCATTCTTTTCATAACATGACCTATGCATTCTAATTTCTCGACAGAGCAATGGTCACCATATACTTTGTTCTCGACAATAGAAGTAAAAGCCTTGGAGTCCCCATCTCCTAAATATTTTGTGTACCGAACATTGTAGAGAGACTGGGAACGCTGAAAAATGGATAGAGCTCCAGCTACTTCCATCTTACCGCTGTAGCCTTCAAAATTTCTCTTACAATTTTGAAGATGCTTGGTTTTGTTCGGACAAATACAATGTTTTGAAAAAACTTCGACATCTATATAACTTTGCCGGTATCAACACTTGTGACTGTCACCAAGCCATTCTTCGAAGAAAAACCACGCTTCTGCCAGCTACCATCAACAGCAACAGCAAGGTCCCTTTTTCCATCATTTTCATCAACTGCTTCACGAACAGCTTCTGTCATACTGTGTTCACAGGTTTCTCTTGTTGCCTGCAGTAAAATGTGGTTGTACTTTGAGAATTTTGTGGGTGGCGGAGGAAGATTCATGATACCGCAAAACATCCTAGCAGACTCAGCACCTTTACCTATGCATCACATACCATACACTAGCCGGGTATTCAGTTCATAATTCTCAGAACTATCGCATTTCTTGGAGTTAAAAAAAGTATAGTTATATTTACAAGAAGGACATTTTAAGTGAAACTTCCCAGCTTCACCACAGTTACTTTCACTTAGGTGCAACCTGAGTCCTGTTTTTCACACTTTATACATTTTACAGCTTCAAAAAACACACAAGCTAAAAGGTTAATGTCCACAATAACATTTCTGAAACCAGAAAAAGCCTCATCCGAATATGAAATATCCATGTTTACAATTTTTTTCTCACTGGCAGATGGTTCAGTTTCATTAGTACAAAGCTTTGCACCATCAGCACAATTCTTTTCATCAGCAGAGTTCTTTGGAACAGTAGAATTGCTTTCACCACAACCATCATTACTTTTATTACATCTTCCTTTATTAAAAACTCCTCTTCGTTTCTTAAATACTTTAGTTGATGCTCTAGGCATGATAAAGTCGATATATTATAGCAATTTTTTGAAAGTTTAAGCTTAATAATGTTAAAGAATACTTGCGAGTTCAAAATTACTACGCAGTTTTGAAAGTGTAAACAAACATTGATTTGACCGTTAAAAATACAGTGAAGTTTCAAATGGGTTAGGAAATAAAATAATAAAAGGCTCAATTTATACAATAAAAGATAAATGTTTTGATTTATACCAGACGCTCAACTTTTAAGCCAAAACAAAAAACTTTGTTTACTTTTTCCCTTGTCAAATGGGCGTGGCCCAGTTTCAACGATTATTTAAAAATAGGTTTTTAGGGCTTCTAATTACCCTAGAGGTTAAAGTAAGGTATTTTTAGAAAGGTTAAAATCTGTACTATGTGAAAATGTAAAAATCTCAAATTGTCAAAAAAATCAAATTTTACCTTTCCGACTGGCCTTAAATCTTATTAATTTTAACATTGACCCAAGTTCCATAAGTTCCATCGCATCATGACAACAAGTTAACTAAATTCTAAATTAAAAACACTCATCTCACGCTAAATCAAACACTGATCGTATAGTTTTATATAAAACATTATTAAATTTATTTTAAGCACACGCATATAAAAATTTACTTTACTACAAGAAGGTCAAAATAATTAACTTAGCTTAAGAGAGGGAGGGTGCTGGGGAATGGACATGGTTGATGCCCGGAATCTAGGGGGTTTGGATTTTCTGCAGCTCTGGGATCGGCTCTCTCCTTAAAATCGGGGTGCGTCCCGTTTAAATTCGGCTCCTTTTTACCCAAAAATCCTAGAGCAGGACCCTTTGTCTTGTCCAGTATAACTTCTCTGATTGGTCCCGAGGCCGGCGCAGTGTTACACCACCACACAATTTATGGGTTTAGTGAACTTTTTAACGCGGGAACATTCTTGACGCACCCCACCAAAAGGAATTTCACCACATCCGGTCTGGGGGACTCGCATATAAATTCCAAGCTGTCTCAGGGGCGGATTCTAAAATAGGACAATTCTGGCCTCCCATCAGTATCATTTTTGAATTATTGCGATTAAGAACTCATTAGGAAGGAGTTTTAAAGTGACGATTGTTCACTGAGATTGAAATGATATTAGATTAAATCGGATGATAAGTTAGATCCTTTACTAAAGTAAGGATCAAGTTTGATAGTCTCCTAATCGAACATGTCTTACCGTCATTGTTCCACCTTCGTGGTTAGCATTAGACATTTTTTTACTATTGTCAAATGAAATTGTATCTTTTCATTGTGTGATAAATAAATAGATTAATTATATCATGTAGAGTGTTTCTTCCCTACCTCCCACATATCTAGGTGCCCGAGAGAGAGGTGTAAACCTCTCACATAGTCATCCTGTTTTTCAACGTGAGAACCAACCACACTCATACCATCTTCAAAAAGTACTGTTACAAATTGTGATGCAAATTAGCAAACATCTGGTGGATCTCTCTGTAGGTACTTTTAGCGATACATTTATTAGGGCTCATGCATTTCCTTCTGCCCATCCGTAAAACAAGTGCATATCTCCCAGCTAGGTGTTCGTAAAACCGTTCTATACTTCGTGGCTTTTACATCTAAAATAACTGAGGTAATGCAGAGAACAACGCCAACCATCACCGAACAAAGGCGTTCCCTAGAAGGGGTTGCATTGCACATCTGAATCCTTGTGATGTCCCCTACCACCCCTTAAAGTTTGTCCCAATAATCTTGAGACACCCTGTATATATGATCGTGCGTCATCATATATTTAAATTGGCACTGGACTCAATGGTTAAAAGCTTTAATCTGCTAATTAATTATACATCATAAATTATTAATAAAGAATACTCACATAAAAATATTGGAAATGAATTTAGGCTCAAAATTTTAAAAAAATCTTTATTCGAGCATTAAATTTTTTCTTGAAGAAAAAAAAAAACTTAACAAGCTTTTTCAAGCTAAATTACTTTTTTATCGAGTGGAAATTGTTAATAATTATCCTCGCAATTTTGCAAAGAAACTAGATTTTTCTCTTTTTATTTTAAGTATTCTTAGAAGATGTTTCCTCTTTTAGCTCATTTTGAGTTAATTAGGCTGCTAGAAAAAATACAATTCAATTTATTTTTTTATTAAAAGTTAGATCTCATTAAACTACTTTAGTTTCAAAATATTTTGAAATACTTAAAACAAATTAAAATGGTAACCAATTAAAATATAATAAGCTACTTAAAATAAATATTATACTTTTGTTGTAAGATATCAAACTATTTACTTCGTAAAGTTTATTTCATCAGTATTCAGTCCTACGTAATAAATGGGAATTATGATGTTTAAATATTCAGGGTATTGCCAAATTAAAACAAAATATTCCCAGAAAAAGGCAGCGTGGGGACAACAAACAACCATAGAACACGAGGATGCAAACCACGTTTTGTCGGTGAAAATCCAGATGATAGTTGACGTTAGGAAAACGATAAGCCAGACGACGGGAAGGTCAAATGATTGTGGAGATATACATGAAGGAAGGGAGATTCGATTTGGGTACCTTCCGTTCCAAACGCGAGTACTTTATTGACCACGCCAAAACGATCGTCATCGTGTGATGTTTGATACTAGTTTATGTAGATATCACACCTCCACATACCCCATGCCAGTGATTTGGCGAACAGGCGAACGAACGATACCATATTCGTGGCAAGCATGTGAGCAGTTGCGTCACTTTGTGGGTTGCGTCATCATGCATGACGGCTTGAGAATTGCGTCAATTGTGTGAGACGGCTTTGTTGAGTGACGACTTCTTTGCGTCAATGTTTGATGGCTTGATTGCTTTTGTGGTGGATAGATGGCGCCATGACTGCGGCGCGCGAAGGGTGTGGTTCTTTTGTACGGTCAGAGTCACCAATTAGGTAAGGAAAATTCGATCTAGTTACCTTCCGTTCAGAACTCTAGTGCTTTATCGACGACGCCAAAGCGATCGTCTTCGTGTGATGTTTGGTACTAGTTTATATAGATATCTCACCGCCACATACACATACTTCTCGAACGCCTCAATGGCGTGAAATGACCTTCTTTTCTTACAGAACATTCTCCAGAAGTTGCTGTTGGGAGTCCCGGCCACTGTGCATGTTTCATGCGCGATAGTGCACCTGCACATTTTTCGATTACGGTATTCCATATTACATATATCGGGAGATGGATTGGACGCGTCCGACCTTTTTGCTTGGCTTTCACGTCCCCCAGATTTCAATCTCTGACTTCTTCTTGGGACACTTGAAATCGCTTGTATATGAGAAATCGGTGGCTTAAGTTTAGGATTGCTATCGCTTCACCTGGCATAGTCATCACACCAAAATTGTTTCAACGCGTCAGGCAATCCTTCATCTGTTGGTTTCGGCTGTGTTACGACCTAAGCGGCCAGCAAATTTGAACAATTCCTGTGACAATCCTATGTCGGTGCATTTCTGATGTCTAGCAGTGATACACTGATTGTATAGTAAATATTCTTTATGTCTAATAAATTTATTTGTATTGTAAAAACCTACTAGAGGTTGATGGTGTTTGAGGTTTCGAACAAAGATCAGACATTGCAAGTTTTAAGCGCAGTTTTATTTATCCATTTTACTTAATTAACACAAATAAATGTAGCAAATGTCCTTAGTAAATAATTAGAAGAGCAGCCGCACGGACTTAAGAGTACTAATATAATTAAGGATTACTTAGTTGACTTCTGGAGCACTCTTGACTTAGCTACACTTCCATTTTCTGTAAATTATCTTCCCGGTCGTAATTCTAGTTCACAATTTAATCACTTTTAATCTTCAATTATCAAATATCAACCATCATCCAGTGACCATCCTCGCGTACCTAAATGCCAACGCTTAAATAGAACAACTCATTTAACTAAATTCCGTCTTCTTCTTCGAAGGAAAGTTTTCAACAGAACTTGCAATTGAAAAGAATGATTTAAACCAAGAAGATTCGTTGAAGGTTCCTGGACAGACCCGTCACAGGATCTATTATGAGCCCTTTTCATTCCACTTTTCATTTCGTAACTGCTTCTGCGAATTTTTCGTACCGGAATTCAATGGTTAAATTCAGTAGCAGCCTGCGTTTGTCTCTTCAAAAATTCGTCATTTGTGTCCGCAGTAGTCGAGTAGTCATAGTCGCAACTCCTGGTGATCGTTGATGATTTGTGAAGGCGAGTTCTGGTGCCACGATAGACCCGTTGAGTAGAAGGTTGATGCAGAGTGACATAATGTACACTCCCGCATTGCGAAGATGGTCCAGGAACTCTAAGGAGCCCAAAGCCTAACAAACACCAGGTTACGTATTTGGGCTTGGGCCCCCAAACCTTACTTTGCATGGGGGACTAGTATTCTTCGTTACGCCACTGCTGATGCACGTTAAATATGTCGTTGGTCAAAGTTTTCACGGTAATGCGTAGAAATTGTGAAAGTGGAGCAAGAGCAGAAGTGTCGACCTCGTCACTTGAACAAAATTTCAAGGTCCGCCGTCAATAAATTTCCCTTTGGTTTAGAGTGCGACGGTAATAAACATACACTTACACAAAAGTTCGTCTTCATTCACTTTAAAATGAATAATTCAAATACATTCAATCATATGATATTACGGAATTTATTACAAGTAAAATAAAGTTTAGTTTGAATGATACTCGAACTAATATAATGGAAGTTCTTTTTTTAAATTATGTAAAAAAAAAAGGAAAAGTCCTACTAATTTTGATTTTATATATATATATATATATATATATATATATATATATATATAATGTATTCGTTTTTATTACACTAATTATTTCTTTTTTATTATATTTTTGTCTTTTAGATACTAAATAACAAATTGATCTTCGTTATTGATCAATGGTTGAGCAGGAAATAATTGCTTAAACTATTTTCCGCTCTTGTGGTATATTCAATTTATATATATTCAATTTAAATCAAATGATTTTTTTAAAAAATCCTTTAACAGGAAATAAATTAATCATATGTATTTGATAGGATAGTTAAATTTTATTTTTTATCATGAATTGCGTTTTCAAAAAAAGCAAAACAATCGAGTAACAATTTATTTTTTTAAAGCACCAATAAATTTCATAACCTGAATGGATTTCTTGTAATTTATAACTTTTTGAGACCTAATAATGTCGGAAAATATATTACGAGGCCTGTCTGGTAACTTATTACCGTTTCGTTCAACCCCAACCGCAGTGGTAGTTTTGCAGTTCAACACTTTCGTTCATGTGTTTCTGGTTGCTCTTTTTGTCAATCCAGTGACGCTATTACAGTCAGATTGTATTGTTTTTATACGAGTTAGGGAAAGTTTAAAATGTTTAAGATGATTTCCGATCCCATCGATTGTGAAATGTGTTCCGTAATCCTTTTTTCGAACGCAAAAAACGATAAGCCAGATGATATTCATCATCAACTTGTATTGGCTTATGGTGAAAATGTAATGAATGAGGAATTGGTAAGAAAGTGGGTTCGATTATTCAATGGTGGGTGAAGCAATGCTAATGACGAAATACTGAATATGCGACCCTCTGTTGTTAATGATAGTTTGGTTGAAAAAGTGAATGATAAATTCGTGAAAACTGATGGTTTGGTTGAAAATATAATGAGTGATGAATTGGTGAGGAATTGTAATCGACAAATTCAATGATGGGTGAAAACAATACTCATGACGAAGCCTGGAATATGCGATACTATTTTGTTAATGATGGTTTGGTTGAAAAAGCGAATGATAAATTCGTGATTACAGATGGTTTGGTTGAAAACGTAATGAGTGATGAAATGGTGAGAAAGTGTGTTCGACAATTTAATGATGGGCGAAACAATGTTCATGACGAAGCACATGGACTATACGTTCTTCTGTTGTTAATGATAGTTTAGTTCAAAAAGTGAATGATAATTTCGTGAAAACAGATGATGAAGGTTTCCCGATGTGAAACATGTCTGAACAATGGTGGTAACTATGAGAAAAAATAGTTTTCGACGCGCTGTTTCATAGAAAAAATAAATTTTGCTCCGAAAAAAGTATTTTCATTCGAGTTTTTCCAAAACGGCACTTAGTTTCCGAGCACCCCCCCTTGTATTTACAAGTTAATCTACATGTAAATCACCAGAAGCAATATTCATAAGAATTACTTATCCGTTACTTTCTTTAATTTTAAACGATTTAACTCAAAGAAAAATATTGGCATTAAATAATAATACTCACATTCTAATTTAAGTTTTTAATTACTGATCAAAATATTTTTACTTTCGATCATAACCATCTCAATCACTATAAGTGAATATATTTTTTTCCGAATAAAGATCATAGCTTATGCTTAAAATTATATTCACTTAATGTATTCTTTAAGTGTTAGTGAGAGCTTTATTGTCTACACACAGAACGAAAAATGCTGATCAAGTCTCCGACTCAACGAGCCGTCAATCATTCCCCCCACTTAACCTTTTAACACACTCAATCCCGCAAAATCATCGAAGTTAATTAATATTTTAACAACTTTTCCAAAAATAATTAAACCTAAGATGTCGTCTTTTGAGCACATCTTACAATTAATTTGATGAGGCTGTGTTCGATAGCTTTCTGTGTGAAGACTTCATCTACTTTCAATCCATCAAATTTAATTGAGAGCCATGTGTGTTTTTGACGTTAATCGACAGATATAATCCAACTTTAGAAAATGAGTTCGAAAGGGGTTTTTTCCCTCCTCACTACTAGACAGAACCCTCTTGAGAATAAAAAGGGGTAGTCTTCATACGTACCTTTACATATCAAAACATACATCTACATTTCGTCTTTATTTATTTTTTTATTCTAGAAATATCGTGAAATGAATAAATTCGGTTGAATAGCCTTAAAATTTACGACCCTTCCATCCATTATATCAATCATGTCCATCAAAAGAAAAAAAAAGAGTAGCGGTAGATAAAAAATGGAGTTATAGCTTCTGAAAACTGACCTTATAAATATTCTAATAAAAAAGAGCTTTCGAACGGAATTTTTTTTCAAAATATTAATTTTTTCCTACTACACAGAATTAGAGCGTTAATGTATCATATAATTCGTAAAATAATGTTTACTTAGTGGTATTTAAGAGTTATGTCTAGTATAATGTTGTGTGTATAATAATAATTTTTTATTTAATGAAGAATATTTAAACTTCTCTTAAGATGTCATTATGTTTATTGTATACACTTATATTATTTGTTTTCATTGAGGTTGAGTAAATTACTTCTGTACTGGGATTAAAGCGACTATTTTAAGGATTACTGGAAAACCCTCCATTTTCGCATTTGATACGTTTTACATCAAATGATGTATCATAATTTGAAAATTACCGTATATACTCTACAGAACTAGTCTCCAAACTTTTTTTGATGACATATAATGGAATGGTATGTCATCAAAGTAATATTTACAGTCGAACCTCCATATAACGAACCTCTATATTGCGAATTTTCCTATAAAGCGAACTTTTTCCTGGAACCAAGAACATTTCATGATTTTCTTTGTAAAATAATTTCCCAATAGCGAAGTGCATTTTCTATATAACGAACTTTTTCTCTTGCGGATCAATTTTTTCTCCCTATTTTTAAAGTATTTCTTGGACATTTCTAGTTTTCTCTCTCTCTCAGCACATTTTTTGATGGTTATAAATCTTGAAATAGTTTTATTATGCACCTAACTCGTCGAGAGCAATATAATCCATGGCATTTCACCCAAAAGTGCAACATTTAAGCCCCATTGTCCCTTTTACTGGAAACATCTTCAATATTCCCTTTCCCCCTTAGTGGAGTCTCGTGTCCTTGAACTAGTCTCCGTTCATTTTCTCATCAGTCGTATTGGTAACTCCATTCCATGCAGTTCGTAGCATCAAAGAAAAAAATTTATTTCTTCAGGAAGGGGATAAAAGCATCAAGAAACTGTTCTTGCAATTTTTCTTTCCTTTTTTTAATAGGTAAAATATATAAAATAAATATATATTAATTTACAAAAGGGTGTGAATAATTACTTTTTTTAATACATAGTGTTTATGAATTTAAAATTTGTTTCATGTGGTTTATAAAGAACATTTAAAGATGAACCTCTATATAACGAATTTTTCATTTAACGAACTTTTTTTCGGGATTTAGAGACTTCGTTATATAGAGGTTTGACTGCATACATGTAATAATTCTCTTTAATTTCTTTAAATAACTTTTCAGTTGCAATGATCCTGGCCTTCAGAACTCGCACTTAAGTAATTATTTCTTGCCCACCTGACGGGATTTAATCGATCGTAATCGTATCCCGTTAAAAATTAACAGCTTGCCTTTTTTAAAGTAAGATTACATCAGAAACCATTGAACGATAGCTTTCAATCCATTAGTATCTCTCTCCATGGAATCCACTTGGATTTGCAACACTTCCTATTGCTACTTTATATAAATAGCCAAGACTCTGAAAACTCTTTGTGCCTGTGCCTGTGTCTTTGTCAAAATTTAACACGCATGTCTTTTTGTACTGAGTGTTTTCTTTGTTAAGTATTGTGTTTAAGATGTGTATGTTTGTGAGTGTGTGCATGATCAATAAATTGGAGTGTCTATCAAAAAGACTACTTCATCCATAACAACTTCATGCAACATCAACAATCCAAAGTATGATCGGTAAAGAAATTCGTTACACTCGCTACGTTGTGTGATATATATATATATATACAGGGTGATTCAAAACAACGTGGACAAACTTACATGGTAGATCAGTCATACAACAAGGATCAAAAATCGCATATGAACAGTGGGTCTCAACTGCGATCCGGATCCGCTACAGGGCGTCCAAAAAATACATAACACAAAGAGAAGAAACAAAACCATTACAGATAATTTTATTGTTATGACTCTCTCACATTCGACTAATGTCGAGCTTACAGCAAATGCTCAAAGTTTTTTCCAGAAGCATCGAGACACGTCTGGCATCTACGTTGCATGGAACAGCGCATCTTCTCAAAAATACCAGATGTATCTTCAACACATCCTGCTGCCTCAACGATCCTTCCTACCAAGTCTTCCGGCGTTGCAACAGGTGTTTCATAGACAAGGCCTTTTAAAAATCCCCATAAGAAAAATCTTAGGGAGACAGATCTGGTGATCGTGCTGGCCATACGATCGGTCCACCGCGACCAATCCAGCCGCCAGGAAAAGTAGACTGCAGATGCGCTCTGACGTCTATGCTGAAATGTGCAGGAGCTCTCCGTCGTGTTGAAATCGAATGCGTTGACGAATAGGCATCGGAACATCATTCAACATTTCGGGCAGAACCTCTTGCAAGAATGTTAGATACACGGAACCGTTAAGTCTTTCTGGGAGAATGTACGGACCGAGTAAACAGTCTCCTACAATGCCAGCCCACACGTTAATGGAACATTTTCGTTGTGCGCCATGCGGACGTATAGCATGGGGGTTTTCATCCGCCCACGTATGCAGGTTGTGAAAGTTCATCACACCCTCTAATAAAAACGTAGCCTCATCCGTGAAGAGAACACTTGCTGCGAAGTTTCGGTCTGCATTACTTTCGTGCAAAAACCACCGCGTAAAATCCATACGTTTGTTGTAGTCTCCCAGTTCCAGTGCCTGGACGCGTTGTAAATGATAAGGATGTAGTCCTTCGTCGTGTGCAATGAGCCAGACGGTAGCTTTGGGGATATGGGTCTCTCGGGATACAACTCGTGTACTTGTTGAAGGATTACGCTCCAGTTCTTGGAGAACCCTGTCTTCAGCATCAACCATCCGAGTTGTTCGTTGACGACCAGTATCCAGCTTGTGCACGTTGAACGAGCCGGTTTCACACAATCGTCGATGCAGAGTGGCAAAGAATGAGCGGCTAGGCAACTATCTACCAGGATATTTCGCACGATACATTTGCAAGGCTTCTCGTCCATTACATTTGGCCATGACGTAAATTAAGTGCATGTCAGCCATTTCGCGGTGTGTGTAAGTAGGCATGTTACGCCCAACGCATCCATGGCTCGAATGAAGACAATCTCCGTTTGCTCAGGTCGTGTTTGTTTCGCAATGGCCTCTCGTGGCTCTAGCGCCCTCTAAGGGCGTTTGCGATCCTATGTTCATATACGATTTTTGATCCTTGTTGTATGACTGATCTACCATGTAAGTTTGTCCACGTTGTTTTGAATCACCCTGTATATATATATATATATATTGCACATGCATTGTGTGTATATTTATCCTGGACCTACTTTTTCGGCTTGACGCAATTATATTTATGCGTACACTTGGCGGTACCATTTAAAAGACCACACACGCTGCTCTATAGAGTTAAGATGTTTCAGAAAAAAAATTCCTTTTGATGAATTTCTTCACTCTAGAAATCTATTCGGTGCGGTAAGTCCTATGTCGGTAATATTTTTCATCCATAAAATTGAAATCAATACCAACTGCATTCAGAGACAGTGAACGTAAGATCTCAAGATTTCATCCATTCACAACAGTAGTATTTTGCCAAAGGTAAGGGAATATGTGCGACTCCTTCAATATATCTGCCCAGGCCATTGAACCTACACTGCAATACCAGTCTGTTTTGCGGAGATCACATAGAATGTATGCAGTGTCTAAGTCCATCCAGATGAAAACATGTGGAGAATCGATAGTTAGTGTGAATTTGGAATCAATCTTAAGTATCAGAACAAATTCTTGTTGAATCAATGTGTTCCGTACTTCATACTAAACAAGACCTTCCGAATGAGTTGGTCACAAACAGCAAGTATAATTGTTAACAGATTTCTCTATCTCTCTCTCTCTCTCTCCCTCTCTCTGGCATGCTACCTTCTGTAAGTAGTAACCATTCAAACATGGAATTCTTTGGCAGCGTGAAGTTCAAGAGACGGTTGAGAAGTTATTGCAATTTTGAACAAGTATCGATCCTCATTTGATGATTGTCTCTCTTTAAAGACCTTATTACAATCGTTTATCTACATACTTGGCCTGATCCAAAAGTTAGAAGCATCGCTTGCCTTAACATTCAAGTCTCTGTCAATCTACGTTGGAAACTGCACTGTCTCCGAACAAACACTCACCTCATTTAATTACCCAAGTATTAATGGTTACTCATTTTAATTGTTTGTTTTTGTAGTTTTAGTGTATGTTGCACACACAAATTCACCTGTTGAGCTGCCGTGGTGTGTGAAAGAACAAAGAGTGAAAACTGGCTAGTGCGTTTGTAAGAGAGTTCACTTCAACAGACCATACGTGTGGATGTGCATACTTATATAATAAACATTAAAGAACTTTCGACCCATTTGAAAACAGTAGTTGTATCTTTTGCTGAAGACTATTCGAGTAATTCGGCTAAAATATGCAAACTAAATTACGTTCTAGCGTTAATGTACGATACAAATGAATCTAAATTGAAAATTTTAAATTGTTTAAAAATTGAATTTGAGACTTAAAGTAAATAATTATAATTAATTTCAGAGTTGATTCGAAAATTAGGGAATATTTAGACTATCTACAAAATAGTCATCTCATATAAAAAGTGCACTTGCAAAGGAATATTTCTGGAAGCAACAATGTAAAATTTACAATGGAATATAACAGCGTTTCCCATTTTAATATGCCTGAATAATTATCTTAAAAGAGAAATTTGTAGATATTCAAAATACGTTTTGCTAAAATTATTTAAATTCCTCATTCCATGTAAAACATAGTCTTGAAATTAAAGTTGTGATCGAGGGTAGATGATAATCCATATTAAGCGCGAATAAAACTAAACATAGCGTAATAATCATAAATGCAAGGAATATTTTAAGTATGTTATTTGTCCAATGTGCACAAACATTGTTATTTTCACTTCTTTGAACAGTTAGAGGAATGGTAGATTTTTTTTATTTCAATATTAAAATGCTTCGTTATTTTATATTTAATGTAATACAACCTTTTCTCCTTCAGTAATTTTGAATACCAAGTTAAATATTAAAATTCACCAGTTTACTGCTAACACATATTTTGTGAAATTTAGAAATTGACAAACATTTCCACCTACCGATGAAACTACGATAGATTTTTTATTTGGGAAAGGTTTAAGCTACAAAACTAGTGCTCATTATCTTACTGAGTAAACTTTTAAATCAACTCTCAATTTGAATAGTGATTAATTCCCTGCATAAAAGTTAGCAAGAATTGTCAATATGACATTTTAAAAAATAGAATCAAAATCATTTTTTAATTCATTATCTATAACACTTTAGCATTTTATCGATAAACAATCCTTAAAAATATTATTCTCTCGTCACTTTCCGTATTTCTTTATATATATATATATATATATATATATATATATATGCAATAATTCCTTTTAGTATCATTTTAATAACATTAATTCTTTGATCCAATCCTTCAGTATAAACGCGTAAATAGTAAACGAGCTATCCACCGAACGGGAATCTTTTGAATTACATCCATCCATCATGTGATGGGAGCTTCCTATATCAACCGAGATTTCTGGAAAGAGCACCATTTCTGTTATTTGCCCTTCGTAATGTAATCGGTTGTAACTGACGTGTATTATTTTGCTGTGTGTGTTTGCTTTGTGATGTTCTCCAAATGTGTTTGTGTGTCACTATTTGTTCAATTTACAATAGACCGGATTAACTAACCACAGACCTGCCTCATCAGTTCCATAAATAAGCAACAGCAACCATAATAAGTAGTAATCTTATTCTCTTCCATTAGCTACATCTTCGCATATACGTATATATATATGATACGAATTGGCCGAGTGTGGTATATGTCGATGTGGCTTCAAGAAAACACCTTCAGTTGACGTTCATCTTTTTATTTACACACACATAACGTAGGTGGACAATTCATAGTTGTATTTCAAAGATATTTGATAAGAACACGAACGCAGACACAATAACAAAAGTGAAAAACAGCAGTGACATTCTGAAGGACAAACACCAAGACAAAAAGAGCGATTACACAAGATTTTCGCTTTTATATCGGCAGTGACTATTACATAATAGCGGTTCTGATTGGATAGAATAGGCGGGAAAGGGATTTTGGACTAGCCGATTACGATTAAGATTACAATGTTATTTTTAAACCAAAGAATTAAAGTTTGTTTAAAATTTTAGAACAAAGAGTTAACAAAAAGGATACTAGAGGGAATTATTACACACACACACACACGCGCATATATATATATATATATATATATATATATATATATATATTTAACTAAGCAAAACGCAGTGGTGCAACAGCCCATGTGAGCCAAGTTCTACTGTGAATTTTACGTGACTTAATACATTGGGGTGTATGTGAAAACGTTCGCTCTAGTGGTCAGTCTAACGTGAAACTCCAATTGTTCAGTTCCCAAGTAAGCTTGGTACTTATTTATCAACTCAATGAAGGGATGAATGACTGAGTCGATCTTGCTCAGCCAAGGATTTAAACCCCGGACCCGTGCTGTGGAAGCGCGATACGCTATCACTCAGCCACTTAGTTTCATATACATTTATTTTTTATAATTATTTTACTAAAAATAGTTTTTTATTTATTACTATGTTACAATTTGGTCAATTATATACTAACTTTGAATTTGCATTTGGATTCTGAATTTGACAATAACTTGTTTCTCCGTGATTTATTATGATCTATACCTTTTTCAATGCATCTTGAAATAGGTTTCTTCTAAATGATGCAGAACTTCAATAAATTATTTTCAATATCATCACGACTAATATTATATATATATCGAAAAAGTTTACTAGCCACGAAACTGGTTAAAACTCTCTTTTATTTAAATTTAAAGCCGTCCAAATCCATAATTGTTTAAAATTCTACAGTATTCCTATATTTAAGTTCCATATATCTCTTTGATTCTCTTATCTTAAGTTTTCAAATAATTTCTTTGAGGAACATAATCACATATATGGAATCACTTCAGGGAACATGGTATCATTTGTGAGAGTGCGTTTTCTCCGTTCTAAGGCTCGTGATCACACGGTGTGATCTTAATTTAGAACTTATGGAATTTGGAATAATTATAAGCTAAAAATTTCGAAGTATTTTATGTAAAGTAATGATTTTATATGAATTTTTAAGTGGAGCTCGGCGTACCAGAGGAAAAATCGCTTGGTACTGAAGGGGTTATAAAAATTCTACTAATTTATAAGTAGAAACTAGAGTTTCATGAATGAATTTAATAACTTCTAATAAACATTTATTTTCCTTCTTTCCTTAATTTGACTTAATTTAATATAATTTTTATTTAAACTTATATGGCGTAAGCCGTGGGGGAAAAAAACTTTATTTACAACTTGTGTCAAAATTTAATAACCGTAGAAAATATACTCCCAAAAGAGTTATAAAAATAAACACTTATGTTGCTGAAAACCAAATACCCTCCCTTTTTCAATTTTACCAAGATTCCCATTCTGTTTTCATCGCTTTCTCTCTATATTCCTAGATCCTTACTAGTAGATCTTTACTTTCATTCCCTAGCTTGCCATTGGCTGAGGTCCGAGTGAACTCCTATCTAGTTGGTCCGATCTCCTGGTCCTCCATAAGTGCTCTAACGACAGAACGCTCTTACCTGAGCCAAGCATTCTGGCCCTCTTCAGACTCCTACAGTAATCTGTCTTTATCTAGCGGAATGTTACGCCATCAGCTCAGTTATTAATGCTATCACTCCTAATTTGACTAGGGAGAGAAATAGCGAGCTTCAAGTAGTTACAGCTGTTAACGACCGATCCCGTTTTATAGATTACGGATATTTGCATATATTTTCCAGGATTTTGTTTCGCTCATTTGGCATTGGTGTTATGAAATGTAAATTTTAAAGCAGGTGGAATTAACAGAGAATCAGAATCAGGAGCATATTTCCTATAATGTTTTATTATGCGTGTGTTTGTACTAATTGGATTTATATGTAAAATTAATCACTGCTGCTTTAATGAAAGTGACAAATTGTTTAATTAAAAACAGTCTTTATTCTGGCATGCTGGAATAATTCAAATCATTCTGGTTTCGAGTACAACAACATACCTGGAGTATCTAAATACAAATGATGTAATATTATACCCATTAAAATTATCTTAGAGAATAACATATCGAACATGAGATATACAATAAGATTTTAAATTAATTTTCGTTTAAATTAGTTTTCAGAGTATCTCTTAAAAGTTATTTTTTAATTTTATTATGTAAATAAATATTTTAAATTCTTACATTATTTGTAAAACAAGTATTCTCGTGTATCCTTTAAGGGGGCACAGTACGATTAAATTGATAAAAATCGGTCAAAAAATCAAATCTAATGTTTTTAGCCTAAATTATATTCTTTATATATTTTTCTATGACCGCACAAAATTGAAAGCTGTAAACATAAAAAAAGCAAAATTATGATAGCTGTTACGTTCGTTTTATTACCATCCCTGTGGCAAATCAAAAATTTAAACTTGTTTATCTCAGAAAGAAAATTTACTAGTTTGACATCATTTAAAATGCTAAGGCTTTTTTTCTATTGTACCTAATGCGTTACATTTTATTTATATATTGCTAATAGTACATGCAACAAAAGCTGGTATGCATTTTTGAATCAAAACAATATTTATTTTTTTTAAATAATTGAACTCAGAGTTTATACATTTTTTAAAGAATTTTCAATAAGCATTCATAAAAAGAACTATTCTATAAATACCAATCATGTTATTACACAACCAATAACAAATTTTGTTATACATACTTGTCAGTTACTTGTAAATTGAATTTCATGCGTGTACTTAAATTTTTGTAGGAGGGGTAGCATTTTAAAATCACTTCACAATTTTTTTTTTTTACTTAAAAAACTAAATGGCTAGATTTTTATGAAATTGTGAGCACAAAATCTATTTCGCAAAGTATACAAACAAAGGAGGCAAACAAAAAAAATTTTAAAATCCTTAAATTAAACATATTTTTATAAATCGTACCGCGTCCCCTTAAAAATATTTCTATAAGTATCATATCCTATCTATCTTAGTGTAATTTATTCAGTGAGCATAATATCGATTTGATTTTGATTAACTTCCCTGTATAAAGAAAAACAAGGTCTATTGGTGATGGACCTTATAACTTTGAACCTTAGTCAAGTGAGCAGTATGGAACGTTTTATAAACACTGAGCTGGCAGATATGCACCTGATTTACGGATTGTCAAAAGGAAATGCGCGAAACGAAAAGATTCTATTGAAAAGGTACCCACACAGGCACCAAATATTTGCTAATTTTGATCACAATTTGTATGACTGGATCTTTTCGAGGTAATAGAAATAGTGGACACATGCCACTAGTGACTCGAACTCTCAACATGGTACTCGCACTCTTTCGAATGGTTATCCAACATATTTTGACTCATGCATGAAACAAAATGTGTTGGATAGCGTGGTCTGTTTTCGCCATGCCTATTACTTCGTAATGATCAGTATTCACGCAAATAGTGATTATAGTGAACAAACATTAGGCGGTCCGGTGCCTCTCTCTGTGGAAACCTTTCGCAATACAATATTTCCGCTTCATGTATTTCTTACTGCCAATCCGTAAATCAGGTACGTATCTTCCTGCTCGGTGTTTATAAAACGTTCTATAACTCTTCTGCGGGAACGGGGGTGACAGCTCAAATGACTGCTCTCTCTTTATATATTATATATATATATATATTATATATATATATATATATTATATATATATATATTATATATATATATATATATATATATATATATATATATATATATATATATATATATATATATATATATATATATATATATATATATATATATATATATATATATATATATATAATGGAGGTCTGTTTATTTAAATTCTCTTGTGAATAACGCCACATAGTCAATGTCCTAGTCCAGGGAGGGAGAACCAATGGCACCCGTGCCATTGACTGCATGCGACACAATATTTTTGACGCTCCAGTGATCAACATGGTTTTTATTTTATTTCAAATTTTCAAAGTTCGCTATGAAAAATTATGAACAAATGGTCGGTCGCGGGGTGGCGTGGAGTTTGTTATTGTCTTACCTTAGTTACGTCGTAGGCTACAATTGCTTATGATGTAAATTTTGTCTACGCATAGCGTAATCAATTTCATTGACGCAACAGTATTTTAAAATTTATCTGTGTTATATTATCATTTTTAACTGTTATTTAGCATGGTTAGTTCAGCCCCAAAAGAAAAAGTGCAAGTTAATAAGTATAACAGAGAATTTCCAATTTGGTGGACTGAGAAACATAACATTATTAGTAAAGGCGACCGAGCGGTGTGTGTTTTATGTTCTGGAATAGCGGTATGCAGAACATTGTCTGTAAAACGGTATTTTGAAACAAATTACAAACCCTCTTGTCAAAAAAGTGAGCCACAGCAAAAATAATTAATTGCTTAGAAACCGTTTGGCAGATGACTCAAATTCAGCATATATTCTACAACACACAAGTAACATCTTACAATCCTAAAATAAGTTATTTGTCATCCAATCTGCAACAACAGAAGTAACATTAATGTTACTTTAATTTGAATTACACGTATAACTAAAACATTCATAACTGTACAGTGTGAAAGGTATTTTTCGTAGTAAATAGAGTTTGGTGTTGTTAGTATTTAGTTTTATTATTTGTCCAATAATCACAGGAAAAAGTTTTTTGACGGCACGTCTATGTCTCATTAAACACTTCTTTAGAAAAAATGACACGTTGATCCAAAAGGGTTCGCCACCCCTGTCCTAGTCAAATGGAGGCACGAAAATGGTTCCGATGATGGTTACTATGTAAATCTGAATCCTTATTGTGTCCCCTATCCTTTTAAAAATTGTCCCTATAAACCTGGGAAACCTTGTTTAATTTTGGCCTTTTATTCAGGAATAAGAGACTAAGGTTCAGGACTCCGATTCAGGAATAATTCGGGCTGTACTACTGCGGCGATATTTGTCCACACAATATCTATTCTCTTATTCAGGGGTCCGAAATCTATAGCATGCGTGCCACATGTGGCACGGGGTTCAATTCTCTACAAATTTGTAAATTTTCGAGTGGATGGAAGTTGATACATTTGTAATAGACCTTATTTGACAAACAGTTTTAGAATTATGGTCATTTACCGAATTTCGAAAAAATTAGAATATTGCAATTATTTTGCAAATTATTGATAGAGAATATCATTGTTGGATATATTTAATTGTTTGCAGAGAGAAAATCGCATGCACTCTGCTTTCCACTTTGTGTTCTACATATTTAAGTAAAAAACCTTTCTCACATAAAAAAAATGTTTTGTTTTAAACTGAAATCGTTTATAGTAAAAATAATAATTTAACAACGGAATGTTCAGAATTATGTGAAATTTAAGGTCACGAATTATACCCTTGATTTTGCGATATGGAAGAAGAACGGTGCAAGAGATCTAGGTTCGGTTTAAAAATTTTATTTAACCACAATAAAGCGAAATACAGTTTTGTGTTCTATTTTTTTATTTTAATAAATATGTTTAAAAATACATAGAATATGTACTATTTTAATTTAAAAAATTTTTTTTGAAGAAATAGTTATAACTTATGATATTTACTTTTATGTTGGGAAATATCTTTAAATGATGCAAAATTAATATGTAATAAAACTGTTGTTGTTTTCTGATGCTACCTGTCTGACGTAGTCAGATCGAGGCCCACGAAATTCATCGTGGCGTGGACAAGAGGTACGCCTGTCGTTGGCCTTGAGCACCATACAGGTGACAGTACGATTTTAGCTCGGTGAAATTCCCCGAAGGGACGATAGATGGCAACACGACCTCTATCTCCACCCCCACAATTTCTGCATGTAAACTGAAGGGGAGGGAAATGTTCTCCAGTCCCACAAGACTACGGACCCACTGATTTAACGAGCACATACTCCGTGTGTACTCGGAGAGTATTTGGTGGCATCGAGCATCGAACCCAGGCCTTCCGGCCTGGAGTCCGATGCTCTAACCACTAGGCTACTCACGGCCTAGTACTATAAAACTGTAAATCTATTTTATTATCCTCTATTTTTCAACTTTTCATGAGTAAAAGCGAGAATGGAATTGTTTAAAAAATGTCCTAATTTATAGCACGCTGAATCAAATTGGTAAATTAATTTTGCACGCCACAGCTCAAAGTTTGCTGACTCTTGCTCTAAATCATTGATTATTTATTTGGTATTTAGTAGTGACGTACATTTAGGTCATTGATTTGTTCTAGCTAAAATTGCCAAATTGACTAGCTGAAAAAAAGTCCGAGGCTAGAGAGAATAAGCCTCCCAGAAGACCTTTGTTGCAAAGCCTCGCCGTATTTAATGCATATCAGCCCCTCTACACGACAAGTCTTTATTTAGAGATATATTTCAAGCTTGCGACTCCACAACGCCGTGTATGAGCTCACGACCATGACCATTCGACTATCGCGTCCATAGATAGAATATGGAGCAACCTCTATCGAATATACACAGTCCAGTCACATTAATGTGACCACCACGTACTTTTGACTTTGACGTTAAATAACCAATCACAGAAGGATGCTGGCATCGCAGTGCTATTGAGCGTATATAAAGAGTGTGTGAGGGCTTCGGAAAACACTACAATCGTAGGCGTAATGCAAACATGTAAAGAGTTATCCAAAGTCCAAAACGGCATAATTTTTGGCTTTCGGGAAAAGGTTGGAAGCATTTCCGAAACGGCTAAGTTTGTGGACTGTTCGTGTGTCACCGTGGTTAAAGTATACCGTGCATGGCAAAATGGGACCGTCCAAAATCAGTGACGTGGCAAATGTGGTGTACCACGGGCCATAGGTGATAGAGGTGACTGATGGCTGCAGAGGTGAGTTCGGGAGAATAGACGTGCTACCGTTAAGCAACATACCACCCAGATGAACCAAGGGGCTACCAACAGTGTCTTCCAAACTACTGTTCAGCGATCGTTGTTGCGTCTGGTTCTCCGAAGCAGGCGCCTGGTTCATGCACCTATGCTGACTGCTGTTCATCAGCAACGAAGACTGGAATTTTCATACAAGTACCGCAACTGGGAATCCAATGAGAGGCGACAGGTAGAGTTTTCTGATTAATCACGCTTTATACTCCATCGGACGGATGGTTGGGGGCAAATATGGCATGAAACGTCTAAAAGCAAACACCCTGCAACAATTGCTGGCAAGGTTCAGGCTGGAGGCGGGAGCATTATGGTCTGGGGAATGTTTTCCTTAAATTTTCTGTGTTTATTCATCATTGTGGAAAGCACGATGGATCAATAGAAGTACGCATCTGTCCTTTCAGACCATGTCTACCCCTTTATGCGCATTGTTTTTCCTCAGGAGGGAGGCATCTACCAGCACGACATTGCGGAGTGTCATACAACTGACAGCATACGTGCGTGGTTCAAAGAGCACCAGGATCAGTTTATCGTTCTTCCGTGTCCAGAAAACTCACCTGACTTAAGCCCAATCAATAATCTATGGAACCCTCTCGATCGGGTTGTTCGCGTCATGGATCCTCACGCGCGTAATCTAGTGCAGCAATAGAGTCGGCATGGCTCAACATCCTAGTGAATACCTTGAGGATCCTAAATGACTATTTTCCCCTCTGCGAAAGATGGTTATTCTGGCTTTTTACAGTAGTCACATTAATATGACTGGACTGTGTAGTAAAATTCGTTGCTAGTTTGAAATCACGGGGCAAGCGCCAAATTGTTGTTTATGTTCTCCAAGATGAGCGATTACATTACAATATGGTTACTTTGATATTTTGGCATTCTTTGGAATATTGCAAGTTTTCAGTACTTTTTAATTGATATTCATTATAAATTAAAATATATTATGTAATTATTTTATTAATAATATAATATAAAAATACAATTATTATTATGTGTAATCATAATATACGTTATTTACAATTGTTTTATGTTATATTTATTTGTAAATATTATTGCATATGTTAATTATTTATAATTGTTTTTATGATATTTATTTATAATTTTTATTTTGTTATTCATTTATAATTGTTAATATGTTACTTACTTATAATTATTACGTTATATGAGTATTCTAATGTATATTTTTATAATATTACAATACGATGCTTAACCTTATTTATATAATTACTATTAAATTATATTATATGATTACTATTATATATAATAATTATTATTAACTTATACTAAATGAATATTATATATAATTACTATTAAATTATAAGGTTACTATATACTGCATAATATTGTTAGTGCATATTACTTTTTATTATATTGTATTGTTATTCCATATTTATTGATTGATCTTTGTTATTTTCTCAATCTCTTTCTTTCTATATTCTTTTTTTTAAATATATCTCAATGTATTACAAAACAATTCTTTAAAATTATCTTCTTGACGATTCGATACCGCTAGGCTGCCTTTTTGGATTCCATTCCAGCGACAATAAGCGCTGCTAGGCGTAATTACTTTTTCGCGCCAAGTAGCGCTTGGCGCCTCGACCCGTGATATCAAACTAGTTCGTAAAATTCCAATATTACTTGCCTAAAAGAATACAATACTTAAAAAACGTTTATAAATATTATATGGTACTAATTTGATATCGGAGTGCTACACAACAAGTTGTTGTTTATGTTTGCCAAGATGTGTGATAACATTACAATATGTTTACCTTATAATTTTATTGTGTGGTAACGCGGTTGCCATGGGGATGACGTATATTATAATTAACTTGTGTCTTGACTTGCTTTTGTTGGTAACCCTAAACCTCAGACAATTTTAATTCAATTTTTTTTTAAAAAAAATATCAGTTTTCATTGCTTTTTTTTATTCAACGCCAGTCTTCTATTGTATGTTGTGCTGTTTTCGAATATCGTTATTTCTATTATCATTGGTGAATACCAGGATATTTTTTTAAGAATATGAGGAATGTGATTTCTGTAATATTACGGACCAAAAAGAGTATCAAGTTCCCACTTTTGTGGTCCATTTTGTTTTCTAAGAGTAATGATACTTTTCTTTTTAATCAAGATTTCACTGATTTCGGCCTACATAAAATGTGACAAATGTGGAAGGGACGTAAAAATGATTTTCCTGCAACATAAGAAGTTTGACGGCCGAATCTTTTATTGCGGATCTTACGATGCAAATTCGCGCTGCCATAATAAAAATCTATCCAGATCAGTTATTATTTTTTTTACAGACTGCAAATTGCCAATTTTCACCATTTTACTTTTGATTAATGAATTAATTATTCATACGTTCCTCTTTCAATTAAGTTCATAGGAAGCTCGGAAATTTTTCACCACAATTCATTTGTGAATTATTTGTTTTTGAAACAATGCATTTTCAATGTTTCACTTATTTTTACTTCTTTCTCCGACATTTCTAAATTCCTAATATTCTTTTTTTTTTCAATCCTCGTATTCATATTTTTCCACGGTGTTCTCAGCAAAAATAAGTAGTTAAATTTTTAATTGTTTCATTCTCTTTTATTTCATTTAAATTATAGCCTATTTCAGCATTTCAAAAACTTTCATCAGGAAAAGGCACTTTTATAAAATTATTTTCCTGGCAATCTGTTACAGCTAATCCGCTCTATCTCGGATTCCATATAACTCGACAAAAAGCTCTGAATGGCACGTCGAGCTTCCATGTCAAATTAGATCAGTGTTTCTCAAACTGTGGGGCACATCCACCTAGGTAGACGTGATAACCTTACAAAGGGGGAGCAAGTATATGGAAGAGTCGAAAGCAAAAGATTATAAAAAAAAGTTATTAATTCACAGAAAGGAAGCAAATTAAAATACATTCTTGCATAAAAAATAAATGTAATGCACATTTATACTGGTATAACACACTTATAATTGTATCAGTACTGCACAATGTGTTTCATAATTAATTTAACAATACTAAGCTAAGAATAAGAGAGTTTAATAATTATCATTGAACCAATGTTGTTGTTGTGTGCTTCATCCTGGAATACATATGGAAGACGAGAGATATGGATTAACAGAAACATACAATACAAACACAGAGGAATATAGACTTTTCATTATACAAACGATGTTCCCTGCGTAGAACAGAAGGGGTGCGCTGCTTTCCATTTAAGACGGGAATCCATCTCAGGTGAAAGCCCAACTTCTATTCACGAAAATACATCTATGCCTTATTCGGAATTCGAACCTGAACCCACTCGATTACAAGCCGAGTGACATATCTACCATACTGGGTGGGGTGACCAGTGAACCAATGGGCATGTCATTAAATTATACACAAAATTTAATACTTATTTGTATAACGTGTACGGTTTATAATTAAAGTCGTATTGCAGCCATGCGTTAAAGTATATTATTATTGAATTCAATTCATTGTTATTCTATAGAAGAGGGACACGATGAAAATTATGATTGAAAATTGGGTCGCCAGTATAGAAGGCTTGAGAAGCATTGCATTTGATCCAATTGTATTAATTGTTATCTAGAACAGTTGTGTCCAACCCAAATGACCTCGCGGGCCACTTCGAAAAAACGTTATATTCTCGCGGGCCGCACATAAAAATATATACCTTTGTATCAGATTTGGAAACAAAAAACATTTATTGGAGTGAAAATTTAAAACAAAATCAATTAATATTATTGTTTTCATTATTTTTCATGTATAGAGACATAGATAATATAACAATGTTTATATAATATAATAATGAAAAGATCAAATGATGTTTAAAATATTACAGTTGCCGTTTTCTTGAAAATAACAGTATTCCTTTTGAATTAAACTTTCATTACTCATTGTTGAAATTTGATTGTGCTGTCATTAGCAAACGATTAAGTATACAATGCCCTTTATCTTATCCATCCTGAATATTTTTTAAAACTTTTGAAGACATCTCTGAATGTCTCTTGCTTTTCGGGCACTCCAAACAGAAGAGAAGCAGGAGAAATGAAAGTCACACACACAGAGAATCATGTACCATCCATAGAGTAAATGATATGCATAATGCAATTCGAAATTTATTAAAAAAGTAATTTACTTTAGTAAAATCAAGTGTAACTGTTCGATAAAATATAAATCTATTTTAATCTAAAGGACATTTTTATTCTTAAAAAGAATTTATTTTAAAACATGAACAGGTAACAGGCAAATACATTGTATATATATATATATATATATATATATATATATATATATATATATATATATATATATGTATAAATTTCCCCTCAAATAAATTTCAAAATGAAAAAACTTTAAAAACCTCATGCTTAAAATTTTATTCAAAAGAGTAGGTGGGCACCAACTTATGTACAGGCGGGTTGGACACCCCTGATCTAGAAAATCGATTGAATGTAATAATCCTCTAAACTCTTTAATCGAATTTTCTAAAATGTTCCGAATTAACATAAAAAAATATTGATTAATAGGATTCATATATTTCTGCATGTATTTAAGTCCATCATTACTTTCGATCTAGAAAAGTATCGACAGACTCCTCCCATATCCCATTAACTCACCTCTAGTTCAAGATGGCAGTTCATCAAAAAAAGTAGACGCTATGAAAACGCGTCTTCTATCTATTGATATTTATCTCGACAATTTCTGTCTAATGTAAGTCTCTATATTATCTTCATGAGCACACAAAAGTAGTTTCAGAGATCTAGGCTTTTAAGATAATGCAACCCAAACGCCACAACGGAGGCAACCATATCAGAATATGCATTGGCCTTTCACTTCAGAGTTAAGAGCACAGCATGTCCTTTAGTTGTACTGACAGAATAGTTCGTGCAGAATTTGATTTTTGCTAGAGAAACCAATGATTCTGAGAATTTCTACTTAATGCTGTATTTCATATTCATCGTGTATTTAAAGGGAATATGTACTTAATGTATAATTACGAAGAAAATTTTATTTTTGAATTTTTTGCAAAACCTTTTAAAGGTTAAGTCATTGATGACTGATTATTCCTGTTTTAATAAAACAAAAATAGTTCAAATTCAGGAAATGTGGATATTATATATATATATATATATATATATATATATATAGATATATATATACATATATATGACATGGATATCCTGCTAAACTTCTTTACAATTATATTTCTTATAGTTCTTAATGATATACAATTTGTATTAATAACTTATTGACATTATGTTTTTTTTAAAAATAATTATACAATTATTAAATAGATGGCGCCACATGTTTAATGATTCAATAATATTTAAATATTTCTAGGATTCATTTATATTTTACACTAATATTTTTATCAATATATATTTATGATTTTTAAAAGTACATTTATATATATATATATATATATATATATATATATATATATATATATATATATATATATATATATAAACTTTATATTATTATATCATAATTTAATTTTATGCGGAACTGTTCTCCCTGTCTTGTATTTGGCGGGAAACTTAGCCAGTTGATACACTCGCGAAGTAAGTCTTACTATCTAAGTTTTGCATCGATTTAAATCTATAATCTGAATACTAGTAGGCTATAATTTTATAATTATATTTTATTACTTTAGTGATTTTATACTTATGTTTAAATTCCTCCAAACATTATTCTTTCCTTTCCTCTTGGTACGTAGTATGACAAACTACAGGTGAAGGTTGGCTAGCCCAAAAACTTGTTTAAACCTGCAATCTTGGTTCCTAATGCCAGGAGTTTGTTATAGTACTACTGTGCCTATTTCTTCCTATTTAGTATAGTTATCTTAGGTTCTAACTATCTGTGTATTTTTATGTTTTGGATTTTATATATTTATATATATATATATATATATATATATATATATATATATATATATATATATATATATATATATATATATAAGAAATCAAATATTTCTTTTTGACAATAATTTCCACATCTAGCAATGCCGAAAAGATGTTCTCTCGTATAAAAATAAAGGAAAAACAAACAAGTAATATCAAAAACAATTAGAGTTAATTCCTACTTGGGACAACAATTTATTTTTTACTTTTCATTAAATATTTACAATTAATATAAATATGCATATGATATGATATATGTATAGGTATATGCATATGATAGAATCAAAATATTAAGTTGTGAAATGAAAAGCGATTTTCCTTTCCTTGTATGGTGTTGCGCTATTATATTTTTGTGTTTGCTACTATTTATTCATTCATAAATCACATTCTCAAAAGTCAGGCCTTCTCAGGTAGGATTAGAACCCACGACCTGTGAATGAGAAGTCCAACGCGCTATCGATTACGCTACATGGTCACAACGAGCGATTTTCCTTTTTATATAGGGTGCTGGGCTTTTACTTTTGTTGATTCAGTAATTAATATAGTTAATGAATTAATATTTGAAAAAACTGTATTAACAACAAATGTCATCCATTTCAAGTTTAAAAAATGTATTTCAACTTGAGTGGATGAGTAAAAAGTATATATTTTATTTATGACTGAAAATTTAAACAAGATATATATAGAGTGAATTTTATTTAATAGTAGGAATTTAATAAAATAAAAAATTGATTTCTAGGTTAAGCATAATCAATTTAAGGTACTTGAGCTTTCTTAAGGTAAAATACATTCACAATTTATGACAAACATGTAAATAAACAAACAAAAAGAAACATAATAGGAAGAAAAATTACATTATGCTGCAAACTATAGAGAGTCGGGGAATAAAAATTTTTTGTCAGAATTTAAAAATGTACCTATGCAGAAAAGAAATTCTATAGAAGTTAAAGATAAAATAAAAAATTATTTTTAGTCTAAGTACAGCAAAATTGGAATGTTTAAAGTATCTGAGCATTTTTTGGTAAAAAGTCAACGTATGTTTTTAAAGGAAAAAAGTCATGTTGGTGCTTTCTAAAATTTATTTCAATGAAAGAACACCTACTAAATAGTTATAAGAAAAAGCACCTTATGACATTTAACAGATTATTTTGTATTGATTTAAAAATAAAAAATTACTTTGGAAATTACGGAGTGCGATTAAGTGGTAGACAGAAAAAAGCTTAGATCGGATTGATTCGACGGTGCATGGAGAGGGAAAGAGTTTATTATCAATTATTGCAATGCGTACATTGTAGTACTCACTTATCAGTTATCATCATTTTTGGTTATTTATAAGAATGACCAAAAATGGTTATTACTGATCAAGCGATTTGATTTTATTAAAAAATTATTTTATTTTGAGTCTAAGATCATCAATACAAATAATTCGTTTTTCAAAAATTCACTTTATTTATGGTAATATTAAATTTTGAAATATTTTTTTAATTATTTTTCTCCTAATCCAGCGTTTCTCAAACTGTATTGCGCGCTTCCCTAGGAGGGGCGTGGTAACTCTGCGAGGGAGGCGCGAGCAAATTGAAAAATCGAAAACAAAAGATTATTTAAAAAAATATATATTAACTTACTGAAAGCAAACAAACAAAAACTTCTGACATAATAAACATAAAATACATATTTACACTCAGTGGCGCACACAAGGGGGTCCTGGGGGTCCGGACCCCCAAAGCCCTTAATTTTTTTTTCCAATGGATTATAATTCTAAGTATATAGTACGTAAAATTTAATTAATTACTTGCTGTTAATGATTAATTTTATTAATTAATGCTAAATATTTATCCAAAAACTAGTTTTTTGCTGCGTTTTGTTCCCGAAAATCGACAAAATCGAAAGGAGCATGATACAAGAAGAATGAACTAACGACCCCGGACTCCCCCCCCCTTGAAAAATTCCTGTGTGCGCCGCTGTTTACGCTTATACAATACACTTATAAATTTATCAGTACTGTATGATGTATTTTATAATTAGTTTACAAAACTATAAGCTAGGAACAATTTTAATAAGAGCCAGTGACCCCATGGGTTTGTCATTTATAAGATTATACACAAAAATTAACACATATCTAAATAATATGTACTGCTTATTATTAATCCCTTATCTTCTGATTAAAAGTTAAGCAATTCGCTTCAAAATGGGAGGGGGAGGAGAAAATGAATAAATAAGCAAATACTCTGAAATAACTAAATCCTTCGTAAACGATATCGAGATTTTTTTATTGCATTCCAAAACCTTTGGAATAATTTTAAGAATAGCAGTACACAGAAAATATCGTACCTCGGAAAGACGTATATATACGTCCGGGGCAATAATTGCTTTGGCTGAACGAGACGTTTATACACGCCAGTGGCACTTAAAAGGTTAAAGTCGTGTTGTAGCTTTAGTGTCAAAGTATAGTATTATTAAATTAAATTCATTGTTATTGTATGGAGGGGGAGGCGATGAAAATTATGATTGAATATTGGGTCGCAAGTATTGAAAGTTTTAGAAGCATTGTCCTAATTTTCATATCAAAGATCATCTTTTTAGTATTTAGATAAGTTCATACTGGTAATAATTTTTTTTTCTCCATATATCTGCCACATCTACCATTATATATATTTTTAATAATATTATATTATAAGATACAGGGACCAGAAAATATAATCTGATTTGCCCTTTACAGCAATTGTCTAATGTAATGTGGAGGATTAAAACCAGTTTTGAATATTGTTCTACTTAAAATGTCTAAAAATTTAAAAAAAACGGGAAAAAGTTTTTAAAATAATGTGAGATATTTCAAAATATAAGTAACAAAATAGGCAAAGGTGAGTTCCATAAAGTTGTTGCGTCTTTAAAAAGATAACCAAGTTATTAAACTTATAAACATTATTGCTAGGTTATTTGCGTACTCATAAAGTTATTTTAAAGTAACTCAGTTTCAAAAAAATTTTTTTTTTTTTTAAAAATTCTAACAATGGAAGCGTTGGAGACATGTTATAATCTACAAAACATATCCGATCTTCATTAGGAAGTGCACGCAAAAGTACAAAAATAAGTAAGCTATTGTAGATGTCTCCGCCGGAAGATAAAAGCTTGATTTTTTAACAGAGTTTAAAACTCCGCTATTGGAAGCTTCAAAAATAAATCCAAACAATTTTTTCCCATTTTTTACTCTCGCAATCGAATTTCGCGTATTCAAATATTTTACGAGAAAATTTATTCAGAATCACTGTGTATATTTGAATTAAACAAAATAAAAAAAGACTTGATTTTGACGAAAAAGGAACTGTTAGAAAGAGTAGGGGGGGAAATTCCCGAAATCAGAAACTCGATTTTACAAACGGCATAAATGAATAAAAAATGAGAAAAGAGATTATCGAAGAGATAAAGAATGTAAAATCTCAAAAGGCCTGCCCAACTGTTGCTGAGAAGAGCATGAGTAAAGAACCCATTTAAAGTTGCTGAAAAGATCAAGAATTAAAACCGGGGGATTTATTGATCCCCAGAATTTTCATGCGCGCGCTGCGTCACCCAAACTCTCTGAAGACGGAAGAAAAATTCCGCCGCTTCACTCCGTGCGACGGCCCCGGTGTTATTTGAGTGCGCATCCAGATTCAATTGAGATTGGTAGGACAGTCTCTTCGCCCCCTTGTAAACTCCCGAGCGTGGTGCGCTCAAGACGCTTTCATCCAGTTGTGCGAGGAAATTCACTTGTGCTGGTCTGGCTGCAACTACCCGAGGAGAAAAAAAAATATTTGGAGTTGTTCCCAGCATTGACAAGACCTGTTGCATTGTGCGCGAGCCAACAATGGATAGACCAAACCCGATTCTGATAGGATATGTCCGTTCTAAAAACTTTAAAACCTTTTTAAACTCGTTCTTTTTCCTGGTATTGAATTTTGATTCGAACTGAGTATTTGTTCGAATTTATGTGTCCACCAAATTTTGAAATCGTCCGTCATACACACTTGTGGAAACTACCGTAAAGTCCTATTAGTTAGAAAGCTTTTTCTATATTGTCATTTTTTATCGTAAAAAATTAAACAAGCACAACTAACGGACATGTTTTGATGTTCGAAGAGTGAAAAAAGGTCGTTTGGTGGAGTTACTATTGCAACTTTCTAAACTTTTTTCGTCTTCTAGCAATACTTTTTTCACAGTTTCAAAGTCATCCAACTTTTTTTCTGGTAATTTATCCACCGTGCAGCATCTGTGTTTTATAAAGTGTTTATTTCCACAAGAGGAAATTTGTTTTTTGCTCTTCTGGATTAAGTGTTGTGATTTGTGCCATTAGTGTGTTACTATAGCAACGGATATCGCGTAAATATTATATCCGTAATGTTTATGATTCGATTAACCGTATGTGTTCATTTCTTCGTAGACTTTCGTTGTTTGTGTGTGAATATTGTGTAGTGAAATCTTAGTGTTTAGTTTCACAAAAAGCTGATCGAGGACCAAAGTTGTAAAATATATATTATCAACTTTCATACTTCACATATTTCAAGAACTCTAAGTGTATTTCGTGTAGATATATAATCGTATGTCATACATATATGTCTATGTTTACTAAAATTGTCTATCTATTTTCAATGAAAAAATTTTCATAAAATATATCAAATTTTTAAAATACTTTTACCAAACGTTGATGGAAATGAGAAATAATATTGTTAAAATTATTTACCCAAAAATATTACTGCCTGATTTATGAAGAGGTTAAATTTTTATTTTTTGGAGTATCCTCTAATATTTAACTAAAGAATTTTTGATGTTACGACATTGTTAAGCATCTCTAAATAAATGTGTTCACATATAGCTGTGATAAAAATTTATCCATAATATTTTATTAACTCTCTGCTCTTGTTAAGAAATTATTGATAAAAGATATTTCATATTAAGATAAATAGAGTGAAGAATATATATATAATATATTTTACATATCTTCTTAGATATATCTTCCAATTAAACGTTTAACGATTTCATATCATTTTAGGACTATTCAGTATTACTACTTCTTTCTATTATGATATAAATTTATCTCTAAACCTTTTTCGTGTAAATAATGTAAAAATGTTCTTATATTAAATTGCAAAAAGGATTATAACTGTCGGAAGTTTGTTTTCGAAAAATTACTTTATTTTGCGACACTAAAGCATAGTAATAAATTTATTTATTAAATATTTGTAATTATAATTCGACTTTCAGGATTGTAAATATATAAATTAATGAATATAAATTTATGATTTTTGAAATAATAACATAATAATTTCAAGGTATAAATATTATGTTACCACGCATTTAGAAACAAGTATTCTTCACAAAGAAAAATCATTTTTGAAAAAAAAAATATTAAAGAAATCTTATTTATTTTATTTAATTAACAAGCATTTGTAGAGACGATAGATAAAATTCTTTGACAAGCTGATATAACCGTAACTAAAGACTGTTAGTCGGTGTATTAGTGTTTTTACTACCAAAAGCAGTAGGGTTTCTGAAAGAAATAATATACAGAAACCATGCTTCCAGTAAGGTCTTACAGTGTTCGAATGAAAAAAAGAAATCGCGAGGCTGCGGCATCTTTCAGAAAGAACCAGTCTCGTAGAAAAGCTACAACCACCACCACCACTACAACTGCCCGTGGGGCTCACACGCCGGCAAGAAGAACTGTCAGTGCAGGACCTACCTTACCAACAGAAGAAAAACCAACGCGAAGTCCAAGTTCCAAATCTGTTTCATCGGAACCTGGAGCCAGTACATCTAAGGACATAAAATTCGAAACAGTTCCTGAAGAAGAACAAGAAGACAAACCAGAAGAAACTGAAATTAAAGAAAAACCATCTGAGGAAACTCAACAAGAGGATAAAGATAAAACTAAAGACGAAGAAAAGGATAAAGACAAAGATGAAGAAAAAGAAATTGCATCGCCTGATAAGATCCATGTCAAATTTCAAGAGCCAGAAGAAGAAGAAGAAAAGACAGATGAGACAAAGTAAGTTTATATTGTATTATAATTTTTCATGCATGATCTATGTATTTATATTTCTTACAAAAGTGTTCTTCAAACTTTTTTCAACTCACGAAACCCCAAGAACTAGAAAGTGTTTTCGTAGATCCCCATTCTGTATACATATTTAGCAGAGTATATCTCAAAATAATATTTAAAGTAGATAACTTGTTTTAGATACTTTATGTAAAGACAATTAAAAAAAGTATTACATTTTTAATAAAAAAAATTCTAATCTAATTTTTTAACATTATTTACTCCTTAATAATATTAATTGTGATCCAAGTGTTACCTACTCACTCATGCATTATTATTAGTAACTGGAATATGTGCTTGCTTTTTTTCATAGAAATTGTCGGTCAATAGCATTGCATATTCCGAGTTTAATTTTCTATACTTCGTTTTTGTAGCCCCTCACATTAAAATATTTATACCTCTGTGAGAAATACTGTGCACTTTACATGCGCCTAAAAATTAGGAGCTGTTCTTGCTTAAATTTAGATTTTAACATCGAATCTGTATATATGTTTTGACAAGTAGTTTCCTCTCTTTCATTTTAGGTGTTATTTTTTTACAAATGCAAAAAGGTACATTTTCCATTAGTTTTGAAAGACATTGGGCTAACTAACTTTTATAAAAACAATAGAATTTTCTCAAACTAGTAGTAAATGTATGCACTAAAATAAAACAAGCTCGTTTTAATATTATTTATTATATTATAATAAAAGTTTAAAGAAAGTTGCGAAAAAAATTTTATACATAAATAAAATTGTTCGCTTTAACTAATAGGATAATCTTTAGATAATTGTAATTATATAAACTTCGTAGGAAACATGAATATATTGTGCATACATATTTATAAGTTTATTTTGGATTTTTTTATTGTGATTCGTGGAAACCCTAGATATGACTAGAGGAACCCCAGGGTTCCGTTGAACATAGTTTGAAGACCACTATCTTACAACATTTATCCATGTTTCTATAGAATTCATAGAAGAATATTGCATGTTTACTAGTAGAACTTGGTATTCCATGTCTTTTTGTTCTATACTATTTTCATGCATTTTATTGCCGTTATAATACTTATACAGGTAGTAAATTTTACGCAGTTTATTTTCAGTTAGAGTAAATTTATGTAATTTTGATTCGCGTGAGTATTAGTCATTCATATGGAAAACAATTTACTACAAATACAACTCAATCAATATTGTAGATCAATATTGTAAATAGCCTCGTGCAGGTCAAATCAGGTCCTGTTTTTTAGCGTTTTTATTTTCCTTTCTGAAGCTGATTGTATTTTCTGATTGAAAAAAAAATAGTAATTCAATTTCAAACATAGTTTTATAAACATATTTGTGAATACAGTTCGAATACAAGAATTTTACTTTTCAGTATTCGAAAATATGTGTATAGTATACCATTCCAAGAGATTAACTCTGTTCATTTAAATAAATAGAGTAATAATTGGGTGTAGTTCAATATGTTTTTTTTTTAAAATTGCACATAGTTATCAGTTTTTGTAATTATTTGTCTCGAAAGACATCCGATTCTGCTGTCTATCCAAAACTATTATAGCTTTATAAATAAAATTTAATCCTTCTAAAATAAACATACTTTATCTTATAAATTATTTTTAAATCTCATTTATCACGTTTTTTTCTAGCCAAATCTATACTACAATAAATAAATATCGAAAATTAATAAGTAGTTCGTGTTTGCCTAAACTAATCATCATTATTGATCATTAATTTAAGATATTTATACCGCTATTTTGTCTATACGAAATTAATTGCATTTTATTGTAATTTATTTGAATAAAAATAATTTTTGTTACTTATATAAAATAACCATTTCAAAGAAGAAAAAACATCTGAGCAACATGTGTTATTTTTTTCACGAGTAACAAGAATGCGAAGAAATCGGTTCAGTCTGATCCGAGTATCGGATAACCAAGAACTTATAATACAGAATTTTTAGAAGGTAGAATATCTTATCTTTCATATATAAATTTCAATGTAAGAAATAAGAATTTACATCGAGGTATTGGATTATATGCTACAGGACATAAATTATTTTTAAACTCGAGGTAAAGTAAAGAATTTCTTTAAATATTTTTGCGGTGAGTTTCTATTACACAGCATATTTTCTTTTCTTTCTTTGCATAATTTTATTAGTACTTAGAATCAAAAGGAAACACATATGTATTAATTAGTTTTTAGTTTTAACTTGTTAAATAAAGTTGGAATAATACGCTTAAAATTCCATTAGACTTTTACTTCTTTATTAACACGTTGTCATGCGATAAATGAATTTTCTCACTCTTTAAATTAAACTCCTTTCTAGAACCTATTAAAGCATTATGAATTTAACATTCCCAATTAACAGAAAATAAAACCATATTACTTTAAAAGTAATGCGTATCTATCATTTATAAAATAACTAGAACATTTCTCTACATACACAAACACACATTCTAGACGTTCATCTCCAGAATACTTCTCAAACATTCATTTCTAGAACAAAATTCATCTCTAGAACACTTCTCAAACATATTACTATCCAACTTGTATAATTTTTTTCTTAAATTTTCTTACTCAAACAAAATGAACTGAAATAATGAAGCGTAGCAAATAATTCCTTAGAAATTTTAATTAGTTAAGTCTAAAGACTAACTATATATATAAATTTTAATAATAATATAAAATTGATGATAATAGTAATATTATATATACAATATATAATATTATATATATATACAATTTATAGTTTATTTTAACATCAATTTCATTTATTCTAAAAATATACGGAAAATAGCACTTTTTAAGAAGTGCCATATATACACAGTTTTAAGAAAATAAAATAAGTTTTAAATTCCAGTTCACCTTAGCATCCCATTAGTTTAAAAAAAATAGTTACATTATATTAATGGGAAAAATTTTAACACGTTTTCATTTCTTTTAATGCATTCTTAGCCACTTTTGTTTTTATAAGTACTTATGAATTTAAAGAGTTACAATTCTTGTTAATTTAGAGTTTAAACTTCCAATCTATTATATAAAAGTAAATATATTTTTAAATAATATTTTTCAAGTGGGTGATTTTTAAATTAATTTTGTCTTTTATATCTACGCTGTTGTTTTTTCAAGTTATTTTAGTGTTCTGCTTTATTAAAACTACGTAATATTTCACATTACAAACGAATTTTAAGATTACGGATTTTAACGATTTTAGGATATTTTTTAAGATTTTGAGTTTCCATAAATTTGTCAAATGTGTTCATTATGAATAAAATTTTAGTTTCAAAAAGTTCGTCTACTACTTATGAATGTACAGAGTTGCAATTCTTATAAATTAAAGGAGTATAAGCTAGCAATCTGTTATGAAAATAATCAGATTTGTAAATAATATTTTTCAAGTGCGTAATTTTGAAAATAACCCGTCTTTTGTATAAACATATTTCTCGAAATTATTTTAATTTCTACTTTATTAAAACTATGCAATATTCCATATTACAAATGACTTTTCGGATTACAGATTTTAACGTGATTTTAGAATACTTTTTAAGGTTTTGACTTTCTATAAATTTGTCAAATGAATTCGTTATGTTTAAATTTTTATTCCAAGAAGTTCATCTAAATTATTATTTAGATATTCTTGTTTTATTACTTTTAGTGTAATAACTAATGATTCTACTTCATTTTTAATACCGGTCAACTTTCATGTTAAAACAAAGCATTTTATAGTTTTTTTTATTTTTCAAATTCAGTAAATCTTATGAAATATATGTGACAAATGTGTGTGTGTGTGTGTGAAGTAAATGTAACAAAATGATGTAGATTATAAAATGCATATATTTTTTAATATTTCAGTTTTTGCATAAAAATTAAAATTCACTTTTAAGAGAATTTTCTGCAAATTGTTTTAAAAATGATTACATTTAAAACAATCTTTACAAATGTATGAATAAATGACCAGTTATATAGGGAACCAGGACATCACTTTCTTTTTCAGTTCTAAAAATAGTGCTTATTGTTCTGAATCTAAAAATATATAACACTTATATGTTTGTTGATAAAATAGCCTTAAAATATGAAAAATAAAAATGTAAACAAGTGACCACGCCCCTTTTAACATATTTTAAATGTGTAGTTTCTCCTGTGTTTGATCTATATAAAATTTTGATTTTTTTTTTCATTTCAATGAATAATAAATATATTTAAACATGATACATGTGCATATAGTGAACAAAATATGTTTTGGTATATAATGTCTAATTTTTTAAGAAATAGATTTATATGTGCAAAAAGAAAATTAAGATTTTCAAAATTTTAAGCTTTTACGATTATTTTTCAAAGAAATTATGCAATTAATTCCTTAAAAAAACTGCTTCATTATAGTTGATATGTTGATTTATATATATATTTGTAAAATTTTTTGTATATTCAAGAAATATTTTTGTGTGTAAGAAATGGTACCTACATGAAAGTATTGCAAGATCTCGAAAATTATGTTCATAACTAAAACAAAGGGAAAAAAACATATGAATTTAAAATTATTTTGTAACTCTAGAAAATGATTAACTATTATTATTAGGCATATAAAAATTGGCAAGCAAATATTAATCAAGTATATAATATCTGAAAACATTGGTTTTATTATTTTTTCCCTTTTTCTCAAAAGCATATTTTTTTGTATTTAGGTGCATTTTTAAAAAAAAAACTATTGCACTATATGATTCTAGATTTTTTATACTTCTATACAAGATGCCTATGCATATAGTGAACCTAATTTTTTTCTATTAAAATAGTCCCTGATTTTTTAAAAATGGTTTTATGCATAAAAAAGCAGTGAAATAAAAATTTTCCAAATTTCAAAGTTTCATAATTTTTGTACAGAAACTATACAAAAGTTTTACTAAAAAATAAGGTCACTGTATTTTGTGTATTATTTTATATGTGTGTAAAACATATTTTGCATAAAAAAGATACATTTTTAAAAAATGGTACCTAAACATATATATATATATATGTATATATTAAGAGTTCTCAAAAAATATGTATTACTTAAATTTAGTAGGGAAAAAAACCTTTTGAACTAAAAAGTTATTTTTATAGATCTACAGAATAATTAAATTACCTTTATTAAGAATATAAAAAATCTAAGCTCTATTGAAAATTTTAAAAGATATATATCTCATATATAAACAAAGAGTCTTAATTTTGGCATTTTACTCTTTCGAGCATGTCCTGGTTCCCTTGTAATTTAAACTACAAATTTTAAATTACTAATATAAATTACTAAAAATAGGATACTACAAAATATAAATTACTAATTTATACAACTTTGTCTAATAATTAATTAATCGATTAAATTTTTTTAGTTAACGGACTTAATTAGCAGTGAATTATTATTCCGAAAGACATAATATATATAAAAATTTCTCCATTGTGTTTTTTTTACTTTGACTTAAAAATTTAAAATTAAACTGCTTATTTTCATCAAAAAAGTAAAAAATTATTTTTTATTTTGCTGCTTGTAACTACAAGCATTATTTTGATACGAGTTTTAAAGTGATTTCACAATTTGATATCCTGAATTTTGTAAGAAATAATACATTTATCATATTTAAAAGACATTAGAAGTATCAAATTTTGCTTAATGATGACAACATTTAAAATATAATAGATTTCAAAAGCTCCTTAATTTTAACTATGTAATAAACGATAAATCAATATTACATTTTTTATACTAATTAGAATCAAGTTATAAATTTAAATCATATAGTTTTTTTCAATTCCTTCTATCAGTTCACTCTCTCTCTCTCTCTATATATATATATTATATATATATATATATATATATATATATACATATATTTATATATATATATATATATTATATATATATATATATATATATTTTATATATATATATATATATTATATATATATATATATATATATATTATATATATATATATATATATATATATATATTATATATATATATATATATATATATATATATATATATATATATATATATCTTGTTCAAATTTCCAGTCGTTAATAAAATACTTTTAATTTATTCATTCAAGTTCAAATACGTTTTTTTAAACTGGTAGTGGATGACACTCTATGTTAATACAGTTTTTCAAATATTAATTCATTAATTAAATTAAAAAATGAGTAAATAGTACCAAACAAAAATAATAGTCCATCTGCTTATATAGAAAGGAAAATCATTCGTTGTGTCCCTGTAGCGCAATGGATCACGCGTTGGACTTCTAATCCAAAGGCTGTGAGTTCGAATCAATTTTGGGATGGCTAAATTTCTGAGAATTTGATTTCTTTTTTGCTATACTATTTTATTAGAATAATAAAATTTAATAAATGAATAAATAGTAACAAACAAGCCAAAAATAGTTCAACAGCCTATATAGAAAAGAAAATGGAAAATTGAAATGAAAAAAGCTTTCTATTTTGTCGCTTATTATTTTGATTCTCTTATATGTATATACATATTTATATTAATTGTAACTATTTAATAAAAATAACTAACATAATATTTTTATTTGTTGACCAAAGTTGGAATTGACTTGACAATTTTTTTCTATATGGCTTGTTTTATTTTATAAACTATTGTAATTAATGTATTATATATATGTAGTACTTCTTTTCTTTTTCCTGAAGTTTTTGGAATGTATATTTATTAGTATTTTCTTAAGGACGTTTTTGAACATTTGGAATATATTAGAGTAATCAAAGTAATAACTGATATTTTTAACTGGTATTTTTACACTCTTAAAGAAAGTTTTCTTCTTTTTAAATTTTACCATTATTTTACAGGGGATATATTTCTAAGCAATCAGTATGAACTTGATAAATATTTCCTAATGCAAATTCGATAATCTTCAAGTAAAAATCATGTGATTTATTTCAATATAATGCAAAATATTTCTGCATTTTTACAAAATGTGATGGATTATTTTCTTATTTGTTAATATATAATTAATTACTGTTATAATTCCTAATTTTAAAAAGCTTTTTATAAATATCTTATACATTAATTTTTCAAATGATTTTCACTATCAGAATTAGAATTTTGAATACCAGACGAAAAATAATGAATATTTTATTTAACAAAATTAATACAAACAAAATATATATGTATACTATTATTTTCGTGTTTATATGTAGATATAAATTGAAAGAATACGTGTGTATAAGTAGATTTATAATCATTCCATTTAAAACTTTGAAAAATAAAAAAGCAGCAAAATTCATATATGATATTTTTTATCTTTTCATTAGACCTTCTACATGATGTTTAAGAGCATTTAACATCGCTCGGTTCGGAAACATTTTTCAAAAATTAAAAAATTATCTTTATTTATTTATTTTATTTTATTTTAAATTTTTTTCCATTGTTTTTCAGATACTTTTCTTATTGATATCGTTAAATTTTAAGCTCATGTTCGTTTATAAATATTCATTTAAAATTTAATATACATTCGACGTTTATTTCTTTAATCCATTAGAGTTAAGTGAAATGATTGGTTTTCAGCATAGTGGAGTGCTTTAAAATGAATTTTATTAACGATTGAAAATTTGAACAAGATTCATATATATATATAGCGAGATTGTGAACTAATAGTAGGATTTGAAAAACATTTACCCAAAATTTAATGTGCTGATATAAATTCCTTTTAAATATAAGTAATTAAGCACTAATTTTTTTAAAACTAAAATCCTAACTCGAAACATCAATATATTTTACCGTGTTTTACCAATAATGTATGCAATAAAAAATATTTCTGTAGAATATATTCTTACACATGCTTGTCAACATTTCGTAATTTTTGAGGTAATCTAAGCCCTTAATTTCAAAGCTTTAGATTGTCTAGACTTCGATCAAAGGACAGAATCTCAAATCATTTTAGATTTGATCGATTTGGAAAACACGAAAGAAAACGTAATAGCTATTTAGTATTCTGAGAAGAGTTGTTTAGCGAATGTACACTCAAACGGTTTACAGGAAATTAAACGATCAGATTTTTGATCTTTGTCCTCTCTGTCTTCTATCATTTATAGTCTTCAACATTTTTTGTTGGTACTTACTCCTCGTTTGAAATCATTTCAAATTAGTTTTATTCCAATATATAGAAGAAAATGAACTTTAACAGAGGTAAATGTATTACGAAAACAAAGTTTTATCGTTTCAGATCGACGTATAAATGAGAAAATGAATAGCTCCATTTTTTGTGTCGATGAAAAATGCAAGAAAAGGAATCCTTTTTATCGAAGTTAAGATAATATTTGAATATTTCCTGACACTGAAATTAAGAAAACTTATTTCCGTACATGAATATATTAAAAAAATGATATGAAAGCTTTTTTTAAAATTTTTATTTTGGCTTCCAAGTGTAATATGTCAAGAAAACAAATTTTGAAATCAATAAAATTAAAGTAGAATTCATGCTGTAAAATTTAAAAAACTCTGATTTTAATTATAGAATATAAAACAAGTAATATATATAAAAAGTTAAGTCAATTCCTACTTAGGTCAACAAGGAAAACTTTTATTATACTTACTTTTTTATTAAATAGTTACAATTAATATAAATATGCATATACATATAACTGACTCACAACATTAAGTGATAAAACAAAAAGCGGTTTTCCTTGCAATTTTCCATTTTACTTTCTATATAGGGTGTCGGTATATTTTTTTTGATTGTTACTATTTATTCATTAATTAAATTTAATTATTCTTATAAAATAATACTGTAAAAAGTAAACTACATTCTCAGAAATTAGGTTATCTTAGGTGGAATTCGAACCCACGACCATTGGATTAGAAATCTAACTTGCATCCATTGCACTACAGAGACACAATGAATGATTTTCCTTTTTTTATGTGGTGTTGGACTGTTATTTTAGTTTGTTACTATTTATTCATTTTTTAAAATTTAATTAATGAATATTTAAAAAAAAATGTATTTGAACTTGTATGGATTAATAGAATATATTCTATTAATGATTAAAAATTTGAAAAAGGTATATATATGTATATATATATATATATATATAAAGAAATATGTAATATATATCAAAAATAAGAAATAACAGATAAAGAACATAACAAGAAATAGCATATATATATATATATATATATATATATATATATATATATATATATAATATTTTACAAGGAGAGAGTTATTCATTAGTAGGAATTTAATAACATGCCCTACATTATTCTGCATGGTATGCCTTACAATAAGGAATATCTTACCCATTTTTAGCCCTCCCTTTTATCTTATTTATTACACAAAAAGCTCAACTCATGAATACATAATTTATAAAAAAATTCTGTTTAATCTTTTTCCTATCAGGACGTTTTTTTGTATATGTATTAAGAAAATTTCAAGGTAGCCATATTCTCCAGAATGCAAAGTGCAATCATGAGACAAATATCTGGGACCCCATAAATTTACTATTTCAAACATATTTTTTAAATAGTTTATATTTCTTCAGATAGTTTTTTTTGTGTGTGTGTTCCTATCGGACACAATTGTATATAATATATAATTGTATACATTGTATATTGATATGCTGCAAAGTATAAATAGCACATAAATAATATCATCTTTTCAAAAATACAGAAATATTACTGCGAATATGTTCAACTTTGCTTATATCAAATGTACTAAAATATGTAAAAATTTATTTCCAAAACTCACTGAGCCAATTAATGTGAATTAAGTACTAATGTATTACCGCAAACTATTGGCAATATTATACGAAAGGAAGTACATAGCTGTGCCGATTCAGCACGCACGACACATGCGATATCGGGTTTGCCTACTTGGCGAGTTATCTTGAAGGTTGACATTGTTGCGAGGATATGTAAGTAGCTTAAATTTGTAGGTGTGTTAGACATTTAACCAAAGTACTTTGGATAATTGTGTTAATTATTATAAAATAGTTTAGATAATTTTCCTGCTGAATTTAAAATTCGAAAAGAAAATTTTCAAATAAAGTTTATGAATATTTATATACTTGCTTTTGTTAGACATTTAATAAAATAAGTTTTAGTTTTTTTATTTATTTATTAACAACTTTCCGAATTTCAAAAGAGAAATAAAATTTATTGTTGTATATTAAATATTTTTCACGTTAATAAAAACTCATGATTTTTGTGTTTTACTTTTTCACACCACTTAACTTTGCTGTATTCCTTCGTACTTTGTGTAATATATTTGTTGTGGGAGAGAAAAGAGTCCCGGGAAAACGTAAATGTCTAGGTCACTAAAATGGGTTAATATGACTCTGCCGTCAAAGTATAGAACATTTTTCAACCACCAGGACTTTAGTGATAAGTATTAATCGGTAATTCAGAATTTAAAAGATCATAACTGCTTTTTTTTATCTTCAAATTACTTAAATACGTTTACGTATGTTTTTAAATTCTTTTATAAGTGTATATTATCCACACTTTAAAACAATATCAGCTTTTAAATATATAGTAATACCTCGACTTACGCGAGACCGGAGTTACGTGATTTTCAAATCTCGTCGAGGCTATACCCCCTTTTTCCGTCATTGAAATATAGTCGGAATCAGTATCAGAGCCTGATGAAATTGGTAATATGATTGAAGAAGTTCTCGATCTTGTCAGGCAAATAAATTTTGAAGGGAATACCGATGACGTTCAAGAACTTCTTTATTCCTACAATCAGGGGCTGACAATTAATGAGCTCATAGAAATGCACGAGAAAGAGAGAGATATTGAGGAAGTCTTTAGATCCAGTGTAATCAAAAGATCGAATGACTTTTGAGAATTTAGATGAAAGCATCAGTTTAGTGGAAAACGGGTTACAAATTTTAGAAAACATAGACTCCAACGGAGTGCTTCTCAAACTTTCAATACTCGTGACCCAACATTCAATGATCATTTTCATCGCCCCCCTCCATACAATAACATTGTATTGAATTCAATAATACTATACTTTGACACTAAAGCTACAGTGTGTACGACGTTAACCTCCTATGTGCCACTGACGTACATAAAAGTCTCGCTCAGCCAAAGCATTAATCTTCTGAACGCATATATATGTCTTTCCGAAGTACGAACTTTTCTGTACACTGCTATCCATAAAATTATTCCTAAGGTTTTGGTATACAATAAAAAACCTTGACAGTATTTGCAAAGGATTTACTTATTTCAGAGGATTTTGCTTATGTGTGAGTGTATTCCTTTTCTCCTCCTCCCTCCCAATAAAACATCAAAATACGTGCGTCTACGTGGAAACCCGTGGCATTGGGGACCAAACCACGTAACTTTTAATCGACAGTTAAGGAATTAATTATAAACCGTACAAATCATCCAAATAAGTGTTCATACAAGCCCATGGGGTCACTAGTAATTATCAAACTTGTTCTTAGCTTAGTATTGTTAAATAAATAATGTAAATACATTGTATAGTACAGGTACTTTTATAAATGTATTATATCAGTGTAAATGGGTATTTTATATTTTATTATGTCAGAAAGTATTTTTTCTGCTTACTTTCAGTAAATTAATAATGTTTTGAATAATCTTTAGTTTTCAACTTTTTAATATGCTCGCGCCCCCCTTGTAGAAGTTATCACGCCCCTCAAGGGGCGCGCCCCACAGTTTGAGAAACGCTGCTCCAACGAAGAGTGTATTTTTTACTTAAAAAATTTTTTAAAAATTATTAGTATGTTGTTACGAAAAAATTTACAGGAGTAAGAAAATTTCTGACGTGTAGCAGTCTACTTTGTAAGATTATATGAAATCTTCTGCATCAAAATAACTTCAGCTTACGATTTTGTATTTCTTTTATATAAGATTTATCAGATATTTTTTTTCTAAATTTTTCTTTCGACTTCGCTTTCCACTAAAAATAATTTACTTGTATTTATATGTAAAGTTACAATCCGACCTACACGGTTATCACTCAAGGAATAGCCACGGTTATCACGTAAGTATGGGGTATTACTATAAGTTACGTTTATTTTAAGCAAAGAGAGAAAAAATTAAGTATAAAATTGCTAGTAACTTTTATTCAATTTTATAACTATTAAAATTGGAAATACGGTAAATATGTTTGAAAATAAATAATAAACTCAGAATAATATCAAAATACTTCGTTTTTAACAGTTTCTTTTGATTAGCTTACTGAATCTGCCTGAAAAAATAGCATTTGTAATTAGCATCAGATTATTTTCTGATTCATACTATAATCACATCACAATTTGAAATAACTTTCACATACCTTTAATTGCATTTTGGAGTGATGTTTTCACTAAATGAGCTTACTTTTTATTAGTATATCCCAAGAATTTCCCTCAACTGAATTCAAAAAATTACTTAATCTCCTTAACATTAATCTTAAATTCTATCAGGTGGTGTTAAATCTCCTTGCACGTAACACAGTTATTCTACCCTTTTCAAACGACAATGACATCCATCCCCTTTTTTTAAGTATCCGATTACTTGCGCCAACTTTTTTCCAATTATAGTGTGTTGCTTTGTTATTCATTTTTGAAATGACCTTCAGGATAGGAGATGTTTTAATTTTTACAAAACTAGAACACTTTATCTTAGTTATTATATGAAATTGCTTAAAACAATAATGTTTATATTCACATAAGTGACTGTAAATTATGTACTAAAACAGTGATTGATAAATGTGAAGGTTAAAACACTTATACTATTACACAGAACATGCAAAAAAATTTCAGTTAATTATTTTCAAAACTTTTTGTGCAATCGCTGTCCCGTTTGAGCATTTAAAAAATATTTCGAGTAAAACGCATTTTAAAGTTTGACATCTTGCTTAAAGTAGTGGCATTTGATTTATTAAAACACGTGTAGTTTTTGTTTCTAATGAATGGGAAATAATAAACTTGGTATTTTTATAAAGCTAATAAGATAGCCTCAAAAATAAAATGAAAAACAATTGTCAATTTTTAGGCAAATTTTATAATTTTAGGGTAGTCGTATACCTTAAAATATTACAATAAATATTTTGATCTACTTAAAAATGTTATACATAAATGATTTCTTCTAAAATCCACTGTTACAGTCACATTAACTGAATTTTTTATTTAAAGTTTAACCTCAGTTGACTTTGACCAATGCGAAGAAGATTGCAGGATTCGCCTTCATGGTAACTATCTTATTTCATTGATACGTTTTCATGATTATATATCTTTTTTCCGATGTACTAATTAACATTAAGTAAATTACAATACTAGAATTATATGTTCAGTAGAATAAAATCATGAACATTTTCTCTCACCATCTGTCAACTTTCTAAAAAGTGTTTTTTTGCCCATCTTAATGCCTCCTTCAATAAAAAGACGTTTACAACTACCAAAAAAGTTAAAAAAATACTATATCTTAAAATTGAATTAAATACACTAAATTTTAAATTAATAAACTTTCAATTTATTGAAACAACCACAGAATGGTGAAGAGTAATTATCATTTTAAACGAAATTTTGAACACAGTATTATTCTCCACAAGCTGATTTTTTGAATTTTAAAATGATATTCTTAAATGTTATGCTCATGAGGTAAGAGTATATTTTTTACATATCTAAGCAGTGAAAACCAAAAAGAGACTGAAATAACTCGAGAAAATAAGTAACAAATTTAATAATTTCTCTCTTCTCGTTTTTGCCCCGCTACATTATTTCATCTTTTTAAAATAAGGATTCTTATTAAAATATAAATAGAACTCATTTTTCATATTTAAGATAAAGGATAATGTTTAGCTTACTTTTGTGAAATTGTACCGTGCCTCGGAATGTTGATAACAAAGAAACTGAGTTTCAAACTTTACAGGGTACGTTGCTAGTAGCCCTTGTGCATCTTTGAAGTGTGACATTAATAAACAATCAAACACTTAATTGATTGATGACACAAGATACATTTTAGGGCTTTTAGAGTATACTCATGAGAGTGTGCACGTGTGGTGATGTGTAACTCCATCCTTTTATAAAATTACCCATTATCTCAATATTATCAAAATTGATCAAAGTTTCCAAAACGTGAATAAGCTGGTGAAAAATTTTGCAACCTAAATACTAAACTTTGACACACAGAACTTTATTTCTCGCTTAAAATCCAATTGAAAAATATTTTGGCACAAAACCACATGTTGAATTATTTCGCGGAATTTATGTACAAGCTGTTCTACACCAAGGCATGTGTGCAGAAGTTAATTTATTATTGTGTTAAAGATTTCTTTTTAATTTAAAAGGTATCCAAACATATGTTCAGAGTACTTGTTAACAAAATAGCATATTTAAACATTATAAATGCTTTTTAAGACTCAATACCAATAAATACTACTATGAAACTAACAATATTTAAAATAAATTGCTTAAATTTTAGAAAAATCACAATTATAAGTGAAATGCTAGCAATAGTTTTGAAAACCTCAAACCAGTTAGAGAAGAAAGTAATAAACATATTAGTAAGAATATTACTAAAACAAATCAGATGTATTTATATAGGAAAGGTACTAAAATTTTAATGTTTTATTAAAATTTGAAAGTCTTAGAGCTGATTGAGAAAGCACAATAAGAAATGTGACATTCTTTATGAGACCATTATTTAAATAACAAGCCATAACTCAAAAAAGTATTCATACAATGAGAAATATTTTAGTACATTCTCTAGCTCAAAAATTATTATTAGGTTCAAAAAGTTTTTTAGAAATACATTTGAAACATTTTGAATTACCAGACTCGCCCTGATAGATTTTAAACAATTTAAATGTCTACTTCTGGTAGATCAAAGACCTACTTCCGTTTTTTCTAACTTTATAAATTTGATTGTAACTTGGCCTCTAAGTCAGTGCTTCTCAAATTTTCGTTATTTGCGACCCAATTTTCAATCATAATTTTTATCGCGCCCCCTTATACAATAATAATGCGCTTTGGGGTGCTAAAGCTACCATACGATCTTAATTATAAACCGTACAAATTCACAAGATAAGTATTAAATTTTGTATTTGTTACTTTTAAGTAATATATATTTTAAGCAAATTAATTTTAAGTAATAGGATGACTATCATGTTATTTTTCGTATCTATAATTATGAAATTGAAACAGATTGCAAAATGATATTTATTTAAAGATTTATTTCTTCCATCATTCATTTCTAAAAGTTTAAATGTCATAAGGAAAAAAGTCTAGTCTATGCTGCTCTCTATCATATCCATCACAAATAGCATTCTCACGAACGTCTGCGTGAGTCTGGGTAAACTATCCGACGTCTGCGCAAAACGTGTAACTGCAAATGTCGGTATTTTTTACCTTTGCAGACCTAGCTCATTCCCCAGTAGCTGGTATCACTTTTAACTGCGTCTCCATATAATAGGTGATACCAATTGCCGCAAGTAATTTAGACGTCCAGTTTCCTCCTCAGAGGGAGGCACCTGAGCTCTGCCGATGCAAAATTGAACTTGAGAATTTTTTTTAAAGAGTTTTGGCAGCCAAGCCAAACGGGCACTTTAAGGGATTTTTTACTTGCCGCATAATCATACGACATGGCTGCTGTCGATTTTCAGCATCATGAACATCCGACATGTGCCGGTATCGAACCCGCAATTTTTCGTGCAGACGGCTAGAGACAAGCCAACTACATCACCCAGTCGGCACTAGCTGAACTGCAAGGAGATTAAAACCAAGAGCGCGGCAATGAATATAAAAATGTAAAATGATTTTTTGAAATGAATGCTCATACTATAAATAGATTTAAACGATCTGTAATTGTAATCCTCACAGAATCAGCATTTATTATCAATATTAAATAATAAAAAAAAATGTAAAATTCCGATGAAGAATAATTGTGTTATTTTTAATATTTAAAACTAGAAGACTTCAACATGTTTTACCCGGGAGCAAACGCGCAATCGATACTAATATGTTAATAGTCCTTTTTTATAATTATTTTTTTTTTGTACACGGTAAAAATCACAATTAAAGTGAATAATTTAAATAAGAGAAAGTATACTTACCTACTTCCTACTTTTTCTTTTTTCTTTGATATCTTGAGAAAAATTCCAATAGAAACAAGCTAAAATGTTTCTAAGGTACGCAACCTTAATAAAGGACACAAATCTCAGATATTTTTCCCTAACATTACAGGAATGATATTTGCAAGCAAAACTTTTATATTTTGTTCAAAAAATTTTGTAGTTTTGCTGTCCTGTGATCAATATCCCGCGCAGCCGCTCCCGGGTTAAATGTGCAATCAATGTAAAGATATGAATGTTAGCTCAAAAAAGGAATTGTGTAAAACGTTTTTCTTCATGCTTTATATGTTTCAGAATACTCATAAAAATAAATATAGGCCTTATAATCCTTCAAAGTGCTTTCTGTGCTTTTCCAAATGTCATGTAACACTTCCGTATGTGAAAAAAGCATTATTTATAATTTCCCTAAATGAAAAATAAAACATAAAAAAGAAACGAATTAACCATACCAGTAAATTCGAAGGTTAAACAGATGAATGTTTTACTTTCCTAGGTTTCTCTGGGTCTGGGTTTTGTCTTTTCTCTAAAATAGTATTTTAGATTGTTGTTTTTTTTAAAAAGAAAACTTAACAAAAAAAAATCACTTATCGTGGGATTACAACAAATCAAACCAAATGTTGTGTTTTTTATTTAGTTATAGGATCAGATAGCTAACGAAAGTATCGAAGTGAAAGCTTTTATGTTTGATGAAGTAATAATTATCGCCAGATGAAACATATAAATTATAATATTGTAAATGTGAATTTTTTTATTGTGTCAGAAAGTTTTTTTTTTTACTTCATTCAGGTGAATTAATATTTTTAAACCTTAAATTTTTTATATGCTCTCGCCCCCCTCATAGGGTTATAACCCCCCTCCGGGAGCGCTCCCCACAGTTTGAATAACGCTGCTCTACGTAGTGTAGAAACAAAATAAAGTGTATTTTGTAAAGCCAAAAGATAGCTCTGTTCAATAAAAAAAAATATATCTGTCTTGACCAAATTTGGTTATTTTCAACTTGTTCGGATACCTTAAGTTTCCCTGAGATGCATTTACTTACAATTATAATATCCGTAAGAATTTTGATATTAATAATATTTTAACAGAATACTTCGTTAAATTAATTAATGGGACTTAGTGTGCTTTTGAATTTTTTGTCTATTTTAGTAGTCATTAATATTTTCTTAAATATTATTCTCTTCTTTTAATAACAAATATACTAATTTCCAATTCAGACGCTCAAGAATTTCTTTTCCTGTTTATTTTATTGCAGAATGACTTTAATAACAAATTTTGAAAAAATAACATATTAATTTAATAACTTAAGACATTTAAAATACATTCAGATCAAATAAACCTAAAATTTTAATTCTTTAATATAATAATAACAAGGAAAGCTATCACCGACAATTTTTTTTGTTTTGTTTTATCATATATTTTCAATACGTTTTTAAGCAAACGGTTAAAAAAACTCGAGATGCGATTTCTAACACTTTTTCGCATAGGATTTTAAATTTATTAATTACTTTTCAGAAAATGTTATCCTATCAAACAAATAATTTTTGTAAACAGTTATTCAATATTTGTGACAATCTGCATTTTTTAATTCCTACTATTAGTTCACACTCTCCCTATATATATATATATATATCTTGTTCAAATTTTTAATCGTTAATAAAATACATTTTGTACATCCGCTCGAGTTCAGATACATTTTTTACACTTGTATTGGGTGACACTTGATGTTAATACAGTTTTTTCAAATATTAATTCAATATTAATTCAAACATTAATTCAAAAATTAATTCAAACATTAATTCAAAAATTAATTCAAACATTAATTCAAAAATTAATTCAATAGTGACAAACAAAAATAATAGTCCAACACCATATATAAAAGGAAAATTGCTCGTTGTATCCTTGTATGCACAATGGATAGCGCGTTGGTTTTCTAATCTAAAGGTCGTGAATTCGAATTCCACTTGGCTTGACATAATTTCTGAGAATGTGATTTGTTTTTACTATACTATTTTATCGGAATAATTAAATTAATAAATGATTAAATAGTAACATACAAAAATAATAGTCCAACACCATATATAGAAAGGAAAAGGAAGAATTGCAAGGGAAATCGTTTTCTATTTTGCCATGATTCTGTCAAATTAATTAATTCTGTCATATTTATATTAATTATAATTATTTATTAAAAAGTAAATAAAATAAAATTTTTCTTTGTTGACCGAAGTAGGAATTGACTAATTTTTTTAAATTTTACTTGTTTAAGTCCTACTGTACTATTGTTACTAAATGTACCAGTACATATTATCATGCTTTGCTTGAAATATTGGGTTTCATCACCTTTCTTGTCGAATGAATAATCGACTAGGTATTCCACTAGGTATTCATGATGTTAAAAGTGTTTAGATTCGGCATTCCATTACAAAACCTCTGTCAAGCAGCTAGTAGATAATTTAGCAAACCAGTTTCCGGAGTGCAGTTTGGAATTTATGCAAAACCCAGTGGTGTCGTACAGGGATTTGAAGCATGCAGAGTGCATCACAGTTGGCTTTGAATCCTGTCTGTTAATCTACTCAACGACACACCATTCAATTGTTAGCAACAGACTGTTAAAGGAACCTTGAAAATTTGAAAGGACACGCTTTGAAAATATTCTCTTCTCTCTTTCCATTTTAGTATAATTAAAATTGCAAGAATTAAAAAAGTAATATGAAATTAAGGAGGATAATCATTCTTTTTCTTAAAAGATTACATAAAAAGCAATTACCAAAAAGTGTAGATCTTGTTAGGCTATTAAATCAAAAGGATTTCATTTTACGTTTTCTATTGGAAGTTTTAATGATATGCATAGTCATTTTCCTGTGTTTATTATCACAGACAAATAGTTACACGTATGTTAAATAATTGTTCAAAATTATTTAAAAAATTATTAATGGAAATATATATTGATAATAAATAATTATCAATCGAGAATTCATCATAAAATCGATACATTTTTTTACAATAAAAAGTTTTTAGGTTGATATCTGAAGGAAACGGAAAAATAGTGATACAAATATTTAACGAGATTTGAAAACTCTGAACTTATATATATATATACATGGCTCTTTTCTTCTTTTTTTTCTTTCTATTATGTCAAAATTTTCTGCTGTACGGGGAAGGTTGGATCCATAAAGCATCGCTAACCCTAAATCACTGGCCTAATTCAGCGACAGCTTTGGGCATCATAATAGGTCTCCAGTTTAGTCCAGACATTTTTGTATCTACATCTGTTGTGTCTTTTGAACTCCAACTTTTTCCTTCTTTAACATTGAAGGTTCTAGAACTTTTTAACTTTTATTTTATTATAATATCTATCTATATATTTATATATAATACTACATATGTTGGTAGGGAATTTAACAATTGTTTCAGGGAACAAGTTCTTTAAGAAAAAGGATTTATAACGTAGTTGGACAGATTTTTCCCTTTTTGCATTGTTAGGATCTATCTAAACTAAATATATCGAGTTATCGTGTTAAATTATTTCATCTAACAAGATTACAGTCTTGGTGTGCTATGATTCTTTAGATGCAATTCTTCAAATTAATACAAACCCCACTACTTTGAGAATACTTGTCCTCTCATGCTAAATACATTTTTAATATTCTTGTTGATTAATTGTTATATTTACTAAACTATGTAGTATAATTATTTTTTGATAGCGATTTAAATATAGTTCAAAAAATTAAAACCTAAATTTGTCCTTAGAAAATGCTTGCATTGTAATTTTTCAGAAAAAATTAAAATGCTTATTTTATTTATTTTGTTGTTTTTTAAGTATTCTTAATAGAACCTTTAAATATGTATAACATCTATTATATACACCCAGCTCTTTTTTTAAACTGTAGATGCGCTCCTTAAAAAACCATGTAAAAAATGCATGCGACGTGTGGTAAAATTGGGGATTATGTTACAGAATTTTAAAAAACCATGTAAGAAGAAAAATCTCTAAACATTTTTCCAAAAAACTGTGCAAAAAACATTAAAAAGTCCTGTTACATGTATGTAAAATAAAACAATTCATTTTTATTACAAAAACAATTAAAATTAGCGTTATGCGAAAATTCAGTCTATAAGTACATACAGCACATAAACATTCAAATTGAAATTAGGAATAAATTACTAACAACTATTCATCGGTATTTTATAACAAACCTGCACGTTTATTCAGAACTGGATCAAAAATGCTATCATCAGTGGATGTGTCAGATATGACCAGCACAATTGTCTGTGTTGATTCAAATGAAGAAACTCGTTCGCGCGTTATTAACGGCCTCTGTTGGCTCTTTTCTTATTACAAAGTCTAATTTGCATCTGGTTTTTTGATTTTTCAAGTTGATTACATAGTTTTTGATATACAAGATTACGTAGAAATATTTTAATACACGCTCTATATGAGTATTATAAATAATAAAATGTTGTTCCATACTTGGAGCAAATTTCAAGCCTTCGCGAATTAAATCAGTTGTTAATAGCTGAACTTACCTTCGACTTCGTTATTATCGACTTCTTTATTACCATAGACTGTCACAAACTCCTTTAGATCATCCTCATACAAAAGGCACGAGCCCCAAATTTCTATTGAAATTCTTGTTAGAACAAAATAAAATCACGTAAAAAAATCGTTAAATTTGTGCGCCTTGTTATTTCAAAATCGTACAAAAAAGAAATGGATGTACTTATATACTTTTTTGTTGCTTGCATCCGAATAGGAAAGTGATATTTTTTTTTTCTTTCTATGGTAAAACTTATGACAGATACATGGCTGTAATATACACAGACAAAAATATATGTTCAATCTCTTGTACGCACTTAATTCAGAATTTAATTTTTTTTCAACCATGTTGATATTTATTGAACTTATATGAGTTTGAATTTTGTTGGAAATAATGATGGTTCTTTGCTCAATGTGTGTGTGTGTTTAAGGTTTCTCTACTTATTTAACTGTTTTTTTAAGCTTTAAAAAAGTTTGATTATATATAATTAATCTTTTCTAACTTAAATTTTTTTTGTCACATATGCAGTTAGAACATTTAAAAACTTACTTCTAATCTCCCGTTTCATATTTTGTAACATTTTCTTCGCTCGAGTTTTCATTGAATACAACAAATCATTTTTTTCGTGTTTTTCCGGTATTAAGTACCATCTTCGTTTAACGTTTTCACGTAAAAATCTCCACCTATTTCTCATCCCTTTCAGAAAATACTTTTTAAAATTTAGCCATGATCTCAAACAAAAATTTAGTTTCTATCATAATTGTAATCATATAGTTTAGAAGGTACATAAAGCTCTAGAACTTATCACTGAAATATCTAGTTGAAAACTTAAGTCAACTTTTTCACATTCTCGAAAGAAAGATACCAAACAAATTAACAAATAAAATGTAATAAAAATCTTCCTTAATAAGTATCATCTATTTGAAATTTTACAAATAAAGGAAGAAAACACATCTGACAGTCATACTTTAATTATTACGCTCTAAATTTCCATAGTCTTTAACGCATTTTAAAACTTTACAGGCTAACACTTTACTGAGATAAAAAATTATACTTATAATCTAGATCTCCATATATATTTAAGAATTTTCCTTTTGTAGAAAAGAGAAACGAAGTTTTACTGTTCTTTCATTCGCCACAACTACGTGATCTGTGCTAAGCATAGGAGAAATCATTGGAAAATCAGTTTATATCTACAAATTAGTAATAATGGTTTTGCTTTTTATATTTGAATAGTATTAAAGGAATGCCCCAGTGGTCGAGTAGCGTATCTCCCTTCCACATTACAGGTCCGGATTCTATTCCCGAGCTAAGCAAGGTAGAATCAGCTTTTCATTCCTACTGCAGTGAGTCGATAAATAAGTACCAAGCTTGCTTGGGGACTTAAACACTGGGGGTCTCGCTCCAGACTGACCACTTGATCGGGACATCTGCTCATGCACCTCAGCACACAATAGTCACGTATATTGGGATGGGCACAATAGGCCCTGTATTAAAGTATTAAATGAAGCATTTTTGCAATACATTAAAATGTTATAAATTAAGAAAATCACCATTATTTTATTCAAAGGCATTTGAGACGACATGGTACCTCAAAAATCATAGAAATGTGGATATTTTTAATGTCTCATAAGATACCTCAAATAAAATTCTAAACTTGCCAGCAAAATTTTGAAACAAATTGAATGTTTGCAGAGCAAATGTATTTGGTCAAGATTTAAAAGTTGTGTGTGATTTTTATGATATTATTATGAGTGAAATTAAAACATCGAAACGGATATCCAAAGCACAAATACTGAACCTCATTTTGATAACTCTGATAAATAAAAATCTATTTCGCAAGAACAGCAAAACTCTCCCATTTTATATATTTGTTTTTGGGGATTTATTTATATATCTCATGTAGGAAATTCAACACAATTATTATTAAAATATTTATTGAAACAAGTTTCAGATGCAATTCTTCGATTTTGATATATTTACCTATTAATTGTTCTTTCTAATAATAAAAGTTTTACACATTTGGAAGGTTCGTTCGATTTAAAGGTCCACAGCCATTACCTTTAAGCTACATCGGTCTTTAGAATTTCCTAAAATTAGCTGTATGAAAAGTTTGATTTTGTATTATGTATATCAGCAGTTCTTACACTTTCGATCACCGTAGACCCCCTTTATGTATCAGCCTGACATGACGAACCCCAAGATTTTTAACATCCCTCACCCACCTAAAATTCTTGATAGAAATACATGTTCTAGTAGAGTATTTTCATGAGGCCAATGTAGTGATATTGTTTAGGATGGTATACTTTTTAATTTTTTCCATTAGGCCTTTAAGAAACTGTAAATCTTAATGATACAAAGAAATCTTAATGATACATGAGAAACTCCACAGAGCCCCTGAAAAGGAGTTGAGGGGGGCAGGAGTCCACGGACCACAGTTTAAGAGCCGCTGATATATATTAAATTTTAATGATATTATGTCTACGATTGTTGCACATTATCGAATAAGTGAAGGAAATATACTAACGGTATTGAGATATTTAAATCGAACTTTTAAAATTAAACTATTATTAATTCAAAACTGCTACGGAAATATTTTAAAAGCAATAAAATCGCCCCGTAAAATGTAGAGATTCGTGTTTTTTTTCTATGAAAAGTACTTTATGTGTTCAAACAAAATTATCAAAATGAAAGTGGAATATCAAGAAAATGAATTAATGAAAAAAAAGGTCTTTTTTGAAGCTTTCAGCATTTCTTCTTTTCAGCTCAGTTCAATCTAATTTAACAAATAAAATCCAGAGGCTTTTACGAAAATTTAATCTAATCTTATTAAAATATGTCAATTGACCAAAGCTCTCTTGAAGAAAGTACACTTTTCCTCAACATTTAATGAAATTTTAAGAGGGAGTAAAATTTTCCTGAAACGATAGAAAATATTGGTTGAAAAGAAAGCAACATTAAGTAGAATTTGGAGAAAGCTCGGACTTTAACCCCTAAGCTCATTAAAATTTTCTTTTCAGTCGAAAATTTTTCCCTTCATGTTGAAATATTTCCCCCTTTTTCCCTTGGTAAGCTCCTTATCGGTAAAATTTACCTCTTTCACGTATGACGGATTATTTTACACGCAAAAAAAATATTCACAGTTAGCAATAAAATATTCTTACTAAATCCCTAGTTAAAGTTAAATATCTTCTAAATTTCTTATTCACAAATGCAGCTATTTTTTCGAAAGTAGACAATTATTTAAAAGAACATAAGGTGGTATTCCGATTTATTTTTATTTCGCGAAATGTTTTCTTTTTCTTTTATTATTCTTATGTAATGCGTGTTGTCAAGATTGTTAAAAGAAGATTTGTCCAACTTACAAAACTAGATTTGTAATCTTTATTTTCGTGGTTGACATAATTAAACCATTTTTATTGGATGTATCAATATTTTTACTCTCAATAAACATCACTGAAAGTAAGAACATGATGGCTGAAATTTCGTTCCGGTAAAACTTACAAATGAAAAAATAAGTTTTTAGTCAAAAACAAAATTATCAAATACAAAAATTAAAAATACACCAAAAGATATATTCGAAATAATAATAGTAATAAAATAAATAGAAACGGCTTATCATGACAACAACATTGATTTTCACCATCACTTTTATCAGAAATTACACCTAATCTACTTTTGTTTCTCAAAGTGTTTTGAAACTCCTCTTCACTAGTTATTTTAATATCATTGCAAAAGTTATTTGATATAGTCGCAATTATCTGTCTGTTTCGATCTTGCAATTCTTTCAGAATTTCTCTGTAAGGAATTGAATAAATTTTGTAATTCTCTTTAAAAATTTTCGCTGCGTGCTACTGAAGGATTTTTTGCAACAAAAGTTTTTTTTTCAGTTTTCTAGATAAAGCTGTTCCTCTCTTCTTCCGAAATTTCTTCTATTTTTTAACACGCTTTTGTTAGCTTCACCTGTATGTAACGAATTCTTTGAACTCCATTTTTATCCTTTTTAAAAGGTCAGATTTATTCGAAGTTTTGTACGCTTGTCAAGTACCGTTGACAATCCAATAAATTCATAATTCTGATCCGTTGTCCTGATCAGGATGAACGATTTCTCATTTCCAGGTTTGGCGGCTAATTCTAGATCCCATTTCCTGATTTAGCAACTAATTTTAGATTTGGCGATTAATTCCAGATTTGGTGACTAAAATATTAAGTTACAACACTAAAGCAAAATCGCCAATTTGTATTCCAGATTCTAAAAAAAGATGCATTTAAGAGTAGTCGGTAGGGCCTACACCGACAATGTTATATTGGGCCATTTTAGGAACCTGTTCCTCAGAAAGTGTCCAATATAAAAACTTCAAATTTTGGCTCTATATTAATTAAGCATTTTTATTTAAATAACAGAAAAATGTTTCAAATATATTGTTTACTTTTTTCAAAAAAATTCATCGTAAAAGTATCGCTTTGAAATTTGTGAAAATTGTCATTTTTTTACGATAACTGCTTCTGAGCAAAATATTTTAGAAAAATCTCCAAGAAAGTAGCTCTATTATATATAGTTACATTTTATTTATGTGCAATAAAAATTGCAAGCATATTGATTTTTAGATTCTTTGAAAAAAGGTACACGTAGTTTGAAAACAATCATTCTGAGATAATTGCATTTTAAGTGTAAAAAGGCACTTAATTACAAAAATAATGAATTACAACATGTATTTGCCCTATTTTATGAAACATTAGTATCTTGTTAATTTTTTAAACATAAAATAGGAAACAAAAAAGCCTTAAAATGTTCAGAAAATACATATATAGTAATTTTCAGTTTTTGTTCAACGAGATCTTTTTAGCATTCTGCATCAATTTTCACAAATTATGTAACAATCTGTGAAGAATTTTTAGCTTCAACGCATTACAAATGTAAAATTTGACCTTATAACATCATAAATATATAGTAAACATGTATCAATATGTAAGTCATGATTTGGGAATATGTGATTTTACGACGTTAGAAAAATTTAACTATGGATTTGTAACTTTCCATGCAAACACAAGTTCTAAAAGTTTCAAAATTCAAAATTTTCTCTAAACTGTACAAAAGATTTTAAAAAAAGTCAAAAATAAAACTGTTTTTATGTTTTTAAACATGAAATTTGTGTATTTTTATGCATGCAACAAACTTCTCGCAACGACAAAAAGCATTACACATCTGAGTTATAATTAGTTAGCAATTATTGAAAAACCTTTGAATATTAACCCTCTAAGTGGATACCTTCCTCCTGAAAAGTTATTCGAAAGCGTTTAACTCTTATTTTGAAGTTCGCTTTAAAAATGCAACAGACTTCCTTCCTTTCCCCCTTATAGAACTTAGGAGGTCGAACGGGGACAGTTTTATGACCTAGTTCGGTTCCTTTGTCAAGTAAGAACCAAGAGATCAATCGTTTACAGCTAGCTGTTAAGTTGCCTTGGGCAGTCTTCTTTGAAAGCTGTAGTGGAATTCGGTGTTTCTTTCTCCTATATGTTCAGTCACAGTAAAATTAAAACAAAATGCAGGGTAAAAAAAACTAAAAAATGAAATAACTACTATGTTAGAAGTTGAAAAATAATTATATTTTCTTCAAACAAAATTTATTTTTCTGTCATTTTTTAAAAATTAAATATATATATATATATTTTTGGTATTGCGATTTGAACCAGAAAAAAAGCATCCTGTATTCATTTTTGAATATGAGAGTAAGAAAAAAAAACTTTAATGTTTTTTAAAAAAGAAATGAGGTAAAAAGAGCAAAGGCCCTATCTCATTTTTTAAACAATAACACAATAACTGGTACATACGGTGATATACATACGATGATTATATTTATGAAATAAAACCGATCTTTCTCTATTCAGTTATATTTTTAATTTAAAATAGCATAAAAAAGGATTTCAATACTTTTAATTTATTTTAATTAAAATCATATAAAAGATATTTTTATATGTTAACTGAATATTTTTTGGAAAAAATTTAAATTTTCCTTCCTAGTGTTCTATTTTTCGAACTTCTTGTATTACATAAAAATTCCTTTTCTACATCGGCATTTGTGATGGACATAACACACATTCAGTCAATAATTTTTAATTTTAATGGGGGATATACTTCTTCAAATGCGCATGACAGTACTTCTAACCATTTTCTACTCAAGTTAAATTTCTTATCTTTCTGTTTCTTTAATTTAAGGAAAAATGTCACACATCGATAACTACATTTTCACACAATTCAGTCATTACAAATTCTATTGTGAGAAAAGTTCTCCCTTAATAATTTTGTCTTTCAAAACAGTACACTTAAAACAATTTTGTTCAGTGAAGTTAACCGACAGTTAAACAATGTATTCATACCAAATTTTAAAAACAAATTTAACACTTGAAAATGTATCTTGTATTAAATTTTTCAGTATACACAAATATTTCCTGCTGTAGGGAAGATATAGTATGAGATGTGGTGTGCGGTTGTGAAAGAATGTTTTCGTACGTGTAGACTATTTTTGAAAATTTAAATATCACTGAAGCTGATCATGTAACTGCAAATGAGCCTTATTTTAATGTGTGCTGGTATCAAAGTAAAACACTTTACAATATTAAACAGCCTATGGGTTTAAACTCAATATCAAACTATTCGCAAAATGGCTTACAACTTCTATTCAAATTGTAAAGAAACTGAAATATAAATATATCTTACTGCAGTCAAAAATATTCATAATATGTAAATATCCTATTCCTCCACTTATTTCAGTACATTTTAAAAACTGTAGCTGAATGCAATTTTTTATATTTATAAACGAGGCATAAAAGCTCACACAGTCGTAAAAATGTCTTTATCATTTTTAAATATACTACTATAAAACGTATATGGATTGTAAGATCAGTTGTAAAATCCTAAAAGCTTTTAGAGGAGCTAAAAACATGTAATTTTGGATTGATAAAATGTTTAATATAATACACAAATATACATGTTATTAAGCAAATACATTTGAAAAATCAAACTTCCTTCTGAAATAAACGTAATTGAAAGAAAAATGTTTAATTGCAAATGAGTGGAAATACATGTTTATCTAAGGGGTATCCCCAAAGCGAGGTAATCTTCAAACTTAAGACTCAAACTCAGTGGCACAACAATCCATGAGGGCCAGGAACTACTGTGCCCATCATAATACACGTGACCATTCGACGCTGAGGTGCATGAACAGATGTCCCGATTTGGTGGTCTGTCTGAAGAGAGACATTCAGTCTTTAAGACCCGAAGCAAGCTTGGTACTCATTTATCGACCCAATGTAGCGGGGATGAAAGGCAGAGTCGATCTTGCGCAGCCCATTAATAGAACCCCAGACCTGTGGTGTGGAAGCACTATGCACTACCACTCGATCCTATTCGGTGAAAAATAAAATTTAATGTTAGAATCTTATATAATTCCCTAATGAAAGAGGGAGTCCAAACTTTTTTTTTCATGTAAACTGTTTAGATGGAAATGGTTAATTATGAACATTTCACAAGTTGCATAAATTAAAATTAACCGTTATAGTTTACATAAATTTTTAAGGGTGCAAAAGGTGTACTTCGGCTGCAAGAATTAATTTTAAAAGGAATACGGTTACGAAAAAGTTGTACAAATCTATCTAAAGTAGGGTTGGTTACCTTACATATTGTCAAACACAACAATGTATTGGAAGCCAATTCCACAATTCGTTGTTATAAAAATGTATGGAAAATTACAAGATTTATTTTTGCATTTGTAATTTATATATATATATAATTTTTCCTGGGAACTTTAAAAGCTAGAGCGGCATCCATCAAAACCGCGGTTCTCTCTCTGTTTCCAGATCGCCCCTGACTAAGCCGGCTCTGCCATAGTAAGTGAAAATGCCGGATATTTTTTGTCAAGATCATTTTATAGCAGACTGCATTTTTCATGTATTTTAGATGGTCGTTTTATATTTTCTACATCAATATCTTAATGTCTGAATTTAAAATTACCTAAAATTCTTGACATTCGCATCATTGACCATGATAATTTTTATTAGTATATGAATGTGTCATCAAACGTTTACATGACTAGTATTAACATATTATTTTAACCATTTAATTAATATTAATTATAACATAACGCACACAAATTTTCTGAACTTTAAAATAAATATTTCGAAAACTACTTCAGATATACTCAAAATTTTTCATTCCTACGCTTTAGCTTCTCAGTTTTGCTTCTATGTAAGAATTTATTGTAATTGTATATTCATCAATTTTTTTAGTATATTTTTTGCTCTTAGCATGCAGTTTTCAACTGAATTGTATGAAATCTTCGAAATATATTAAAAGATACCAAAGAAGCTATATAATAAAATTTGAAATTTTTATTATACTCAAACATTGCTAAAACTTATGGTAAATAATTTTTAACTGCGCGATGCATTTTTTTTTTTTTTTTTTGAAATTTCAAATGGAATTTCTAACATAAAATTTCTAGCTTTATACGGTCGAGATTTCAAAAAATATCCAGATTTTAATTACTTATTCAGTTAGCCTTTAAAAAAGATAAATGTTGAGGTATTTTGTATAAATAGATATTTTTGAACAATAATTCGAATGTTTTTGAATAGCTCGAATTTAAAATTGATGTTTATGTTTATTTATATGCATAAATGTCTACTGTAAATGTTTCCGTATATTTTTGATTACCATTTATTCAAACATTCAAGTTATAAAAAAAAAATGTGTGAAAATCTTCATTCATGTTGTCTTTGATGTAAACTGAAGTTCATGCACTTAAAATTCAAATATAATTCGGTGTATTTTAACAATATATAACTAGGCACTGTACTTAAACTTCCCTGAACACTTGGGCCTTGAAATCAAAAAAAAAAAACTAATAAATTTTAATTAGTTTTTTTTTTTTCGTTATTATTTTTATCAAAGTATAAGAAAATGTTTCAAATGATTTGATGAAGTTAAATTTATTCATTTTTAGTGGTTGGAAAATTGAAAAGGTTTCAAATTTTAAAAAGTTTGGTGTTTTATTAATTTTTTCGGTATCTTATAATAAAATAATCATGTTTGAAAAACTGAAAGCTTTGATTAAAATAAGAAAAATGAAGCGAAAGAATATACTTAAAAAAAGATAATTTGTCTAACTATATAAAATAGCAGATTGCACTGATACGCCCCAACTTGTTACAGTTTCAAATTAATATGAAACCAAAAGGGAATTGTAACATATTTTACTTATGCGTTGGGACTTTACAAAACTTTAAAAAAACGAGGTAACAAATAAACACTTCCTGAGGTCTAAAGAAATTTTCCCTCGATTTTTTACGATTGCCCCAGGGTCAAAACACAGGGTTTCCTGCGAGCCATAAAACTTCCTATTAGTGTCCTACTGTGTTGCTTCCACCGTCCCCAATTATCTTTCAAGATGTTAAACCTTTAAAAGGGGGAAAGGATTTCAGAAAAGTGCGGCTAATCCGCTTTTGAAAACGTTACTTGAAGGCAGAAAAATCCGTGCAGTGCATTTTCGAAGCATCTTTACACTGACGGAATTTTCCGTGCTATCCGGTTAGAGGGTTAAAGCTTAAAAACTTGTCTAAACAATAAATAAACAAAAATATTTGCAATGAAGTGAAATATTTAAAATATATTGTTTAGTTTTCTCAAAAACATGTGTAACATAATAATATCACTCTGAATTTTTAAAAAAATTGACATTTTTTTCACGATATATGGACTCCAGTCAAATATTTTTGGAAACTCCTCAAAAAACTCACAAGAATATATGTAATTACATATCAGTAACACGAAGCAAAAAATTTTATGTGCATTAATACCTTATATTTTGAGAAAAAGAGGAATACCGTTTGAAAAACATCATTTTTGAAAAAATTTCATTTTTACTATAAAGTGCCAATTTATAACAAAAATCATGAATTACGGCATGTATTTGTCCCATTTTATTAAACATTAGCATTTTTGCAATTTATTTTGCATTAAATAGCAAACAAAAAAGTCTTAAATTGCCCAGAACAGCATTTTTCAGTTTTTTTAACGAGAAAACATCAAAATTTTCTCAAATACTGAATCAATTTTTAAACAATTTGTAGCTTTCATACATTACAGATATCAAATTTGAACAAAAAGCATCATAAATATAATGTGAAAATATATCAATATGGTTTTGGTGGGAATTTGGGATTGTATTTAAAAATACCTGATTTTACGACGTTTCTTAAGTTTTCATTGGGTTTTCGTAACATTATCATTAGGTCTTGTTGTTGCAGACAGTTTCTAAGTTTAAAACTTCAAAAGTTACTTTAAACTGGACAAATGATTTCTAAAACAGACAAAACACAAAACTGTTTCTATTTTCTTAAACATGAAATTTATGTATATTTATATATGTAACAAGCTTCTCGCAAAGACAACAAACATGACATTTAATGTATCATCTCATACCTTTTTCTCAGAAACTATTAAACATAAAGACTCAAATTTTTATTTATATTAGCAAGACATTATATTTATACTGAAGTGAATTTTTTTAAATAAAATAATTAGTTTTTTCAAAGACAAACTTTTAGTTCCACGAACATTTATTATTATCAATTTATTAAAAATTGTAATTTTTTTGTTTTGATAACTGCTTTATATTTAAATGTTTTAAGAATATTTCAAAAATGTCACTTCAGTATACACAATTGCATTTAAGAAACATACACACAGTAAATTTACACAATTTTAAAAATATAAATTTTAAACATGCATACAGTAAATTTACACAATTTAAAAAAAATGAGTTTTTGAGAACAGAATTTTTTATAAAAAAAAATCTTACCTTTGTATTAAATTTAATCCAAATTTTTCTTAAATATCACATAATTGTAACACTTCAAGTATTTTAAAAATATTTTTAACGTTTTTTTAAGTCTTTTAAAGTTTTAATTAGTTATTATTACTAATTATTTAAACTATATTTAAAGTGAAGAACAGGTTTAAATTTAGGTAAAATCACTAAATATTAAATATAGCATTCAAATTAAATCACATGCTTACAAATTTGGCACAAAATGTTTTTGCATATCTATCACAGTTAAATTTACAGTTACTATACAAGTATCTAATGCGTATTAATAAAAATAAATTGAGGCTTTGCAAATTTGCTTCAGATTTAAAAAGACAATGTTTACACTTCTATCTGTCAAATGGGCGTGGTTCATAAGCTGATTATTTTTTTAAAATCATTTTAAAGTACTTATAATTCATATAATGGCCTGCATGTTATATCAATGGAAAGCTCCCGATTAGGGCTTTATAGAAATATTAAAATCTCAAAATCGATTTTTAAAAGGGGTCTACCCTACTGACTGTTCTTAAAGTAACCAAATGCGTTCGGAACCGTGATTTTAAAAAAGCGCATGAATGGATAATTTTCATGATATTTAGTGTCACTTAGATTAGAATACATGCATAAAATTGTTTTAAGGACATTATGACGAAAAAAATGATTTAAATACTATATTTCGGCAAAAAATTAGAATAACCTTTTTTCAAAACGTTCTTTTTTTATAAAAAATGCTTCTATAATAATAATATTTTGCTTATATAAAGTGAAAACTTTTCAAAAGAGTTTGAACTAGGATTTTTGAAAAATTCACATTATTTTCAGAGTTGCCACCAATTGAAATAATTATCGGCATTTTTTTTCTTAAAATTTCTCCCTCTGTTGCAGTAAAATATGGATCTAAGTCATATATTTCAAAAGTTCTAATGCAGCCTCTGTACAGAGGTTTAAGATATATACAGGCAAAATATTATTATAATCGAAGCATTTTTCATAAAAGGAAAATGTTTTGAAAATAGGTCATTCTATGTTAATTTTTTGTCAAAATATTGTACTTAAATAATTTTTTATTGTAATAATATTCTTAAAACAATTTTATATACGTTTTCTAATCTAAGCGACACTAAATCTAACAAATATCACCCATTTATAAGCTTTTACCAAATCATGGCTCCGAACATAGTCGGATACCTTAAGATTAATTCATCAATTCGTTCATTCATTAATTCATTCAATTCAAAAAACTGAAAAAAACCCCGTTTTTATTGTAGATCAAACTAAAAAAATGAAAAATAAATTATAATTTTAAAAAACTTAAAAACATTCTTCGAACTAAAAAGTAAAACATTCGAATTAATCGAGCTAAAAAGTAAAACATAATTCTTAATATAAGAATAAAATCATTTATGAGAAAATTGATGTCATTGCTGTAAAAACGTATAGTGCTTTGTACTACATTTTACACTAACTATAGAACAATTCGTATCAAAAAATTATAACAATTAATATCGATCATCCACGCTTTTACCACAATGACATTAATTTTCTCGTTCATCATTTTATTTCTATTTTAAGAATTATTTTTTTTTTTTTTTGTTCGATTAAAACAATAAAAGCGTGTTTTTTTAGTTTTTTTTAAAATTATAATTTATTTAACGTGTTATATCCACAAACCATGTTATATTCACGTTTTGTGCCATGTAATATTAAATCCGTGTTATAATAATCACAAATTTAATATCGTGTCTTACAAGTACCGTGTTATACAAGAAACGCCTGTACCATTCATTTTCAGGCATACATTGTTAGAATCATTATATAAGAAGGCCTTTTTAAATATCTCAAATTTAAAATCCATTAACTATGTCCAATAATAACAACGAAACTATTTAATTCTTTATTTTCATTTACATTAATCAATTTTTTAATATACTTAAAATTAAAAATATTTTAAGGTGCCACCTTCAGAAATGTAATATACAGAAATATTTCAAAATCGATTTCAAGCATTCATCAGAACATGAGCTTCTACAAACAAATAACCTAAACATGCTACACAACACTCAAAATAACATTTGTTGCCACTGAATTTGCATAAATTTCAACAGAATAACCACGCATTTTTTATATTACTAATATTCTTCTACATTACATCCTCTTCAGAACAATAATACACGATGTAATTTCACCCCAAATCGAACCCGAAACGTCGAACTAAAAGATTTGTCTTCCCCTTCATTTATTGTCTTCTTGATTGCCATGTAGAAAACAAACGAAAAATTCATTTGGGATTAATGAAACAACTTCAATATGCCCCTATCGGGTAATCGAAAATTCGACAATCTGGTTACGACTTTGTTGTATCACCATCCAACGGACAGGCTTTAACAAGTTCTTATTTCAATTCCATCATGTTCATACCTGTCTGGTGCCGTGTAAACAGAAATTAATGGATGTTTGAGGTGGTTAATTTCGTAAAGGAGGATGATAATCCCTTGTTAAATGAAATGGAATGTGGAGTTCAGAAGAGAATCCCCTTTATTTGATGTTTTGTAGCTCGATATTTATTCAGATACTTTAATTAAGAATGAGCGCTGAATAATTCTCCTTTAAGGAATGTATCCGTCTCTGAAGCTTTGTATATTGGTATTATATTCAGAGAAAATTGAGTGTTAAAATATTATTGAGGGAATGGTTTACGTAAAAATAAGGATAATTATGTGTGTACATTTTTCATTTCTAATTCAGCTCAATGTCCTCCATTTCTCAATATTCATTAAAAATTGATGGATTTATTTTTCATTTATAATTGGAAGAGTGCATTTTTCACTTATAATGGAATAAAGATTAACTATAAATCTAGAGTGAATAAATTATTTTAAATAATTAATATTTTTGCAAAAACAAAGTGGTTTATAGATTTTTGTTTAGATATTTAACTACAATTATTCTCAATGGACAGAATCAATTCCAAATCCTTTTCTTGCAATAGATTCATATAAATTTGAAACAGTTAAAAGAGAGTTTTATCTGCTCATGATCAATTATTACCTCTCATAACAGAATATCTCAAATCCAAAAGCGATTATACCTGGCAAATAAGGCTTTTTATGGTCTAAGAAGTTTTTTTAATCTAAATTTCTTTCAAGAAACACAGACTTTTAATTTACAAAACTCTTATTTGACCAGTTCGGACATATGCATTTGGGACAATAACAAAACTGGAAGAAAACCAACGAGCATCTCTTGGAAGAAAAATATTTCGAAGTATACTTGTGTGTGTGTGTGGAGGGGTAAACGAAAGGAATAGCTGGAGAAGTAGATACAATTTTGAATCACATAGAATTTATAAACAGCCTGACATCATTAAGCACATAAAAATAAATAGAGTGAATTAGATGACCCATATAATTCGAATGCCAGAGATAATGTAGTCAAAAATTGAATTACATTTCAAAGTCACTGAGATACGGAAGCGTGGAACACCAAAGCTGGGATGAACAGACTCAGTGGAATCGGACTTGAAGATTATAAATGAGAAAACTGGGAGAACGAAAGTGAATGAGAGGTCACTGTGGAGGAAACTTCAAAGGAAGGTACTGGCCCACGAGGGATTGTCTTGCCGGATATAATGATGATGATTCAACTACAGTCACTTAAAATTATTAATTATCTTTAGAGATATCTACTGAGTGCAGTAACCTAATGGTTACGACCACGAACTCCTGACCAGCATTCTCGAGTCTAGGGTTCGAATATTGATGTCACTGAAGACTCTCAGTGTAGAAGGGCTTCTGCACTTCAAATCTTTCGTACCTGAAATCCTCGATTTAGAGTGATGTAGAAGTTGGGAGAATAGTGGTGGACCAACTCATGTGTCGTCTTCGTCTCATGACCAAAGTCCAAAATTACGAAGTCCGTCACAAATAGCCCTCTTGTCGCTTTATAGTGAGACGTAAACATAACCATTACTCTCTCTAATCGACGGTGTCAGATCGGGGCCCACGAAATTAATCGTGGCAAGAGACTAGTCTTATGCTTGTCGTTAGTCGAAGCTTAGAGCACTATACTGGTGACAGTACGATTTGGCTCATTCCCACGCAATTTTAAGGAATGTGACTCTGGAGGATCAAGAGCTTTCTACTCGTTTTCCTAATCCACCAACTTCTCGAGAGGACTTGTGTCTTAACAAACATTCTGAGTGCCACATGCCGCATAGACACTATACATTTACAAATATCCATACCTTCTCCGGGATTTTTTTAAACTGATATTTTTTTATAATTTTATTTATAGTCCATCTTATTAGCTTTTTAAAAATACCAAGTGTATTATTTTCCATTCACTAGAATAAAAACTGCAAGTGTTTTAGTAAAAGCAGATTCCAGAACTTTACATAAGATGTCAAACTTTAAAATGCGTTTTACTCCAAATGTGCGGGGTTTTTTTTTCAGAAAGCTCAAACGGGGGCAGCGATTGGTCGAAAAGTTTTTTAAATAATTTGCTGAATTTTTTTGCGTATGTTCTGTATAACAGTAGAAGTATTTTACCCTTCAGATTTATCAATCACTGTTTTATTACAAAATTTACAATCCTTATGTGAATATAATTAAGGAATTTTTAAGCAAATTCATATAATAACTAAGATAAAGTGCTATAGTTTTTGTAAAAATTAAAATATATCCCCTGACACTGTTTACGAAAGATTTATTTATTTCAGAGGACTTTCGTTAATCTATTTCTTTTTGCCCCCCGCAATACATCTCATATTGCTGCCTACATGGAAAACGGTGGCATTGGAGAGTGAATCATTTAACTTTTAATTGGTAGTTAAATGATTAATTATAAATCGTACAAATTATCAAGATAAGTGTTAATTTTCGTATATAATTTTAAATATAATAAGCCCATGGGATCACTGATAATTAGTAAATTTGTTCTTAACTTATTATTGTTAACTTAATTATAAAATAAATTGTGTAAATATGTGTGATAAGTGTATTATATCAGTTTAAATGTATTTTATTTTCATTATGTTAGAATGTATTTTGTTTGAGTTTACCTTCAATAAATTAATAAATGCTTAAATAATCTTTTGTTTTCGACTTTTCAATATGCTCGTGCCACCCTCGTAGAATTATCACGCCCTCCAGCTTGAGAAACGATGCATTATCAGAGCGACAAATTTGCAGGGTGTATAGGTTGACAGAGACAACTCGGAATCGCGCAGAAATACAGGGTTTCAAATGTTGTAGTTCTGAGTTATGGTGCAAAGATGCAGAGAACAGAAACAGCAACATATTAGGGGAGAGAGAAAACATTTGATTGAGTGGTTTGCTATACAACTGTTCGAATTTACGACCAGAATAGCTAGTTGGGCAAAAGGGCTACTTGTGAACAAATTCAGGTAAGGTTTCTTGACGATATCACCAGATGTTCATGGTTCCCTAGGACGTTTTCCATCTGCCACTGCACCGGTTCGTCCGCCCGGTTCGAATGTAGCCTGATATTGGCTCTGGTTGGTGGCTGTTTTCCGTATTTTCACTGGTACAGCTGATTGACCACTCCATATGTTTTTGTTGTTTCGTATCCCACTTGAACGATAGAAACAATTAGATCTAGCCCATAAGCCCGTACGTTTTTAACAATGAAGAATAGCAGGACAGGCTGACTTTTATGACAACTACAAAAGCCGAGATGTGGTTGAGCTCCCTTATATCCACTATATTATTCCTGACTATTTTTACAGATAGGCTGCCATCTTGGATTCCATATCACTCGACAACAAGCGCTGCTTCTATATAAAATTAGTTCCAAATATATAATTAAGTACATAAAATTTAACTTAAATTTTTGAAATGGGTAACGCATATCATTTTGGAAATATCTTTGAGAGTGGGAAATGTTTGGTTGTATTAATTCACGTAAATATTATACCCATTATTGTGAAAGTATTTGCTGACTATAGTAAGTACAAAATAAACGTAAATATATTGTTGCTTCTTATCCCACTTGATCGACAGAAACATCTAGATCAAGTCCATGAACCCGTGCACTTTTAAACATTGAAGAACTGTAGCAGGACTTGAGAGCAGCTGGCTCTTATGGCAACCAACCAATACAAGCCAAGACGTGGTCAGGGGTGGCTTGGGTCACATTGCAATTTGGATAGGGAGAGTAAACTTTAGGACCCGCCACATACCGTTGATCTCGAGTATGTCCACTGCGAAACCTAGAAAGAGTAGTTTCATCTCGCCTACTGCCTGCCCCAAGCAAAGCAGCACCAGGATGGTTTCCTTCATACCTCTCATGTACGGGGGCCTGCTTCCAGGAGGAACTGACATCTTGTTTGACTCGTGTAGCAATATCTGAAAAAGTAAGGCAGCCACCATATGTCGTATCTTTATGGCTGCCCTCACGGGTAAAATAATCTATAATCTCATTCTCGCAGACATTCACGTGAGATGGAACCCACTGAAAAAAGATCTTAACGTTGACAATCAAGTTATTTAATAGATGGACAATACTCGTTGTCGTTCTGTCCCCATGCCTCCACCATTCAGATAGATGCTGAATAGAGCTGCGGGTATCACTCAACATCCAAATGTCTGTATTGATACTATTAGTAAAACAAAATTTCAAAGCCTCCTCAAGAGCTAAGAGTTCTGCCCGAAACACTGAGTAGTAGTTAGGACTTCTCTTACGGGATTTCTTTCTTTTCCTTTATTACCTCTTCATATGTTTTACCATATAGTTTCCAGGATACGATGGCTATTCTTTTTTCTAAGGAAAGCTTTTCTTGTAACACTTTCCAAAGGATTCAGTACATTAGTGTAGTACTTCTTAAACTTTCAATGTTTGCGACCCAATATTAAATCATTCTTTTCATCGCGCCCCTCCGTATAATAACAATATCTGAATTCAATAATAATATACGTTGGCGCTAAAGCTACAATACAACTTTAACCTCCATTTCGCTCAGCCAATGCGTTAACTACCCGAACGTATACATACGTCTCTCCAATCTTTTCTGAGCACTGCTTTCCACAAAATTATTCCGAAGGCTTTGGAATGCAATGCAATGACCTTAACAGTGTTTACGAAGGATTTACTTATTTCCGAACATTTGCTTATTTATTTCTTTTCTTCTCTCCGCCCCTCATTACACCACATACGCGCGTCTGCTTGGAAAACGGTGGGATTGGGGTGTGATTTGTGTTGTTTTTAATCTTCAGTTAAGCTATTATTTATGTATAAATGGTACAAACTACGAAGAAAAAACTTAAATTTTGAGAATAATTTTATACATGACAAACCTATGGGGTCACCAGTAATTAGTAAACTTTTTCCTAATTAAGTCTTGATAAATTAATTATCAAATACATTTTACAGTACTAATACATTTATAAGTGTATTATATCAGTGTAAATGTGTATTTTTTTATTACTTCAGAATGTGTATAGCGTTTACTTTCAGTAAATTAATAATATGTAATAAAAATAATCTTCTGTTTTCGAATTTTCAATATACTCGCGCCCCCCTCGTAAGGTTATCACGCCCCCCAGTTTGAGAAATCCTGCATTAATATTTTCATGGAAATGGATCATTATTTTTGGAACACTCTGTATTCCTGTCTTTCTTTTCTTTGTTTTCAGATCTTTCAAGAAGATTATACAGAGGTTAAAAACAAAGCCGGACTCTTATAAAAGCTAACTTTTCCAATATTTTGTTTCACGAATTAGTTTAATTAAGTAATATTACCCTCAAACGATTCATTAAGTCATTTTAATAAATGTATGTATATGGTTTGTGAAGTAACTTTGTTAAGGTTATAACTATTTTATATTTTAAGAAAGATTGTATAACTTTTACTTCAACATCACTCATTATTAAGGAATTACTGTGAACATTACTTTTCATGAATGTAAATACATTTTAACAGAAAGTTTAAATTCCTAATTGCTCCAACTTCACAATCATACTTAAAATACGCGTTATTAATTTTTTCCAAAAAAGTTTCTTTCGTAATTGTCTACTTGTATTTCTGTCCCTCGACTTTTGGTATCAAAATACCTGGTAGCATGTCTCGTTTTATTGTTAAAACATTTCTTCTGAGGGCATAGAATTTCTTTTCAAAACTTTTTGTGTTTCATCGGATTAATTGCAATGTGTGTGTTTCTCCTCTTTCATTTTCTTTCAAATTTTTTCCCTCGTTTTTTTTAATGTGGTATTAAAAATGAAGAAAAAACATTTGATTCATTTTTAATTAAATGGAACAATATGTCAACTAAAAAAATTTTGAATTAATTTGGGATCCTGGTTTTTTAAATTTTTTATCTGTTTACGTGATTTTTTTAGGAAAAGTAAATGTTAAGTAAAAGGTTAAATAAAAATAAAAAAATATTTTAAACATTTCTTTGCAATTCATATATGTTTCAGAAATCATATTTATTTTAATAATTGATTTCAATTAATTAAAAACTGTTATAAGTAAACGTATTACTTAACTAATGAAAAACACCCTTTGAAGGTTGGTTGATTAGTTTTTAATTTATAGGTTTAGTAGCATTAATTATACTTGAAATGTTTGTATAGAATGTTTCTTTTCTTTTTCTATATAAAAAATAGCTCGTGTTGATGTAATAAATTTATTTATTTAGCTCACACATAAGAAAAATAATAAAATAACTTATAATTTAAAAAAAACTAAAAACACGTTTTTATAGTTAATCGAGCTGAAAAGTAAAAAAAAATAATTCTTAATATAAGAATAAAATGATTTACGAGAAAATTAATGTCATTGGGGTAAAACTTGCGATCAATTGTTATAACTTCTTACTAGTTCTATTCCGAAATGCTGAGTTAGTGTAAAAATGTAGTACAAAGCACACACCTCCCACTTTTACCACAATGACATAAATTTTCTCGTAAATCATTTTATTCTTATATTAAGATTTTTTTTTATTTTTTAGTTCGATTAACCATAAAATCGTGTTTTTTAGTTTTTTTAAACTACAGTTTATTTTTCGTTACGTTTCTACAGTAATGGCATGTATTTTTAGTTTTTCTATCATTTATTCGTAGTAGTGTTTCTCAAACTGTGGGGCGCCCCCCATAGGAGGGCATGATAAACCTACGAAGGAGGCGCGAGCATATCAAAAACCGATGGTAGAAGATTATTTTTAAAAAATTATAAGAATTTACTTAAAGAAAGCAAAACAAAATACAATCCGACATAATAAAAATACACGTTCCACTTTTATTGTTATCTGTTCCAATTTAAGGGGTGTTGGAAAGCTAAATTCTTATTTTTTTGACAATTTGAGATTTTTACATTTTCAAATTGTATAGATTTTAACCTTTCTAAAAATACCTTACTTTAACCTCTAGGATATTTAGAAGCCCTTAAAACGTATTTTTAAATAATCGTTGAATTTGGGCCACGCCCATTTTAATGGCGAAAATTGTAAACAAATTACTTTGTTTTTGCTTAAAAGTGTAACGACTGATATAAACCAAAACATGTATCTTTTATTTTAAAATGAGCCTTTTATTTTTTTATTTCTCAGCCGATTAGAAGTTTCCCTGTATACATTAAAATCAATTTATCTCAAAATGTAAATTTTAATGTGCGATGTACCTTTTCTGAGAAACTACTGTTCACAGGTATGTAAATTTTTTATGAATTATTTATAATGATGTCTAATATATACTAAAATGAGCTTTTTTTAAAACACTCAAAAATTTATTTTTTACAAATTTTTTAAGTAAAAAATGGGTCAAATTTCGCAATGTTTGATAAAATATTTCATAATTTCTTAAAAAATTCGAAATTAGCTAAAAGCTCATTTTAGTATAATGAGAGAGGTGTACTTTAATAGCATAAAAAATTTCAAGCATGTACATTAAACAGATTTTGCGAAAAGGTACATCGAAAACAGCCAATTTAACATTGTCAGTATAGAGAGAGAGAGAGGTTTCCAACTCTCCTTAAAAACTAGAAAAGAAAAGCAATATAATACTTTTCTTATTACTTAAAAGTAATTTATTTAAAATATCTATTATTTAAAAACAGCTTACTTTTAAAATATCTCTATTACTTAAAAATAACTTACTTAAAATATCTATTACTTAAAAATAACTTACTTAAAATATCTATTACTTAAAAATAACTTACTTGAAAGTAACATATATAAAGTTAAATACTGATCTTGTGGCAATTTGAGTGGTTTATAATTAAAATCGTATTGTGCAGTTTTAGCATCAAATGATATTATTACTGCTTTGAATACGTTGTTGAAAGTAACATGTACAACTTTTAATACTTATCTTGATTATTTGAGGGGTTTATAATTAAGATCGTACCGTAGTTTTAGCATCAAAGTACATTATTATTGTGGTCAATATATTGTTATTGTATGGGGGCGGCGCAATGAACATTATGATTGAAAATCGGGTCGCAAGTACTGAAAGTTTAAGAAGCACTGATTCATAGACTTTTTTTTTGTTGTCCCGCGAACATAAACGTTTGCCCATCCCTGAGCTAGAAAAAATTATTTTTTTTCACATGCACGAGTCTTTGGTCAATTGCTTATATTATGATAAGAAATTGCTGACGCAAAGAATAACGTTTTAGTTTTTAGACGTACTTTTAATCTTTTATTCGCCAAATCTGGAAATGATATAATAAAAGAGTCACCAAATCTGGCAATGGTACATGGAATTAGTCGCCAAATCTGGAAATGGAATAATAAATTAGTCACGAAATATGGATTATCCATTCTCCTGAATATCCTGTTCAACACAATGGAAGGAAATTACTGTAATATCATCGGTCCTGGACAAGTGAGCAAAATTTTGAATTAATCTGACCTTTTAAAGTGAGTAAAAATCGGATCAAAGATTCCGTTACAAACAATAACGAAAAACATATAATAGCATGAAACTTATCAAAATGTCTCAAAAAAGTAGTAAGAGTGCTGTTCAATATTATGGTTACAAATTGGCAATAAGACGCAATCTTCATTTCAATCAACTACTTCAAGCCCAAAGATTAACTCAACTTTACTTCATAAATGCGTGTCTGAAAATTGAAAGATCGCGTTTATATATATATATAATTTGCGATCAAACCAAGAATAGTTGAGAACAGAATATATGCAAAGATTGATAGACCATGTACAAAATTATACATGAAAACATGTCTCTCTCTCTCTCTCTATATATATATATATATATATATATATATATATAAAGTTTTTCATAATGATGTAATAAATTTATTTATACATAAGAAGTAGTTATTAAAAATGGGTCGTAAAAAGTTTAACTTAACTGAAAAAGTAATATAAAAAAATAAATCAATTCCTACTTGGGACAACAAAGAAACATTTTATTTTAGTTACATTTCATTAAGTATATACAATTAATATATATATATATATATATATATATATATATATATATACATTTGACAAAATCCCAATATTAAGCGGCAAAATGCAGAAGGCGATTTTCCTTACACTTTTCCATTTTCTTTTCTATTTATGCATTTTATTACTTAATATTTATTCATTAATTAAATTGAATTATTCCTATAAAATTGTATGGTAAAAAGAAATCACATTCTCAGAAATTAAGCCATCCTAAATTGAATTCGAACCCAAGACATTCGGATTAGAAGTCCGACGCGCTATCCATTGCTATACAGGGACACAATGAGCAATTTTCCTTTTTATATACAGTACTGAACTATTATTTTTTTTTACTATTTATTCATTAATTAAAAAAATAACGAATTACGGTATCCGAACACGTTGAAAATGACGAAATTCGGTCAAGACAGATATTTTTGTTTTCTCTTTTATTGAACAGAGCCATCTTTTGGCTTTACAAAACATATTTGGTTTTGTTTCTACTCTACCTAGAGACCAAGCTACAATCAATTTTATTAAGTTAGAAAAACCGGAAGTGGGTCTTTGATCTACAAGAAGTGGGCATTTAAATTACTCGAAATCTATCATGGTGAGTCCGATTAGTCAAAATATTACAAATGTACTTCTATAAAACTTTTTGAACCTGATATTTATGCTATTTTCTAAAGAATGTACTAAAATATTGCTTATTGTATGAATATTTTTTGAGTTAGGACTTGTTATTTAAATAATGGTCTCATAAAGAATGTGATTTTTCTTATAATGTTTACTCAATCAACTCTAAAATTTTCAAATTTTAATAAAACATTAAATGTTTAGTACATTCTCTAGAAAAATGCATCTAGATTGTTTTCGTAATATTTTTACTAATATAAGTCTATTACTTTTTTCTTTAATTGCTTTGAAGTAATACAGCAATTTTGCTAAATTTTCACTTATAATTGTGATTTCCGTGAAATAATTTAGGCAATTTATTTTAAATATTGTTAGTTAAATATTAGTATTTATTGGTATTGAGTCCTAAAAAAGCCTTTATACTGTTTAAATATGTTCTTTTGTTAAAAAGTGCTCCGAACGTGTTCGGATACCTAAATACTTAAAACACATATATTAATATCAAGTATCATACACTACAAGTTTAAAAAAATGTATTTGAACTTGAGTGGATGAATAAAAATCATTTTATTAACGCTTGAACATTTGAACAAGATATATATATATATAGAGAGAGAGAGAGAGAGAGAGAGAATTACATAATACATGTAAATTAGTAGGAACAGTTGTATAATTTGTACAATGGGAGTTTGTCTGCCGTTAGGCTGACAGTGAGTAACTCTCTCACCTCCCAGTAATTCATAATAAAAATATATTGAATAACACATGTATACTGTTGAACCCATAATTCTGAATTCAAAATATTCTAATAATAATATATTTTGCATACTATCTACAAAAAAAAAATTGGTAGTAAATAATGAAGTTAAAAACAAGCAATATATTTCCACGATAAACGTAGAATTTTGAATAGTTACATGCGCTGAAAAATACAATTTCGTTCACTTAATTATATATTTTTTTTAAAAAAAAACTTTTTATCTTATTTTCCTTTGCTGAAAGCTTTAAAGCAAACTTATTTACAGTATAATGAAAGCACTAGATAGAAGTTAATTCTTCTTAACGTGTAATAATTAAATGTAAACGAAGGATGTTTGAAAAAATACACATTTATTCGACAAAACTTCTTTTATTTAAAGCAAATACAAAAAAATTCTCGATTCAGAATCAGAGGAGCATGAAAAAGCAAACAAAATCGTGTTAAGTAAAAATAAAAAGAGTTTTTGTTTTCCTTTAGGAATTAAGAGTTTGTGCGTAAAAAATAAGCTAAGTACTAAACCAGATTTAAAACTTAACTACTTAAAATAAGATTTTTTTTCTCTGTTTCTCTCAGAAATTTAACCTCTATTAATAATCCCTCTAACAAGAATTTTGTTTAAAAAGTACACAAGATTCTTTATTGTAATTCTTATCCATAAAAAGTTAAATATTGTATTATTATTTAATTTCATGTTTCACATTTCTGTGTTCTATATCTTAATAAACCTTTTTTATACTAATATATTATTATATTAACTTTCCACTACACTATCTATAAGATTCTCACCTCTCTGCACGCAATAACTGATAATTTCTTTCAAAACTGACTATGTATAGAAAAAGCATACAAGTATTTTAAATTTATTATAGATTATTTATTACTAAGCTACAAAGGTAGAAAAAGTATTTGAGAATATATAAAAGAATCACTTCACATAAACAGACATCTTAAGGCATCCTAGGGCTTCACCCTCAGTATGGCTCTCGCTTATTTTTTGACTCTTTCTAAATAAATCAGAATCCGGATAATTTTAATGATAACATATTATTCCCATGCATAACCTTCAAACAACAGGACATTTCAAACTGTATGCCAGCTGGCAAAAGTGGCAAAACTGTATTGTTACGAATTGTGTGCAAAATAGTGTACATAATTTGTATTTGGATATGTAATGCCTTTATCTTACTTTTTAATTATATTTAATTAACGTTAAAATTGTAACGCCGCCCTTACGTTATAATGGCGATTTAATGGGAATTAGTCGAAATTCAGCGATAGAGGCAAGTTGGCGTCATTTTTGGTGACCATTTTGGCGAATTGGCGATTATGTTGGTGACCAATTTGGCAAATTCGGGACACTCTGGATTCTTCTAGAAATTAGTATAGAGATCGCTTATTCCAAGATATATGACAGAAGGAGCTCTTTCTCGAATTGTCTACGAGGTATATAAATAGAAAGATGCCCACCGAAAGTCTGTCAGTCTGTTTTTAACTAGCGATCATTTAGTATTGCTCTGATTGTTGAAGCGATTAGTGATTACTCAGGCTGTAACGAGCGATTGCTTGTGAATAATCTTTTATATACGTGTATTTTAGACACCGATAATTGTGTCTGAGTGATGTTGAAGGTGTGAAGACCTCCTGAGATTTATTCTGCGAATGTTGCTGCTTAATCCTGTATTTCAAGGATTGGAGTTTCACTCATAAATTCCCATCGCTCTTAAATAAGTGTCTTGTTATTTGCGACTGATTTGCATAAAATCCTCGAAACCCGGATCTACGTAACAGTATTATTATGTGATGACCGTTAAAGCCCACGTATAACTGAATAGGGCTTCGTTAACATCCACTCACTCACTCATGTGATGAATGTTGTCTATACCTAGCCCTAATACCATTAACAATCATTCAGCTTATTTATTTAAAATGCAGCCATCGGGTGAGCCAGTTTGTGTCTAGGCTTTTGAGGTTGTGAGTAGTGGACATTTATTTGTTTCTAATTACCGTTTGGACGAGTATTTAACTATGTATGTTATATACTGTCTACCATTGAAGATCTCAGATAGGGCCTACTTTTGCATAGGGGCCCAATGATTCAAAAAGTCTTACGATTTCTCTGAGTCTAAGGCTTCAGAGAGTCTTAAGACGTCCCTGTTCACATATTTATTTACCTCATGTCATTAACAGGTTGTCATAACTTATTGAATCTTTGTAATCAGTGTCAGTTAGTATTGGGCGATAAAGTGCTGCAATAGGGTTTTTAAGTAAGTACCATTAGATATAAGAATATAACTTCTGCTTAATTTCTTCTATATACAGAGTGATTCGCTACCAGACCGATGAACTTACAGGGTTTATAGGGGTTTACAAAGACGACTCGAAACCACATTTGAATGCGGGGTCACAAATCCCGTAGTTGCGAGCTATGGTGCAAAGAAGCAGAGAAAAAAAAACAGAATCAGCAACACATTAACGGGACTGAAAACATTTTACTGAATTATTGTACTACAACAGGTGTTCGAAATTACGACCAGAAATCGTCTGAAAGGTCTGACAGCGGCACTGCATAGAATTGCTTACGTTCTGGAAGGTTACTAGGATGTCACGTATCCTCCCGACTGTTACAGATATTCGAGTGATGAAATCTTCAACTTAAGGAACGTGCGTCTCGAACACTTTCACATTCTGTTCACACTTGCTAAGCTCGTGTGATGTGGAACATATCTGTTCGAGTAATACCCCTGGTTCAACCACCAAATGGGATGCCAATTACAATCCGCAGCTCCAAACACGACCAACACGTCAACCGTCGTAGCACTGATGAAAATGGATCACTAATAACGACTTCCAGTAGAATCTGTTTTCACGACACCTTCCGTTCAGTTCCATTTATCACACGACTTCCCGAAGTAATCTTCCAGAATGTAAAAACTTCCATGCAGCACAGCTGTCAGGCCTGTCAGACAACTTCAGGTGTTAATTCTGAGCAGCTGTTGTAGTAATAAAATAATGTATGCCCCATTAATATTTGCTGTTTCTGTTCTTTTTCTCTGCTTCTTTGCACCATAGCTTGCTACTATAGCATTTGCTACCCTATATCCCTATATGATTCTGAGTAGTCTCTGTACCCCCCCCGCATACTTTGCAAGTTGGTCAATCTGGTAGCGAATCACCCTGTATATCTCCCTAATATTCACGTACTGAAATATGTAGTTACGTCAAACCCTCTACAAGGCATATCTTCAGTGGTTTCAGGACTCGAACTCAAATGTTCAACTCGATGACCACTTGTATATTTGAAACGATTGCATAAAAAATATTCCAAGAAGAAAAAAAGAAAATTCTAATTGATGCAATTTAAGAAATAATGCAAATCATTTGAAATTACGTTTCACACGGCAGTCGAAGTTTACATGTTGCATTATTAAGATTAGTTAAACATTTGTTTGGCAATCTAAATATATCCTTCAATGAAAAAAAATGAAAAATGTTAAAACAGTTTTCTCCAGTTCAAACTGATAAATTATTTATTTTAATTCCTTTTTAAGTAAAGAACGAACTCTTTACATTTCTTAATTTTTTTAAGTAAAATAAATTATTTACAGTACTGAAAATGTATTCGATTTTCATAAAAATTACATTAATTATTGTAAGACTAAATTTCTCTATGTATTTTTTTAGAATTTTGATTTTCTTTTCAATTTCTTGTTGCTTTTGAAGTGCATATTTAAAAAGAATATTTACTAATTAAGACTCTAAATTCAATCTCCTTTTTTTCCATTGAATGTTGAACAAACAGTCTTATTTCTAAGTTTTATCTCCTTCCTTCTTAGAGGCTCTTCTTGATTCATGCTTCAATGTTATTCGAAAGTCTTACGGATTTCATTGCAAGTTTTTTCTTTAAATTGGAATAAAAAATCTGAATAATTGTCATAAGTATTTTCATACCTTTAGAAAACACTAAATTAAACCAAATAAAAAAAATGAAATAGTATCTCTCTACTTAATTAAATTACTTATAAATATAATTATTTTCCATTTTGTATATCTTTTTTCACAACAATTATATCATCAAAAAAGATTCCACAATATAAAATTAAACACACACATCAGCTTTTAAATGGTTCAAAACACACTATTATATTTTTAAGAAATAATCTCTAACTTGAACTACTATATTTATCAATTTAATCTGATTTGCTGTTCATAGTAAAACAAAATAATAATAATGCAATTTGTTTACTGCAAGAAAACGTCTCCTGTTTTAAATAAATGCTGTAGATGCACGCCAACAAACCATTCTAAATAATAGGTAGACATCTTAATTACCACCAACAAAATGTACTATCTTACTAAGCTGAACTTTTTTCCTAAACCATCCTATAAATTTATCCTATAAATATGTATGCTATAAATTTTGAAATGGTAAAGTAAGAGTTATATTAACACTATAAGCAACACGAGGGCTGCTAGTCACGGTAGCCTAGTGGTCAACGTCACGTAGCTGTCATGTCATTTCAAGCCTAGTGCTTCTGTAGATCCACCTTGTAGAACAGTGCGTTGTCCCTTAAATCTGTTGAGGCTCAAACGTCCTTCCGTTGATGTGGTCTTGAAGTTAGGAGAGGAGGTTTAAAGCTGAGGTGTCGTCCTCGTCATTTGACCTTAGTTCAAAATAGTACGTCCGTCGCCATTATCCATCGTGCAGCTTTATGGTGCGACGTAAGTATTACTCTCATTCACTCCATCGTAACACGAGGGCTATTGGCGATGGTTCTTTCAATTTTGTATCTCGATCGAGTGACGAGGAGGACACCTGAGCTGGCACCACCTCTCCTACCTACCACGCCAATAGCAGGACTCTGAGCGTGACAGGTTTAATATGCATCAGCCTTTTCTATGTGGTGAGTCTTCTGTAATAATTGAGTGGCCACGGTAACCTAGTGGTCAAGGTATCGGGTCATGGCTGGCTTGTCACGAGTTCGAGTCCAGTACCCCTAAAGACCCGCCGTGTAAGGGAATGATGCATGTTAAATCTATCAAGAGCACAAACGCCCTCTCGTTGATGTGGTGTGGTAGTTAGGAGAGGGGGTGCCGTTCAGGTGTCGTCCGCATCACTTGACCATGGTTCAAAATTACGAGGCCTGTAGGTCAAAGCCCTCGTGTAGCTGAACAGTGCGACGTTAATACTCACTCACTTATTTACTCACTCTGTAACAACTACGACTCGAACCCAGGACACACCAAATTTGAGTTCATGACCATAACCACTAGGCTACCACGGCCAAATTAGAAATGGTAGAATTAAGACTCTGAAGTGTGTCTTTTTTCTGACTAATGCAATCCTTTACCAATTTAACCCCTTACCTGTGGCGCCTGAACTCAGTTCGGACAAAGCAAAGGCTTCAATTTGGCAAGCGAAAAATTGGTATTTCAATCGCATGAAACCCGAACTTCATCGTGTAATGCATGATATGTAATTTACCATTTTTCCAATATTTGGTGATGCTTTCCCGCGAAAATTTCGTTAATTTGGCACCGTTCGTTGGACTGAAATTTTGCAGTATATTTAAGAGAGTTAGAAGAGAGATTTGTGAAATTCAAAGGAATCTGAAGGACACAGAACTCTTGAAAGTTGATGTAAATAATAATATTGTATTGTACTATTATTATCTTCAAAATTAGGCTATATGATTTATTTTGTTATAATATGACCAAAATTATTGTAATTCATTAACATTTCCAATATAGGCGAAAATATTGAATATAGTAGTAATTTGCCTTAAAAATAGTTTTTGTTTTAAAATATAATCAATTGTTACGTTGATCGGGTTTCGAGGAATTTTATGCAAATCAGTCACAAATAACAAGACAGACTTTTACGAGCAAAAAGAATTTATTGTCGAACATTCTATCCTACTAATACAGGATTCAGCAGCAATATTCACAGATTAAATCTCAGAAGGTCTTCATACCTTCAACAGCACTTCCACACAATTATCAGTGTCTAAAATACATCAATGTAAAAGATTATTCACAAGCACCGTTCGTCAAAGTAAACAGCAGAGCTAATCGGTAATCACGGTCAAAACAAGTCTACTAATCACTAATCAAAGCAATACTAACTAATCGCTAGTCCAAACCAGACTAACTGACTTTAGGCAAGCATTTTTCTATTTATAACTCTAACTGATCTTTCGACAAAGATACGCTTGCGTCATAGATCATGAAATTAGTGGGTTTCTCCACTAATTTCCAGAAGAATCAAGAGCGTTCCCAACTCGCCAAAAATGGCCATAAGCATGGTCGCCAAATTTGTCACAAAATAAGCCAAATTGGTCACCAAAGTCACCAAATTGGTCACTAAAAATGTGATGCCAACTTGACTCTATCATCAAGATTTCACCCAGTTCCCATTGAATCGCCATTACAATGTAAGGGACGACATTGCTTGCGAATATTTTTTTACATAAAATAAATATAACTTAGAGTAATTTAAATGCATTACACATCCAATCACGAGTTATTTACACTTTTTTATATGAAAATTAGTAACACTATTTTCAACATTTTCATGATGATAACAAACAAAATTAAAAGGAAAAAATTTCCATTTTTCGCACGTTTTTCTGAAATTTGTTCAACAGGCAAAAGGTTCATTTTTTACAAAAAAATTAAAAAAGATTTTTCGAGAATGACCCTTTTTATTTAATTCAACAGTAATAATTCTACGGTTTGGAAAATATTGTACGATTTACGATCATTTCACTTAGAATCTGTCATTATTCATGTAGAAGCCAAATTCTTATGTCCAAAAAATGTCCCATTTATTGGGACACTATTTTGTACTTTACCAAAAAGGATTTACCTAGTGCTTGAGTCTTGTTCTGGGGAATTCACCGCTGTCAACAAGACCTGAATCTAGGTATTCATTACTTTAGTTAATTAACTTCTTCGAAAAACAAAATGTTCTGTACTTGCCGCTAATGAGCTTCTAAATTAAATTACCCGTAACGCACTCATTGAAATGACGACTGGGGGTTTAATGGTTGTTTTAAAAGCTGCATACAGGTACACGTTTTGCTGCGAAAAAAATTCATTTGTTGCATAATTATTACGAAAATTTCGTCAGTGATAATAATCCCTTTGTTATCACTCATCCAATTTACATGATGTTTACATCATTGTAATTAAATTCATGCATTTTCTGTCACAGACGAGTATTTATTTACGAGTAAAGGTCTAATATATCTCAAAAGTATTATTTTAACTTCTCAAATAAATGCAGGGCATCCGGGCTTAAAGTACCCAAAAGTTATGGCGCATTTATACGAAACTACCCATCAAAATGTAATACCGTTGAACTGTTCATCCGTCGATCGGAAATCCCTCCGAAATATTTTGGGTCTAGTCCGATCGACCGCGCGTGTGCGCATTATTCGACAATCGCATATGATAACTTGTTACACTGACTTCATTAGGAAAGATGTGGATGCCATGGCAAAACGTGCAGTGTGTACTTTGGTTAACGGAATTTAAATTAGTCGCGCATGTACAGCGAAGTGTTCGAACAGAATGGAATGTAGGGAACTTTGGTATTTCAAACTGGCAAGTATCCTTAAGTTTTCGAAATAGAAGGCACTGTTCATCGTGTGCGTGATTCATTTTGTAGGAGTCCCTATAAGTCTATTAGGCAAGCCGGTAACAACGTGGCCCAGCCACTTTGGTGGATATGACCCTCGACTTGTAACCGAATGGGTTCGAGTTTGAATCCCGAGTAAGGCATGGTTGTATTTTCTTCGGAAAAAGAAGTCGGACTTTAGCCTGTAATGGATACCAGTCTCAAATGGAAAGCAGCGCACCCCTTTTTGTTTGGTGTGGTGTGGTAGTTAGGAGAGGGGGGTGCCAGCTCAGGTGTCGTCCACGTCATTTGACCATGGTTCAAAATTACGTGGTCCGTCGCCAAAAGCCCTCGTGTAGCTAAACAGTGCGACGTTAATAATAAAATCATCATCAGCAGCAGCACCCCTTTTTGTTATTTGCTGGGATAATCATCTGTAATAAAGGTCTATATTCTCCTATTTGTATAGTTTGTCACAGTTCTTCACTTGTATTCCATATGTAACCCAGGATAAAAAAACACACGACAACAACAAAAACAGCCCCTAACAACATTCCATTCATTTAAATGATTTGTCTATCGGTAGTTAAAATTAATAAAATATTGAAACGCGTAGAAAAATATTCTTAATACGGAGTAAGAAAGCAGACAAAAATGCAAATTATGTGCGCATTTAAATGTAGGCATCGTATATCTAGAAGTAATTTTTAACATCATATACGATAACGGATCCACAACTGTATCCTTTCATTTATACATCAATCAAATAATACCTGACCTAATTGTTTCACAAAGAAAAGTATTCAAAGTACCAAAGGAGAAATACAAATATTAAAATGAATGTATCGAACGTTTCGACTGGTAACTTTTATTTGTATTATTCCAGTATATTTTTTTCAATTAATGAAGTAACCGTGCATATATAAACCTCATTAGTAGCTCAAATTTAAGACAATATTCACGATAATCCGAGCAAATAGAGAAAACGCTTGGTTTAAAGTCATGCACTTATTTATTTGAAATTAATGAGATGTACTCGCAATTAGTACGGATTCATACACCAAAGTTTTTCTCGTTAATACACAAAAAAAGTAACTATGAATTGTGTACGCATTAATTTTTTTTTATAAAAACCTATAGTGCTTACTTCTTAAATATAAAATGTAAATATTTCGCTTAACTTTTGTCAGTTAAAAAAATGTATCCAAAAAATTTCGAAATGCTTTAGATTACATTATAGAGAGATTTTAACAGTATCCTCTAATCCGGTCTTGTAGTTAGTGTCGCCGTTGGGCCAGAGATTGAATCCCGGAAAGAGCATGGATATTTATAAATGTAGGGGAGACCGGGGCAAAATAACTATGTTAACATCTTTTTTTGTGTTTATGAATTTATTTTTAAGGATAGCAAAATTAATTTTATATGAACTGTTAGAGTAGTCCTTTTTAGTATTAAATGTATTACTATTTAATTTTTCAAATAAAAAAAATAAAGGATAATAGTATTTTTTCACAACCTTAACAAATCCTCATCTTGCCGCTGTACTCGGACAAGATGACTTTAGCCTTGGGTTAAAATGACAACACTGAAAAAGATTGAACATATTTTATGTTTTGAATATGTTACATGGTTTAACAAATGATAACTGTGTTTTTACATCTTACAAAGTATCAAACTAAACGTATTGCATCGTAACGTAATGTTGAAGTGCTTAGTTGTGCAGCTAACATTAGTCACAAATAAAAATGTCATTTTCGTGATTGGAAGATTCCTCATGCCAACACTCTTGGCATTTGCAGCACTGTATTCATTCTTCTGTTGGAGGGTCACAATATTCCTCTTCACAAGCAGAACATTTTATAACAGCATCCTTGAAGCTGATGCAACTGGAATGTTTGGTCTGGATTTTATATATAGACTTAGGCTTACAGGAACTTAGTGTGAGTTTTTTTACTCCCTTTTTAGCTTCACAAGTTTCTTTTCTCTATTTTTTTAAACTTCCAGTGTTTTTCCTTCTGCTTTTCCCTTTGTTCTAACATTTCTTTGATGAGTGTGCTTGTAAAAATGCGTGGGCTCAGTTTTTTGCTTTTTCTTTTTTTTTCTCACATTGGGTTGTTTTAGGCAATGGTTTGAGATCCAAAACACTAAGAGGCTTCTTTGGTGTATCGGAATCAGCAGTAGCCATACATTCTGGTTCTGGAGGATTTATATGTTGGTATTCTGCTACCAGGGTCTGAGGATTAACTATATTATTCTCAGTTTCATCGCCAACAAAAACATGGTCAGTAGTTTTTAGAAGCAACAAAGTCATGTTCGCTATACACAAGATGGTTATGAGGCTTAATCCCATATTTTTTAAACCCATTAACGGCAATTCCAATTGTAGCCGCTTTGAAGTAAGCAGTGTTCAAAAGCTCACAAATATTTTTGTCTGTGATAGTTTGTCTTGGGTGAGTGACCATAAAGTTGTTAGCGGATGGCAAAAATTTCTTCCTCTGGTCACCCCCTTTCGAATGAAGCCTTCCCCGATCCGGTACATCTCTTAGCCCCAAAGAAGACAGAAGCGCAAGGTCGCGCGGACAAACACACTGAAAAACAAGCGTTTACAGAATTTAATAGAATTAGACAACCCAATTTAATAAATTGCGAAATGCGGGGCAAGATGACGAGCTCGTCATCTGCCCCATATTTTGCCTGTTTAAAAAATTTGTTTCCATTGCCATGAAGGAAGTCGATTAATTGACATTTATTCGCGGTAATAGATAGTATTTAAACTAAGTTACTCATAAATATTAAAAAGAAACGACGTATTTTACCTGTGTCTGTATCAGAGCTTATTTACACATGCGTAAAAATTATAGCGTGGCAGCGGTAAACAAAATCAAAGCTTCACAACTAACATAAAAATGGCGATATACTATAGTTTAACGAACGGCCGATAGGAAAGCCAGTAGTGTCCAGTTGATGGTGATACTTAGTTGAAAACGGAAAAAATAAGACATTCATCATCTTGCCCCGGTCTCCCTTATACTGCATTTGTGGCATGGGAGTATTCAAATAGCCATCGAACCGTATGTACTCTCGAGAGGCTGGTGGGAGAGGAAGAATGGTGGGAGGCTCCTTACCACCTCATAGAGTGTTCTTCCTCAAAATTCGGGTGCAACCTAGCCAAATTGTGCAGTCACCTGACTAGGGCTCAAAGCTATGCTAGTGATAGGTATCAAACTAGCCCTTGCAGCAATAAATGTCGTGGGCATCCATCTGATGCATTCAGTAAGATTGCATTAACAAGAACACAATATATTTTAAGAATGCTAACAAATAAAGTTTTAAGTTAGGGGAATGAAATCGATTTCGTAAAGGTCTATGTTGTTTGCTTTAGTTCAATTCCTTGTTAATAATTTGCTTAATGTCATAAGAATGTATAGAGTATACAAAATGTTGTTTTTATTGTCGTGTATGACGAAGTACAAAGGTTGTAATAAAAAAACATAAATATGTAGTCAAATATTACCAAAGGCGTGAATCACTGCCGTGGCAACATCCATGGCATGATCCGAGTAGAGAATGAATGATTGAATATTAACGTCGCACTGTCCAGCTACACGAGAGCTTTTGGCGACGGACCACGTAATTTTGAACCATGGTCAAGAGACGTGAACGACACCTGAGCTGGCACTCCCTCTCCTAACTACCACACCACATCAACGGGAAGTCGTATCAGCTCTCGACAGATTTAACGTGCATCGCTGCCTTACTCGGCGGGTCTTTAGTGGCACTGGGCTCGAACTCGTGACCAGGCAAGCCACGATCCGATACCTATTCCACTCGACTACCGCGGCCACACGATCCGAGTAGAGAATGTCCATGCTGCAGTCATTGTCTATTTCCAAAAGGGCACCAATAATGGAGTACAGCTAAGAAGATGTTTAGGATCCAGTTGCGCTCATGGGCAGTGCCTGCATTCCACATATAATCTGGACACATCGGGAAAAATCTTCATGTCCTTAATCTAGTTATAGCTGTCGTAATTTCAAAGCTATAATTTAATTCTGGCAGCGAGAATTTTTTTCTTGGATCTGAGCAGAGCTTTTGTTTTGCGACTGCGTTGGCATCAAAGACCGTAGTAGATGAAGTTACAGGATCAAGTGTTCTAGCTTCATTGACAAGGGAATCAGCGCCATCTCGTTCCCTTCGATGTCAACATAATCTGGGATCCACTGGAGGGAACATGATTTGCCCTATGCACCAATGGAGAGAGTATACAAATAATAATTTTTTACAATAAATTTACGTCAAATCAATCGCTTGCATAGTTCATATTTTAAATTGCTTTTAATAAAACCTTCAGTTCATTCAAAAGTCGTCTCATCCATGTAATCTTCTTGAGATATGCTGTTTTGGAAAGGAGTATCTGGAAAAATGAAGTATAACGCAGCAAAAAGAAAAATCTCTTAAAAATCAACAATGATTCTTATAAGCGTATAAGCATAATATATTATACTTATTGCATTTCTACGTATATTACACATCAGTACTTTAAAATTTAATCTGAATTTGAAAATTAAATGGGAAAAAAATCAAGCATTTTGTAAACATTTTCAGGGTTCATCTATATTGAGAATTTTAAAACAATCAAGCACAATATGAAGAAAAAAAGAGGCAGATGCTATATAATATGTATTCATATGACAAAATATCCTTCTCTTTGAACTTATATTATATAAGAATATTTTATCTCATATATAAAAAAAATACTCGGGACAGTTTGCTACAAATCGCAAACATTAAAGCTAAAGCTAAGTTCAAGTTCAAGTACAGATGTTTGCTTCTTAAATCTTTCAAGTGTACCACTTTAACTATATACTGCCAAAGGATAGAATTTTGTTCACAAAAACGTTGATACTGGAACATCCATTGTGGCAGTGGATGGTAAAGAGGATAATAATTCAATGCCTTATATAGTACAATAAATGTAAGAAAATTGACATTTATATCTCGCTTTACTTTTAACTCAGAGACTTCTTACATTCCCATTATATTTTTGCAAATCTCCGCCTTTCTTAGCATGATGTTTTTTTTTTCTTTTTTGTGAAATAAATCAGGGTGATATAATTCACAAGCTCTAGGTTTAAAGAAAACTCTTCAAAAAAACCCTAGTCTAAATATCTATATCTATATATAAATGGATGTTTGTATATATGAAATCGCATCCCTCCAACACCGTTCAGCCGATCACATATGAAAATTGTGATACTTCTATACGTTTCAATCAATCACCAAGTTGCAAACATGGCTGCCAAAAATGTTGTCAACTTGGCTCTATCACCAACATTTTACTATTTTTCCATTGAATCGCCATTACAATGTGAGAAATGGCGTTGCTTGCGAATATTACAATTTTAACATAAAATAAATACAACAGAAGGAAATGTTAACGTGTTACTCAGACAGATATAAATTACTTACACTATTTTAAGCGTTCATTACACATTTGTAACAATGCATTACTTTAGCTGAGCAGAGATCAGCTTAGGAAGGTGTTTTGAAAAATCGACCCACAAGAAAGGGCAGTTATAAATTAAAAAAAATTTTTCTCTCCTTTTTATCAGCTATTAGTCCTTCCGGCTTAAAATTAAACAAATATGTTTTTTTTTTTGTTCAGCTAAAATACGCAAAAAGCTTTTTTTGCCTGTTTAATTTGTAATTCACGTAAAATTAACATTAAAAACTTCTGTATTCTTCAATCTGTGGTGTTTTATTTTTCAATTCACCCGTGTGAAGAACGGGTATACCAGCTAGTTTAACACAAAATAATTTAAAAAGTATGATTGAAATATACATCACCATATTCAAATTTACTTTTTAAGAGCCCAATACAAACTAAATAAAAAATAATATATCTTTGTGTATCCTTTTTATTCTTGATGATAGTTTAAAAAATAATAGTTATTATTATTATCTCCTGTCAACAAGCCCATGTTTAAATAGGCAACCACATTCTAACTACGCCAATTAACCTGCATTGTACCCTTCTATTCTAAATTTCTCTTCAAAAATAACATAAAATAAACCTCTAGTAAAAAACATTTTCGTCATACATAGAAGGGAAACAGCTGCATATTGATGAAGAAATCTATCACTTGGTTTTGGGAAGATTTTATTTGCGAGTATAAATTGCACAGAAAATGGCAGAAACAAAAAAAAAACTTTTTCCACACGTTATCACTTTTATTAGCAAATATACCTTAGATTACTTTTTTAAAAAATATTCCGAAATCGAACGTTTTTTTCAATGACAACTAACAGTAGAATGATAAGTTCAAACACTCTATAATGATTGTGACATTTGATTATTTTTGACAGCTGCGTTCCTTATTACGCAAATAGTCGTGAAAAAATTTGCCAGCAGATCTGTTTTTGTTCGCTTGATGTTGTGATAGAAATTTCCATCATCATGCAAAGCAGGATTAAGTCTCTAACATGAAAACTCAATTAAGAAAACATAACAAACATTTTCAGAGCATTTACAATGCGATATTGCTTTTTTAAATATATATTCAGCATACAAAAAATGCTCAAATATATATATATATATATATATATAATATAGCTATCAGGACTAAAATAAAAAATTTATAAAACTGCTGGTACACTTTGTAAAATATGTTAGGTTACTTATCATAATATAGTATACTTTTAGAGATGACATGAAGCATTTAAGATTTAATTTCTAAATTTGAAATTAAACTTTTATTATTTTTTTTTAATTTTATGCTTTGTCTCGAAGCATTGTTCAATCTTTTTTAATTTAACCCTTTAGCTGGCACAAAACTAAAATACACTTTTCTGTGATAAGGTACTTAATAAATGTAATGTTCTCTCATCCTCTATAAACATTATTTAGTCACAAAAAAATATCTGATTAAGGGTTTCTTTCCTTGGTGGTGGCTAGACGTTATACCCACTAAGACATTTAACTTACTTTTCAGGTAGAAATAATGAATCATATTTTAGGAAAAATTGACATTTATGTAATAACTATTTCAATAACAATTAAATACAAAGTATAAGAGTAATTAAATATTAATAGAATAATCGTATGACATAGAATATTTACTTAGAATATTTATAGAGCATATAGAATATACATTGAAATTGGCATCTATCCACATTTTATATTTTATTTAATTTTAGTATTAAAAGTTAGAAATAAAGTAATACTTTTGAGACTTTAAATTAGTTATTTCACAAATTTGATGAGCTATTTACTGTGGAACTTTATAATATGAAAACGTTTTCTCCGAGCAGAAAAGCTGTAATGAAAGATTTTCGAACCCGAGAATCTTGTACCACATATTGTAAACAAAGTTTGTTTATATTTCGGACCCCCATTATTCTCACACGATTCTAAGTGGAGGAAAAGCGAAAATTTCTGGGTCATTCTTCTGTTCTATGTAGGCAGTAGATAGAGCCTCTATCCACATATAAAAGCTTTCCAAAAACCTAAATAAAACCTTTTTTTAATTGCACATTTGCTTATTTCATTCAGACGAGAGAAAATGATACTTAAGACATGTCGGAATTTTTTCAAAGATCAGAAATTTTCTTTTTAGAAAGCAAAATACAATTTGTAGATTTACACCGAGAAAAACTGTTTTTAACTACCCATCAGAGGATATAAAATGCAAAAAAAGGTATCATCCTGCCATCTGTATTGATTTTGATGCGTTTTAGCTTCAGTTAACGCAAGTGGATAGACTAAATATCTTTCACCCGCTTGGAGAAAAAAATTTTAAAATATCGCTAGACCTATTAGCCTCTGCCCGCAAAAGGGCTAAAAGGGTCAATTTTCTTATTATATTTATGATTCTTTCTCAAAAAATAAATGTATAAATTTTATCTTAATGCTAAATGAATTAGTTTTTCAGTATCACATCTTAAAAAGTTATTCCATTGAAATAACTCAAAACTCCGAGATTCTTCGCCAATAGTACTCTCTTGTTTCTTCATAGGGAAATGCTAATAAACGATCATTGAAAAAAGTGTGGAATATTAAGAAAGCTTTTATATAATTTTATTACCAGCATATTATTTTTTGTTTATATTACTTATTCACAATAACGAATCATAAAGACAATTCTGACTAGTAATGCACAAACAAACACATCTTTGAAATAACATTAATTTCTTAAGAGGTATGATTCAAATGATAAATATCAAATCAATTTTTTGTCCTAAATTGCAGTTATATTTTCTATAATTTTCTTAAATTTGAAATTTCTGAGTTATAAAAGAGTTACGATAGTTTTTATGATCATTTTTATTCACATTCCAAAGTAGGAATTTACTTTAAAAAAATTTTATGTTACTTCTGTTAAAGTAAAGTTATTCGCGATAATATTATAAATTTTGTAAATTTTATTTCGTAGATGCATTTTCAAAGAACATACAAATGTTATAGATATGTTTTTTATAATATTCTCGTTTATATATTATTTATATTAATTATTTGAGTTACTCTATTTTAAAAAGAACTTATTTTATATCAAATCAATAGACTAATTTGTATCTTAGATATAATACAGTTTACTTGAAAGAGTTGATTAAATATTTCATACATATATCATTTTCCCATCTAGAGCTTACATGAGAATTTCTAACTGCCAGCATTTTCAAACAAAATCAAATGAAAAGAACGTTTCAAGACGATTTTGATGTTTAGAACGGCACCGTTCCTTAGTCTCATAACAACTTTTATGTGTTAGAAATAAGATTGACGGCTTCAAAGTGAGATCGGATAGCTTTTATTGGTCTTTACTCTGGAATAGATGATACGTGAATTCCTTTCAATGGCCAACCCTCATCTGGGGGTCTTCCAGGTAGATGGTATCAATTGAAAGTTCGTCCAGAAAACTTAAGAGTGGGATGGTGCGAACATTTGGGAAAAGTTACTATTCAAGTAAATTGCTCTTCCGTGGAGCAATCCGCACAGTAAAAGTGCCAACCAGGTGTTTCTGGTTGCCATGACAACGCTTGTATTCCACAGCTTTTACCAAGTATGGAGGGGAACTCTTTTCTTCCGCGACCTAGGCTCCTTGAAGCCTGGCTTAAGATAGGCGGAGGGGGTACATAGAAATCAATTTACCTTTTCATTTAGGCGTAATAAGGTTCTGGGACCTGCTAAAAGGTGGGGGCAGAACAAAATGAAATAGAGTAGTTGTCCAACGGGAATGATATTGGGAGTTGGAAAGGGTTTTTTTTCCTTCTCGTCCTTTTTAGGCTTGTGTGAAAAGATGAAAGAGGACTTTGCGCAAAGAATTGATTTAAGAAAAACTTTTATCTGCATATCCAAATCAATTTATGTGCATTTGAGTTAAAAAGGAAGTTCTGCCAAGCGTGGCTTAGAAATGTAAATATCGTGTCGTATTTTATATTCTTTTCCAATAATTCTTTTTTTTCGTTCTATTTATTTTCAGAATAAACTTTGATATTAGTATAGTAATATCTATATTATTTTCTTAGAAATTATACTTTTAAGTGGACATGGTACAATTGGCACAAAAATCTTTTATTTGATAATTTTTAATTTTTTTTCGGGGGAGGGGCTTGTATATTCGTATTGAGTAAAACCGATTTTGTGCTCAATATAACATAAAAAGTTAATCATTTGATTTTTAAGGTATAATTTTAAAATTTATGAAGTGATTTTAAAAGGTGACTCTCTACTTTCTCTCCTACACTATTTGACGGACATACATGAAATTTGATTTACAAGTGCCATGAACTATGCATAACAAAAGTTTGTATGGGTTGGGGGGTATAACACGATTGAAATGTGAAATATACTTTTTTATGAATGTTTATTAAAAATTCCTTAAGAAACGTATAAAATTATGAGATAAATTATTTATATAAGTAAATATATAAAAGTATTGCGTTGATTCAAAAACGCAAACCAACTTTTGTTTTATGTTTTAATAGCAACAGAGTTAGAAAAAATATCATAGCATTTGGCACTATAGAAAAAAAAATCTTAGCATTTTAAATGAAGACAAATTAGTCATTTTTTTTTCTTTCAATGATAAATCCATTTGCAGTCTTTATTTTCCATTGGATGGGGATAAAAATGACGATAAAAGTTTCCATAACTCTAGATTTTTTTAAAACTTAATAGTCTTCAATTTTTGTGAGATTATAGACAAGTGCATAAAGAATAATATCAGCTAAAAAAATTAGATTTGATTTTTTGACCGATTTTCGTCCGTTAAATCGAACTATGTTTCTTTACGGTTGTTAAGCACGCTATCTATAGTTTTCATCGTGCTCCCCTCCATGCAATAACAATGCATTGAATTCGATCATCCGATACTTTGACGCTAAAGCTACAATACGACTTTAACCTCTCCGCCGCCGGTCTCTCTCAGCCAGTGCGTAAACTGCCTTGGACGTATATATACTTGTTTTCGAAATACCATCTTTTCCGTTCACTGCTATCCATAAAATTATTCGGAAGGATTTGGAATGCAATAAAATGACCTGAACAGTGCTTGAGAAAGATTTACTTTTTTTTATTTCAGAGGATTTCCTTATTTGTTCCTTCCCCCCCCCTCTCCCAATAAATCACATTCGCGTGACAAAGTGCAAAACAGTGATATTGGGGTATGAATCGCGTAAATTTTAATCCGCAGTTAAGACATTAATTATAAACCGTACATATGATAAAGATAAATGTTAATGTTTTCATACAATTTTATATATGACAAGCCCATGGGGTCACTGGTTATTATTAAACTTGTTCTTAACTTAGTATTGTAAATTAATTATAAAGTACATTGAGCAGAACTGATACACTTATAAATATATTATATTAGTGTAAATGTGTTTTTTTTTTTATTTTTCATTATGTCAGAATAAATTTTGTTTGATTATTTTCATTAAATTAAAACTTTTTAAATAACCTTTTGTTTTCGACTTGTTAATATGCTCGCGCCCCCTTCTAGGCGGGTGCCCCCTACAGTTTGAGAAACGCTGTATTAGAAGAAGAAAAAATAGTCTACTTTTCTTAAAAATATTTTTTTTATTTTATTAATTTTATTTATCTATTTATTTATTTTTGTAAAGGATTAAATTAAACAGCTATTTACAATTGATATTCAAGTTTTAAAAATTTGACTTTATTTTAAAAAGTATTTATACTATTAATGTATTCATATATTTATAACATTAAATCAAAAACAAAAACGTATGTACAATTAATTCCTCTTGGTATCGATTACACATTATATATCTGTCTTTTGCAATAATTTTATCTATTAAAATAAAAAGGCTTCAAAGTTGTCCATTTCACTAAAACAACATAATATGCTTACATATACAAAAATCTCAGTTCACGAAGCATGTACTTAATAAAACATTACATTATGTACGTGTCAATATATGAACTCATTATGGCTTCATAAATTACTTACTAAAAATTATTGACTGATTAAATTTCAGAAGTTGTAATTAACTAACTCTAAGAAACTAACTTTTAGGGACTACACACCAAATAAACCAATTAACGAAGCGTAATATTAATGTTTCCTATAATTTTGATAGCATTCAGATAAGAATTTTAACCTAATATTTATCTTACATTAAGCTCTGAGCATACACAAATCTAAATGAAAATCCTAACTAAATATCTTTGTAAGAAAAATTACACAAAATCAAATAAAATCTTACGAGAATTTAATTCAAGATTCAAAGCCAAAAGTTATCTCTATTTTTAGGGTTAAAATTACTAATAATGAATTTATTCTATATTTATGTGATTAAAACATTTCATTTTTGAATTTTTTTTTCTAAAAGTAAACAAATTCCATTGATTCAAATTATTTTTTTATCCAATGTATATCACCGATGATAAACAAATGAATTTAATTAATTTTATAACTGCTTTAATATAGTTTTTACTTTTAAAATTTATGTACATAAAGTATAAAACATAAAATTCTCTTAGAAAATTCGAAAAAAAAAATCGCTCTCATTCAAACCTTAAACTGGTTATTTAACGCTGATATAAATTTTTTCTATATTATTTTCACTATTTTTTCTTTCGAATAATTGTCTGTCGATTTATAAAATATCGTAAAAATTGCATCAAAATTAGAGGTTGAAGCTATAACTAAAAATAATTATTCATCACTCAATGTACTAAGTTCCATCGTATTTTACTTTTTTTTGTTTTTCATTTCCATATAAATGCGGAGAAATTTTTAAAAAAATTGTTCTGACAAGAAACCCAACTATCACTAAAAATATTCTTATTATGAATAACAAAAATTCAAATATAGTCAGATGTCTGTATAATTCATGTTCACATAATGAAAATTCGTTTAATTTGTGCGATTAACTCATTTGTTTCATTATTTCAATTCTCTTGAAATCTCAGCTGAATTAAGTTTTATTGACTAAATTAGGAAATTATTAATTTTTAAATGGCAACAAAAATAGCGCTTTTTGGAAATTTTTTCGCCCAAAATAATTAGCGATTACACTGAGCCGGAAAATTATTAAACTTTATTATGATTTAATCTAGGTTCTGAAGAGGCTTCAATAACGAAACAAGATATTTATAAACAGTTTTTTATACCATATAATTGCAATTTTTTTACTAGCAGACATTCAAGAATAATTTCTTAACAAAATCTCTTTTCATAGGTTTTAAAGCATATAAACTTATTTTCGAAGCTTATATTTTGGTATACATATTAAGCTTAGAAATTTAAAATAAAACGTAAAGGAATGTTTGGATATAAACGGTTCTGTTTTTTTATTTTGTATTTTAATAAGATTTTTACCTGGCTGTCTAATTTTTTAAATATTTAAACATCTAAAACAATTTACGAGGAGAAAAGAAATTCCATTTTAGTACTCAAACAGTCATAATGAATTACGCAAAACGTACAGTTAAAATTAGGTATACCCGCCCATCCGGTACAATGGTTCGTGACGCTGACTACAGTGCTGTAGAGTATGAGTTCGAATCAAGGGGAAGGCATGGATGTTTGTAAATGTATCGTGCCTTTGTAGCGTGAGGGTACTCAAAATCAGTGGTCTCTAACTCCCGGTTCGTGGATCAAATACTACTGGTCCGCACAAACATTAAATTATTTCCATTTTATTTACTGCGACATATTTTCCTGGGTTTTGGCTACTTTTTATAAAAATCACTTTATATTCCTTGTTAAACCACTTTATATTCTCTTTTGGTGTAGCTATATTTTATTCTGAAGGCACGATTAAACACAATTAAAATAAAATTATTAAAACAAAACAATCTAAAATATAAACAATCAACGTCCTCCCCCTCAGCGGGCCGCGGAAAAATTATCCAACGTTGGCCGGTCCGTCGTGATATAAAGGTTGAGGAACACTGCACTAAATAGCCATCGAGCCGCAAGTCCTCTCGTGAGGTTGGAGGAAGGGGAAGAGAGGTGGGATATCTCTGCTCCCCTACGGTGTTCTCCCTCAAGATTGGGGTGGAACCGAGCAAAATTCGTACTGTCACCTGTATGTGCTCAGAGCTAAGGCTAACTACTGGCGTAAAAATCTAGCCGCGAGGAATTTCGCGGATCTTGATCTGATGTTACTTTCAATCAGGTGGCATAAGTAACAACGACAACAAAATTAGAAATACCAGTCTTTAAAAATCATAAAATTATTTATTATAAAAATTAAAATTTATTGTTAGTACTTCATAACGTTTATTTCATTTTACGTTATAGAACAAAATTGTTTGAGAAATAATAAATACTATACTGAATAATAATACTGCTATTCTATGCTCTTTATAATTTTTTTCAAAACTTGAAAACAGTATGAATATCACTAAATATTGTTAGATTATTAGAAAAATAGTCTAATGAATTTTTATTGCACCAAAATTAAATTATAACTATGTTTGGCTATTAAGACTATGTTTGAAATTAATTTTATGGAAGAAAGAAAAAACATGAAAACTAACTTTATTTGAAATGTTTGTAACGGTAGATTACTGCTATATAAATAGCTTTTTTTTCTAAAAACAGTTAACCAAAAATAATGTAAACATTCTTAATTTAATATATTTCGGTTAGCAAATCTTGCTAAATGAAAATGTTAGGCAATGACACACAAAATATATGAAAAAAATCTACATACTGTTATTGCCAATTTTATTGAGCTATGAATACCGAGTGAAAAACAATGTAAAAGGGTTGCAATATCTCTAAACTATGCAAGTTGTTTTTCTCTAGTTAAACCCCGACCGCCCCCAAAAAAAAGCGTAAGAATATTGCTATTTTTTATAAATGCGATAAAAGGTTAGTATCTTAAAAATGTTTTATAAGTTTCTTAAGCTTTAACCTTCTCAAAGTTTAATTTTTTACCAAAAATTAATTTAGCAATACTTTTTTTAATTTTCAATTGACTTCAATAAACGTATGAGTTGTTAAGTTTTGAATGCTTGTGATTTTTTTTCTGCTAATCGAAGTGTCTACATAAATTTAGTTTTTAAAGCTAAGTATTAAGAACTTTTTTGTGGTATAAATTGATATATATGTATATATATATATATATATATATATATATATATATATATATATATATATATATATATATATATATATATATATATATATTTAATTTCAGTTTTTAGCGCAGTCAGGCATCTTAAAAATTTCCGATTCCGGAATCACCTTCATGAAATAATTGTGGCTTAAATAAGCATGTGACTTAAAACTTCTTTAGGAAATCAAATATTTGCCATGACTACAATCTTTTTTTTATTACTCATTTTTATGTACTCAAGCCATTTTTCCCGGAGTCCTGGATAAACTCTATCAAATGAGAAAGGAAATAAGGAATTTAGCAAAGGAAATTTCATTATTTTTTTTCAAAAAATATTTGAAGTTTGTTTTAAAAATTTTACTCCGTAACGAAAATAGATCGGGAAAATCTTGCTTTAATTCATATATATTTTAATATATAATTTTTTATAATAAATAAATATTTTCAATAAATTTGATTTGATTTTTATTTCATTTTATGTTATATTTAATCAATTTTTGTTAGCAATAAGATATGAATTAAATTTTTGGAAAAATTAGATTATCAACCAAATAAAAGTATTAGATGAGTGTGTCAAAGGTTGTTTATCTTATACATACAACTGGGCAGAAATGGTACACAGTTGATACATGGACATTTGTAGTTTTATCAAACATACATATTAGTATTTACACTTTCATCTTTAAGAATTTGGATTTTTATTTATGAATTCAAAATTCATTTGGACTCAATAGAGAAGCCTTAACATTAAATCTAGAGAAAATGTCACCTTAAACTTCTTTGAGAACTCGTTGGTAGTTTTATGTTATACAGGGTGGCCGGGCTTAAAGTATCCAAAAGTTATGGCTTATTATTACGGAACTAACTATTAGAACGTAATAAACTGTTCATCCGTGGATTGGAAAACACTCCGAGATTTTTGGGACACGTATGTCCGAGATCGGACACACGTGTGCGCATTACTCGGCAATCGTAGACAATATACTTGTTACACAGACTTTATTATTAAACATGTGGACGCCACAAGAAATGCTTTAATTTCATGCTTTGTTTCATGGAATTTAAATCAGTCACGCGTGTACAAGGACGTGTCCTAAGAGAATGGAATGCCAATCCCCCAAAATCAAAATATATCCACCGATGGGAAAGAACTTTAAAGGAGACGGGAACTTTGTTATCTCAAACTGCAAAGAGTCTTAAGTTTTTGTGATAGATGACTCTGTTGATCGTGTGCGTGATTCATTTTGTAGGAGTCCTGAGAAGTATATTAGGCAAGCTAGCAACGACATTCAATTCCGTTCGAACACGTTGCTGTACACGCGTAACTGATTTAAATTCTGTTAACTAAAGCAAGCACTGTACTTTTTGCTGAGGCGTCTACATCTTTACTAATAAAGGCAGTGTAACAACTTTATCATTTGCGATTGCCAAATAATGCGCCCACCTGCAGCCGATCGGATTAGACCAGCGATGCTTAACCTGCGGCCCACCAAAACTTTTTATTTGGCCCGGCCATTGCCCATTGCTCTGAGAAATTCACTTATTTAAGAACATTGTATCAAAAATTTGGTGGGAAATTTTTTGCAAGAAATCAAATATATCAATTTTACTTTTTTCTGTCGATGTCGTACGGTTACGAATTGATATGCGTTTTCTATTTGGAACAGTTATGGTTAGCTATAACAGGCAACAGTGGAGTAGCGACCCTTTTATGGGTGGAACTAATTTTTAACTATCTTTCATAACTTGCAATCAAAAGATATTCGAAGAAAATATATATAAATAAAAGGTTGATTATTTATTTTGTAGTGAAAGACAAACATGAATCAGTAATTATTCGATCTGTCGCGAAAGTGCTGTAATTAAAAAATACCAATAAACAGGAATCATTCAATCACACTTTTCCTCGAGTGAGTGAGAGAATATTAACGTCGCACTGTTCAGCCACACGCACTTTACCTCAAAGATCTCTTTCAAGAGGTGATAAACAGGCTTTCTTGAATAATATTTGCAATAGCAACAAAATATTTTGTCAGTGGTAATATCACAGCGGTAACAAAGACATGCTATTAATTTTATTATAATATTGGTAATCATATGAAACCGTTTACTGATGCAGAAATTGTGAAAGAGTGTTTCTTAATTGCTTCTTATTTATTGTTAGTGACGAAAATAAAAAATAAAAATAATAATAATTAAAAAAATTAAAACGGGAGTTATATATAATATTTTGATCAATTTTCCACATTTTAAATTTCCAATGTTATCTTGGTCTTTAAGCATTTCTCCCCATCCCTCCCAAATTTATCCTCATGTTGCGACCCCCGCGTAAAATAGCTGACATATGTATGCGGCCCGCGTCAAATAACTAACATATGTATGCGGCCCGCGTCAAATAGCTGGCATATGTATGCGGACCAGCAGAAAAAAATACCCCTGGATTAGACCCAAAAACTTTCAGAGGGTTTCTAATCTGCGGATGATTATTTTATTACATTCTGATGGGTAGTTTCATAATAATAAGTAATAACTTTTGGATACTTTAAGCCCGTACACCCTGTAAATAAAATAAAATTATTCATTTGAAAATAAATCGAAAACTTTTATTTTTGGCAAGACGTAAACCGGAACTGATATTTTTGTATAGTTGAACCGGAACGAAAAGACTACATTTTGAAACCCTCTAAAAAATACGCGAATCTGTATTCGTCCTAATTTCTGAAATTTTAATTAAATATGTTGTTTTGTACAGTGCATGAAATATTTTTAGCTAAAAAATTACTTTATTGCGTAAAATTATTTTGTAGTATCTTAATTTTTTTATATTTTATATACTTCTTATGTTGTAGAAGGTTGAGAAAAGGTATCAAACATAATTCAGGAGTATGTTTCACTTTTATATAGGACCCGCATTCCATATTTACCAAGTGGGTTATTTTTAGAATTTTTTTCAGAATGAAGCCTATATCGTAGAATAGTAATACCATACTAAAAAAGAATGTATTTTGATCGAACATATTTCTTTACAGTACTGCGGTGTGGAAAAATGGGAAAACGTATCCCAAACATTTCAGATAGAGCTATTCTCAATGTTTATGTGCTTGAAAAAATTTATTGCCTATTCGAACACACACTTCTCTTATATCAAAATTTTTTTACCATTGTCCTGTTCTACATGTATACAATGTTCCTTTAATAAAAATTTGAAGAGCCTGTCGTGTTACTTTGAAATAGGAGAAAGGCTTGGATTACAAAAGTGTCAAAGTTTCTATGATGAGATGTTTCTTTTTTTAAGGAAAAATCATGTATTCTGGAAGCTACAAGACGTTGTATTTCGAAACTCATATTATTTGCTGTTGTATCTAGCGAAGTAGTAGAACTATCTTTGATTGAGAGACAGTGGTATATTGTGACTCTATCAAGTTTTGACGGGCACTTGAAACGAAATTTGTGAAATTATGGCATAAACGAAAAAAATCAAGAAATTTTTAATTTTTGAATTTTGTATGTTGAAATCTATTTTAAAAATAAATTATAGTTTAAAAAAGCTAACACACAAACGCGCTTTTATAGTTATTCGAACTAAAAAGTAAAAAATCATTCTTAATATAAGTATAAAATAATAACGAGAAAATTAATGTCATTGTGAGTAAAGTGTGGCATGCTCGATATCCATTGTTATAATTTCTTACTAATTCTATTCTGAAATGCAGAGTTAGTGCAAAAATGTAGTACAAAATACATCACACTTTTACCAGAATTACATTAACTTTCTCGTTAATCATTTTATTCTTATATTAAGAATAATTTGTTATTTAGTGTTTGATTAACTATAAAAGCGTGTTTTTTAAGTTTTCTAAGCTATTATATATTCATTGATGAATTAATCTTAAATGAAGTATTTCTTAGAATCTGGAATACCCATTGGCATCCTGTCAGTCCGTCGATACAACCTGATTTGCAAAATGTAGGATCAGTAAACTGAATGAAATCTAGAAGAGCTTAATTTGTAATATTTAATTCGTAAGAAGGTGTTGAATCAATAATATTTTTCACTAAAAAGAGTCCAATATCCTCTCTTTGCATCAGCATTAGACATAAAAGTACACCTTTTGAATAGAAGAATTTGTGAGAAATTTTTGAATTCGGTGATCACTGAATCAATTTTTAGCTGTTTTGGTAAAACGAGGCTAAGAATGGTGTTTTATTCCCCAGATCCGACAAGAGAATTTATAAAAACAGACTTTATTTCTGGGTTTCAAGCAATTAAAACATAAATTATTTTTTTCAACATGCGCGAGTCTTTTTTTATTTCCCTTTTCAGAAAAACTAGGCAATTGTTTATATTATGGTAAGAAACTGCTGACGCATACCTCCCCATTTTCACATAAAGAGCACTTTTTTGTTGTTGTATTTGTATCAACCACGAGTGTTTTTGCCTTATGGTTATAACTTAATCTCTTAGTCGGCAAATGGGGAAATACTCTCCAAATCTGGAAAGGAGATCTGGAATTGGTAGCGAAATCTGGAAATGAGAAATCGTTACTCCTGATGATCCTGATCAAAACAATGGAACAAAATTATTAAACCATCTGCCCTTAACAAAGCTTAAAATGTCGAGTTAATCTGGCTATTTAAATTGGGTAAGAATCGAGGGCAAAGATTTCGTTACATACAGAGGAATCTAATAAAAGCGTGTTAAAACATTTAGGTATTAAGAATCCCAAGATGCACAATAGTTTAATGTTATTGTAAAATAACTATAATCATACATTTTTTTAAAATTTTTAAATAAGCTTAGTTGCATTAAGTACTTTATTTATGAAAATCACATGGATCTGCGATTTAGATCAGAGGTCATCAAAGTGGTGGTCCGTGGACCACTAGTGACCCGCGAGAAAATTTCGCTGGTCCCCAGAAAAAATATATATAATATACTTACTCATCACGTTAAGTAATGTTTTAATATCCATTGATTGCGTTCTTAGAGCACAATTCTTTTTATGAATATATTTAACTCTTAAAAAATCCTGTTAGTGATCCACGGGATTTAAATTATGAATTTGCTGGTCCGGGAGGTCAAAAAGTTTGGCGACCGCTGATTTAGATGGAACTGTTTATGTACGAAAGAAAGAGGGGCGAGAGGAAATAGAAGCTTGGAGAAGATAGCCTGGCTTCCCCGGAGAATGTGGCACTTATTTATTGAATGTAGTGATGGGAGGCCAGGGCAGATTATTCAACAGACCTCAAAATTTCGAAGTCAGTTTTTTGGAATTCGTTTCTTTTTCCCTCACTGAAGGGTGGGATTCCTTCGGGGTCACTAGACCCATAAATTACGGGGTGCGTCAACAAATTTCCCGCGCTTCCGAAAGTGCAATGAACCTTGTACGGTAACTCTGCGCTGGTTCTGGACCAATCAAATAAAACGGGACGCACCCCGATTTTGAGGACTGAGAGACACAGAGAGCCGATCCCTGAGCTATAGAATAACAAAAGGAAAAAACTTCCGCGGAGACTCCGGGCGTCGACCATGCCCATTCTCCAACTCTGTCTTTTCCCTCTCTCAAGCTAAGTTAAATTTTGATTTTGTAATGAAGTAAATTACAATTACATGTGCTTTAAAAATAAATTTAATAATGTTTTAAAACTATACGATCAGTGTATAATTTATTGTGAGATGAGAGTTTTATTATTTAGAATTAGTTAACTTAATTAATTGTCATGATGCGATGTGAAATTAGGAATCTGGGTTCAAAGATTTAATAATTTAAACAAAAGTCAAATTAGCGTCGCATCAGTACCATAAGCCTATGAGAAGAAAAAATCCTTTGGTGCCGTAAACTTCTATTCTTTTTTGCGAATTGACTTATTAAAGCAGTGCTTCTCAAACTTCCACTATTTGCGACCCAATATTGAATCATAATTTTCGCCACACCCACCTCCATTCGATAACAGTGAATTGAATTCAATAATGCAATACATTGATGCTACAGATGCAACACGACTTTAAACTCTTAAATGCCATCGACGTATATGAATGTTTCTCTCAACCAAAGTGATTATGGCCCCGGACGTATTTATGTCTTTCCAAAGTACGATCTTTTCTCTTACGCCCACATGGAAAAGTGGGGAATTGGGGAGCGAATCACGTAAATTTAATCAACGGTTCATGGATTAATTGAAAGACATAAATTATCCAGAAACATATTCCTTTTTGGTTATAATTTTTTATATGACAAGCCCACGGGGTTCAGTGGTAATTAATAAAGTTGATCTCTTCACTTAGTGATGTTTATATAACTAAATACAATTGTGCAGTACTGATACATTTATAAGAGTAATATATCAGTATAAATGGGTGTATTTTATTTTTTATTATGTCAGAATGTATTTTGTTTGTGTTTGCTTTTAATAAATTAGTAATTTTCTTGAATAATTTTTGTTTTCGACTTTTCAAAATGCTCGCGCCCTCCTCGTAGAGTTATTACACCCCTAGGGGAGGCGCCCCACAATTTGAGAAACACTGTATTAAAGTCACAGTTGAAAGCTACATGGGGACTATTGGCGACAAACCTCTTAATTTCGAACTACATTTGTCTCAACCCGAAAGTCACGGGGGGTGAGAGGGTTTGTGGAAGAAGCGGACATGATAAAAAAACCCGATACTTTTGTTCAATCTTCAAAACTTCACGAAATATGCAATTTTTTATCTTACCTCTGAGGGCAATCGGAAATACTACCCCTAAACGGATACTCTACACTACTGGTCAGTAAAATTGCTACACCAAAAGGTGACATGCTACAGACGTGAAATTTAAACGACAGGAAGAAGGTGCTGTGATATACAAATAATTAGCTTTTCAGTGCATTCAGACAAAGTAGGCGCCGGTAGTGACACCTACAATGTGTTTAAATGAGGAAATTGTTTAACCGGTTTCTCATACACAAATGGCATTTGAACATTGTTGCCTGGTGAAACGTTCTTGTGAAGTTTCGTGTAAAAAGTAGAAATGCGTAATATCACGTTTCTGACTTCAATAAAGGTCGTTCGCAAAACAAAAAATCGCTTCAGAAACAGTTTGACGACGTTTGCCGAAGCATGGACTCTCAACCCGGGAACCCTAGCGGCTACCCTTGATGCTGCATCCCCGACAGAAGCATCTTCATTGGTGTGATCAACGATGAACCTGGACACACGAATGAGCAGATGTCATTTTTTCCAATGAATCCAGGTTCTCTTTACAACATCAAGATAGTCGCATCTGTGTTTGGTGGTATCGGGGTGAACGCACATTAAAAGAGAGCATTTGTCATCATCATACTGGCACATCACCTTGCGTGTAAGTATGGGTACAATTGTATACACATCTCGATCACCTCTTGTTCACATTGATGGCAATTTAAACACAGTTCACGTTATATTTCTGGTAATTCTAATATATATATATATATATATATATATATATATATGTGTGTGTGTGTGTGTGTGTGTGTGTGTTTGTGTAAGGATAATTAAATTAGATTAAAAAATTAAGTTCCCTATCTAGAACTTAACTCTTATTTTTCATTACATCTTAAAGTATCACATTAATCACCCAATTATTTTTCTAAAACAGATCGCCTAACCCTTAAACATTTTCTGATTCCAGATCATTACATTTAATAGCCCTGTATGTCAGTGTTAACTTTCAAGTACACTGTTAAAATCCGCGATACTTATCACATCTGTGTTTAAGTGGTAACCCACTTAGTTTTTCACGGTGGCGTGCTTTTTGTCTTTGCACTTAGCGTCAGATTATGCCGAGCATTATTTGAATAAAGACCTTTTTAAAATTAAGTTAGATTCTGGCTTCAAAATATATATATATATATATATAAGTAAGCTTACTTGAAGAAACCATGTACTATAAAAATACACTTTTTTATTTAATCACATAAATTTTCTGCACTCTCTAGGAATCCAACTTACCTCAAATTAAAAAAAAAGATGTAATTTACCCTGCAATGCAACACTGTCTGAAATATTTATGAGCAGTTCAGAGATTTTAAGTGAAAATGACTTCTTTCTGAACAAAAGAGGAACACAATCCCTGATAAGTTGATCCCCTAAACTAGTCTAACTATTCTTGAGCAAATCGATCACTAATGTCACTCTGTATTAATATATTAATAAATTTCTTCCATTTCTCATTTATTGACTTAAAATAAGTTCCAGTGTTTTGTTTGCGAATGTATTTAATAAATAAAGGTATGCACAAATCCTTAGGGATTTAGCAGAAAATACCTTTTAAGGGTACTCCAGGAAACTGCAGAAAATATTGCAAGTAGAAACAATTTATCATTAAGTTGTTAATAATTTGAATGAATAATTCTCTGAGAATACCTGATGGAAATAAGATGCTGTAGTTCTGATTTGTATTATCACGTATCCCCAATTGAATGTCTTTAGGTATTTAAAAAGGATTAATAAAATCCTTTCATTGGATCTCTGGTAACTAAATATACATTTCATTAAATCTTCAAACATTAACATCTCAAGATGTACTTGAAGCTCCTCTCACCCTCTTTCTATGTTTTCTTTGTTCCTCTCTCTTGTTCTTATGCATATGTTCGTGCATTTTGTATTGTAACATAAAAATTAATGAATTCCTAGAACTCAAAACAAAGTTTTGGAGACAAATGTGAGTTGAACGCCACGCTCAGAATCTTCATTCGAGCTATTATCGATGTCTTTGCACCCATTTCAAGTAACAAGGATGACACTTAAGTTTGCATTCTATTCTCCTAACTGCCATTCCATGCCACGTGGAGACTTTGAACCTCAATGGATTTAATGTCCATCAATCGTCTACATGGCGTGCCTTTTTGTCGCGTAAAGATTCGGACTTCAAACTTTTGAATAGTCATAAATTTAAATATGAAAATATCTGTAGTGGGTTGGATTAATGGGAATTTAATATCCCCATCATTTTGCACACGTTTAAGATAATTTGCATGAGTGTCAAAGCAACATTCTCTTGAAATCAATTCATATGACAAATGTAATATAACTGTGTAAATAGCCGTCGAGCCGTATGTCCTCTCGTGAGGTTGGTGGAAGAGGAAGAGAGATAGAAGGCCCCTGACCACCCTCAGGGTGTTCTCCCTCATATTTGGGGATGAACCAAGACAAATCATACTTTCACATTATAGTAAAAGCGACAGGTAACGACAGGCATACAACTAGGCCCTTATCACGATGAATTTCATGGACCTTGATTTGATGTTTTTTTTTAATCAGGTGACATAAGTAACAACAGCAAAAACAAACCTGTATTCCGATTTCAACGTCAGATTTTTCTTCCAAACGCTAATTCCAAATCTACAATTGAGAGGAGAATAAAAGATTTTTTTCTAGAAATAATTCGATTTTTATTAAGTGTTATGATTATGCATCTAATACATGTTTGGGCCTGTAATCTTTTATGGTAAAATAATAACAAAAATTTAATGTTTTTTTTATCCTGTTTTTTATAAGACCTGAAGCATCAGTATAAGATCTTAGAATTTCTTAAATCCTGATTTAACCAATTGAAATCCTTGAATGTTCTAATAATGCTAAATTTTCATTGAAATCTAAATATATAGATACAAATATTGTTGATAAATTACGGAATTAATTTTAATTTAGTTCAGTCTCTTTTCATTTTATTCGGTCTTTGTGCATTTCCCTTCTTAATTAGCAAACAATAAATCTTGTAATCACCTGTTTTGTAGCACAAAATCTTTAATTAAGATTTCCAATTTATAATACATGAAACCAATTTATTGTTTATCTTGTAAGAAACAAATAAAGGAATATTAGTAAATAATATTTAAATAAATGCGTCAAAGTCTTATTGTACTTTCGTAAAATTAAGAGATATTGGAAAACTATTCAAGAATAATTCTCTTTATTATTCGCAAAAGATAAACATATTTTGTTCTTGCTTCTCATTAATTTTGCTATTCTTCCAGATGGACTGAATAAAATAGTATTATTACCTTTATATTAAGCTTATTAAATAAGAGTGTTTCGTTAAGTACAAAGACAATTTTTAAGTTGTTTGATTTTATATAGCATCAAATGTCCTGTTTAAAAATATTTGCTTCCTTGATTAATTAACATGCCAGTGAATAAATATTTAAAATAATTTTAAGGACTATATTATTATAAGACTATTTACCTTGTTGAAAGAGTTCAGAATGTATATCCAAAGTTATTTTTCGAGAAAATACGCTTATTGTGTTTTTATAGAAAAATCTTTTATTACAAATATGAATATGTAATGAATTAAAATGTTTCGTTGTTTATAAGGAGTCTTTTACATGGAAGAAAGCTTTTTAATTTTATCTGTTTCTTGAACTTTTTAAGTATTTAAACTGAAACGATGAATTTGCTTAATAACTTTATGTAATTGATAATATAAGTTTATATATATATATATACTTATCGGTCCTATGTCCGAGGTTGCACTTGGATATTTTATAAATTTTTATTTTGTAATTTTTTAATTTTGTTTGAAAACGTTGGAATTTTATCTTCTATATTTGTCATTGATATTTTTAAATGGGATTTAGTATTATAAAATTTATATTATTTCAATTTTTTATTTGATTATTAAGTTGTGGTTGATTTATATATATATATATATATGTATGTGTGTGTGTGTGTGTGTGCATGCGGCTCGTTAGCTAGTAAAACTAAATGCTAATAAACAACACTATTTATTCTTATGCTAGCAATGAAAAGGGGACAATACAATTACACAAAAGTACTATAATGAAATAATTAAACTCACATCGTTGCCAAATAGCTCAAATTCATCTTTTAGGAAATAGTCGTTTCTTTTGGTTTTTATCACTGTAACACTCAGTCATTTCTGTCTCTGGGATTTCTCTGCATGCATACTTTTGACGTACGCTCAGTCACGTGTCATGGCGCCTGAGGGTGCTGCCATCATATGAGTTCTTCACACACATTTAATATATATATATATATATGTATTACTACTTCAAAATATTATCAACGATTTTTCAGTAATTCTTTTTTTCTTTTCCGTCGGTTGAACGCTAACACAAAAACAATGATAACATATGATGCATAAATATATCCTTCTTTTTATGTTTTCTTTAAATTTTTGATTGAAATATATTTTACTTCAAATATTCTGTTAATAGTAGTTTAGTCTATTTCATGAATATGCCTTAAAAACTCTAGCTAGATCATTAGCATAAGTATAATACCTGGAGCTATAACTGTGTTACTTGAACATGATAAATATCTTACTATTAAGTAACATATACCAGAAAAAGCATTTTAATTTGAAAATTTACTAAATCAAATTGATTCAGTTGAGATGCAAGAGGATTTTTTACTTATCTCTTCATATTGTACTTTTTTTACAATATATAAGTAAATCTAACATCTGTCTTTTATTTATTGACTTGAAAAATTAATTTTACGAATATTTTAGAATATTTTAAGATTTTCATTTTTAAAAATTTCCTTTAACAAGTATTCTTATACATTTGAACTTAATGTAGGTTAAATTATATATGTGTAGTTCTTAAAATTTATGTTAATAAAAGAGTAACATATACAGAACTGTATTAGTGAAAATGCAGTACTGTACCATTCATTAATTATTCATGTGTCAATTATAGAGAGAAGAGAGTGGAAAAATTTAATGTGCTGCAACTATAATCGAATATATTAATCTTTAATAAGATATTTGCATTGAAGTTGAAAATTAATTGCAAATATTTTGTGAAATGATGCCCAGTGGCAGAGTGGTGGTGTATCGCGCTTCCCCACTACAGGTCCGGGGTTCAAATCCTGGGCTGGGTGAAGTCAACTCAGCCTTTCATCCCTTCAGTGGGTTGATAAATGAGTATCAAACTTCCTTGGGAACTGAACACTGGGAGTTTCACGTCAGACTGGCCACTTGACCGAAACATCTACACATGCATTCTAGCACATAAGGTCAGGTAAATTGAGATAGGCATGGTAGAACTTTATCCTCATGGGCTGTTGCACCACTGAGTTCAGTTCAGTTTAGTATTTAGAGAAATAGCTTAAGCGTTGAAGCGGAATGAACTTATTTATCTTCACAATGTTAAAACTTTTAGAATTGCTAGGCTATACAGTTTTATACCCTAAAACATTTTTACCCTACCCTATATCTACAGTATTGTGCAAATTAATTGGGACAAACACAAACATTTTCACAAGTGTTGTTTAATTAGTATATGTTAAATTACATGCATGGTATAGCAATATAATACAAAATACGTCCTCCTCTGGCTTGAATGAGATTCCGTACACGGTTTACATGGATTCTACTAAACTAGAACATAAATTTTTGATCTCGTCATCACGATGCCAGACTTTTGTAACATTATCAATCATTATTGTCTTTGTTGAGCAGTCCATTTTACTCACACGTCTTTTTACAATGCTCCACAATTTTCGTTGGTATTTACGTCAGGAGAATTACCAGGACTTTTCAAAACCATTATTTTGTATTTTTTAACAAAATTCGTTTGAAAGATACCAACACCTCTAGCGAACGTTGGCATCATGGGCACAATTTTACTTTCTATTATGGATATGTATTGCTTAGATCTCATGATCCCTTCAACTGGTACTAAGCTGCCAGGTCCTCCAGGAGTAAGGTATCTCCAAAACATCTGTTTCTGAGGGTACTTAACCGTTTGAATAAGATGTTGTTCCCTGATAGATTCCCCACCACTTCGCCTGAGCAGTCTTAGTCGAAACCACGGTACAAAAAAATGTGTTTCATCGAAAAATAAAACCTTCTTCTAATCTTGTGCAGTCTAGGATTCATATGTCCTGGCCTAATCAAAACAGTCTTTCTTCATTTCAAGTGTTAATAACTGTTTTCCGATTTGTTTTCTTACAAATTTCACAGCTTCAATAAGCATTCGTCGAACTGTCGATGAATCCATGCTCACACCAGTATCTAATACACTCATGTCCAAAAATGAAGGATAATTCAGAATCACACAGAAATTGAACTATAAAATAAAAATTTCACCTGTAGAATTATCACACACATCTTGAAAAGAATATGTAAATTACAGGAAACCACCAGATGGTGCGGATAGTACGTCACAATGACGAGAGTGTAAGAGAGGGGTATATAAGGAATGGTGGCAAAGAAGTAAAATTGTTCACAAGCGCTTTAAAAGCCTTTCAGTGCAATACCGCATACTTATGGCACAAAGGAAGCATTAGGATGATTTTTTACGTGGTAGAATTATTGGACGACTGGAATGTGGACGTACCCAGCTGGAAGTATCCTAGGAACTTGGAATCGCCCTGAGTGTCATCTCCAGGGTTTGGCAACAATTCCAAGAGGATGGTAATGTGAGTAGATGTTACAGCATAGGTCACCCCCGAGATACAATGCCGAATGAGGACCGGTATTTGGCACTTACTGCCAAAAGAAACAGACGGAGCACAACATCAGACCTGTCTTATCAGCTCTTTTCAGCTACCGGTACGACAGTTTCAAGGCAGACCGCGTACAGACGCTTAGGGCACATTGGTCTATATGCTCGTAGGTCTGTCAGATGTGTTCCACTTACTGCAACTCACTGTCGCTTGCGATTAACCTGGAGTAGAGAGCATGGATTGTGGACACCACAACAGTGGTCTTGCGGGATGTTTTCCGACGAGGCCAGGTTTAGTTTGCAGTCTGATTCTCGCCGGACTTTACTATGGAGAGCGGCAGGTACCCGTTACCACCAAGAGAACACCATTGAACGACACCCTTACGGTGGTGCAGGATGGCTCGTTTTGGGAGGAATTATTCTTGGTTCCAGAACTGATCTGCATGCTCAAGTGTAACGATGACAGGCCACATCTATCGGGATGTCATTCTGGAACAACATGTACGTTTGTTTCGGGGCACCATGGATGCTGAATTTCTGTTTATGGATGACAAAGCCCGTCCTCACCGTGCAAATATTGTAGACGAATGCCTTCAATCGGAGGATATCACCCGTATGGATTGGCCAGCATACTCACCGGACTTGAATCCAATAGATGATGTGTGGGATATGTTTGGCCGACGAATTGCAGCCCGTTAACCTTCACCCACCTGTCTACCGGAACTTCGGAGGGCATTGCTTTATGAGTGGTGTAATATTTCCCAAGATCAGATTGATAATTTGATACTCAGCATTTCTAAGGCATTGTAAGGCCTGTATTGTATCGTACGGGAGACATACTCCGTGTTAACCATCATACTAACCATGTTATACTGTTTTTTGAAAGTAGGTTATTTTTTGAAATTTGCTCCAGGGAGTAAAAATCGCAATTTTTATTAATTATGCCAAACATATAGCATCTTTTTTGCTCTTTACCTTTTGTTTAATAAATAGATTTTACAAATAAGTCAAATTTTTTTGCTTCTGTCTCTTTCTTTACCTGAACTTCATTATCCTTATTTTATGGATATGAGTGTAATTCTCTCTGAATATCTCTACTTGTTTTGTAAGGATGCATTGTACTATTTTGTACAAGACGTTTGTCTGTTCGAGGTGTGGTCTTAAATTTGCTTCCACGTTTACTCTTTCGTTTTGGAGTCACTGCCCCAAAATTCTTTTGCTTATTAACAATCCTAGAAATACTGAATTTTCTAACTCCAACTGCTGCATCAAAATCCCTTACAGTGATAGAAGCATGCTGACTAAGAAAACCAATACTAGCCTTTCTCCTGGGAGTAATATCCATTTTTTAATACACGTCAGAAGGAGACAATTCACAAAATCTATTACTTCTTTCAGCAACTGAAGGGAAAAATTTTCGACTTGTCATGATCATGTAGTCAAACCAGTTAAGAATAGTCTAGGGCAATCGCACGTTGTAAGAAAATGCAGTTAAAAACGGTTTGAGCCAGAAAATCCCCGATAAAGGAACAATTTTCTTAAAAAAATATCTTTGTCCCAATTAATTTGCACAGTACTGTAAGATATCCCAAAATGCGTGTTACTATGCATACTATCCATTATTTTACTATACAATTAAGCACAAACCAGAGCAATTTCATCATCATCTAATTTTACATTGCAAAGAAAAATTTTAACTGTTTAGTACATCTCTGACAAATAGTTACTTAAAAGCATCAATTATACGAGTTCCATTTTAAAACTATACTTCCATTTCAAATAGTTAAATATGCAAGAAGTGATTCTGGTATATTTACTCTTGGCAAGCTTAAGACGAAATTAATATTTCAATTCAGTTCTTTTCAAAATTGTTTGTCTAGACATTGGTATAGACTCACTTCTGAACAATGAACGAAGGAAAATGTGAAGATTTTTTATTCAAAAGTATTGTTATACACCAAAGTTGTAGTGAAAGAATGAATAAGATTCTTTAAAACTTAATGTATTTATTAAACCTAACTGAAGATATAACGATAGAATCATGCATGTAGTATATAATAAATGAAACATATTACCTATATAATAGTATGGAGAAATGAATACGTCACCGTATAGCTTCTGAAAGAACTCGTAATGGAGCAAGATATGAAAGTAAAATGGTATTGATAACGTGAAAACTTTATTTAGGCGTATAGTTTGAAAAAGGAAATTAAATTAAATAGACATTTGAAACATTGGATATCTTAAATAAAATTTTGAAAATAAGTGTAGAAGCAGTACAAAATAAATATAAGAATATGTTATCCGGCAATTAAGAAACAAAGTATTTTTAATGAAAGGCAATGTATGAAAAACTGTACATAAATCTTAAATAGAATAAAAATCCAATATACAACCTCCCTTTGTCATATTAGAGTTAATTGCATAGTTAATTTTTTGCAATCATTTCTAACGATAATTCCCAAAACAAAAACAAAAAATCCTCGTTTTCCCCTTCGCTAAGACCTGAAGGTGCTTCTGCATTAAAAATCACTTATTTTCCATGAGATTTAAATTGATTCAATCGAGTAACATTCCTGATTAAGAAAAGTAAATTAAAAAAATATTAAAATTTGTAAATTATATCATACATAAAATCTATTAGAAATAGAGAATTAAAAACAATTAATTGAAAAATCATGCTTTATAACCAGTATCTTGAAAATTTTTTTATATTATTACTATTATTGAAATCTTTATTAATGAAATAATAGTTGGGCTATAGGAGGCTATAGGAAATTGCTAAATACCTATATGTTATTGTTCGTAAATATTAATAAACCAAAATGGAGCTTTATATTACTTGTGCTTGCGTGCAATAGGAAATGCTCGTTGTAGTCGTTGAAGCATGAAGTTACTATTTTAAAATTCATTGTATATTGACAAAGAAACAGGTAAAGTGACGACATAAGAGGTACCAAATAAGCACGTGGACACCTTAGACAGTTGCAAAAGCATTCTTTACTTGCTCCCAAGATCTCAGCTATTTTTAGGTTTCATCAACCGGAAGATTTTAAGATCACATGATTTCCAATATAGACCTTTAAAATTGTAGAGAATGCGCGGATAAAATAAATTGCGTTAAAATCGAAAACGTGAAAGTTTTTAGGAGATAAAGTTGTGGTTATTTCCCGTTAGGTGAGTAAATTAAAAATAAATTGTCACGCTTATAGTCTTGGAGGACTCAAGACCATTATGAAAGAAAATCCCTCGAGAGAACATTTAAGTAAAATACAGTCGGACCCAGATTCAATGAATTCATCGGAACCGAACATTTTGTTTGTTAAATCGGCTTCCAAACAAAATATAAATTTTTGGTATTTACCTTTTGGAAATTCTACACTCCATAACAAAAAAAACGACGCACCAAGAACGAGTTGTCCGATAGAGACAAGAATTGGTGGGTAGAAAGATTATGTACAGAATAGAAAATGATTAACATTTCAGAAAAATTAAATTATTTATACATACATATATATATATATATATATATATATATATATATTTCAGAGTTACATAGTTATAAAGTTTACGAACTCATTAAGGTGTTGATCCACTTCTATCTCTAACCTGGATGCATGCTGCCACACTACATGGCATAGAGTGATGGAGCACCCTGGTGGTCTCCTACGGTATTTCCTGCCAAATTTGACCCAATTGTCAGACCAGGTCATCAACATTCCCTGGTAGATGCAGTCACCTTCCCATCATATCCAATTTTTCATACAAACATGATCGATTGATGTACAGAATATTAAATAAAGAACTATTTTGATCTAGAAGCTCATGGAAGTGTTTGACAAGTTGTAAGCCAGTTCATAGCAACATGTGCAGTATGTGGTCTGGCATATCTTGCTAAAAAATTTCCTGCCAAATTAGGCCAGGTTACCTACAAAAGATCGAAAGGTAGCAAAACAAGTGTTTGACTTGTAAGCCAGTTCAGAATGCTGTCGACGAACAAAAGTGTTCGTCGACACGTCGACGTGTTGTAAGTGTGCCTCTAATGACGATTAAAGAGACAGGCTGTCAAAAGAAATGGCACCCCAGGCTATAATTCTAGTTCAGGGCCTATGTGGCATGCAGTAGTGAAAGCATTATCCACGCGCTGCCCTGGGCGTCTCCAGACATGTCTTCGATGATCGTCATAACACAGTTGGAAGCAGGATTCGTCGCTAAACACTATACGTCCCCAGTCAGCAGGATTCCAACCGGATCGAGCCATGCGCCACCATAATCTGTCTCGACAGTGTTCAGGCGTGAGTGGTAGGTGGCGTAGCAGTCGGTAGGTGGATGAATTTCGCTCTAACAGCCATCTGTGAATGGTCATGGTGGATACTCGTGTACGGGTCACATGTCTGATGTTTGACAACGATGAATCAGACGCTGTGACAGCAGATCTGACAACAATTCTGTAACCCTAGACCGACCGCTGCCATCATGACGCGGAAATCTGTCATTGTCTACCCATTTTTGCCAGCATCTTTCGATGACTGCATCGCTTCGACCCATATGACGAGCAATTCTCTTATCTGTCCAATCTTCCTCTTTCAATTCAATGATACGATCTCTTTCAAACTCTGGCAGTTGCTCGTAATGAGCTCGAATCCTGTGGTGAGGCACTTTTTCAGTTGTTGAAAGGTATCCTAAATCGCAATGCAACAGACAGTTGGACCATCAGATTGAGAATCTCTTCTTATAGACAGCTGTTGAGTGCGCAGTACCGATGCGCAGCAGCTCCCGCTATTCATTTTCATTGGACACCAAGTTTTAATCATTTTCATACTCAGTACAAATGTCTTTGCATACGAAATTTTATTACAATCGAGCAACTCCTTTTTGGTACGTCGTTTTTTAAATTTATTTATTTGTTATAGAATGAAGAATAAGAGAGTAACTACACAAAAATATTCATAGTTAGAAATTTTACACTTTTTATTCAATAGAGCTACTAATTAATTATTACGCACCAGTTATAATTGGAAATTTTAAAATACTGACTGATAGATGCTTGAAAATCTTTTTGATTCCCGACTGGAAATAGTTCTTTTTTCGACTTCATGCAGAGAAGAAAATACCACATCATTTACATCCTGCTGATTAAGGTATGTTTTCCCAGTTTTTAAACAATTTAAATAAATACAAAATGTAACAGGTTTGTTAAGATTTTTATTATCAATTTCTGCATCAGAATCGCTATCAAAACGCTCCGACAAATCAACAATTTACCGAAATTCAGTTGCATAGATAGTTAGTCCGTCTTCAAATGTAACATAATCGATAAAATCTTAAATAATCCCTACAATATGGAATGGGATGATATAAGAAAGGAGTTCCCTGTCCTATTCCAAATTAAGACGATAGTTTACACCAGTGTTTCTCAAACTGTGGGGCGCGCCCCCGGGGGGCGCGATAACCTTACGAGGGGGGCGCGAGCATATCGAAAATAGAAGATTTAAAAATAATTAATTTACTGGAATGAATTAAAACAAAATACTTTCAGACATAATAAAAAAATGCACTTTTACTCTGATATAATTTATAGGCACGCGATATTAAGTCCTCAAAAATAAAAACTTCTTCAATACCTAATTAGCTATCTTTGATCCCATAACCAAATAGAAAAAAACTTTTATTTGATTTGCTGTAATCCCATGATGACAGATTCTTTTACTACGCTTTCTTTTGAAGCCTAACATACAACACTTTCGGAGAAAAAACAGATCTCAGACCCAGAATCGAAAAAATTTAGGAACATAAAAAATTCATCACTGTCATTATTTTTGAAATACTGCACATTATAGCTGTAATTTGTACGACCTTCTAAGTTATTGGTACAGTTAGTTATGACCCTTCTCTTACGTGTTTGTTTCTCATTTAGGGAAGTTGTAAGTAATGTGTTTTCTCTGTTGCGCTTTTTCCCATGCAAAAAAAAAATGTTTTACACAATTTTTTAGCAGTAACATACATATTATCATAATGAATACAATTTTTATCCGGAAGTGGTCGCACGGGACACACAGATTACGAAATCGTTAATTCTGGCAAAACTGTTTATTTGTTACCAAAGAAAAAATCGAAAAGTTCTTGAAAGTAGGTAAGTAAACTTTCTCTTAGTTAAATTATTCACTAGAATCACGATTTGTATCGTGTACAATAAAATAATTTTAAAAAAAGGATTCGGGTGACTCAATAACCCCACTCGACCGTATCGAGTGCACGCCTGCTCCCGGGTTAAAACATGTTGAAGTCTTTTCGCTTTAAATATTAAAAATAGTACAATTATTCTTCATCCGAAATTTATATTATTGTTCATTATTTAACATCAATTATAAATGCTAATTCTGTGAGGCTTAAAATTATAATTCGCTTAAAACTGATAACAATTTGAGCAACCATTTTTCAAAGATCATTTTACATTTTTGTAAAGATTGTCGAGCACTTGGCTTTGCTCTCCTTACAATTCAGCTATTATATCAATAATGTTTTATTTTCTTATAAATGAACTCGGACAAAGAGCGGGCACTTCAACCGGTATACTTTTAATGTATCAGTGCTGCACAGAGTATTTTACAACTCATTAATTAATACTAAATTAAGAAAAAGTTTAATCAGTATTAACGACTTCCATGGGCTTGTCTTGCAAAGCAAAATTTTTATAAGGAATGCTTATGATTAGAAATTGACCCACTGAATTCTTTTTCTATATTTAGCAGATATCTATATTTTGTCTTCTAAGCAGCCACCAGATTTTGCAATATGTTCAATTTAAAAATTAGAGAAAGGAAAATTAACATAATAGTTATTCTATTATTTTATTTATTTATTTTTGCTTAAAAGTAGTATACAAAATTTAATACTTATGTTACTAATTTCTATGGTTTATTATTAAGATCACCTATGTTAGCTTTAGCGTCAAAGTTTATTATTATTGCATTCAGTACATTATTAATGTATAAGGGGGCGCGATAAAAATTGTGATCGAAAAGAGGGGCGCCAGTATTGAAAGTCTGAGAAGCACTGGGTTACACTCCTAAGTCATCTGCTCCTGTAAAGCCGAATAACTCTGTTCACTCTTTGTCGTTCAAAGGTACTACTTACAGGAAAGGGCTTTTCCAATTCTTGAAATAATTCATTAATTCGGGAGTTATATTCGTTAAATAGGGGTTTTGCTTTCACTTTAATCGGATCAAGAGAAAAATTCGTTAAATCGCGAAATTTGTTAAATAAGGATCCGAGATTGTATCTATCATGAGATATGAAATTTTGGGAATTAAGAAGTATACAAATTATAAATCTTCCAATTCAGTTAATAGGTAAATTCAGAAAAATTTAACCTAGAACTAACGATTCGTCAGTGTGTGTGTGTGTGATATACAAAACTTATTGCATAATTAAAATTTATTTCGTAAATCCATTCATTTCAAATATCCAACCCTTTCATTTCTGAATGAGGCAAAAATTTGGGTTTTCTTGCGTTTCTCAGAATTTATAATGACTTTGAAAGTAACTGTCATTATCCAACCCATTAGTATACTGAGACCTGAAAAACTGTTGGATTTGCAGAAATCTGGGGAATTCCCTTTTCTAATGCTATAGAAGATTTGAACGCAGAATTTCCTACTCATTTTCTCTTCTCCAATTAGTCCTGAAATGGACGTTTGCCACGCTGCTTACCCATAACCGTCGTAGCTTGAATTTAATTAAAATCGCACTTGAAAAAGTCCTGCACACTGAGGCTCTACCAATTAAAATTATATTCGATATTCAACAATTGTGTCCACTCAAACAACTCATTTGAATTCCCCTAAACCAATGTAAATAACATTTATACGTGTGGGCCCTCTGAAGCGAGAGACAGATAATTTTCTTTTTTTTATAATTCATTACAAAAATATTCATAAAGAATTTTTTTTCTTCTTTTTGATTATCTTATAATGGCCACTTGTTCGGGTTTTTTAAAAAACAATTTGGATTAATCGATTTGTTATTTGTTGTTTGAAATCTGTGAATAAAACGTAATGTTAATCTAAACACGTTTTAACGGCCCTTTTTAATGCTTCACCTCTAAGGTTCTTTTTTAACGTTGCTTTCTGATTACTTCTTCTCGAATAAGCAGAAGAATAAATAGTTCGTTTTAGAATTTGAATTTGGATTGAACACATGAAGGATATGCGACTTATGCGATATATTTTTTATTCTCTTATTCGAACTATTTCGAGTGTCTTCTGTCCTTCACTTTCAGATGGAATCTTTTATTTCATTCTATTCGTACTGTGAAGTTTCCAATATGTATACAAAAAATTACATACTACACATATTAAAAAGAATGATTGACTTAAACTATCAATGACACGATTTATTTTTTAGAATTAATAAATAGCAGACATTTTTTAAAAAAAATAAACGACTGAGCTTTAAATTTATTTTAATGTGGTATATCTATTATCTGTTGGGTTTTTTAATAAAATGGCTGGCAAAAATACTTTGTTATTGGTTCATAACTATCTTCAATATTCTACATGTTTCTTTTTTCTTATTTCTATTAAAATAAATAGAAATAGAATAAATGCATTTTAATATGTAGGTAGCTGCTACATATAACGGGTTGATAATATATATATACATATAATGAACTCCTAATTAATTCCTTTTCTATTTGATTCCAATTTTATTAACATTCTTTCTTTCTCACAGCAATAAAAATATTTATTTCACTTTCAACTATACAGGTAATATTCAAATAATATACTTGTTAAGTTCTGATACCACCATCCGTCAGAGTTCCCAACGTTTTCTTGAAGTGAAGTTAAGTGCCTATCAATAATTGTCTGTGTTTGGTAGTGAATCTGGCAACTTTGTTATATACAGTCGAACCTCTATATTGTGAATTTTTCTATATAGCGAAATTTTTCCTGGAACCTTGAACATTTCACGATTTTCTTCGTAAAATAACATCTCTATAGCGAAGTACATTTTTTGTGATTCAATTTTTGTTCTCCCTTTTTTTAAAGTATTTCTGAACAAATTTCAAGTTATTCTCTCTTTAACACACCACATTTTATGGTGGTCATAAATCTTGAACTGATTTTATTAGGGGCCTAACTCGCCAAGAGCAATAGAGTTCTGCACGTTTCATCCAAAAAATGCAACCCTTAACCCCCTTTGTCTACTTCACTAGAAACGTCTTCGATATCCTCTTTCACTCTCAGAGGAGTTGTCCCGTGCTCCCGTGTTCTAATTATAAAAAAATGTATGTTTTATATTACTTGTATACTTTAAACTATAAAATGTCCTTAAAATTCATTAATTTTATTATAAAATTATTTTCTTAATATTGAAAATACAGTGAATTCTTCGACATTCCTTTTTCTTGTTTTTGCTTGCAGTTTTTCTATCTTTCTTTCTTTTCTGATGGGTAAGATATATAAAATAAACTTATATTAATTCAAAAAAAGATGTCAATCATTACTTTTTTTAATCTACAGTGTTTATGAATTTAAAATTTGTTTTATGTGATTTATAAAGTATATTAAAAGATCAACCTCTATATAACGAACTTTTCCCCAGGATTTAACTACTTCGTTAAATAGAGGTCCGACTGTATATAGTGTTTGCTGTAGAACATGAATATCGAGTTTCCGAGTTGCTTCATGTTATCTACGTTTGCGTTCCAATATCGGAATTATTGATATAAAGTGATGTCAAACTCACTGGCAAAGGCTGCATCTGGGACACTCCCCGACCTGATATGCCTTCTACTTTCAGGGAGGTATTCTCAGATTGTGAAAAAAAAAATTCAAAGTGATCTCTGGAGAGTATCCTCCCGAACATGTCTGGCCCCAACGAAAGCGCCCTGGTGGGACCCTATACTTGGAAGGCTATAGTAGCCAGCATACTTGCATATGTCGGTTTGCCTGTGGACACTTGAAATCTGTTGCCTTTGAAGAAAGACTAAAAAGTTTTTTTAAGATCTGTATAAAATGTCATGCAGCTCAAGTATCACATGAACACATTTTACATTGCTCAAACTTTAACTTGTGTGGATTATGTATTCTTAAAACCTTTTTTATTTTTGGATTTTTTAAAATGTATGGCGCGTTTCTCAAACTGTGGGGCGTACCCCCAACTTTAGAAGCGCGTGATAGCACTAAAGTATGTGGGGAGAGAGCGTATCGAAAAGTCGAAATTAAAAGATTTTAAAAAAGTTATTAATTTACTGAAAGGAAACAAAAAAAAATATATTCTGGCATAATAAAAAATAAATAGCATTTGTCCGGCTTATATACTTGTAAATGTATCAGTACTTTACAATGTATGTGATAATTAATGTTTCAATACCAAATTAAGAACAATTTTGACAATTACTCGTGACTCTCCAATGGGCTTGTCTTGCAGAGCAAATTTTATTCAAATGAAAACGGTTGCACAGAAGTTCGCGAGAATGCCAGTTGTGATAGATATCAGTTAGAGCAACATAATAGATTATTTTTATACTGATATTTATACTTATAAAAATGGATGATGGAGGAAATAAATGCTTAATTTAATTAAAAATGATTTTGTTCTCTTACCAAATTTAATCATTAGAATGGAAAAGTAACATAATACTTATCCTATTATTTAAAGTTTCCTCACTTGATATATCTGAAGGAAGATTCGATCTGCAAGTATCTTAGCCACCACGCCAAAACGATCATCGTCACGTAGAGGCTGGTTACTGGTTTATTTAGATAATGCTACTCTACTCTCCCACCAGTGAGTCGGTGGATAAGCGAATGATTTTTTTGTTCACTTGTTACGCGAGCGAGGAGAGCGTATTTTTTTTATTATGTTTATTAATTTTTATTTATTTGTTATTTATATTTTTTAATTTTTATTTGTTATTTATATTTATTAATTTTCGTTTTTAATTAATTGTTATTTATATTTATTTACTATTTATATTTATTTTTTATTTATTATTTTTGTGTATATTTATTTTTATCTATTTTTTTTCTTATTATTTATTGCTTTTACTTTTTATATTCATTTATTTTATTTTTTGCGGAAGATGGCGCCACGACAGTTCAAAAAGTTTTGTTTACTTTCTTCAGTCAAGGTCACCAAATGCAGGAAGATTCGATCTGAGCACCTTCTGCTCCGAAGAGTATCTTAGCTGCCACGCCAAAACGATCGTCATCGAGTGGTGGCTATTACTGTTTATTTATGTACCGCTACATATGTATAATTTAAAATAAAATAAACACATATAAAATTTTGGTAATTTATACGGCTCATAATTAAGGTCGCATTGTAGCTCCAACATAAAAGTACATAACTACTACATTCAATACGTAGTTATTGTACGGTGGGTGGGGCGTGATGAAAATTCGGATTGAAATTTGGATCGCAAATATTAAAAGTTTGTGAAGAACTGATGTACGAAGCTGTTCCAGTCTTAGATAGTCCATCTAGGGATTAGAAACAACAACGTTGGCGTGAATTAGGCTTCTTTTTAAGTGTGAATATTTTTCTTTGTATACGTTTAATAATTATTGTAGCGTTAATACATATAATTTAAGCTACTAAATAAAGAATTTTTTAAAAGTATGGCCACTAAATCTGCGGACTTCTTAACAATTTTATAACATCATAAATAAGTACAATACTTAATTTCAGTTATTAAAATATCTTAAGCATTTTGTTTTTAATCATCTATCTCAGGAGAATTCTTTGTTAATTATCAAAACAAATTTAATAAACAATTTAAGAACATTTATTAAATTATGCAAGATTTTGTAGCGTTAAAGTACCTATTAAAACGGTAATAGGAATTCCAATTTAAACATAAGAATTTTAAATAACTTAAAACTATACTCTTTCATCACGCTCATTAAAATTAATTTTATACAAATTTTATTCATGCGAATTGTTTTAAAGTAAATTTGAATATATTTTATGCAAAAAAATTAGTGTCATTATTAATTCATGTTTTCCTAGACAAAATCTCGACGGTTCTATCCTCAAGTGCCAAATAGAGAACTCCATTAGAATTTTATAGGGGCAGGAACACAGAAACATCCACTACGAGCGATGGAATGCATTACTTTCAAAGGTGCACTTAAATTGAGAGCAATACAGGTGTTATTAATATTTTTATATGCAAAAGAGGTCCTGCTTCATTTTAGCGATTTTAATCTTATTTTAAATATGGTAATGCTGTTCCGAGTTTTCTAAAATGCGAAGGTACTTCGTGTGTATATTTAAGTGCCTAGAGGGACAGTGATGTAAATTGGATAAGTTTATATATTCTTCGTTTTTTGCATTTCGAAGATTTTGATCTGGCAAGGTCAGAATATTCATAGTTTCAATAACGGTTAAATATTAAAATATCTATTGTATTTTTATTTGAAAATTCTTAAATATAATACATTTATTAAATTAAAGGAGGCACGGTGTCATATAAATAAAATTCAGTGGCTTAAGGTATTCGACTATGTTGAAAGGTGGATTTTTAAGTATTTGATAATAGGGCCATTAGAAGAAAAAAAAGAAATATAAATATTGGGGAAGAGAAACACAATAATATATAAAACTAGAGAGTAGTTTCAGTTGTATTTATAGCATTTATTTTATCAAAGGTATCAGAATATTTTTATTATGTTTTTTGAAGAATAAATTTTCACAATGATTTATGCACAACAAAAAACGGAATAACTCCAAAACAATCCAGTATGATTCAACGATCTATATAACATATATGTTCAGAACCCTTTAGATTGTAACAAATCGCAAGCTTAAGATAGTTACATTTAATCAAATTTTACAGCAAATTTTTGCTTAGTACAGTAATTTTGACGAAAAATGCATTATCCTCAAATTTACATGCTTATAAAATATTTATTTCTTAAGGTTTATTTTTTAACTGCGGTTTGTGACACTTCAGATGGATCAAGAAATTGTGAAGGTCTCCTAGGACCTCACTTTGAGAACGAGAATAAATAGGAGTCATGTAAGAACCAGTAGCCATTTTTATAAACAACTTTCTTTATTTGGTTATCTTATCCAAATATAGAATCAAAGACTTATTAACAAATATGTCTACTAGTATTATGAGGTTTTAAAGGTAATATCCTTTAAATTAACTTAATTAATTAATGATCCAATTAATTAATTTATTAAATAACGATCACGCAGAAATTACCACGATAAGAGATCCCAGAATTATATTTAATAATGTTCTTATTGAACATTTAACTTTAATCTCACTCCTAAAACTTTAATGAGACTTTAAACACAAATCAATATTTACCACTCGGAATCTCAATTCTTGAGATTAAATATCTCTAACAAAAAAATCTTCAATTTAAATCCACGATATCTTTCTGCTTCAATCTCTATCTCCTACTGCTCTAACTTTACTATTTCGTTTGACTTAAATACTTAATCTAATTTGCATAACAAGGAATCCTATCGCTTTTTGGAGTTGATTGGAAATAGGTAGGGAATTAAATTTCCCTAAAAAGGTCGACTCAGAAGGTTAGTGATAAAGTTCCGTATAGATTCGTCACAAAATATATCAATGAAATTAAAATTACATCATGTCCAAAGTATTTTTATTTAGGAAGTTTTCTTAACTTTTAAAACTTTACTAAAATTTCATAAAAATAATAATTTTTTCAATCTTTTATCAAAACCAAAGGATGGTATATGTTATTTATTTAATAATTATGACTCTCTTAGCTTGCTTATGTTATTTAAAATAATAAAATTTTTCTGAAAATTCCTTGGGGACCCCTTTAGCTTGGGGCCCCGTATCATTGATGTGGTTGATACGGCTGTAGCCCTTGGTTGTAGTAATGGCTATGTAGTTGCAAACAAAAAAAAACCCGAATAGTTATTCTTGATCAAAATATATGATCTAGAGTAGTTTTTTCATTAGGGGCAATTTAGTGATCTAGTCTAGGATGACCCACATATCTTTCAATTTTTCCAAGCGGCCTTTCAGATTTTGAGAAAGTGGGAAATCTTAATTTAAAAGGAACCACCTTCACATACCACCTAGAAAGACCCTGTGAACTCCCGGGGGTTTGCGGACCACAGTTTAAGAACCTCTGCAATAAAGAAATTTATTTCCAAAAGAAATGATATAAAAACGGTATTGAAAACTCTTTTTAAGGTGATCTATTGATTGATAATTAACGTAACACATAGAAGCAACGCAAGAGTGACCCAGGAAGCTGACTTTATAACGGTGCTTCACGATTATTTAATGTTTTCGACCCAATATTTAATCATAATTTTCATCGCTTCCGTACAATTACAATGTATTGAATTCAGTAATACTATACTTGGACGCTAAGGCTACAATACGACTCCTAAGTAAGTAACTTCTTAAGTACCTCTGGCGTATATGAACGTCTCACACAACCAAAGTGTTAATTTTCCTGGACGTATATATACGTCTTTATAAAAAACTATCTTTTCTTTGCACTGTCATTCATAAAATTATTCCGAAGGCTTTGGAATCCAACAAAAAGGAAACGTCTCACACAACCAAAGTGTTAATTTTCCTGGACGTATATATACTTCTAAAATACAATCTTTTCTTTGCCCTGTCATTCATAAAATTATTCCGAAGGCTTTGGAATCCAACAAAAAGGAAACGTCTCACACAACCAAAGTGTTAATTTTCCTCTTTCTAAAATACAATCTTTTCATTTGCACTGTCATTCATAAAATTATTCCGAAGGCTTTGGAATCCAACAAAAAGGCCTTGGCAGTGTTTGCAAACGATTTACTTATTTCAGAGGGTTTTTGCTTATTTATTCCTTTCCTCCCCCCTCTAATACATCACATACACATGCCTGTGTTGAAAACGATGGCGTTGGGGAGAGAATCATGTATCTTTTAATCGCCAGTTAACTGATTTATTATAAACTGTACAAATTATCCAGATAAGTGTTAATTTTTGAATAAAATTTTATATGACAAGCCCATGGGTTCACTGATAATTTTTACACTTGTTCATAACTTAGTATTGTTAATTAATTATAAAATACATTGTGCAGTGCTGATACACTTTTAAATGTATTTTAACAGTGCAAATGTTAATTTAATTTTTTATTATGTTAGAATACATTTTGTTCACTTTTACTGAATTAATAATTTTTTAATTTGAATTTAATAATTAGAAAAAAAATTGTTGTCCTCAATTTTTCATTATGCTCGTACCCACCTTGTAGATCAAGCCCCCTTAGGGAGGGCGCCAACTGTTTGAGAAACACTGCTTTATAATTTTGCATCAAAGTCGGGTGACAGGAATAACACAGATCAAGATTTCAATTTATTATAGTTCTACACTATTCCATGATAGTGCTATTCAAGTGATTCTGGTAGCTAATTCTTGGCGAACGTTATCGAGGTACTGTTTCGAATTCTTGCAACACTGAAAACCCACCGTGTAGAGGAGTTGAAGCACATTAAATGTATCGATACTCCAAGTCATCCCGTTGGCGTGTAGGAGAAGTTTAGAGGTATTGGATTGCTAGCTCAGGTATTAACGTGGTCAATTTACCTATTAGGTTTAGAACTGTAGCTCCAAAAGAAAAATAAAATCTAAAAAATGCCAATATGAGGCCTATGAGCTCCTCTGTATGATGGAATTGTACTGGTATTAGAATGTGCAAACCTAAGACTTGATGAAACAATGTTGAACCGTAATTATTTGGATACTCCGGTCTAATTTTCAAAGTAGTTGTAGAAGAAATACAGTAGAAGAAAATAAACATAATTTCCCCACATCTAATCCCACATCAATAAAACACTTTTCAATCTATCATTTTTAAAAGCTGCAGCTGAATCTAGTCCTATTGTTTTAATTACCCTCGTATTTAAGTTAACCAAAGTTTTATAAATAATACTTACTTGTTTTATTAACAAAACTTTTTTGTTTATCGAGAAAAAAAGATATACATAATCAAAAAATCAGTTTAAATAACTTTTTAAGCTTTTAAATAATTTTAAAAGATTGATAAGCATTACTAGTTATTTAAACACATTTTTATAGTCAGCAAGACAAAACAAATGCAAGGAATGAACTCAGTAAACTGAAAATAATCTTTACAGCAGTTTTTCTCATGATTTTTTTCATGTGAAATGTTACAAGCCTGAATTATCCCAAGTATTACTTTTGTTGAGTTTTAAGATGTATCAAAATAAAATAACCCACCGACAACGATAAAATGATCTTTAAGCTGCTTGAAACAAATGTCAGAAATGTTCTGTAAAAAAACAAACTATTCAAAACCTATTTAACGAGTTTATCTATTGTAAAAAATAATTTTAAAGCTTTTCTATCTATTCATTTCATTATTCATAAGTAGTGCAACAAAACTATGAATTACAAATTAGAGACATTAGATAAAACAAAAAACAACTAGCAAAATTCGGCATAGTATAAAACAATTTTTACATGGACAATTAAACAATTATAAATTATTTTTCTACATCATAGTATTTAATTCCTCGGACAAATGAATATGATCAAATATTTTTTTAAAAATACAAAATATTTTATTAATTATTCAATTACTACTGTTAGTTCCCAATCTCCCTATATATATCTTGTTCAAATTTTTAATCGTTAATAAAATACGTTTTAAAAGGCTCGATTAAGCGTAAATTTCATATACACTATTATTTTGGATGACAGTAGGGTAATTCAACTATAATTAATAAAGCTTAATTGATTGAAACGACTTATTCAAAGAATTACAGACATAGCCACGTTAGGATCATTTTTGGCGACTTATCGACCATTTTAGCGACTTGCGTCAAAACTTTTTTTTTCTCATATTTTAAAGCATTCAGCTGAACTGAAGCTTTATATACATGATTGTTTTGGATGACAATACGGTATTTTAATGATAATTTTTAAAGATTATTTTCTGCTTAAACTTGTGATTCTGTTATGTGTATACATATTTAAATTAATTGTAATTATTTAATAAAAAGTAACTAAAATTAAATTTTTCCTTTTTGACCTAAGTAGGAATTGACTTTTTTTTTAAATTATTCTTTTTTTCTATATATTTTTGTAGAAAGGATAATAATAAATAGAAATTTCAAAACTGATGTAGCCTTGGTTCTGTCCCACGCAGATGTATACGGCAGCAGAATACAAAGCACAAAAATAAGTTATTTTAATTAATATGTTAAAAGATTGTGTCTAAAGAAGATTTCATTCACAGTCACAACTCAAAATCAAATAAAACTAACACTTCCCCCTGGATAATACATTTTTATACTCTTAATATTACGTTGCGCACGAAATATAATTTTGTTTTTATCTTGCAACGGCAAAGGATTTGCTCTTCTAGAATAAAACGTAACAAATAATTCTTCCTCTTTTTACAGTGCATTATTTTTTTCCATTGCATCTTAGCCCATGTTGTAGCTTAACAGATTTATTGTCTTTCATAATTTCTATTTTTACCTCTGAAAATATTTGCAATCTACTTAAGACTTTGAGAGCATAAAACATAAAATAGGAATTTCAATGCTTAGTGTTCCAATAATGTATGCATTTAATGTACCTTTACCTCTGTAAAATGTTTCATTTCTATTGGACAGTAATTCTGAGTCGTATTTCGAGAACACTGCATGCGTTTATTCATATCCATATATTATTATAGACGCCCAAGTATAATTTTTACTAATCCTTAAAGTAAAATTTGCAATGTGTGCTTTGCGTTGCTCTATTCACGAGATTACTATCGATATCAAAATTTAGCATGCATGTACAAGATTTTAACATTATTCAAAGCGTTATTCCTCTTTGACCAATTCGCAATGTGCAATTGGGTTTGAAATTGAAGTGGGTATTCATTTATGATGTAAAATAACTTCAAAGTTTGGCCAAATTAAATGAAATATGCATATAATAGGTTACCCCTTTGTTGTGAAAACTTAGAAAAGGAATACGAATCCTTATAATACAGGGGAACTAGATATACTGTGAGATACATGCAACATCTAAAGAAATTAATAAAAAATACTTGTAAGCTTACTTTAGACATAATATTAAGGTTATTTAAATCTCTAAGTGTCGTTATGCTTTAGATATTAAAATAGTGATAACTATGGGAAAACTATTCATGTTACTAAAATTTTCACAAGAAAATAAAATGGCATCAAATGCAACGTTGTCAATAAAAATTTTATTTATAGCTATTATAACAGTTTTTTTTCCTTTCATTTCTGCTTTTTTTACAGTTATTCTTGGAGCTCCGGAAGTAATTAGACTTAATTTTGATGATTATTTTTCAATTCTTACTATTAACTCACACTCTCTATATATTTATTTATTTATTTATTGATTTATTTATCTTGGTGGAATTTTCAATCGTTAATAAAATGCATTTTAAAGCACTCAATTGAGGAAGAGTTTAATATACATGATTATTTTGGATGACAATACAACAATTTAATTATAACTAATAAAAATGAATTCATTCAAACTAATGATTTAAAGAATTACAAATACAGCCACGTTGGCATCATTTTTGGCAACTTAGCGACCCTTTTGGCGACTTGTGCCAAAACTTGAAATGGTTCGTTTTTTTTCTCACGTTTTAAAGCATTCAGTTGAACTGAAATTTTATATACGCAATTGTTTTCGATGACAATACGATAGCTTAATGATAATGAATAAAAATTAATTACCATTTAATGTTGTGATTCTATCATATGTATATATATATTTATATTAATTGTAACTATTTAATAAAAAGTAGCTAAAATAAAAATTTTCTTTGATCTTAGTAGGAATTGACATAAATTTTTTTTTATGTTACTTGTTTTAATTGAGTTGTCAAATTTTCTGCATAAAAAACTTGCGTTCTTGTTTATAATTTATGTATCATAAATGCAAAGAATCCATTTAGAAACCTGCTGACTTTTGTTACTTAATACTAATGAATGGAACTATCAAATTCAATTTTAAAATCTATGCCTTATAGAAAATCAACTCTTCTACAGACACACTGCGTGATTTCCAATTATTTCATATGTTTTACATTGAAGTATAAGGTAAATTTAAAATGTAGATCAGATAACAAAAAAGCCATTTTTTCTCAACCGTCTAAAAACAGCTTAGTAGAATTTAGAACCTTTCAAGTCATAAAAATCGAATATTTTGACATACTTTTGGAATTCTTTATAGACCAACAAATTTTACCAACTTTGTAGGGTTTTTTTAGTTTATACAGAAAAATGTTAATTTTAAAATATTTAACTGATTTTTGATAAAAAATTTATACATATAATTTTTTTCTATAAAATAAAAACGCAATAAAGTTAACTAAATAAATTTACCTTCAATTTTAGGCGAAGTAACATTTGAAAGTATAAAGTAAGAGGGAGAGAGAGAGAGTTTTTAAATCAATTTTAAGCTTTTTTTTTAATTTTTTAACTTCATATTTTCTTTTATTTAAACATTTTTTGACAACAAGTGAAATACAGTCGACTCTCGCTAATCCAAACCTTCGATAATAAGAAACTCTCTTTAATTCGAAGTATATGCTCAGCCCCTAGAAAAACTCTTGATGTTTCGAACTAAAACAATACGCTTTGGTACACTCACTATTTCGAAGGAAAATTTATGTCCGGCCAGAATACAACACCCGAAATTTCGAAGTGATCTAACAAAACTCTCGACAATTCAATCACTCACTATCATGTAGAGTCCTGTGGCAAACAGGTTGGAGCTCGCATGTTTTGTGTTGTCTTTGCTTGTCTACCCTGTAACGTAGCCCAATTGATGACCATCGAAGTTCACTCCGATAACTCTGACAGAAGCCAAAGTGTCACTAAAAGCTATAATTTTTTTTTCAAAATCATGTTGATGCGGATGTTTTTCAAGCTTCAATTATTCTACAAAAATCTATTGACAAATTTAGATTGAATGCCATAAAGCAAAAAAAAAAAACCAGATTTTTTTTTTATCAAAAAAATAGTAGTATACAGTATATATTGTTTTAATAGTTATATTTAATACATAAATGTATCCTTTTAATACAGGACTTTTAACTTTTGTCTAATATGTATGCTGTATAATATGTACTTTTCAAAAATACTTTACAATAATGTTATACTTATGTACAATTTTTGTTTCACATTACATAGTTTCAAATTTAAATGTGTTAGAAAAAAATTTATCTTCGTGTATTTAAGGCGTTTTTTCCTATCCTCTTCATAATTCGGTCCCTTCAACTTTGAATTATTGAGAGTCGACTGTATTTAGTTTATTATTATTATTATTACTATGCTACAAAATAAAATGTATACATTGTAAAAAATATTAGGGCATTCAACCCAAAACTTCTTTAACATATAATGGGAAAACTAAAAAAGCCAAGAAAATTAAATGTAAAGATAGAATTAATTTTTTCCTGGTTTTGATTATATGACAAGCTATTATAATTTTGTTCCTAATGTAAAGTAGCAAAGTTAAAGTTCTTGATGTGAGATTAATGTATAGGCAACATCAGCAAATAATTTTTGCAAAATCAAACATCATCAAAATAATTTATGTAAAAGATTGTTTGGCCCCGAAATAATCCAAGAAAAAAATCCAAATGAGGAAGAATAGTTCTCAAAATAAGTGTGCCATTTTTATAATTGTAAAATGGTTAATAATTGGATAACCTTTCAATTATTTCTTTAATTATTGATTGTGTGTATGAGTTATTAAAATACATTAAACAATTGATAAATAATTGCTTACATTTTAATGAATTTTCCTTTATTCGATACGTATTATATCCAAATGTATTACTGTTATTTAATTTTAAAAATATATCACAGCATTTTTGTTTAAAATTAAACTAATTGCTGTTGAAAGCATACATTTGTAATAAGTTAAAAGGTACAATTTATTAGTAGCTAAGACAATAACCTCTTGGTGGTTAAAAATATATATTTTCAGGGAAACAAAGCCATAAATTTAAGGAATTCAGTTTGAATATATCTTATATAGTTTCTTATAAGAGCAATATAAATAATTTTAAAAAATGTTATTCTGTAAGTTAAAAATGAGTTGAGAGAGTTATGAATTAAAGTAAGAAATATATTACCAATGGGAAAGAAAATTATTACAATAAAACTTTAATCATTTTTCCCAAACTCAGAATTATTGAAATTTGATAGGCATATTCCTTTCATGAAGGAGGAATCTGTTAAAAATGGGTTTGAAGAAAATTGACATCCAAGGGGTGTTGCGAGGGCTTTTTAGGTGAATTATAAAATTATATATTCCCGTTTTTAAACTATTAGACCTGCAGTTTTAAAATTTAGTAGTCACATTTCTTTCATGGAGTAGAGATTCACTGAAAACGGATTTTGTGAAAATCTTCTCTCAAAGGCTCTCAAACGGGGCTTATTCATAAAAAATTCCAGTTTGAACTATTAGATTTAGAATTTAAGTTTGTCAATCATGTTTAATTTATTGAGTAGCGGAACACTAAAAATGGGTTTTGTGGAAGTCCGCTTTATGGAATGGAGTTACGAGAGCGTAAAAAATAATTCTAAATAACAGTCTAAAATTTGAGGTAGAAGTACCGAACTTTTTAAGTAAAGGTGTGAAAGTTACAAGAAAGTTTGTTAATACAAAACACATATATATGAATAATTTTTTTTCATTCAACGTTATGAAACACCCAGTGAATCAGGTGGGGTCATGGCGTGGTGGTATAAAATAACATAAAACAAGAAAATTTGTTCATATTGAAAATCTTACTATTTAAATCCGTTTAATGTAACAAGGACCCAATCTTTGAAACAAATTTTTATTTTCTTTCTTATTAAAATTAGTAAAACTATCTAAAAAAGCGCACACTTTAAATGAAAACCGAGCATTCTGGGGCTTAAGTTCACATAAATTAAAACAGCTAGTAACTAAAAACATTTTTGTAAAAAAGGTACTTATTTTCGGCAAATACATGCAAAAATACCCCTGATAATGCATATTAAGGAGGGAAAAAATCCTTTCTTTTCTGTACTTTAACACGAACTAATTTTAGCTAATTCCCGGTATTCTGCTGGAGAGGTATTAATTAAACGGACTCAAGAAAAAGATCAGGCTTGCAGCGATTGTTTGAAAAGTAATTAATTTTTGCGGAGCTATCGTAATTACTTCTCATGAGAATACTCAATAAGAGGGTTTTTTATTGCTTATAGATATCCAGATTCCTTTCCTGGCCATAAGCGATGATAACGTATGCAATTTGAATATTTAAAAAATTTGATATAATTATTTTTAAACGTTTGGTAAAGCGTTTTCGGTAAGATTCCCTAGTGTTTTTCCCCCTGATAAGCTGACAAAATCGAAAAAGTTTCATTGATAAATGATTTAATATGAGAATAAATTATAATGGGACATCATAATTAGTTTTTATATTTCTTTTTGATTTTTAAGACCAGGAATATGACAACTAGCTACTTTTGTATTATGATTTCTTTTGTATATCTGTTGAAATGTATAATACGAGACACATTATAGCGTCAATTTTTTTAAAGTAAAACAATTAATTATTTCATGAGAAAATCATTTTTTAAATATTTTAATAAAGAAACATAAAGATGTCTCGGAAATCGAAACTTCGATTAAATTCAGATTAAATAATATATTGTGTTGCTTTACTTTATTTTCCTTCTAGTTAAATATTTGTGCTATTTATAAAATGCAAATCACGAACGAGTATCGTTTCTCCTTTATATGTGTATAGAGTATTGTATAAAGAAGTTTTCTCAAAATGTATATATCATTACTTATTTTTAATTTTAATTGCACATTTTATATCATATACTTGCTAAACACTTAAACACAATCCAACGAAACACTTCACAAATCTTTCACCATAAAAGCAAAATTTTGTTTCTCAGTATTCTGAAAATTAAAAAAGTATTATATTAATCGATCACTTCAAGTAATGTATTCTATGTATTTGATTAACAGTACTTATTTTCGTAACCGTACATTTTTTAACCGTACCTTAGAATTCTGATGCGTAAATTTGTATTTGAAAAAGATTGGTCTCAAAAAAGAAATCGGGATCAGAAATAAAATAAGGATAGGAAATTTAAGCATAGAATGGCTTTTTGAATTGCGGATGAAAGAAAAGAATGTTTTAATGTTCATTGTAAGAGTAGTGAGAGAATTTGATTCTTTGCGTTTAGTATTAAAATTCTGCAGTATTCTTTATTAAATACCATCATCTAAAACAGCGCGTGTCACTAATAAAACACTAGAAAAAAATAACAGCCAACAGATAACCATATAAGTAACGGAAGTTTTTCTTTGTAATTATAAAATACTAAATCTTGTTCTAACCAATTAGGATTGAGTAACAGTTTAAAAATTTGATTGTTTTGTAAGATTATCAAAAAAGGCTTCAGAGCAACAAGTTTCATCTTAAATAGCAGTTATACGTACTTAATAAATTTTATTAAATGAAAAATACCATGAACTTTACCAATTGATTAACTTCTGTCAACAAAAATTATCAGATTTGTTTTATCCAATTCATCCATGTATTTAATATAATCTTGATATTTATTTCAGCAAAACTTTTTTGTCAACGTATATAGCTATTTTCTTATATATAGATAAAAGAAACCCATGCTAATGTTAATTTTATTCAACAATAAACTATGTTCAATTATGCCATTACTTTATTCAATAACGAACATATAACAACAACGCTATGTCGTATTTAACAACACAAGTATTATAAAAAAAAGTTAAGTCAATTCCTACTCAGGTTTACAAAGAAATATTTTATATGTTAGGTAATGAAATTCAATTAATTAATTAATATTTGAAAAACTGTATTAACGCCAAGTGTCATTGATTACAAGTTTTAAAAAAAGGTATTTGAACCTGAGTGGATGAATAACAAGTATTTTATTAACGATTTAAAACTTGAATAAGATATATATATATATATACATAGGGAGAGAGTAAACTAATAGTAGGATTAAAAAAACGATATTAAAAAGTATTAAACTATGTTCAATAAAAAAAATGAGAAATTAAAAGACAATGTATTATTTTATTCATCAACAAAGAACATTACAAAATGTTTTCTATCACTGTATTTAACAACTAATGCTTTTACAGCACTATTGTATTACTTTATTCAACAGCGAACGGTATACAAAGATATTTTTAATTACTTTATTTAACAACAAATGTAGTTATAGCGCTATTGTACTATATTACTCGGCACCAAATGGTAAATTATTTTTATTAATTATCATTAAAGTATCGTATTATCAATAAAAACAATCGAGTATATAAAGTTTCAGTTCAACTGAATGCTTTAAAATGTGAGGGGGAAAAAACCTTTTCAAGTTTTGACGCAAGTCGCCGAAATTGTCGCCAAGTCACCAAAAATGATGTCAACGTGGCTGTATTTGTAACTCTTTAAATAATGAGTTTTAATCAACTAATTTAATTAAATTATTGTATTATCATCCAAAATAATCATGTATATAAAATTTCAGCTCAATTGAGAGCTTTAAAATATATTTTATTAATGATTGAAAATTCCCCCCAGAAAAATAAATAAATAAATAGAGAGTGTGAGTGAATAGTAGCAATTGAATAAACGTTATTATTGTTGTTGCTCATCTCCATGTCTAGCCAAGCTAGACCAAGTTCATGATCTCATTCACTCTCAAAAAGTTCAAACGATATTAAAAAGTATTGTTGTATTATTTTATTAAAAAACGAACTACAGTAATAAAAGAAATACAAAATTTACTTAAATAGTTTTATATTAGTTCTAATAACTTCATCAAAATCTTATAAATAAAAAGTGCAATCAAACAAGATTAAAAATGACCTATTTATATCATCGTCATTTTAAACAAATGTATTTTCAACAATAACAATTTACGGTCTACATAACTTTTAAATGATCTCGAGGGCTCCTATAAAGTGGTAATGCAGATGTTTCTATCCTAAATTAAAAGCACCATTAAATTTAAGTGCCAATGTACATCAAATTGTTTAACGACAAACTGTCTACGTAATGAAATTCGGCCAGGATATTAAGGTTCAAAAGAAATTCGATAAAATCCTTTAGGAACTTGATTGAAAAAAAATCTCGTTTCTCGCTCGTTATTTAATTCTTTTTTTCCTTCTTAATTTATCTTTTCTCCCGGTTTGTAAGTTGTTTAATACTCGATAGACGGCAACGTATTAAGATTTCAGAAACTCATTCATGTTTGATTAATTTAAGAGTTCGTTAAGTGTTAAAACTACTTAGAACTTTCTCCCTTCGACGTAGGTTTTAAGAATGTGCTGAAAGAAACATATGTTTCATTCATTAGCCAGGTATTGTATGCTCTTTAAAGCATTAAAGATGTTAGATGCCCCCCATGTTTTGTTCGATTGAGTTAAAAATTCAAGAGTGCGTTTCCATTAACTGAATGTAATAATGAATTCAAAAATAATGTTTAATATGAATTAAATTAATGTTAAATTTAAACAGGTAAATAAATTAAACATTCTGGCTCAATGAAGATATCAATTACATTTTGACTTATATTCGGTTAATGAACCTATTATTAAAGCAGATATATTTTATCTAATTAAGACATTAATCTAAAGTAATTTGAAGACCCATAGGTTTTCAATACGCTTTGATTAGCTTCACATGTATGTAACGAAATTTTGGAACTCGATTTTTACCCACATTAAAAAGTCAGATTAATTCAAAATTTTGCACATTTATCAAGGACCTATAGCAATATAAAAATTTAATAATTTTGTTCCATTGTCCTGATCAGGACATCAGGATTAGCGATTTTCCTTTTCCAGATTTGGCCACTAAAAGATTAAGTTACAACCTTAAAACGAAAACGTTCGTGTTTAATACAAATACAATAAAAAGATTAATTCACCAATGAATAAATGATAGTTTAAAAAACTAAAAAACGCGCTTTTATTGCTCTCTATTTGATCGAACTAAAAAGTAAAAAATAATTCTTAATATAAGAATAAAATGTTTAATGAGAAAATTAATGTCATTATGTTAAAAGCATGGGGCGCTCGATCTTGATTATTATAATTTCTATCTAGTTCTATTCCGAAATGCAGAATTAATGTAAAAATGTAATACAAAGCACCCCACGCTTTTACCACAATGACAATTATTTTCTCGTTAATCATTTTATTCCTATATTAAGAAATATATTTAACTTGTTAGTTTGATTAACTATAAAAGCGTGTTTTTTAGCTTAGCTCGTTCTTGCATATATATTAATATTCCTGTACAACTGTATACTGTAAATTGTAATTTTTTTCATATAAGAAGCGCGTGACTTTCTATCACACATGTCTTTTTGGGAAGAAAAAGATGTTTCAGCACATTATTGAATTTAAGACGGACAGAGGGCAAAAGGATTCCTGCTTATTCTATTCAGTTTTTTATCTCTTAAATTCTTTGTATAATATATATAAAGTGCCAAACAAGAATTAACAAAAATGAATTTAGAAAATATGTCATAAAAGAATGAAACTATACGGAAGGGTTTTTTTGTTTGTTTATAGATTGAAATAATAAATAGATAAGAAACAAATTGATAAATATTAAAATGCACTTTTCCAAACCAACAAAGAAACTTGTGAGGAGCTTGTTGAGACAGTTATAGTGTTCCCTTTTGAACATAAATATAGTTATTTTTATATTAATTGATTTAATCAAATTATGACTTTAAATTTTCCTATAAGACTGAATAAGAATATTTCACATCTTTGAGATTTTACATTGAAATTATCTATCGTTAATTTTCTTGTTTCAAAAGCAAATACCATTTTCAAAATGCCATCAATTTTGAAAGATTTTATGATTATAAATATTTTCATGCATGTTTTGTTTGTTGATTTAAGTGCAGTAAAATGTTTTTAAAAGTATTCCTAAAATGGAATTTACCATAACAAAAATATTAGTTACTTATAAATTTTAAAAATGAAGTTACTTATAAATTATATAAATGAAGTTAATTATAAATTTTATAAATAAGGTTACTTATAAATTTTATAAATGAAGTTACTTATAAATTTTTAAGATTATTTACCATTAAATTTAAATTTATGTATATTTTTCAAAGAAAACTGATTGATGGAATATGAATATGAATAATGCATGAAAAAGAACATCCATGGTAATATTATATTTTTTTAGATTTCAATAATTATAGTTTTAACTAAGTTCCGAAACCTAATGGATGCAATCTAAAACTCAATTAAAGTTTAAATAGCCAGAATACCAATTATTATTTTTGCACATATTAAAAATACCGAAATATAATATAAAAAAATCAAAACTACATTTTTATTTTAATTAAATAGTAAATTTGAATCAGTTAATCAAAATTCTTGTTTAATAATACTTAATTTGAAACTTGGTTTGATTATACCAAATTTTAAATCGAATAGAAATTTAAAAATATATCATTAAATATTTAACTTTGATATATTAACTCATTTATAATTCATATAAATTAAAATTTATAAAAATATTGATGATTATCTGATTCCTTTAACAATCCTTTAAAGACAAAATAAAGACGTATTGTTTTTCTTATGGAATAAAGTTCCATTTCGTCTAAAAAATTTTTAATTCAGCTTTAAATCAAATAAAATGTATTTATTCAAAATCTAATTTGAGATTTTTTGTAAAGAAAATATAAGAAAAGAATTATTTTAATGTTTGACAAACAGTATATAAAAAGATTTTGATGAAGGCTCTAAGTGAAATCTTAACGTTCTTTCATGTAAAATAATTATATATTCATAAATCAATTAGAAATTTAAAACATTCCTTTGAAAATTTAGAAGCTCCATTTCTTTTTTAGAAATTTTGTTCGATAAGAGCACTTGATAAAGATAAAAATAGTTCAATAAAAAATCATTGTGCTCAAACTTTTATTAGAATTTTTTTACATTAAACACTTTTAACAAAAATTCTTTTTCTTTCATGAAAATAAAGAAGCTTAACTTTTATATACTTTGATTGAGCTTTTGATATTTCCCACCGAGAAACTTCAGTTTTACTGCAGAATTCTTTCTTTTCTTACGACTTGGACTTCAAAAGAAGAATTCTTCTGTCTTTTACAATTCCATTCGACTTCGATGATATTCTAGAAAGAAAAAAAATCGAAAGAAATGCCTTTTATGTTGGTTCTGTACCTCAGGGCTTAAGGAAAAGGACCGATTCCTTCAAAAAAAATTATAGAACATATAACCACAAGAAAAAAAATTCTATCTAGGGGGGACATTTCGTTTGGCTATTTGTCAAACTTTTTTTTTCCTTCGGAATCAAATATTCTTAGAAAGATCATGAGATTCACTTTTGGTGAATTCTTTGGTCACAGCTCAAATATGTCCGATTAGAAATCAAATCCTGTGAGTAAACATATCTATTCTTTGGTAAAGAAATTTTACTCGTGTTGTATAAATAGCTGACGCTTCAATAAAGAAGGAAAAATGTCAGGTATAGAATAACGCATGCGAGTTTTTTGAACGAAATATCGGCATGGATTGTGATGTATATGCTAAAGGTGAAATAAAGGTAGATTAAACTGCTGGCTATTCCATCGAGAAAGTACTTTTAGAGAAAGTGGTTTTGGTTTATATAATAAAACATATTTCTAAAAAAATGAATTAGAGTTCGGTGACTGAAGATTCCTGATATAGTCAGGAATTTTACTTTGTAAGAACTTATTTAAAACATAACAAAAATATCGAAACATTTTTTTTTATTTAATTTATTTATGTACTTTTTTTTTCTTTTTTGCATTTTTTTTTATTATTTGGAAAGCTTGCCCCAAAAGTTTAGATTTGAAAACCAATTAGTTTTTAAGATATAAGTTCTGAGTCTAGATTTTAGTTTCGGTTTCGTTTTAAGGTACCGACTACTCTAAAACCATGATTTTTTCAAAAATCGACAATTTTCTTATGATTTTATTTTACATGCCATCTTATTAGCTTTATAAAAAACCAAGTATTTTATTTTCTATTTAGTAGAACAAAAACTACAAGTTTTTAGTAAAAGCTGGATGCCATATATTTACATAAGATGTTAAACTTTAAAATGCATTTTACTCAAAATGTTTTTTTTTTTAAATTCAAACAGGGACAGCGATTTCTCAAAAAGGTTTTAGAATAATTTGCTGAAATTTTGTGTGTATGTTCTGCATAACAGTAGAAGTGTTTTAACGTTCAGATTTATCAATCACTGTTTTATTACAAAATTTACCGTCCCTTATGGGAATATAATCACTATTTTTAAGGAACTTTATATAACTAAGATAAAGTGCTCTAGTTTACGTAAAAATTAAAATATCTCTTATCCTGAAAATCATTTAAAAATCAATAGTAAACCAACACATCATAGTTGACAATTTGAAAAATTTTTCATAAACTTTTTGTACAGAATACAGCCCATTTATAAAATTTTTTGTACATTTTTACCTTTTCTTTCCCATTTTAGTAATAAAAATTTAGTTTTCTCTTTTATCTTTAGCCTTTTTTTTTTTTTCTTAAACTGTATTAAATAAACTTAAAAACCACAAAAACATGTCCATATATCTATTTTTTTAGAAAAAAGTTTTCGCAAGTAGTCGGATACCTTAAATCATTTTGCATTTCTAATTGTATTAGTTAAAAATATTTTAATGGCTATTAAATGCAATTTTTATTACTAAAATAAGTTCTGTTTCGCGTTAGTTTTTTTAGTTCTGTTGTAATTACTTACTTAAGATTGATTTCAAGACATTTTATTTTTTAGATTTTCCTTTATGATTTTACAAATTTTAATTGTGTCATTCTCAGACGTTAAATTTTAAAATGTTTGTGTATTCTAATCCCTAAGGCGGTTTCTCTGTTCAAGATAGAGTCTTGTAGTTTTTTTGTATATGCTCCCAATTATATGTTCTATAAAAGTTAGTAAGGATTTAGGTATGAGATCTCTAGTTATATTTTTAAAAAATAGTAAGGACATAATTTTGAAACTTTTAATGTTTTTTTAGGTTTAGCTATAAAAAAATTATTAAAAATCAACAAAGGAACAGGTTTTTGAAATCCATACTAATTTTTGTTATTAATAATAAAAGAAACATTAATCTCTTAAAGTGATAAAAAATTTTAAAAACTAAGCATTTATATGTGTGTCTAAAAAAACATCAAAAATTCTTAATTTTTAAAATTGTTAAGTAATAGATGGTCAAACTCTTTTTTTACTTACAGAATCAACTTAATAATATAATCAGAAAGTAAAACATAAATTACTTTAACTATTACTGTCTCGAAAAAAAAATTTTTAAGATACAGTGTAACCTTAATGATTTTATGTCATTACTCTAAAACAAAATATAATGATATTTATCTTTTTTAAAATTTTAACTAGTAATTGGGGGGGTACAATTTTCTAAGGCACCATGTTTTCAGTTATCTGAAGTATAATTTAAGAATGCTCAATGGATCATGGGAAACCTTCTTTATACTTAAGAAAAACTTGAAAATCATTTATTCCATTTTTTCAGACGTTTGAGAAATTTAATGGTAGCGTTAGATTTATAGGACTTTAAATATTTGGTTTACTTACGTCAAAATTATTAATTACAGTACATGCATTTACGTTGAAGTTTTTCAAAATACTGGCTATTTCATTAGAGTCCAGAATATGGCTCTAATGAAAAAATTAATAATTGTTTGGGATGGAGGAGATAACAACCGTTTTCTCCGATGTTTTGCAACCGACTTCCTCTGCCCTCTCCATGCTCCTGGAATAAAGGGGTGCTCACCTCTTTATCATCAAATTACATCCGGCTCGTAGGTATAGTGGAGTTTCCTCACGATCTCAAAGGTTGACAGAAGACAGGACATCTCCATATTTAGGGGTGCAAGTCTGTATAGGAACGCGTTTATCTTATCCACAAAAAGAAGCCGACTTTTCAGCTGTGTGACGCGAAAACGTCACATATTAAATGTATTGTTTCTCACATCAATATTCATTATTAAACAAAATTACTTTGATTAAGAATAAACCAAACTGCCATTAACAACTGATTTGAATCTATATTTATATCCTGAATCTGGCAATACCTTGCTTATAGTTCCCTGATTCAATGTGATCTACGCACTCGTGATTGCAACTTTAGTAAGTTACCTTTATCATTGTTGTTGTTCCTTATGCCATCTGTCTGACGTAGTCAGATCGAAGCCCACGAAATCCATCGTGGCAAGGGCTAGATGTATGCATGTCGTTGGCCTTGAGCACCATACAGGTGACAGGATACTTTAGCTCGGAATAACTCCCGAAGGGACGATAGAGGGTGACACCACCGATCTCCACCCTTACAATTTAGGCATGGGAACTGAAGGGAAGGGAAATATATATATATTCTCCAGTCTCCTGCACTTGTGATTCAGCCCACAAGACTTTCGGACCCACTGATTTAACGAGCACGTACTTCATGTGTACTTGGAGGATATTTGGTGGCATCGGGCATCGAACCCAGGCTTTCCAGTCTGGAGTCCGATGCTCTAATCACTAGGCTACCTATGACCCCTTGGATAATGAATTTTTATGTATTATTTTCACTAGCATTTTGCTCAGTTCTATAATGAGAAAGAGAGAAGGTTGGCTTAAACCCCACTTTTATTAATATATAATGTATGGAAGGTGATTCGCTGCCATTCCGACAAGCTTTCAGGGTGTATTAGAGGGTACAAAGACGACTCGGAATCATATAAGAAGCATGGTCACAAATGCCGTAGTTGCTAGTTATCATGCAAAGAAACACAGAAAAAAAACAGTAACAGCAACGCATTGAGGAGACAGAAAACGTTGTATTAAATGGTTATACTACAATGACACAACGACTTGCACATTGTTGTTGTTGTTGTTTTTAATGCCACCTGTCTGATGTAGTCAGATCGAGGCCCACGAAATCCATCGTGGCATGGGCAAGAGGTACGCCTGTCGTTGGCCTTGAGCACCATACAGGTGACAGTACGATTTAACTCGGCAAAATTCCCTGAAGGGACGATAGATGGCGACACGACCTCTATCTCCACCTCCACAATTTCTGCATGTAAACTGAAGCGGAGGGAAATATTCTCCAGTCCCTGCGGTCGTGATTAAGCCCACAAGACTACGGACCCACTGATTTAACGAGCACGTACTCCGTGTGTACTCGGAAGGTGTTTGGTGGCATCGGGCATCGAACCCAAGCCTTCCGGTCTGGAGTCCGATGCTCTAACCACTAGGCTACCCACGGCCTGCATATTGTCCTCAGTGGTTGACTTCAATGGGCTATCCAATCTTTCGTCATCACACAAAGAAGTTCTTCCCTTTTTGAAGCACTCTATCCACTCATAGATCTTGTTTCGTGATAAACAGCTCTCACCATACTGCACTTGCATAAAACAAACAATTTCCGCCGATGTCAAGCCTTCCACTAACAGAAAGTGAATCCTTGCCCTCCTTGGTGCAGATTGACAATGGAGCTGCCATGTTGAACGGTTTGCTACACTCTAATGACTACGAGGGGAGACGAGTGACATGTGTAACGGGGCTTTAATCGCGTTTTCATATAACAGTCCTCTTCGGTTCCTTGGGGCCAGAATGGCAATTATTTCCAACCAACTCAAGAAGAAGAACGTGGTTATGCAAATTAGGAATCATATATATAGTGAAAGTTTAGCGTGCTATGCGAGGAAGGTGGCTATGTGAGGTCTATTTCTAAGTGTAGAAGTGAATTTAGATAAAGTTTAGAAGTGCAAGAATTAGTCTAGTCGTTTCAGTACAGTCAATCCAAAGGTGGATCCGAAGCCAAAAGGATCAGAGTCGGATTAAAGCCACGTTAGAAGTTTTCTGAAGATAGCTGTTCACCTAGGATATAGGGTAAACGAATTAGTGCGATTACTTGTGAAATAGCATTTAATATGTAGAGTTACATTAAGTGGGTAATTACGCAATTATTTGATAATACGAGTTGCGTCTTCTCATTCTAGATCAGCCTAATTAGCTTATTATTGTTGTGTATTGTGTTTAAACTAGGATCTTAATAAACAGATTCTAAAATGAATGATTTGAAAGATCCTTCATTCTTCCCCACAAAAAAAGTTCGGGTAGATAATGTAGAACGGGAGTGCCAAGAGCGGGGGCTTCACACATGTTGAATAGAAGTGTTGTCGACTACTCTCTCCTCATTCAGAGCAGGATACTAGCACTTTAGCCAAATCTTGGAAAGAGAAATTGCAAAAGTTCTTTTACTTTTTGACTTTCCTCGTGCTTCATTTTCTTTGAAAATAAAGCTTACTACAGATTGAATTTTGCTGTAACAAAATTCGACATATTCATGAAAACTATGTTGCCTATACTTCGACAGAATTAGAGATACTGAAAATTAAAGCCTAATTATGGCAATCAAACATTAAGGTCTTTAAGTTATCAATTTGATGCCATTTAATACTGGTATTAACGCCATCTCTCGTAATGTCTCTTTAAAACGTTCTCGTACATCCAAAAAATACTTCTATTTCATTGAAATTTCAGAATTCCGCCATATTAATTTCATTCTTCTTCAGTCTGTAAAAATTTCACTATGCGAGTTAAATTCTTTGAAGCGCAAGTAAAGTTTTATTTCCAGAACGATAATTTTTGTTCGGTTATTTCCATTTTAGTCTGAGTAAACTAAAGACAATCAAAAATGAGGACTTAACAGTCTACATTTTTTCCCATTACATTTGATCAAACACTCTTTATTTTGAAATAACAATATGGGATTTCCTATGAAAATTTAGAAAATCTTCCACTTTAAAGCTCGTGGCTTTTTATGAAGCAATTTGATTGAAACTGAAATATGATATATGAATCCCCGAGGAACCTAAACTTTAGAAAAAGGTCTAAAAAGCAAACTTTCTTTACACAAGTCTAAAATTAGGTAAATAAAAGTCGCTTTAAATACTTTTTTTATTCTTATTTTCGTAAATAAGGGTATTCCAACTCACTCCTTAGGGAAACTTGAGCTATCTTCGACTGCATTGTATTATGTTTGCTTTAGCAAAAGAAATCACATTATCGATCTCAGATTTTTCTCAGTCGGTGTAACACTGAGATCTTTGAAGAGTTTGTTTAAAGGGCTTTTTTCTGCTTTCATGAACAAGTATGTGTCATCATTAAAACTCTCAGAAATCATTCGATTCTTTAAAATAAAGATCTAAGAAATATTTACGCTGTATGTATAAAAATGCATTATTTTTTTGCTTCGACAATGAGCATATAATATTGAATATTTTAATTTATTTTATTAATTTTTAAAATGTCTTACATTTTTCTGTATTTGTACATCTAGTGATTTTCTTCTTCAAATTGCGCCTGAAATAAAAAATAAAAAATATTAAATTAGGGATGAAGAAAATTCTCTAAATGTAGAAGGTAGGGTTTTTAAAAGAGATATTCGTAAAGGAAATATTTTTTTTTATATTTTCTCATATCTTAAAAAGGAAACAATGCTAAATGTAAAAAAAGTATATTATAGATTTTAATATGCATATATAAATATGGTATATATATATATATGCATTTAAATTTTTATAGTTTTATCAAACATTGTATTGAACATGGATCTCCTGCTAATTTTCTTTACAATTATATTTCTAATAGCTCTTAGTGAAATGAATATTTCTAATTATAATAGCATTTTTAATTAGTTATTCATTTATTCAAAAGAAGGCAATACATGTTTAATAGTTTAATAATACAATATTTTCTTTAAAAATTATTGTGTATGTTTGAGAAGTCTTTTTATTTTATACAAATTTTTTATCAATATTTAAGGTCTTTAAATGTTTATATTTAGACTTAATTTTATTTTATCATAATTTACTAATTTTAATTTTGTGATACTATTTGTATCTGGCGGGAAATGCAATTGTTGCTGTACTCGCGAAGTAAGTCTTATCATCTACTTTATAGCATCGATTTTAACTCCATACTAGTAAATACTAATAGGCTATAATTTTATTGTTATATTTTAATAGTACTTAGTGTATTTTATTTGTAATATTTAAATTTCTCCAAACATTATTCCTTCCTTTCCTTATGGCTCAGAGTACAGTCCAATTACAGGCGAAGGTTGGCTAGCCCCGAAACTTTGTTTTAACTTGCAATCTTGGTTTCTAAGGCCAGGAGTTTGTTATTGTACGGCTGTGTCTAATGTTTCCTACTATATCTTGACTAGTTAAAGTTGGATTTTATAGCTATTTGTATATATTTAAGGATTATATATATATATATATATATATATATATATATAAATGTATGTATATGTATATACTACCTACCAATAAGTATTTGGTTACTCATGCAAATGCAGAATCTGCGGTCATGATCTATGCCAAGCCTTCTATGCTTAATTATCTATTAGGAAGCAGCGTATGCATTAATCACATGCAAGATGCCATGAAATTCACAGCTGTCAGACTTCGAAGAGGGGGTAATAGTCGGATATTCTAGAAATGACCGATTCTCAAGAGACATATAGATATATCTCTAGTGAGTTAAAGATTCCAAAGTAGACAGTGTGGAAAATTAGAGGAATGTGCTTCGACCTGGCAGAACCAGGAAACTAAGGGATAGAGACATACGAGTGCAAACCAAAGAAATTTGAAAAAGCTGTACAAGACTGATGCCTCAAAGGCACAAGAGTTCCAACAAGTTTCCAGGACTATTGTTTTGATAATTACCATCCACAAGGAAGCAGTTGCTTGGTTTTTATAGCTACGCTGCCTACCATAAGCCTTTGATAACAAACCCCACCGGTCCTGTTCCAATGAACTTGTGCTAGGCAGTTTGAAATTTTACCATAGAGGAGTGGAAACAGGTTCTTTACAGTGATGGATAAAGGTTCAATCTCTTTTAGTCGGATGGCAGTATCTGGGTTAGCGTATACCTGGAGAACGCCTTTTGCCAGAATGCATTGCTCCCACCGTAAAGTTTGACAGATATAAATTACGGTGTGGGAATGTTTTCCGTGATATGGACCTGGGCCTTTAATCCTAATGTTTTGCGAACTCAACGCCGACTCCTACTAAATTCTTATCGACAAAAATATTTTTCTATGCTGTGGCAGTTTTGCGGGTTGAATTATTATTACTTCCAGGATCCAGGATGACAACGTCACATGCCATGTTGTGAAGGGTACCGTGGATTGGTATGATGATAATAGAGTGAACTGACTGTACTTGCCCGACTTAAATCCTGCAGAAAACCTCTGGGATGAGTTGGATCGCCAAATTAAGGGGAGTAGCAGCCGTCCAAAATTCGTGAAAGAACTTGCATGTCTTTTATACAAGCCAAGTAAAAGAAAATACCATTGTTCATTATTCAACTTGTGGAAAGCCTGAATTGAAGTGGTCTTGCAACAATTGAGTATGAATAAATAATGTTTATCTCCTTTATCATAGATGTCCTATTACTTATTGGTAGTAGATATATACATTCGCATATATATATATATATATATATATATATATATATGTGTGTGTGTGTGTGTTGGCATTGTCGGGCCATATATATATAGTTAGAATTTCTGATTATTTTTTTTAATATGATGTAATTTTTAAGCGAAACTTATCATGAATTTAAAAAATGTAACATATTAATTTCCTAAATGTTGAATGAACATCACATCTTTCAGAAGTATTTTTAAATTTTTTTGTCATTTTTTACAAGCATTATGAAAGTAAAAATAATTAAAGAATACAAAAAATTTAATTGAAGTGTTTACAATATAAAAATTGCTATATTTGAATAAATGTAAAACAAGCAAAATACATTTCTATATTTCACAACTTAGAATTTCATTTCGATTTTCTCTCATGATGAGCTTGGAAAGAAGTATAAAGATTGAAAAGAAAGAAAAAGAATTTACTGTGTATTATTCTGCCTCATTATTTCCGTACATTTATTTGTTTGTTTATTTTTTTAACATCTTCTAAAAATTTTAATTATTTTTTTCAGCTGAAAACAGTAAAAAAAAGTTAATGACATCTGAAAAATTATAGCGTTTTTGTGTTTGCGTGTGAGAAAAAAATATCAAGAAAAACGAAATTTGTTAGAAAATACAGTTAGATATATCTTTAAAATGGTACCAGTTCTCTTTAAATAAAACTAGTAATATATATTAAAAAATGAAGCATAGTTATTAAAGAATAAAATGAAGTGAATTATAAAGAATGAAGTGGATAATAAAGAATGAAGTGAATAATAAAGAATGAAGCATAATTAATATATGTATATGAATGTAACTAATAATACAAATTTTGTTGAAAGATTCCAAGATTCTACTAAAGTGAAACATCTAGTATTGGACAAAGTCCACTGAGCCTACTAATCTTCTAGCCAATTAAATTCAGAATTTGTTTGATTGATAAAATTAACGGAAATCCTTTCGGGGAGTGTAAGAGCTTTTCTGGATACCTAATGAGCATACCACCGAGAATTTTTTAACTTTATAGGGAAAAATTTGAGATAGATAATTATGCTTGAAATTCATCTTTAAGAACTATTATTCTAGTTAATTTTTTTTTTAATTTTAAGACAGTATATTTTTGTCATGGAAAGTTTTAACGAAGCTATACTAAAAAACCTTTTTGAGCTATTGTTATCATTCATTGAAGTGGGTTTGATAAAATTTATATTATGCAAGATCTAACATTTGAAATACAGACATAATCCTAAATTCAATAATAATAAGTAATATTAAAATTTTTAAAAATTAAGGCAATTCCTACCTAGGTCAACTAAGAAAAATTTTATTTTAGTCACTTTTTTTATTAAATAATTGCAATTAATAAAAATATGTAAGAACATATGACAGAATCACAATATTAAGTGGCAATTAATTTTTATTAATTATCATTGTTGTTATCCAAAACAATCGCGTATATAAAATTTCAGTTCAACTGAATGCTTTAAAACTTGAAAAAAAAATTTTTTTTAAAGTTTTGACACAAGTTGCTAAATATGAAGCCAACGTGACTGTATCTGTAATTCTATAAATACTTATTTTAAGTCAACTAATTTTAGCAAATTATAATTATATTATAGTATTGACACCTAAAACACTCGTGCATAGAAAATTTCAGCTCAAATGAGCTCTTTAAAATGTGAATGAAAACCCTTTTGAAATTTTTATATAAGTTGCCAAAATGATGCCAACGGAGCTGTATATATATGTATTTCTTTAATAATCAGTCCAGTGAGAATAAAGGTATATATATATATATATATATATATATATATATACATACAATGAAATATAGATTCCGTGTTTACAAGCAATCAACGAATCCAAATGCAAAAGAAATAGAGTTGAGTAATACAATATATGAAACTGTACACACAAAAATATTTTTACCAAAAATAATCACTTAATAGAAAAAAAATTTGGTAGCTGTATCATTGTAAGTTTTCGGAAAAATATATATATATCTTCGAAATATATTTGGAAAATATGCATTTCATTATTGCAATTTTAATATATTTTAAGCAAACCATACCGAGAATAATTTATTTAGCACAAAGAATTTCGTGAACAGATTTTACAGTAATATACCTATATATCACATTTAAAACCAAATTTAACTTAGCTTATAAATATAAAATTTTGAAAAATCTGTCTTTGAAAATACCATAACTATTTAGTCGGGAAATGTTTTTGGTATTTCAAAGCTTTATTTTGCGTATACAAGCTCCTGAAATGGTCTGTGAAATTACAGTCAGACAGCATAATCAATATTTAAGATAGAATAGTGAGAAGGAGCTAATCTACAGTTGTTTAATATTTCAATATTCGTCAAATAAAAATCTCGTTTAAAATGCATTGAAAAAGCTTAAAAATTTATAGAATTTATTCTAAAAAACAACATAAAAGATTACAATAGACATGAAAATTCTGAAAAACGTAATTTGAATTTTGCTTAAAGCAATGGAATCAGTACTTTTCCGTTTTGCTGGAACAAATATCGTCACGGTGGCGTTATTGGCGACAATATACACATAAAAATTAATAAATATTAGTTATCATTGTTTCTTGTTCCATTTTTGATATATCTATTATGAAAAAGGTACTACTGATAAGATAAGGGCACGACTTGTTTGTAAATAAGGGGGATGGGGAGGTTAAGAATACTAGCGGGCATATTCCGTTTGGTGTCGGTTTTGGCGACTTTATTGCTTGCGCTGGTGAAACGGAAAAGTACTATGAAATCTTATTATTTCTCTTATTCTTATCTTATTTTGAAACTTGAACAGGCTTACTTTTATCCAAGATATTTGCCTTAAGACACATAAAATATGCATTTTTTAGTTAACAAAATGTAAAATAACTCTGCAATATGCTTTAAGGAAAAAGCTTTTTTATAAAATTTTACATGAGCTCAACTTCCTAAAAGTGAACGGTGGTTGTTTTTCGGCGTATTGTTTAGAATGCAGTGAACGTTCTTCGAATATTGATTGAAAAAACATGAGATAATTCTGGAAAATTTCAACATAAATTTTAAATATTTATAAATATAAAATAAATTAAAATATATGAATAATACTTAAGCCCTTTTAAATGTCGGGATTTTTTTTTAATTTTTTAAAGGATTAGAAATATTTATGGGATAAAATTATAAATTGTGTGGAAGGATCGGCCTTTGTATACACGCAAATTTTCAATTCCATTATAACAAAATCATTTACTTTTTCCGGTAATTACAGAATAATAATACATTTTCCAAAAAATATAAAAACGTACAAGATGTTAAAATTTTCCACTACATCAATCAATTTGATTTATTATTATTATTATTATTGTGACTGGAAGGAAATTTGCACATAGAGAATGAAAAATTCAAAAAGAAAAATGACGATATTCCCTTGGTCTGTCAACATAATGAATAGAAAACCATTTTCGTTCGGTTATTAAATTTCACTTAAAGCTCAACAAGTCTTGGAGCATTTCAAGACAACAGCATCAAAAGAACGCTACATCTATTACCAAGATATGAATAAAAGAACACTGAAAAGACTATTTTTTTGTCCTTATTCTTAATATTCTTTGTGCTTTGAACGGTTTTAAACTGTGGTTTTTTTCCCTATTCGATTCGTTTTTGTTTATAATGATCTCAAAGGATTTTGTTTTCTCTATGTTATGGATCAGGGGGCAATACGCTTTGGGCATTGAACTTTTCCGGAGAATGAAATGCTTTTGGTATGATAATAACTTTCTTTAAAAAACGCATGAAGCAAAGTATTCCAAATTAGGCTTAATGGTTCAATAGCTTTATTGTGTAAACGCATTAGACGAGTAAATGTCCTTTAATTAGCGTTTTATTTGTTTAATATCTAAAATTTTAAAATCAATGCTTGCTGTGCATTATGTATTATTATTACTTCCTTGCATATTTTAACGATAGGTTTTCTTTTAGTTTTTGAATGAATTCTCATTTTCTGAAAGTTGCACTTTTATAAAATATTCAGCTTTTGAAAGTATTAACAAATAAAGAAATGGCGCACTTATTATTCAAATGGAATCCTTTTCTCGAGTCATATACATCGAAGGGTCACGGATGTATATATTTTTTTTTATTTTTAAAGACTGTTTACTTTTGTGTAATGATTTATGCACATAAAATTCAGCAATGTTTACTTTCAATATACGCATGATTACATATGTTTGTTCTAGCTGAAATAAAAAATTTAAACGAGGAACAGTTTTAAACTCACGTCGATTATATTTACTCTAAGATATATAATCTATGGAATATATGAGGTGATTAATATTATGTGTCTTATATAATAAAAAACAAGTTCAACGTGAAATACATTTTAATGTGAAAGGAATTTTCACTACAAATTTAAATTAAGTGTTTTACCGAATTTTCCTGTTGAATAAGTGAATTAATGTTCGACAACCGCTATACGCGTCTGTTTGCCACATTTCACATTGTATTTAATGGCAAATCGGCAAAATGTTCTCCATAAATATTTTTCTTTTAGGTATTCGACTAAGTTCAGAACCGTGTTTTTGCAAAAGCATAAAAATGGAAAATATTTATGATATTTAGTGTCACTTAGATAAAAAAATGTATATAAAATAGTTCTAAGAATATTATTACAATAAAAATTTATTTAAGTACAATATTTTGAAAAAATTGAACATAGAATGACCCATTTCAAAATATTCTCCTTTTGTGAAAAATGCTTCTATTATAATAATATTTTGCCTGTATATCAGAGCTTCTCAAACTTTCAATACTGGCGCCCCCCTTTTCGATCACAATTTTTATCGCGCCTCCCCTCCCCCTTATACATTAATAATGTACTGAATGCAATAATAATGCACTTTGACGCTAAAGCTACAGTAGGCAATCTTAATTATAAACCATACAAATTAGTAACATACGTATTAAATTTTGTATACTACTTTTAAGCAAAAAAAAAATAAATAAATAAATAAAATTAAAGGATAATTATTATGTTATTTTTCCTTTCTCTAATTTTTAAATTGAACATATTGCAAAATGCGGCTGCTTAGAAGACAAAATATAGATATCTGCTAAATATAGAAAAAGAACTCAGAGGGTCAATTTCTAATCATAAGCATTCCTTTTAAAAACTTTGCTTTGCAAGACAAGCCCATGGAAGTCGCTAATACTTATTAAACTTGTTCTTAATTTAGTATAAATTAATTAGTTATAAGATACTCTGTGCAGCACTGATACATTAAAAGTATACCGGCTGAAGTGCCCGTTCTTTGCCCGAGTTCATTTATAAGAAAATAAAACAGTATTGATATAATAGCTGAATTGTGAGGAGAGCAAAGCCAAGTGCTCGACAATGTTTACAAAAATGTAAAATGATTTTTTTAAAAAATGGTTGCTCAAATTATAATTAATTTTGAGCGAATTGTAAGTTTAAGCCTCACATAATTAGCATTTATAATTAATGTTAAATACTGAACAATAATTGAAATTCCGATGAAGAATAATTGTATTATTTTTAATATTTAAAGCGAAAAGACTTCAACATGTTTTAACCCGGGAGCAGGCGCGCACTCGATACGGTCGAGCGGGGTTTTTGAGTCACCCCAATCCTTTTTTTTATAATTATTTTATTGTACACGATACAAACCGTGATTCTAGTGAATAATTTAATTAAGAGAAAGTTTACTTAACTACTTTCAAGGACTTTTCAATTTTTCTTTGGTTACAAATAAAAAGTTTTGCCAGAATTAACGATTTCATAATCTTTGTGTCCCGCGCGACGGTTTCCGAGTAAAAAGTATATTCATTATGAAAATATGTATGTTACTGCTAAAAATTGTGTAAAACGTTTTTTTCGTTATGCTTTATATATTTGACAATACTCATAAAAATAAGTCTTGTCCAACTAATCCTTCAAAGTGCTTTCCGTGGTTTTGCAAATATCATAAAACTCTTTTGCATGGAAAAAAGCGCAACAGATAAATACATCACTTAGAACTTCGCTAAATGCGAAGCAAACACATAAGAGAGGGGTCATAACTAACTGTACCAATAACTTAGAAGGTCAAGCAGATTACAGCTATAATGTGCAGTATTTCTAAAATAATGATAGTGATTGATTTTTTTATGTTCCTAAATTTTTTTCGATTCTGGGATTCGTTTTTTCTCTGAAAGAGTAGCATGTTAGGTTTAAAAAGAGCGTAATAAAAAATCTCTCATCATGGGATTACAGCAAATCAAATCAAAGTTTTTTATTTAGTTATAGGATCAAAGATAGCTAATTAGGTATTGAAGAAATTTTTATTTTTGATGACTTAATATCGCGTGCGCTTATAAATTATATCAGACTAAAAGTGCATTTTTTTATTATGTCTGAAAGTATATTTTGTTTTAATTCATTCAAGTAAATTCATTATTTTTTAAATCTTTTATTTTCGATATTCTCGCACCCCCTCGTAAGATTTTCGCGCCCCCAGGGGCGCGCCCCACAGTTTGAGAAACACAGCTGTATATAGCTCAGACCTCTGTACAGAGGCTAAACTAGAATTTTTGAAATGTGTAACTTAGAAGAGGGTTTATCCATCTTTTACGACAACAGAGGGAATAAATTTTATGAAAAAAATGCCGATGATTATTTCTATTAGTTGTAACTCTGAAAATATTGTGATTTTTTTTAAGTAGTTCAGACGCTCTGGAGAAGTCTTTTCTTTATATAAGCAAAATATATTATTATTTTAGAAACATTTTTTATAAAAGGAGAACATTTTGAAAAAGGTTATTCTAAGTTAATTTTTTGCCAAAATATTGTATTTAAATAATTTTTTTGTCAAAATGTCCTTAAAACAATTTTATACATGTATTCTAATCTAAGTGTCACTAAATATCACGAAAGTAATCCATTTATACGCTTTTTTAAAATTACGGTTCCGAACGTAGTAACGTAAAAGGGATATTGTAAATGATGTGCAACATTACATTGCTTTCATTAAGATACCAATGTGTAGAGAATAAATTTATATAATGAAAAACAAAAGTCATACTTCGCCAAAATATGAATTTAATTTTAGCACAAACGTGTCAAAAAATACTGCTGAATTTCAAAAGAAGTTTTTACTTTAGTTGAATAAATATAATTTAACGAAATAAAAACTTAAAATTTCAGTATTATTTAGAAAATATTTTCACCGCCAATATTAGGGGGATCTTTGTGGTAGCTAGAGTATAGTTAGTGTGTTTTCACCACCGTACTAAACTTTACCAATTCAAATGTTCAATTTACCAATATTAATTACAATGTTGGTTCACGAATCCAGGGCATACAGTGCGACATAGAATATTTGCTTATCATTCCCAAAAATGATTTCGTATTTCCGTAATTTTTCAAAGAAAAACGGAATCTTTTTTGGCGGAGGGGGTGTAATAACTTAGGAAGCCTACAAGAATATGATTTTTTTGTGCAGAATCGCATCGGTCTTGTATTAATACCTTAACTGCCGATTAAAATTTACGCGATTCGATCCCCAGTGCAACCATTTTTCACATAAGCGCGCATATGCGGTGTATTGGAGGGAAAAGAAAAGGCACAAATGAACAAATTTTTCTTTGAAATTAGTATATCTTTCGCAAACATTGTCATCATTGCTGTCCAAAGGCTTCGGAATAATTTTACTGATAGCAGCGCAAAGAAAAGAATTGTATTTAAGAAAGACGTATATATCCGTCCGGGGTTGAGTCAGACGTATATACGCTGGCCGCAGTTAAGAGATTAAGTTATCTGTAAAGGGCATTGGAGGATATTCGAAGTTTTGACCCAATGCTTAATCATTTTCACTAGCAATAAAAAAAGACGAAAGATTTTAGTCTCGCATCCAATGTACTTCTTACTCTACCTTCATAAAGACATTCTAAGACAATTTACTGAGAAATAAAGAAAGAGTTTGACATTTTATAATTTGTATTCAGACAACGATTCTATATACAGCATTTCATATTACCAATTAAACATAAAAATATACATGCATCAATAGGTTTCACAGCATATACGAGGTGTGTAAATTAAATAATGAGACTGATTTTTTTCACTGGTTTATTCCAATAAACTAACAATTCAACATTGTCTCCTTCAAAGTAACTGCCTTCTGAAGCCACACAGCGCTGGAGACGTTTCTTCCACTCCTCATAGCACTGGTGGAACTCGGATATTGGAATAGCCTTCAGCTAGTCGGATGCAGCCGTTTGAATGTTTTCCAGTGTCCCAAAATGATGTCCCTTGAGGTGATTCTTCAATTTCAGAAAGAGGGAAAAGTCACAAGGACTCAAGTCGGGTGAATAAGGGGACTGAGGAGCAACAGGAATGTTCTTACTGGCCAAGAAATGGTTCACTGTGAAAGGTTTTTCGGAACCATTTTGGCGCAGATCTTTCTAATCTTCAATTCATTGGTCAAAATCTGATGAACGGTGGTGTGATCCAAAATCAACTCTTCTCCAATCATTCTGACTGTCAAGCGACGATCTGGACGCACAAGATACCGGAATCTAACGACATTTTCAGCGGTTTTTGAAACTGAGGGCCTTCCGCTGCGAGGTTCATCTTCAATTTCCTTCTGAAAATGCCTTAAACCACCAAAAAACCTGGGCCCTTGACAAAACACTGTCTCCTTAGGCTTGCAGAAGTTTTGCAAATGTTTCGGTTGCGTTGTGTCCAAATATGAAGCAAAACTTGAAAGCACATCGTTGCTCGTTGTCACTCATTTCAGAACACACAAGAAAAACCTCTTTCACTAAACAAATGACTACAGATAATTAACTTGACTCAGCGACTTCAAACTCATACTGATGACGCAACACATGTTTACCTACCTCCCCTCCATGTCCCACTTCCCCAGTGTTGCCAGATCAAACACTACGCTACCAGTCTCATTACTTAATTTACGTACCTCGTACAGTCGGACCCCGATTTAACGAGTCGCATTGTGCAGTATTGATACATTTACACACATATTATATCAGTGTAAATGTGTATTTTATTTTTTATAATGTCAGAATGTATTTTGTTTACTTTCAGTAAATTAATAATTCTTTTTTTTAAAATAACATTTTGTTTTAGACTGTTTAATATGCTCGCTTCTCCCTCGTTATCAGGCCTCCCAAGGCATGGGGGGGCATCCCACACTTTGAGAAACACTGCTATAATTCCTAGAATGCAAATGTTTTAACATTTGCGTGATTTTCTTTAAAAAATATATGGATGACCTAACTGAGAAACGAAAAGAAGAAAGATTGGGATGTTTTTTGTACTTCGTTTAGGTGCAAGTTTTTAAAAGTTAGAACTAAACTAAACCCAGTCTACTGTATCCGTCTTAGCTTTCATGATCTTGGACACTGAGGTGCATGAGCAGATGGTCAGTCTCACACGAAATCCCCAGCGTTTAGTTCCCAAGTAAGCTAGGTACTCATTTATCGACCCAATGAAGAGATGAAAGTTGGAGTTGACCCTACTCAGCCTAATATTTGAACCTCGATCTTGCAGCGTGGTTTTAAAAGAAAAGCTTGATCGATCATCAAAGGAACAATTCAAAATAATTCCAAGCACATTTATATAGATGAATGACCAATCAGATTAGATGGTGGTTAGTGACGCGGACTGCTGTGCCTGGTTTCGAATCCCGGAAAAGGTACGGATGTTTATAAATGTACAGTGAGGGAGCACTCTACATATTCGTCGAAACGAAAGTCCTCTTGAGAGGTTGGTGGTAGGGGCAGAGGGGTGTTCTTCAAAATTGTGTAATGTAGCGAAATCATTATGTCATATGTACGGTGTTCAAATCTGTAGCCAAGATGATATACGTAATATAGCTCTTTGCTACGTTGAATTTTGTAGAATTAGATCTCATGTTACTATCAATCGGTTGGAGTAAGTGAAACAACAAGATGATATGTAAAACTACAAATATGCAGATGAATCATCAACATTCAGAACAGCAAAAGAATTGCTAAGAAGTATAAGATTTGAAATGAAAACAATACAGTTACAGAAATTGATATAATTAATACATTAAGTCATTTTAGAATTGACAATAAAACTAGACAACTCGTAAAGAAATAAATATTTTTACTTCAAAATAAAATATGCAAGAAGAAGAAAAACTTTATCCTCACAAACAAGATTGCATAAGTAGAAACAATGCAAAATACAGAGAAATTTAATCTGACCTTTATTTTCTGTCCCCACTATTTGACAACACATGTTTTGTAAACTGCTGATCCAAGAGTTAGATAATAAAAGACTGAGCTATTATGTTACAGATTTGCAAAATAGTTCAAAATCTATAAATGTGTTAATTGTATTTTTCCTTTTATAAATTAGTTGTGTTTTGCTTAACAAGGCATTATAAACATTCCGGAAAACGTTCATCTCCTTTCAACACACACTCTAACTTTACCAAATAAACTTTAAACTACTTCATAAGCTTTGGAAAAACGCCATCAAACATTATGAATGGCTCCAGGATCTATTTCCATTAAACCAGCAACTGACGGTAAGCGAATCAGAAAATTTTTGCTAGTTTTGTGCTATATCATCTTAGGTAAACCCCTCAAGCACTTTTCAGAGTTTAATTCAGTTCGCATAAACATTTTCGAAGGGAAAAAATTGCTTACAAAAGATATCTGATGTTTCCAAAACAATTCCTTGATATTTCTATTTGATCTTATGGATTGTAAAACAAGAAACAATGCCACTGAACGCAAAATATACGTGAAAGCTCGTTTCTTTAAAAGCACTTCAATATACCTTCTGCTTTCATTATTTTTCCAGATATCTTTTAGGATGGAACATATTTTATTGCGTATAAGCCAAGGTTGCAATCTAGTTTTCTTCCATTTAGGGCATAATACTGGGAGAATGGAATTGTCCATTGTAGTTTGCAGCCAGCGAGTTTGATGCTCGCATGCTTCTTGTTGCCATAGAAACGCTGCGTTTTACGAAATGGACTGCAAATTGAAGAACCTATGATTGTTGTTGCCATAATAAAATGAAGAAAATGTGGAAAACGTAAACTGAAATTAAAGCTTAAAGAAAAAGAAAATATTTCTCGACAATGTTACAGAAGAGATTTAGGAACACACTTTTGGGAATGGGATTATAAACGAAAATTGAATTATGAATTACTTTTATTAGAAGAAAATGTAGGTAAATGAAATAAAGATTAATTTATGTTATAAAAGAATTATATATATATATATATATATATATATATATATATATATATATATATATATATATATATATATATATATATATATTTGTTTTTGATAAATAATACATATTTCTTTTATATATATATAAAAGAAATATGTATTGAATAATTCTTTTTATATATATATATATTTATATAAAAAAGAAATATATAGAGTGTTGGATCAAGAATCGATTGGATTGACATGGTTAGATGTTATGAGCAAAATATGGTGTGTAATTGATATATTAAAAATGAAAAGTCGTGCTATAAGAAATGGATCATATTCTTAATGGGATACTGTTTGGTGAGTCTTTAATGATTTACTCTATTCATTTGTGAATATACTGTATTTTTAATGGTTTACTCTATTCATTTGTGAATATACTGTGTTTTTAATGTGAACATTCGGTTTTTAGAAATTTTTAGTTTGAACTTTCGGATTTTTTAGCTTGAACTTTCGAATTTTTTAGATTGAGCTTTCAGATTTTTTAACTTGAACTTTCAGATTTTTTAACTTGAACTTTCAGATTTTTTAACTTGAACTTTAGGATTTTTTAATTTGAACTTTTTGATTTTAGATAATTTTTGATTTGAACTTTCGGATCTCAAATATTTTTTGATTTGAACTTTCGGATCAGGAATTTATTTTTTCTACCTTTACAACTATTTTAAAGATGGGTGCATCATGTTGGGTGTTTGAAGGTTCACTTATATTATGCACTAAATTGTTTTAAAATTTTAATATTGCAATATCTTTCGGAATGTGATGGCGAATAGTTTTATTTTTTAAGTATAATGATTTAATTTTAACTTTTTAATTTAAAGTATAATGGTTTAATTTTAACTTTTTAATTTTTAAAATTTTTTTTTCCTTCTGAAATTTGAAAATTTTCCAATTAACTTACCAAGTTGCAATAGGGGGAAGGTTGGCGCCATCAAACTAGTTTAACCCCACTTATCGGTCCTAAGTCCGAGATTGCACTTGGATATTTTATGTATTTTTATTTTATAATTTTATAATTTTGTTTGAAAATAATGTGGAACATTATCTTTTATATTCGCCATTGATATTCTGAAGTGATTTGGTATTTTAGGATTCATATATTTCAATTTTTAAATTGATAATTGTGATTGTTTTTATATATTTAAATATATATATATATATATATATATATATATATATATATATATATATATATATATATATATATATATATATATATATATATGAGAGTATCTCTCTCTTCAGAAAATATATAAATATATATATAATTACAATACTTTTTTTTTAAAAAATATCTTTAACCTCTTGAGTACCATATAACTAATCGTGGATACATGCTAGGTATACGACAAAATCTCATTATAAGCTCATGTGAATATATATCTTATTTAGGTGTACAACCAGTGTAACCAACACAAAAAGCATTATAAAGTAGATTTTCTTTTATTGGGATTATATAGAATCCAAATGTTCAGTTACAAAATGTTTGGATTACGAAAATTTGAAAAAAATAGGGAAATTTGAATTAAAATTAAAAATGTGCATGCGTGTGTGTGTGTGTGTGCTCGTGTTGCTTGGATAAAAAAAAATTTTCCCCATGCATCACATAAGTGTGTTGTCATATTATTTGTTCCATTCTACGTCTTCTGATTCCCAAATAGATAAATCCGTATCAAAGTCACTGTCGTATTCATCAGTTTTCGGCAAATATTCTCATTCATAATCCTATTCGTTGAAATTCAACGACGATGCCATATTGGGCCTTATCCTCAGAAATATGTGATTTCTTTGGACAGAATACTAGAAATCACAATATGGTGTGCAAGGGGTTAGCGTAAATAAATGAATTGAATAAATTTCTTACACGTCTGTGAAACTGTCAATCCAATAAATTATAGCTTCCAAAAGTGGTTTCTAAGTGACTCTGGAGGTTGTTAGAGCCCTTGCGGCTTAGGGGTCCTTAAAATATTTAAATCAATTTTTGGGATGCGGGGAAAATGTTAGTAGGTACCGCGAAAGGTTTGATTTTAAAAGAAAAATGTTTGTAACTCATTTCTATTATTATGAAAGTTAAAATATTTTACTAAAATAAATTTACGAGTTAAAAAATTTAAGATAAAAATTAAAAATTCTAAGATTTTAGGTACGTACATAAAGTACAAATTATGAAAAGGGTCGCATAGTGGAAGTTGGGCTGATCGCGGGTAAGGTTGTCTTGGCAGTTTTAAGTAGAAACAAATTCTTGCCGCTAATCTATCAACGGTTAAGTTTATTTTTATGTAAGATCGCTTTATGTGAAGTGAATATAACAAATTTTCTTTAGTTTTACACTGAAAGTAGTATTATTCTTTATATGATTACAAAGATAGATAAAATCTCATTGAGAAAAATGTGTTTCTCTATATTTTAATGCAAAAGTTATACCTTGACTTTATAATTCTAATTTTAGAATACTACAGGTACCACAACGTTTTTTTACACTTTATTTTTACGTCAACGTTTAATATTCAGAACCACAAAGTTAAATTTATAATTTTTCTATTACGCATTGAAAAAGAATTATTTCACTTGGGGATCTGTGGCGATGTTTTTTGTATAAAATACAAGCCAATGGACACAGTAAGTTTGGAAACCACTGCCACAAGTTATACGGCATATTTTACTTTCACAAAAAATCTACTGCATATTTTTATAACTCATAAACACTCAAAAATATATATCGGGCTTTTTATACAAATACGGAATTCAAGTGCACAACAGTTTGCTTAGGTATAATCATTATAATGTTAAAAACATATTTATATTTTGTTTCTATATTTTTTTATATTCCAAATGGGGATACTGATTGGTAATTACCTTTGCAGACCTAATACACTCCCCGGCAGTTGGTATTACTTTTTAGAGCTGCATCGTGAAGTAGATACAAACCAATTGCAGCAATATAATTTTAATACCCAGTTTTCTCCTCAGAGGGAGGCACATGAACTCTGGCGATGCAAACTTGTACTAGGAGTTTAATTTTTCTTTTACCCAAGACAAACAGTCACTCTAAGAATCGTTAACATGCCACGTAATCATACGACATGGATGCTGCGAGTTCCACCGGTTTCTGCGAGGGTGGAACCTACAAACTTGGACATATAAGGTCAGCGTCTAACCAATTACACCACACAGCTGGTTTTTCATATACACTAAGCTATTTAAATCATTTTTTTAAGTAAATTCTTATAATTTCTGTCTAAAACCTCTCAATGTGTGTGTTTTGAATTTTCTGTTTACTTTTCAAATTTCATTTCTTTTAGCACGTACCTTACACCAGATACTTTATTTTAAACTGATAAAAAATATACATTTCTCTCTATTCCTTTTGAATATTTTTCCGTGCTATATAATAATTTAGAACGCATTCAATTCTTTTATTTGTATCTTTAATTAATATAGGCAGGAAAAGGACTTATACCAGTTGTCGGTAAACACGGATTAAAAATTATTTCTTTTGAGAATATAAGCAACAGCTGTGATTACTAATAATCTAATAAAGTGACGTGGGGGAAATATTAAAGTAGAATATTTAGAAAAATAATATTTTTTAACATCTGCAAAAATAACGCAATCTTAAAGTTGTACACTGAAGATCTAAAAAAAACTGGTACAGGCATGCGTATACAAATAAAGAGTTATGTAACTATTTAGAGTACGGCGCTGCGGTCGGCAAAGCCTATATAAGACAACAAGTGTCTGGCACAGCTGTTAGATAGGCAATATAATTTTGACACCCAGTTTCCTCCTCTGAGGCAGGCGCAACAGTTACTACAATGGCAGGTTATCTAGATTTAAGTGAGTTTGAACGTGGTGTTATAGTCGGCGCACGAGAGATGGGACATAGTATCTCCGAGGCAGTGATGAAATTTGGATTTTACGTACTACAATTTCCCGTGTGTACTGTGAATATCGGGAATACAGTAAAACATCAAATCTATGACATCACTGCGACCGGAAAAAGATCATGCAAGAACGAGACCAACGATGACTGACGAGATGTAAGCATGACTGAAGGTCAACCTTCCGCAAATTACAGCAAATTTTAACGCTTGGCCATCAACAAGTGTCACCATGCGAACCATTCAACAAAACATCATCGATATGAGCTTTCGGAGCCGAAGACCTACTCGTGTACCCTTGTTGACAGCACGACACAAAGCTTTACGCCACGCCTAGGCCCGTTAACACCGACATTGGACTGCTGATGACTGGAAACACATTGCCTGGTCTAACGGATCTCGTTTCCAATTGAATCGAGCTGATGGACGTGTACGGGTATGGAGACTACCTCATGAATCCGAGGACCCTACATGTCAACAGGGAACTGTTCAAGCTGGTGAAGGCTCTGTGTTGGTATGAGGCGTGTTCATTTGGTGTGATATGAGACCCCTGATACGTCTAGATACGACTCTGACAGGTGACAAATACGTAAGCATATTATCTGATCACCTGTTCATTGCGCATTCCGACGGACTTGGGGAATTTCAGTAGGACAATGTGACACCCCACACGTCCAGAATTGCTACAGAGTGATTTCAGGAGCGCTCGTCTGAATTTAGACACTTCCACTGGCCTTCCAAATCCCCAGACATGAACATTATTGAATACATCTGGGATGCCTTGCAAAGTGCTGTTCAGAAGAGATCTCCACCATCTCTTACTTCTCTTTTTTTGGCTCTTCAGTGTATTCATTAAATACAAAATTCATTCAATTCAATAAATCTTTGGTGATATTAATATGCGGGGTTTTCCAGGTTCATTATCACAAACTTTAAGGGGAGGTAGGAGGACAACACAAGGATTCAAATTTGCATTGCAACCCATATTCGTGTACGACTTCTTTCAGCGCAGAGGTCTGGCCATCCGGAGGACTTCTGGACGTAATTACGAACACCTGTTATAGTACAAACTTTTAGTAAAACTTCTGTTTCATTAATGTGTTGCTGTTTCGTTCAATTTCTCTGCTTTTTCTTCTTTTCACAATAGCAACTACGGCTTTTATGACCCTACACTCCTATGTGATCTGAGGTGTCTCTGTTCCTCCAACACACCATTTACGTTTGTCGCTCTGGTAATGAAACACCGTATTTGAATCACCCTGTATATCGAATATAGTCTTAGAAACTCAATGATTCCTTTAAATTTGCTTTGTGTATCGCCCATCCGGTATAGAGGTTAATGACACTGATTGCGGTGCCGTAGGGTCTGGGTTCGGTTACGAGAGAAAGCATAGAAGTTTGTAAACGTCTAGAACTTTTTCGGTATGTGGGTACTCTAAATAGGTGCAAGTTCTCTCGTGAGGTCGGTGGAAGGGGAAGAGAAATGGGAGGCCTCTGACTGACTACCCTCAGGGTGTTCTCCCTCAAAATTGGTGTGGAACCCAGCAAGCTGCTGGGCTAACTGCTACTACTAAGGCTAACGACCGGTGTAAAAAATTTTAACCCTTAGCCACGATGAATTTCTTGGGCCTTAATCTGATGTTTCTGTCGATCAGGTGGCATAACTAACAACAAAAACTTTGTTATGGTATTTGTCACTAATCAATTATGTGTTAGCAATTTAAATTTAATCAATCACAGTGAATAAATATTAAGTACATTATAAATTTTTTGCTACATCTTATGTTACTAGCAAAACATAAAATCATACTTTTTTGTGTATTTTTAAAGACTTTTTCCCGTTTTTCCAGATTTTATTTTACATCTAAAAAATTCTCTACAATTTTTTTAATTAGCTTATTTAATATTTTTCATAGAACTTTTTTCTGCCTCATTAGTATAAATTGTTTATCTACAATAGTTTTATAACTAAATAGTAAATATGCATTCGGAAAAAAACCTTTCATTCAAGTATAAAGAGTTATGTTACACGTACCTGAAAAAAAAATCAATTAAACAAATTACGATAGAAAAACCAGGTTTGAATGTATAAATGCTTATTAGCATCATTTAGAAATGTCAAGAAATCTAAATGAAAATACGAAACTTGTATCGAGACAGTGATTTAATTGAAATGGTTATTATTTTTTGTTTACTGTGTTCTGCTTTTTTTCCCTCGTCTTTATCCTTCCTAAACCGTCAAATTCTTTCAATACTTCATTTAAAGATTTTGGAAACATTTTTATCTTACATCCCATTTGTTCATTGGGTTTTGTTTCTTATAGTAAGCATTTCTTGGAGAAAAGAAAAAAATTGGGGACTCCCCGAGAAAAGAAGAGAAATAAAATTAATGAGATGGTGGAAAAAAAGATATTTTTTCTCCGAATAGATAACAATCGGCCTATAATAAATAGGGTACATGTAACTAATGACACAGAGTTTTTTATTTCTATATTTGTTTCCATTCCTTAGAACAGCAGTGTACAGATATGTTTTATAATCAGTTCATAAAAACATAGCAATAATAAAGAAATGATTTCATTATTTTACTTTTTTTGAAAAAAAAATAATGGTATGTGTGTTATGAACCTGATTAATAATTTTGGGGGATTTTGCATTTTTTAAAAAAAGATTTAAATTCCAGAATATATTAAGGTACCTTACTGCGTTCGGAACTGTTATTTTACAAAAAAAAAAAAAAAAAATATTTTTTTAAAAATATTTAGTGCCATTGAGATTAAAATACTTTTATAAAATTGTCTTAATAACATATTATTATAATAAAAAAATTATTTAAATGCATTATTTTGGTAAAAAATAAACATAGAATCACTTTATTATAATATTCTTAAAACAATTCTATACGCAATTTCTAATCTAAGTGTCACCGGAATATTAAAAAAAATGTTTATCTGTAAGTTCTGAATGTAGACGGGTACCTTAAAATGCAAACAACACGAATTAGGAAAAACGTACATGGCGTATTTCAATAATTAATACAAAACCAACCACATTATAATATGAAAATATACAGAATGTTTATAAATGAATATCGATGATTTAACGCTTTGTAGTATTTATTACATTTAACTTATTAGTATAACTCATGCACCGAATGATAGACCAACTGAAACAGTTTTGTTTGCTGGCATGTGTGCGCATATATGCTAATCCCTCCTTCCCCGCCAATTAGCGCGCTTGTAGAAAACGGCAACTAGAGAACAGAAAGTGTTTTGTGTTTGCCAGTTTGCAAAGACAGAATCTGCTATTACTGTGCAACGAGTGTTCCGGTGGACATCTCAGTGGACATGTGAACATTCATAATGCGTGCAACTGGAGCTTAGAAAATCCTCACGAGGTGCAGCGAGACTCATTTAAATTGAAAGATTTTGTGTCATATCTAGGCGGATAGTATATGGGCCTTTCATTTTCGGAGAACAAACTTCTGACGCCATGAGATTTTTATTTGTAGGGGTTCATTAAGGATTGTGTGTACGTACCTCCGCTACCAGCTGACCTTCCAGAATTAAGACACATAATTAAAACAACTGTTGCAAGAATTACCTGAGACACAATGAAAAAAGATTAGGATTAAATCGCCTATAGACTTTTTGTGTGCCGTGTGACGAATGGGGTTCCCATTGAACATATGTAAGCTTGTAGGTAAAACTGTTTCAGTAACTCTTTCATTCGATGCATGAATTATACTCGTAAATTATATGTAATAAATACTATAAAGCATTAAAACTACGATATTCATTTAGAAACACCCAGTATTTTGCTTGTCGCGATTGAGATATTCTTTGAAATGTAAAAATCTGGATCAAGATTCCACATACCTATGTAACTTATTACTTATACTATAGTGTTCGAATTAATAAGGACAAATATGTTTTTCTTGTCGGAGTTGGTATGGGATTACCAGTGTGATATCCCTAACCACCTAAAACTGGCTATATCTGCCTAGAGGCAATGTGACGGATCAACCTTAACTATAATTTACTTGTTTGACTAGTTTTAGTGTTTAAGTAATTCAGTAGGGATTCTTTCAATGCGGTAGCTAGTGATTGTAATTTTGCGTTCCGTTTAACGCGTGTTACTTTTGCTTGTTCAAAGATGGATATTACTCCCAGGAAGCACTTTAAAATAATTTTGCTCTTAATGAGCACACTTCTATGACTGTGAAAGATGTAGCTACTGTTGCTGGTGCCGGCAAGTCAAGTGTTTCAAGAATTTAAACAACATTTCAAGATTCCGGATCTTCGTCTCCAAAAAGAAAAGGATAATGGGACGAAAACGGAAAAATACTCCAAGAACTGATGAAATTCTATTAAGAAATAGCAAAGTAAATCCAAGGAAGACAAGCACAGACCCTCGAAAGAATTTATTGAACTATGGTGTTAAAGTGAATACCTCAACTGTATGGAAAAGGCTTCTGGAAGTAGGCTATAAGGCAACAACACTTAGGAAAAAAACAATTTTTAACTAAACAAACGAAAAAACATTTAACATAGGCCAAAAATAATGATAATGGACTGCTAAAGACTGAACGAATGTTATTTTCGATGATGAAACAATTTTATTTTTTCAGGGATACAAATCAAGAGTAGTAAAACAAAGTGGAGAAACTTTGTAACCGGATTATATCCAACAGACAATAAAACATCCTTCTAAAAAGATACTTTAGAGGTTTTCTCACTATTGAAAGCTTAGTTCCTCTTAGAGGTTTGGTAAATTCTGACAAAAACATAGAAATATTGCGCAGTAGGATTGTTCCATTTAGGAAGACATTTGACGGAACATTTCAACATGATTTTTGACCCCTTATCACCATTCGAAGTTAATTCAGACTTTTAGGAGGGAAAATATAATAAAAGTGCTTGGTATGCCTGGTAATTCACCAGGCCTAAATCCTTTTGAGAACCCCGCCTTATTCTTAAGAATCGCTAAACTAAGATGAATTGCATGAAAACAGAACAAATGATAAACAGTTTTATACCAACGTGATTATATGATGGCAATTTCAAGAACATTCGTGCTACACTAGCGAAATCAATACCAAGACGTATATTGAAAAGGTCATTTCTGCTAAAGGATATTCTTTGTATTAATACAGAGGGTTTTCAGTCTACTTCAGGTATGTAATAATTAAAAAAGTTGAGGTTTGGGAAAAACTCGTTTTTTCCCGTTGGTGCCAATTAAATCCAACAGTATAGTTCTTATAAGCATTTATTATACAATGGGACCCCGATTTACCGTACCCTTACTTAGCGAATTTCGTGATTTAACCTATATTCCCCGGTGGCCGCGGTAGCCGAGTGGACAAGGTATCGGATCGTGGCTGGACTTGTCATGAGTTTGAGCCCAGTACCACACTTATGACCCAGCATGTAGAAGAGCGATGCTCGTTAAATCTGTCGAGAGCTCAAACGTCCCTCCACTGGTGTGGTGCGGTAGTTTGGAGAAAGTGTGTGACAGCTTAGGTGTCATCCACGTCACTTGACCATGGTTCAAAATTACATAGTCCGTCGCCAAAAGCCCTCGTGTAGCTGAACAGTACGACGTTAATATTCACTCACTCCCCAGTTTAAATAAAAGCAAAAAAAATCCCTATTTAGAGTTTAAGAAATATTTAATATAAAATATATTAATGTATGTATATATTAATGTATAGCAAATATTCCCTAAAATTTCTTTTAAAAAATATTGCTTATCACAAAGGTTATAATAAATTATAATGAAAAGCATATAAAGAAAAGTTTTTAAATCCTCCATATGAATACACTTTGACTTTTTTTTCAACCTTAGTAATTTTGTTTTCGATGCAGACTATTTTTTCCCGAGAAAATTTTCTATATTCTAAGTGTGTCCCACAGAAGATAAAATGCGTTACAGATTAAATTTACAAGTTGTCCATGTACAATTTCTTAGGAAGTGAAGTATTTGCATTTCTAATTATATAAATATATATTGATAATAAACCTGTATATCACAAATTAAAAGGAATTAACGTTAATAATGCACTTAAGCGAAATGTTTCAAGTTTAATAATTGTATTTTTAAGTAAAATACTCCATAAAATGTCACTGAAAAAGGCTTTCTGAGTAAATTTCGAAACATTTTTGAATATATTTCAACTTTTTGTCACCAGTTAAATATTATTTGGATTAGCTCTGTCAACATTCCCATTACTGCTAGCACCAATGATGAAGCAAATTCCTTAGACCTCCCAGACCTTGCTTTAGGTATAATTAATTAATATTTTGTCTTTAAGAACAGATTTTTCAATCAAATATATAAATAAAGTTAAATATGAAACAAAATATCGAGAAGCAAGGGCATAAGAAAATCGAAAAATGACACAAATTTTACGAATTTATTTGCCAAATTTCACTTACAACTAATAAATAATTTTTTAAAAAAATATCACCATGTCCCATCATTACCTTACTTAAGTTAATATTTTTTTAAAATAAATTCGATAAACACCAAAAAAGTGTAAAAAAAAGTATTAAAATGCTAACACTTCCGGTTTCGATATCTAACTTCCGGTTCGTTTTTGCTGCTCTCTCTTGACATAAAAACTGTTATAGCTTCATAAATAATTGAAGTACAAACAAAAGTAAGGTATTTTTTGAAAGCAGAAAATTCAACTATATAAATTTTAAAATTTAAAAAAATTCGTCATTTTTATCAAAATTGACGTTTTTGCTCTAGTCAGGCACCTTAACGAATTATTTCAAAAGCTTGTAAAATTTATTAGTTTGCATTAGAAAAAAAAATGGATTTTTTTTCCAAATGACATGTTCTTTTTCTTCGGAAAAGAAAAGGACTTTTCTTCTAAGCTGCAAATTTCCACGGGAAAGGATGAACAACATTATTAGATTTTACAAGCGCTGAAGTGTCATCAGTGTAACCTATCGTGTGAGATTTGAATAGGACAGGATTTTCATGTCTTATCTCTCCAACGCATGGGGATACTTTAATGTTCTAACGATTATCATACATTTAATGAAATCCTAAAGTATATCCTTAGGTAAAATTCTAAGGTATCGCTTGCATAGATAAGAACATAATGGATAAGTGGCATGAGTTAATAATGGAATTTCCGGTCCTGTTCAAAACTCGCATAGTAGGTTACACTCGTGACTCATCCGCACCTGTAAAATCTATTAATGCTTGTTTACCTTTACTGTTTAGTCTTTTCAGTTACAGGCATAAAGGATTTGTCATTTGGGAAAAACATCCGATTTTTTCTAATCCAAGCTAATAACAAAAACTTTTTCCCGTTCTTGTAATATTTCGTTAAATCGGAGTTTAGTACTCATTAAATAGGGATTTTTTGCCTTCATTTTAAACGGAAAAAACGAAAAATTCGTTAAAAAAGGGTACGATTAATCGGGGTCCAACAGTATAATTACTTAATACTTTGCTCTTCTTTCCATCATTATCTTTGATTTACCTCTACAAGTATCACCTTAAAATAACGCCTTCGAATCTAATGAACAAATTAACACTTTTTTTTTAAATTATAGATATCGCCCAATAGTATTTCAAACTTAAGTCAACTAATAGAAATGCATTGTGCTTAACTTGCCTTTCCGTATTGTAAGCGTTAGATTCCTGAATTCCAAGAGATATCAGAGTGGCTATTCAGGCGGCACCAAATGCAATTTGATGCAAATGAGTTGCCACTCTAGAACTCAGAGGAAATTAAAATTAATATCCGCAGGTTTTATGTACGTTGTTTGTTTGCTCGTGAAAGGCAAATTGAAAAAAAATCCTGCTTTCACTTGATGCTTTTCATTTTTTTTTCTTTTTAAATTAAAATAAGGTTCCATAAAGTAATCGGTTATGAACGCACATAAATTTGAAGACGCATGAAGCATAATTAATTTCATGTATGCTAGAAATACGTATTGTAATTCTTTATTTGTACCACGTCGACTGATTTCTTTTCACTTAAGGTCTTCTATACATAGATGAATGGCTTCGTATGCAAATTTGGTAAATATATATATAAAAATACGTACATTTCTTTTTAAAAAATGACAAAGCAAAGTTTTTCTCAAGTGTGCATTTATATGCTAAAAATAAATTTTTCGATGTGAGCGAGTTCGCTAGATAATATAACAGATATGAAACAGAATTCGGTGTCTTATTTGTTAAAAAGCACAAAACGTTGCATAAACCGAGACGAAGCGAGAAAAAGATGACAATGATTTTTAAACATGCAATTGACTCTTTTTTTCTATTTTATTGAATGGAAGCTGAATTTAGTTTCATAAATATTTATTTTAAAGCTTCGTTTTCCCTTATAGTGCTACTCTAGCCTCAAGTCAACTAATGTATTCGAATACTAAAATCGTTATTTCAGCTTTGTTTGTTTTGTTATTTGAAATAAGATAAAACCATTTCGTACATTCCTCTTTTTCGGGTCAAATACTTATGCATTTAGCATACATTTTTATATATCTTAGATATCATTTTATGTTTTATAATAGTCGTGTATAGTTAATTTGTCTCAAAGCTTAAAACATTTTTTTTTCTTTCCAATGGTAAAAACATTAATAATTACCATTGCAGAACTAATACATTCCCCGAGAGTAGGTTTCACTTTTTAGTGTGGTACCATATGGGTGGATATAAGTTGCCACAATGCAATTTCGACACCTAGTTTCCGTTTGAAACTCTGGTGATGTGAAACTGTATTAGAAATTAAATTTTGCCGAGAGCACCGAAGCCAAATAGGCGCTCTAGGGATCTTTATCATGCTGCATAATCATACGAAATGGACGCTGTCAGTTTCTTGTATCAGGAAAATCCATCGACTTGAGTTGGGATCGAACTCGCAAATTTGGACGTACAAGGCCATCGCCAAACCTACTACGCTACCCAGAAGACTGAAAATCCCTTGGTGCTAAATTTCATATATAAAGATTCAACGTGTGAATATATTTCATTAAAATATTTTTATGGCTAAAATAGTACTGTCAATTTTGTATAACTTGGTTACATTATATTCTTTTACGTCAATAAAATATGGTGAGTGACTGCTTATTACCTTTGTACTTACAGCAGCAGAAGCACCATTGGAGCTATACCTCGTAATTTTTTAACTGCCGTCAATTGGCGAGTATGACACCCCTCCCCAAACATCCACACCATGCCAGCTGTTGCACTTTCGTCTTCGATAGCTTTAGTTAGTGTACAAGGCGCGGGTCCTCAGTGAAATCGGAACTCTGCATGCTGGCTACGAGTCTATGACATTGACCTCTAGGTTACCGTAGCCACAACAATACAGTAAATAAAAAGATATGTTCTAAAACATTACTTCCAACATTACAACACTTAATTTTCTATCTCCCTTCCTTTAAGATGTATACATTTTTTCACAGCGTATTAGAAGTTATTTTTAAAACTTCTAATTGATAAAGTCACACAAATAAGACATCTCAAATAGTGCATAAAATATTTTTTTTCTTTCAATGAAAAAAATGAGGGTTTCGTACAAGTGGTATTATGAAGATATTAAACTTAAACTGTAGGAAAGTGACTCGGATGTTACAAGTTGAAGTTATTATATTTTTCGTTTGTGTGTGTGTGCAACCCTTGAATCATTTCCTTTTAATGCTTTAAATTTATATTTTTTTAGCTAAAGCAAAATTTTTTTATATTTCATTGATCGAAATTTGAAGATAAATCTTATATCTGTGTGTGGGGGGGGAATAATAGAATAATAGATCTACACTCAAAAACGCCACTGTTACTTCGAGCTGTAGAGATAAAAGAAACCTATCTGACAATGGAAATATGTGGAAGACATTTCGAAAAAGGGAACTGTAGTGACAATATAGAAATCACAAAAAACCAAGAAAGGCTGACAGCAAGAGGTAAGAGGAATTTCCATGACAATATGTTATGCTCTCAAAAATGTTCGTGCAAGGCTAGAGTAAATGGAGGGGAAAAAAACCTGTCGTAAAATGAAAAGAAGTGAAAAAAATTCGAAAAAGGAAATTTTAAGTAACACACTCGACAAAAGCCCGTGCAACTCCGGGCTAAGCGGAGGGGAAAGAAACAAAGTAATTTTGAAAAAGAATATTGGAAGTGCTAACTTTTTGTTAAGGGAAGGGAAAATTTATAAAAGTAGAAAAATCTCGTACAACGCCGGGCCATGCAGCTAGTATTTTCCACATATATTTTTATAATACGTATACTGTTCACGATTACTATTCGCCGTTGTATTAATTTTACACAGCTCATGAAGAAATTTAAGATTAACAATACCTTGTAAATCTGCAAACGCTGTAAAAAAAACTTTCCAGCAGATAACGTTTTTACTTTTATCAAATGGTTTAAATTCATATGCACCATTTTATATTGCCTCATTTTATTTCAGAGGAGCGCTGAACAATCGACAAAAGTAGAAATGAATATCAAAAATACATCTTCATAGCCTTTTAGAAGTATTTTCTAATCTTGAACACCTTTTTATTTGCATTTAAACTCGAAACACCAGCCTTGTTGTGATTTTGAAGGATTGGAACCCCCCTTTCCTGAATAACGAATCGCACACTTCCTTATATATTCCCATTTAGTAACTGATTCCATTAAATTATTTTCCTCGGTATAATCAAAAATGAGATCATTAAATCGTAGAATTATTTATTCTACTAAGCTTGCTCTCATTTAAAAATTAGCAACTAAATTTTTCTATTCTAAAGGGTCATTTTTAAATATTTAGCTCAATTTGCATACAAGATGTCGTTAATGAACTGAGTCTTATATGTGTACTAAATAACAATAGATTAACATTTTCGTTCCTTTAATGTATTATTTATTCAGTGCACAACTGCAACAGGTTCTTGGTGTTTATTCATCATGCAAGCAACTACAAAAGGGAGCTTATAAAGAATTAGAGAATGTACCACAAATGATTAATAATTAATCTCTATTTTTATAACAAAATATACAGGGCGTCCGGGCTTAAAATATCTGAAAGTTATGGTTTGTTATTACGTAACTACCCAACAGAATGTAAAAAACTGTTCATCCGGGGTTTGGAAAACCCTTCGAGACTTTTTAAGTCTTGTCTGATCACCCGCACTTGCACGCATTATTCGGCAATCACAGACGATAACCTTTTTACACTGACTTCATAAATAAAGATATGGGCACCACCACAGTCAGAGGTGCAGAACGTAATTTGGTTAACAGAATTTAAATCAGTCACCCTGTTAGAACCCCCTGGATTCTACCCTGGACACCAAGATTAATTTGAGGCAAAGAATCACTAAGAGCCATTTGTATAATAATAACTTATATTTATTAACTTGATTCAAATATTAGAAACTCTAATGACATATAAAATTTCTATGTTACGTCAAACAAAAGAGATTTACCTTTAATATTAAATTGAATTACGAACTACGAAATTAATCAATAACTACGCGTAAGATCAATAGGGTCTACCGAAATAAGAGGTCTGAGAAATACACGCAATTCGAATTATTAGCTTTCATTAACTTAAACTAATTTTATTAAACTAGTGATTGTTTTAAGCGATAATAAACAATATTATATCACCTGGCAACACTTGAGTATCTTCACAAGATGCTTTCGTAGATTACTAGCTGTAACTCTCCAATGTCGCAAATCCTCCAAACTTGAGGCTACTGCTGCTGGTTCAATAGCCTTCATTTTTGCTAGCTTACAACGCTCTACTTAAATACCCTATCTACTTTGCATATCCCGTTCGCTTTTCGGAGTTGATTGGAAATATATAAGCGATTTTATAATCCCCAAAAAGACGCCTAAGAATATTAGTGGAAAGGTTCCGTACAGATTCGTCACAAAAGGTCAAAGTGGAAATGCACTGTACGGTTAGTAATAATAAATAACAGTGGAGTAGTGAACTGAATTGGAGTACTGGCTATTTTATGGGTAAAATGAGTTTTAATTAAGAAAAAATAGAACTGATTTCAGACTGGAACACAATCAAAACTCCTCTTTGCTGCATTCAGCAATAGATAAATTAATGTCTGAAATAAAAATAAGATAGACTTTGTCAAAAGAAAGAAAAAGTCAAACTATCGAACGGGATGACAGCTTTGTTTGTACGACAGTAGAATGTAAATTAGGAATTTGTTCATGGATGAAAAAGAACTGAAACTACCCTATAACTCAGCAAAAATTAGATAAAACCCAACATTTTTTATGCGTTTGATAGAGATAAACATAGTACTAAAAGCTAAAAATGAATTTTAATATTTTGATGGATTTTCCACGTTTTAAGTGCCCTATATTGCCTTAGTTCCATAATGTTTTTTCCATTAATCCTCATGCTAAAACCTGCATGAAATATCTACCACATGTATACAATTTGGAGGGGATAAAGGTTGAGTTCCCCTGTATTTACATAAGGTTTTACATACATGTAGGTCTTGGAAGTGAAGACACCAGACCGCTGTAGTCCAAATTGTTTTTATGTTATAAAATGGAAACAAGCTCAGAACTAATGATATGTTTGTGTCTTTGCACTTAAATAGTCAATTCCTTTTTGTTTTGGTAAATAATAGAACATAAACTAACGCTTATTTTAAGCGATAATAAACTATAGTATATCACCTGGTAATACTTCGATATCTTCAGAGGTACATTAACTTTTAAGCTTCCTTCATAAAATACTAGCTTTAACTCTTCACTATCGTAATCCAATTGAATCCTCTAAAGGTTGTCTCTGCTGCTGCTGCTGGTTCAATAGCCTTCATTTTTGCTAGCTTACAACGCTCTACTTAAATACCCTATCTGCTTTGCATATCCCGTTCGCTTTTCGGAGTTGATTGGAAATAAACGCGAATTTATAATCCCCAAAAAGACGCCTAAGAATATTAGTGGAAAGGTTCAGTACAGATTCGTCACAACCCGTGTGCAGCGACGTGTTTGAACAGAATGTAATGTCAAACCTCCGACATCAAAACATATCCACCAATGGGAAAGAACTTTAAAGGAGACGGGAACTTTGGTATCTCAAACTGGGAAGTATCCTTAAGTTTTCGTTATAGAAGACACTGTTAATCGTGTACGTGATTCATTTCGTAAGAGTCCTGATAAGTCTATTAGGCAAAGCAGTAACGATATTCCATTACCGAATAATGCATGCACGTGCGACCGATCGGACTAGACCCAAATAATTTTGAAGGGTTTTCCAATCTATGGATTGTGACGAGCTTACCCATCTTTTCTTTAACATGTCCTTTGGGTTCTTTGGGGCCAGAATTAAGGACAACTCTTTTCCAACCAAATCCAAGAAGTGAAGCGTGAAAGAAAGATGCAAATTAGGAAACTTTTAAATATCAGAACTTAGAGTAAGCGCGATGGCAATTTGAGGAATGTAAACATAATCCGTGGTTCAAGCTTAAAAGAGTTTTGGAAAACGTTACGTGGCGACAAATAGAAATCATACGTGATAGAGATCCATTACTAAGCTTTATCTAAGATTATTGTGATCGTTACTCAAAATACGGCAAGGTAGGATTGACTATTTAATATTAGGATCTGTAATAGTATTGGAATTGTGTTTAGGCGAGTCAGTTATTGATAGTTGTCCGGGTTAGGTTAATTCGGTATTATATAAATTGTGTGTTTTACCACCGTAGAGATTCTCTCACATATATTATTAAAATTTAATTTGTTAAAGGATTAAGTTAAATATCTTAATAAAGCTATATTCAGATAATGTATGCTTCTAGTTCTTCTGTTAACCCTCTATGTGGATGACCCGCTAATTGAAACTCACTTGGAAAGCGGTCTACTTTTTCAAAGCTAGTGGTAGCGAAAAGGTTTATGTTTAATTTTGCGAACTTCGAAAGCGCACCACAGTTTTATGCCTCCGCCTCTTAAAACTGCGTGGGGTCCTCTAATGGTTTTGAAGGGGACAATTTTATTGCTTTTTCGGTTTCTGTGTTGTTGGAAAGGGGAGGTTTCTCATTCACAGCTGTTGCCTAGGGCGAGTATTGTGTGATGGACATTTTATCCACTTCACGGCCAACAGAAACTTCTCCCAATTTATTGCAAACAAGCAAATAAAGGGTAAAAAATAAAGTTTTAAAGAAATGATTCATTCAAAGTGTTGAAAAAATATTTTTAATATATATAAAAGCAAAAGAAAATTTATTTTTTTCTCCTGTTACTTTTAAGAGCTTTAAAAAAATTTAAAAAGAATATTTTTATTTCAGTGTTACAATTTTAACCACAGAAGCTCTCTGTAATCATTGTTGAATATCAGACGAAGAAAACTCAAGAATATTTTCCTGTTATTTTTTTTTAATTATGAGGTAAAAAATAAAAGAGATTATTTTTTTATTTAACAAAATTATAATAAATGTAGTATCATTATATATGAGGAATGAATTTGTAAAATAAAACTGGGATTTCTGCAATTTATTATATTTTTAATTAACAATAACATAAAAAGTCATTTCAATACTTTTAATGTATGCAAATTTTAATCCTCATCTTTATATTTTTCTGTTCAAGGATTTTTTTTGCTATAAATCAACATAACAACTTGCAATGAGGGAAAATTCCCTCACCACGTCAGCATTTGCACACATAATACACATTCAATCAGTGGTGCACACAAAGGAAGGGATTCTTGGGTCCAGACCCCTCAAAGCACTTGTTTTTTTTTCGATTGATAATAATCCCATACATATAATAAGTATTACCTATATGCATAGTGTGTACAGTAAGTAATTGTAATTAATAATTAATTTTATTAATGCTAATTATTCATTCAATAATTAATTTTTTAATGTTTTTTGTTCCCGAAAATCAAAAGAATGTGTTAGGTGGCGAATTGGAGTATAGGAGAATAGTGGACTTTGACCCTGGACCCCCTCCTTGAAAAGTTCCTGTTTGCGCTGCTGCATTCAATCAATAAAAAAATATATTTTTCTTAAAGTGTGCTGGCGAAAGTGTTTCTAACCATTTTCTATTCAAATTTAATTTTTAATATTTCCGTTCCTTTAGTATTTCATCCTTTAAATGCATATTCGCAAATATCTATAAATGGTAACTATATCTTTCTATTCAGTTATTGCAAAGATGTATTGCCAATTAATTTTGTCTTTTAAAACAATTTACATAAGCACAATTAGCTGATAATTAATAATATAAGTAATTTTATAAGCAAAAAATTTTAACACTTAGAAATGTATCCTTAATTCCAGTACTAGAACCCTACAAATTGTTATTTTATTCTTAAATATTAACACAGTAATAATTCATAATCATCATCATAACTCGTTCTGTATTGCAAAAAATCCCTACCTTTTGCTTCTGAAATACTATTATATTAAAAAATTTGTGTAGTTTTAGAAAAAAAATTACACCTGTGGAAAAAACGGATCATAAGTTTTGGTTTTTAAATAATTTTCTCGTAAGTATAGAGATTTTTTCTAAAGGCATAACAATAGCTTAAATATAAAAAAAAATCGGGGAAGGGGGTGCATTTTTTTAAGGATCATATATATGGAAAACTTGCTCCAGAATTTCTGATCTGAAAACCAATTAGGTTTCAAGAAATTTTAATTTTCTGAGTTTTGATTTTAGTTTCGGTTTCATTTTAAAGCATTTTTGCATTCCTAGATTGAATTAATTAAAAAAAAATTTTTAACACAATCCATTATTTCGTTTGAAATGGCCATTAACTGAAATTTTAATTTCGAAAATCATTTCTGTTTGCTCATGTTTTAAAGTTTTTGAGTTTTCTCACATTTAATTAAGATTGATTTAAAGACCAATATATTTTTTGCCACATAGTTTATTTAATTTAAAAGCTCTTTACTTTGTTTTCATTAATTTTGTTTTCCTTTTGAAAAATGCGATGACCAAAATGTACGCAGTCTACTGTGAGAAATAATACTTGAAAGGGATGGAATATGACTGAAAATGGTAAATCTAAAATCCAGCCTTCAGGGGATATTACAATTAGACTACAGAATACAAATATTGCAGAATGAACAAACTATTTCCCTGATGTACCACAAATTACATTATAATAAATATATTGTAGTACTACATTACAGTATTTTAAAGTCATGCAACCAAAACTTAAACTTGCTTAACTGCCACGAAGGGGAACTGAGAAAAAAATAAATATTATTTACAAACTTGGTGATTTCTGGATTACGTTTGTATCACTACTACTTTCTGTATAAATATTTTGCATTTAAAACTCTTGTGAATATATAAGGTTCTGATAAAACTGAATAATTGATCAAATTAACAATTGTTATCTCTCAATAATATGTCGAAGAATATTTTGAATTAAAAAAGATATTTTCAGTCATATTTATTTCAAGTAGAATTTTCATGTAGAACATAAGTTGGATAGTAACATATAAAAAAAATTAAAGCTTTACATGCATAGGAATTTTTTTTATGCCTTTACAAATTTTAAATGTGTTTTTCTCAAATTTTTAATTTTGAAGATGAGAGTGTTTTCTAATCCCTAAGGCGTTTTTCCTGTACAAGATAGAGTCTTGAAATATCTTGTAAATATTCCCTAACATATGTTCTATAAAAGTTCATATGGATTTAGGTCTGAGAGCTCTAGTTATTTTATAAAAATATCTTAATGTAATATTAAAAAAAAATTGTATTTTTCGAGGTTCAGCCATACAAATAATTATTAAAATTCAACAAGGAGATATATTTTAAATTTTATACTTTTTGTTTGCAATAATCTAAGAAATATACATCACTTACAATAATTAAATATTTTTCATAATTTAGCATTTTAGAAAGGTTTTAAAAACTTCAAAACTGTTCAATGATTTAAAATTGTGAAATAATGGCTTGTCAAACTAACCTATTGTTTTCAGAATCAATTTAATAGTATAATCTGAATATAAAACAAAAATTAATTTTACTGTGACAAAACTGTTTACGACGTCTACTCATACCGTAAAAAGAATGAAAGATAAATATGTAACATAGTGGCAGTCAAAAACACATTCATAATAAGTAAAAATTCTGTTTCGCTACTAATTCCAATGCATTTTCCAAACTGTAGCTAAAAACAATTACATGTTTATTAGGCCAGAAATTATTTATATTTAGATATATTTTTCCTTATTAAGTACATAATGAATAATGGCAAGATAATTTGTAAAATCCTAAAAGATTTTAATGGAGAAAAGAGCCAGACATAATTTTAGATAGGTAGAAATTTCATTATATAATACACAATAATGCATGTTTTAAAACAAATAAGTTGGCTAAGAAAATGAAATTTACTAAAAATTTCCTGAATAAAGTAAATCAGATTTCATCCTCAAATACATATAATTGTAAGAAAATGTTTTATTCAATTTACAATCAATTACAAATAAACTTTTATAAAAAATAATTTTAACAGGTATAAATAGCAAAAAATATCCAAGAAGTATAAGAAAGACACATACATGTCGTTTACAGAAATGCCACAGTGTGATATTTTTCAAAACATGGCACTGCACACAGTCCAACATTACAGTCTTTACATTGAAAACGAGTTTCTCTTCGAATACGTTTTCCATTATCATTTATCTTAAGGTTGCATACCACACATTTTCGCGATGTTTTTTTTTCTTTTGAAGAATCTTTTTATAGTCTACACTCCTGTTAAGAGAAGTCTCTGAATTCAAAGCTATAAAAACTTACTATTCCCAACAATGTCATTTATACATTTATTTTTTATAATCTATGAATGCGTTAAACTATTAATTTGTTATGACGACTATATTTAATATTAAATGCGAAAAAAACGAATAAATTTCAAACTGAAATTTAAATTGAATGTTTCAAAAACTGTCATCGATATTCTCATAACTTTCACATATTGTCGTTTTAGCATCCCACACATCTATCTTCTATGTAAAAATCTATTACAAGTTCATTAAATGTTTCTGCATATTTTTAAACATAACATGCAGTTTTCAACCAAATTGTGAGGCTCCGGTAGCCTAATGGTCAAGGTAACGGACTCGTAGCTGTCGTGTCATGAGTTCAACCCCAGTACCACTGAAGATCCGCCGTGTAGGGGACCGATGCGCAAGTGTCATCCTCGTCACTTGCCCATGGTTTAAAATTACGAGGTCCGTCGCCAAGTGAGTGAATATTAACGCCGCACTGTTCAGCTACATGAGGGCTTTTGGTGATGTACCTCGTAATTTCGAAGCATGGTCAAGTGATGAGGGCGACACCTGAGCTGGCCCCCTCTCCTAACTACCACACTTCCCCAACGGAGGAGGTTTGAGCTCTCTACAGATTTAACGTGCATCGCCCCCTACACGGCGGGATTTTGTGGCTTTGAGCTCAAACACGTGGCATGCCAACCATGATCCTATACCTTGACCACTTGGCTACCCCAGCCACAGGTACGTCGCCAAAAGCCCTAGAGTAGTTGAGTAGGGAAGAGAGAGAGAGAGAGCGACGTTAATATTCCCTAACTTAATTAAATAATATGAAATTTAAGGAATACATGACAAAATATTAGAAGTGGAATACATATATATGTATTAAAAATTTAATCTAAATATATATTTTTAAATATCCAAAGAATTATTAGTATTTATGGTAAATATATATTTTTCAACTGAGTATGTGAGACACACATAAATATCTTTTTCGAAATTCAAATGCAGAATTTCAGTGCAGCTAATATAAAATTCCTAGTTTTGCATGGTTAAGATTACAAAATGTCCAAATTTTAATAACCTTTTCTTCAAACAACCACTAATGGAACATAAATGATGAGGGATTTTGCATAAATAGATATTTCTTTAAATTGAATTTAAAAAAGATCTTTATATTTATTTATATGCGCAAATGTTAACTGTAAATTTGTCCAGATGCTATGATTACTCTTTATTTGAAGATTCAAGTTTAAAAATATAAGCTTGTTGTTTACGTTTTCTTTGAATGAAATTACTGTTCAGACATTTAAAATTCAAATATAATGCGTTATCTGAACAATACAAAACTAGGGATTCTATGTAAGATGCCCTGAATACCTGACTTTAAAATTATAAAAAACTAAAAGATTTAAATAGGATTTTTTTAGCAATGTGTAAAAATTTTTAGCAAATAATGTAATACAGAAGCTTAAAATTATTCATGTTTAGAAGTGTCCAAAATTTTAAAAGATTTTAAATTTTGAACCTTTTTCTTTCTATTAATTTTTGACACATAACGCAATAATCCTTTTTTAAAAAAAATCCCTGAAAGTATTGATTAAAATAAGAAAAATGAAGCAGTAAATTATCCTCAATGTTTTAATATATACTTTGAATTTAAATACTATAGATATTTTTAAAAAATTTAGACATACATTATAAAAACTTAATTCCATTTGAGAATTTTAAGGTAAGGAAAAAAAATGAGATTTTTATCAAGCTATCCCCTAATTTTCTCAATTCGTTGACTTGCAACTATTTCCGTACGCTCTTGGTTTTACAGAAATTATTCCCAGTTTTTTACGATTGCTGCAGGGGAAGAACCGGTCTCCCCGCGAGCCATAAAACTTCCCCTCAATGTCCATTGTGTCTCCCCGACCATCTCTAATTATCTTTCAAGATGTTAAGCCTTTAAAGGGGGAAGAATTTGGAAAAACACGGCATTTCCGCTCTCGAACACGTTACTTGAGGAGGTAAAATTACGTTTGGTGCATTTTTGGTGAGTCCCCTGCCTTACGGAAAATTCCGTGTTGTCCGTTTTTGAAGCCTCTCTAGTAGGGCAGAAAAAGCCGTGCTAACCGCTTGGAGGGTCTCACGCTGATAATCAAAGAGATGTTCTCCCGAGGGTGGGAATATCACAGGATTAACAGTTTATTACATTCTGATCGGTAGTTCCGTAATAATAAGCCATTACTTTTGGATACCTTAAGCCCGAAAACCTTGTATATAAATTATCTACCACCTTGGAAATTGTAAGGTTTTATTGGATCCACCTCCCCCCACGCATAAGTGAATATATGTAAGTGCGTGTGCTATTACGTACATATGTGGTTTTCTTCAAAGCTTTTTTTTTACCAAGAACTCCTTTAAGGTCTTTGACTGAATATTTTGACTTTTATCACCAAATTTCTTACATACATATGTAATGAGTACATATGTATGTAAAAGTACATACATATGTAATGAGAAAACTTTAGAAGGTGCATACTATGTCGTATTTTGTGGTGGCGAGTGGTTGATTGAAATCAATGGCGAACCAAAGGTTAGGGCGTGGTCGGAGGTGTGATTTTCCTGTGTTACGTGGCAAGTGGTGGAGTTCTGTATTATCCAAGAGGCACTCATGTAAATCAATAATCCAGTTTATTCACATCTGGAAACACATAAAGATCAAGTAGGGACGGCATTACACATAACAAGAAGCAAACATCATGCCACAAACACAGAACGCGTGGCAGCCGGCTGGTAACATGATTGCAGAGAGACGAGAGCAGAAGAGAAAAGCAAGATTATAGAAGATTTTCGCTTTTATACCGGCAGTGACTATTATGTAATAGTGGTTCTGATTGGATAGAATGAACAGAACAGGGATTTCGGACTAGCCGATTACAATTAAGATTACAATGTTATTTTTAATCCAAAGAATTAAAGTTTGTTTAAATATTAGTATAACGAGTCAACAAAAAGAATACTAGAGGGAATTGTATATATATATATATATATATATATATATATATATATATATATATATATATATATATACAGTATGACCCTGATTTAACAGATTCGGGCCGAACATTTCATCCATTAATTTAGAAGTATTCGCAATATCGAGGTCCAAGAAAAATACATTTACCTTTTTGAAATTCTGTCATGAGTAACTACAGAAAAATATCCATCGTTAGAAATAACACACTTTTCATTCAGCAGCTAAAGATACTATTATTGAATATTCTGCCCTATTTAAAATTCATGTGATAGGTTATACTCAGGACTCATTTGCACCTTTAAAGTCTAAAAACGGAATGCATCCTATCCCATAAAAACTTTCTGCTAAAAAGAAGATTCTTTTCCTGTTCCTGAAAGAAGTAATGCGTCATTTTTGAAAAAATATAACTTTTTCTAATCTAAACTAATAAAAAAAACTTGGATGGGTGAAATAATTAGTTAATTTAAGGTTTACTTTTCGTTAAATAGAGGATTTTGCCTTCATTTAAATTGGGAGAAATGAAAAATGCGTTAAATCCCGAAAATCGTTAGATATTGGTTTGGTAAATCGGAGTTTGACTGAATGTATAAGTTATTCCTAAATAATAGAAATAACTTTCATCGACATTGTTCCTATGCATGCTTCTTAATTTTAAAGGAATAAATATAGAAACAAAATACAAATTATTGAAAATGTAGTCTTGGAATTGACAGAAATATTACTTTCAATATCTTTATCAATCCTTTACACTGTTCTTTTTGAGTAAACGTTAGAATTTCTTACAGAATGAAACTCTAGTTTGCTTTTCACACATTAAATAATGCAATTTCATGTAAATGTATATCTCTGTATCTCGTTTTGTGGAAAACAGAAATTGATGTCTGCAGAATTTTGCTCTTATTTGCTTCTGTTATATTAGTCCCACAAAGAGAGTATATAGTTGGCGTTTTCTTTTTTACTTCTATTCTCTTTACTTAAATTGAAAGTAAGGAACAAAAAATGATCTATTGTAGAATGTGATAGTGCTTTGAAAGTGTTAAAATAAATTAATTGCGTTACAGGAATGTATCACGAATTGATAGTAATAATATTATAGAATTTGTTTAATCTCCTTGTATCTAAATTATTGTTTTCTTTTAAACAAATAATAACACAAAATTAATCGACCTTAAAACATATTATTGAAACATCTAGCAGATTTAACTTTTTTTATAGTGATTATAATATGAAAGCAAGCTCTCTGATATGACGTATGAATTTCGATTTCTAAAAGTATTTCCTTAATCAAAATTGTGCATGGAATATCAAAGTATACGAATTAAAATACGAATAAAAATACCTCTAGTAATATACAAAATAAAAAGCAAAGTTGTAATGATAGGTAGGAAGGGCTAAAATACACAGAATAGGTATAGGAATATATTAAAATGTCACCTATAAGTCTGTCAGCACGTCAATAAAGATTATCAACAGATAAGTAAAAAAAAAAGGTTTAAAATCAAAGAAAAACAGTTTAATCAATCTTTTATAATAAATACTCGAAAGAGCGACCACTTACAGTGATGTAAGATTCAAACGGTGGTGCATGGGTTAGTGTACACAAGCCAAAATGGGTGGCATGTGCTGCCCACTTTCATCAACAATTGACAGTACATTCTCACCAGGTATTCTTTAGACTCAAATAAGAATTTCATGAATCATTAAACGTCCGGGTTTTCGATTACCCTTAAACTTCCACTGGTGCCATTTCGACACCACGATATAAAATATGTAAAAATCGTTTTTTAACTAAATAAATGCAGGGCTACTGTTTAGTAGGGTTTGATTTTAAGACTTTTTAATATTATTTCTTGCAATTAACATATTTTATGGTTCTTTTTATATCATTAACTGACGTTGACATGTTTCGCGAAGCTTGTAGAACCTCTGCGCTGTCGCAAAACATTTCGAGTCACAAATCTGCAAGGTACATTACTATTATATGGTACCCATTATGTGTCATCCCTAGTGATATATATACATCAAGATTTACTGAAATATTATCAATTATATCTGCACTTTCTTCAGGTCCTTCGCAGTTACTTTCACTCAATTTTATGTCTTCATTGGAATATAAATTAGAGCCGATTCATTCTCAGAAATATCTCGCAATAAATTGGCAATTTCATCAGGGCTTAGATCTTTCCTACCAGCTGTTGTTTCAGGATTTCTGCTCTGCACAAGGTTCGAAAATCGAATGTTTTTTATGAACATATATCCAAATGCTTAGACACAACAATTTTAGAAAAATATATTCATTTCCGTTAATATTCCGTTAATATCCAACATTTTCCATTAACCCAATAACAATGCATTCAAGGTTAAATAAATGCGCGATAGTACTTTGGGAAGTTTGTTTTATTAATAGTAAGGATGAACTACAGCTATTTATGATGATAAATTGCCTTGGTATCAAAATGACACCAGCGGATGTTCTAGGTATATTTACTTGCGAAATTTCTCCTAATAAATCTAGAACCAAGAATTTTTAACTATGTGATTACCATGAAAAATAATAAGAAGTCAATTTTCAAATTCCCTACAAAAATGCGAAAAGGAGAACATACTAAACAGGCTCAGGTGGCAATTTGACACCGATAAACGTTCTAGTATTAAGGCCGCGAAAGTATAGTGGTCAAGGTAATGGACTCGTGGCCGACGTGCCACAAGTTCAAGCTTAGTACCACTGAAGATCCACCGTGTAGGGGGCGATGCACGTTAAATATGACGAGGAATCGTCACTTAAACATGGCTCGAAATAACAAGGTCCATCACCAAAAGCCCTAGAGTAGCTGAAAAATGCGACGTTAATATTCCCTCACTCACTCCATATATCATTCTCTTTAAGGGATTGTAGAATTCGCAATTCAAACATGTTAGATATACGAAGCGGGGCGATAAAATTTGTCTAAAAGAATGTGCCATCACGGAAGGTTTAATGCGGGGGTTTCCAAACTGTGTTCCGCGGAACCCTGGGTTCCATGAGACATACCCAGGGGTTCTACGAGTCACAATGAAAAAATCGAGAAGAAATAAATATGTATTCAAATTGTGGATTCACGTTCTGTATCCAGTTTATACAGTTACAAGTATCTATAGCTCGTCCTACTCACAATAAAACTGAAAATTTTATTTATATATAATAACCTTATTACGCAGAATTTTTGAAACTTTTAATATAACATAATAAATTAATATTTTAACGCTTTATATATATATATATATATATATATATATATATATATATATATTCCTACCGTCTATGTGTTTTTTTAATGTGATTGTTGGATGTTTATCTCTTATTTGCAGAGAATAAGGTTATATATATTTAAATATATATAAATCAATCACAATTTCACAATCAATTAAAAAATTGAAATTATATGAATTTAATAATACTAAATCTCATTTCAAAATACCAATGACGAATATAGAAAATAAAATACCAACATTTTCAAACAAAATTAAAAATTTTATAAAATGAAAATTTGTAAAATATTCAAGTGCAACCTCGGACATAGGACCGATAAGTGGGGTTAAACTAGTTTGACGGCGCCAACCTTCCCCCTGTTGCAACTTGGTAAGTTAATTGGGAAATATCCAATTCTCAAAAATTTTAAACTTAAAAATTTAAAAAGTTAATACTTAAAAAATTAAACTATTCACCATCGCATTCTGAAAGATATTGTAACATTAAAATGTTAAAAATCTAAAACAATTAAGTGCACAATATAATTGAACCATCGAGCACCAAAGATAGTTCACCCATCTTTAAAATAGTCGTATAGGATGAAAAAATATTTAAATTCCGAAAGTTCAAATTAAAATCCCAGTATATTCACAAATGAATAGCGTAAATCATCAAAAACTCACCCAAGAGCATCATATCAATACTTCAATTCACAATTTCTGAACGATTTCTCATATTTCCTACAACAATCACCACTCCTATTTTGCTCATAACTCCCAGTTATGCCATATCCAAATCATCTATGTTCTCACATTAGAGTTTAACTATTTGGTAACTATAATATATATATATATATATATATATATATATATATATATATATATATATATATATATATATATACTTCCTATACTAGATTGAGAATATTCTGTTGTTTACTCTCTCGAGTTCCAAGAAATAATTTCTACTCTTTAGTTAATAAAATACCTTGTAAAACTAAATAGATTTCTATAATAAAATTCACCTTTTTCTGTATTTGTAGTAAAAACACCTATAATGAAGAAGCAGGAACAACTAATCTACATATCTCAACAGATTTGATGGTATAATCTAAATTTAACACGAAGAGCATCTAAATTTTAGGTTGAAAATTCATGCAAAATACACGAATTTTCTCATACAGCTATAAATATTTTAATGTCATTCAGAGCATTTTGTTTAAGTGAAATATATTTCTCAATGTGAGTGGCTACAAAACAAAATGTAAAACATTAAACTCTGAATGAGTAATGCGATTACATTTAATCTCAATAGACCTAGACTTCGACAGTTTTTGTGAAAAAAAGTAAGCACATATCAAAGTTATTAAACGATGCATGGATAAGTAAAACTTGGATCACGAATTATATTATTAACCAGTAAAATTATATTAAAAAATTAGATTATAGTTTTTTAATAACAATACTTTTTTTTAATTACCGTTACATACAGTGCCTATACTATTCCGATCTACTTTAAATATTATTTTGATATATATTCTTCGAAGAATGGAATGGGGTTCCATGGAAACACTTTCTCTAGTTCTAGGGTTTCCATAAAACCACCTTCAAGTTCTTGGGGTTCCAAGAGGAGAAAAAGTTTGGAAACCACTGAGCTAATGTACAGTAAAGGAAGTTTTAAATGGTGTTATTCGAAAGGAAATATTTGCCCTCTCCACTCTATTTGAATGGAATCAGTCCGTTTAGTGACTCTTTTTTTTTCAAAGGAACTCTTATATCATATGGGGCATTTCATATTTCATATATTCCTCGGAGACATGCATATATTCATATTATACTTCTTCATAGAGACACATATTTTCCTTTTAAACCACTTTAGGGAGATGCGAACTTTCCTCCTACGCAACTATCAGGAAAACCATTTTTCTTTTCCAAAGATATTCCATTTTTCCCCTCAACTCATAAGGAGTTACGTTTTACTCTCTTTGATCAAATACATTGGTAGCAATGATATGCCTAAAACTCTTGAAGAAAATTAATTTAAAATTAAAATAACCAAAATAATTTTATGCTGTCTTTCATAAAACATTTCAAACTTTCGTGCGATTTTTTTAAAAAAAAAGAATTTAATTTTTTATCATATTGCGCAATAGAGTGGATTGAAAAAAAAATTCAGAATTCCAAAGCCTACCTTTGGGATTCTAAGTTGTTCAGATGTTCGCTAGTACATATATATGAAAGGGAAAATAAAATAAAAAATTAATTTTTATGATAAGTATTACTGCTAGGAGGTTAAATTTAAGGTATTTGAGTTTGTTTTTACAGAAAAAGTCAAAGTAATTTTTGTTAAAAAATATATGCCCTTTATAGTATTTTTTAACCCTTTATCTACCGCATTATGGTTCACTGCAGTTTTTTTTTTCATGTAATATTTTTTTGGATCACTACATTGAAAATTATAGGATATACATAAACAAAATACTCAACTTTGGAAAATTTAATCCGTTAAAGCTAATTAATTAATTAAAAATATTCAACTGTAAAATTAATTATACACACTGTTCGCTTAAAGTAAGTAGTCAAATACTTTCCTAAAGTCTTCATTAACACACAAAAAAAATAAGACTATTACCTTTTGACATTAACTATTTTTTCGGAACAAAAATGATAATATTCGCAATCCGCTGAAAACCCAGTTAGCTGAGAACGCAATTTCTGCTATAAAGCTATTCGCCTTCCCCTCTAAAATACTCATCATAGAAATCGTGCTGCCATATATCTTGGAAGAGTGGATTTAAAAAAATATTCCTGCTAAGTATCGTCAGAGTATTCGTAAAAATGGTTATTCTATGTAATTTTCAAGTGAGTGGTACTTATAAGTACTGTCGGTAGATAAAGTATTAAATTAAACTTATAAAGTGTTAACTAAAACTATTATTATTCTAAGATAAACCTCAGTAACACTTATAACAGAATATATAAATAGTGTGATATTCTTTTCAGAAATAATTCAGTTCAGGTATCTGTGTCATGCTTCTACTGCATTTAATCACGCAATGAGCTTTTTAACTATAATGTGAAATCCCTACAGGAGATCCTTCCATACATACATGACCATTTTTTGGCGAAAGAGTGATAGAACAGAATAAATCTATTCTTATAAAATTAAGTAACAAGGAATAAAGTGACTTTACACTATTACATAAAAAGTATTCAAATAGGTACAATATTTTTAATGGAATACAATGTAGATAAGTGTAAAACTGAAGGTAAATAGGTGGAATATATTCATTCTAAAAATTACTGAAAACACAGTAATGTTTTCGAACATCGCACGAAAATTTGTATTAGTCAGATGCTTGTTTCCAAATTTTCTCCAGGACAGTATGGATTACTCATCATGACAGCACTGGTTTCTGTGTACGGATAGATGTTGTGGAGAATTACGCATCATAATAATATTATTTGATCGAATAACCATGAGCTAATACCCGTATATGCCCCATGGTGAGACGAATTAATCATCAGAATAATATTAGATAATTTAATCAGGAGTTAATATGCATAAATGCGGTGTCTATACTGTGCAAAGGAGCAGATGCACATTAAATCTGTCGAAGTTCAAAGTCATCATATTGGTGTAGCGTAAGAGGTTGAAAAAACTATATACTAGCTCAGGTATCATGCTCGACATTTGATTGAACTTCAGCGCTGCCGATAACGCCAATCCAGCGCTTTGAAATAGTGACGTTTATTAAAATGAAATGGAATTCCTTACCACTGCATAGTTGGAAGGAGTGCCTATAAAATAGTCAGAGTAATCCGAAGAAAATGTTTTTATTAATAAACTGAAAATCATTTAAGTACTTGACAAAGTTTTTTGTTATTAATTAGAAGCCTACAGAAAACGTCGAATTTTATTCGACTTCATTTAAAACAGAATTATTTTTTCAAATTAGTTTTTTTGTTGTTCATTTTCTGTCAAATTCAGTTCCTTCGGACATTTATTTACACCATTTTATGTATTAATAATCGTAAAGGTTTTGTTAATATTCATGCAGATGAAAGGTAATATACATAAAAATGTTAATTCCGGGGAAGGAATTTAATACATAGAAGGATGCTACAAAATCAACTAATTAACCATGGAAGAAATTTATAAATAACAATAACACTCGAAGATATTCCTCCGTCCGCGCGTGTGAGTGTGAGAGAGAGAGAGAATGGACCAAACCCCTGATACAAATTATAAAACTGTTCGTACTCAAATTGTAAAACTACAATTAACATGTATTATGTAGTTCTATAACTTCTATATTTTTCTTATATGATTTTTTACTCCTAATTGGCTTTAAAATTTTCAATACATCTTCATGTTTAACTATTTTTGCACGTTCATGCAATGTCTCACGATCATCATGAATGTAAAACTTGTCCAAACTTTGGTTTTGCTCCATTTTGTCGTAAGGATTTAATTGCTTTTATGAACTATACCTTATAAACAAATTTACTATAGCATCAAGAAAAAAAAACTTTCTGTATGTAGAGATATTATGAAATTTATTAAAATTGTGTGCGTTATGTAGACAGTATAACACTTTTATAAAGAGTATAAAACGTTATAAAAGGAATATATATATTAATACTTTTTTGCTCCCAGATAATAAACACATACTTTTTTTGCTTATTTTCTTCAAAAGTTTGTTGAACTCGGGGTAATTTGTGCAAAATCTGACACACATGCAATTAAGGTGCCAGCAAAGGTATAGTACCCTGTCACTTGACCGAGGTTCAATGGAATCAGATACACATGCAATTTTATCTAATTAATCGTTGCTTCGTTTCATCTACACGTTTGCGCTTTTCATTAATGCAGTATTCATTGGCAAGTTTCTTACGACTTATAGAATAAATATGAGATGTTTAAAAGGAGTTTTAAATATATAATTCATGCAACCAGATTTTGGCAAAGAAATCATTTCAGTTCATTTTGCTTGTATTTTTAATAAGAAATTTAAGCATCGTGTCATTTTTTTAATATAATTTCATCGAATAAGAAAGCGTCAGGTCAACTTACATCGCAGAGAATCAATTCCTTATTGATAATTTTTAAATAATAATTAACTTCCTTACACTTCAGTTCAATTTAGATTCACTAAGCTTTATACTAACACAACGATCTTTTTTTAGTGAAGAATTCCTTTTTTACAGACTTGTATGGCTTACAAACTCCTGTTTATTAATAGAAATTTATTTTTCAATTCCTACTATTAACTCACACCCTATATATATTTATTTATTTACTTATCTTGGTGGAAATTTCAATCGTTAATAAAATTCATTTTAAAGCACTCAATTGAACTGAAATTTTATATACATGATTATTTTGGAGGGAAATACAAAATTTAATTATAATTAATAAAAATTAGCCCCGATTAAAACTAATTATTTAAAGAATTACGAATACAGCCACTTTGGTGATTTGTGTCAAAACTTGAAAATGTTTTTTTTCTCATGTTTTAAAGCATTCAGTTGAACTGAAATTTTATATACACGATTGTTTTGGATGACAATGCAATATTCTAATGATAATTAATAAAATTAATTACCACTTAATATTGTGATTCTGCCATATGTATATACATATTTATATTAATTGTAACTATATGATAAAAAGTAGCTAAAATAAAATTTTTCTTTGTTGATCTAAGTAGGAATTCACTTTAAAAAATTTTTTATATTACTTTTCTTTTAATTAAAAATCAAAAAATTAATCTTAAGAAAATATAGTCCTAAAATTTTTCAAAATTTTCATTTTATAATTAATATTTGACCTTCAAGTCAAATTTCGTTTCCATGGTACAAAAATATTCCTCCTAAACTTACATTCCAAACTTCGACGCCATTTTTAATCAGATATGCACGATACATTTTACCCACACATCTCACGATACGCTCGCACAAATGCATTTCCAGCGCTGATAAAGCACGGAATCTCGGAAGTACTTCGAAAACTGATATTTCCCGGCATTTTTTTCAGTACCAGTTGACTCCGAAGTAAAGAAAAATCACATCTTTCACGACTCTGATCCTATTACCAGTACAATACCAGTCCCTTTATATCCTGCTGAGGGAATGTTTTTTTCATCGAATGATGAGTACGTAAAAAGGGAATAGAATCGCAACACTTTTCGCAAGACTAAATTTCATTTCCTGTACTTTTGATGCAAGGATTTCTCATCTGATATTTCAATTTCTAGGACATGCTTGTTTTTCCTTGCTGAGAGTGTCCTTTAAAATCTCCAAGGATTTATATCCTTTTTGTTGAGAATTGCATCCACACTGCTGGAAATTGTATTTTGTGTTTATCTCTTTTTAACATGTACTGTACAAGGGGTTCTTAAATTTAAAGCCAGAAGTGTGACTTTTCAGAAATACACAAAAGAATTGACGTCGTTCGAGCTTAGATCAGCTGGACTGCGCAAGAATTGTTTTGTATATGATCTCTTCTCCTTGTAGAAGTGGCTTTATAAGAAACGTAAAAGTGAATATTTTCTAAATTGTTCATATTTATGAATTTGATTTTTTAAATTCATAATATTCGGATTTCAAACAGTATTATTTATTTATGTTATCCTTTTCTAAATAAGATAAACCTTAATAAAATAAAACAAAATATATTAATAAAAATAATAACAATAAAAAATGTATTAATAAACTGATAACAATAAAGTAAAATATATTAACAAACATAATAGCAATAAAGTAAAATGTATGAATAAAATCGATAACAATAAACTAAAATGTATTTATAAATATAATAACAATAAAATAATCAACAGCAGCCTTAATAAGAGTAGAATTGCTACAGTAATTGCATGTTAACAAAAAATGAAACAACAATCATAATAACTGCATAATAGAGCAACAACAATCATTATAACAATAAAATAGAGCAGCAGCAATCAAAATAACAACAAAATAGAGCAACAACAAACATAATGACAATAGCCTGAATTTTTTTAAAGCTATGTATAAGAGGTGATTATATTTTTAAAGTCAGACTTTCAAAATATTGTAAAACATAACCACTGGTCTAAATGACTTCAGATTTGAACTGCATGAAATTTTGAAATTTTAGGAAACGATACACCGTAAGAAAAAGTGCGCAAGTGCGCAACGAAAGCGCATTTGGCTGCACCTGCCATTTTGAATGGAACAGCGATGGCCTTGGCATGTGAGTTGCAAATTAAACCAACTGCACTGTTCAATGTGCATGATTGTTTCAGTTTTCTGACGGAGTTGCACTGTTAGTGAAAGGCCCATCCACCACGCCAGTCATATCACATTTGATGGGAAACATAGGTTTTTAATTGTCATTGCACCAAACCTGACATAAAAAGCAACAATAAAACCGCCAATGATTTTTTTCCTTGTGATTAATTTTTCCCGCTTCTTCTAGTATATACAGTTCAAATTTGAAGTGATTCATAGCAGTGGTTACTTTTTTTACATCATTTTGAAAGTAGACCTTAAATTATAATCACCTTGTATGCTATGACTAAGATTAAAGCTCTAGGATTTAACTCTCAAATGCACAAAATGTTTTTAAATGCTTTTTCTCGTGACTTTTGGAATAAAAAATCTTATTCTTTTTTAAATACATCTATACAAATAAATAAAATTGAAGAGTGTGTTTGTAATTTCAAATCAACAGCTTCTTACTGAATGCATTCCAAAGAATATACGGTACTTACATCAAAAAATCATTTTTTTTTAATTTTTAGTGGTATGTTTATGTGTTTGTTCCGGATAATCTCTGAATTGGCTGGATCGATTTTAAAAATTATTTCACCAATAAAAAGTTACTGTATCAGCGTGTTACATAGAGTATATTTCATCCCCGTATTTCTACAAAAATAAAAACTACGGCGGTGAAACAGTGGGGCTATGCGTATCCCCATCACCACGAAGTTGGTGCAAGATTATGCATTTTGTCAAAACCAGAAATTGTAATAAAAATTTTCTCCCATTTCTAATAAATAACTGAAACATAGTGTAATTTAGCATCTTTACTAAAAGCAATTTCTTAAATGATTTTTTTTATTAAATGTCAAACATTTATTACGTTAGGTTTATTAAAAGTCAACTGCAAACTTTGAGAAATATCGCCAAGTTGGCTAAGAAATTCGCTTTTCCAACAATCCCAGAAATGTAACACCAATTTTTCTCCACTTTTTAAAGAGAGAAATGACAAAGTTTTAGCAAATTGCGTGATATTGAAAGCTCTATGGTAATATTAAATGTTAGTTTCATAAAAAGTATTAATTTATCAAGTATTTCACACTTTAAATTTTTAAAAAAAAACAAACAATTCCAATATAACACCATACTTTGCACAAAGTTTTTTACTTACAATGAACATAGATATTTATATGGAGGTATTACTATGAAGACACACTAGATATTTCTTTGGAGGTAGCCATATAATTACCAATCGTCGAATAAAATTAGGAAACTTTACGAAATATTTATTTCATCTTGCAATCTTTATAATTCTCAAAACTTTGGAATAAGTACATAGAGTACATGGCGGAAGATATTTTGCAACGACTGCAGCAAGTACATGAAGATATGCCTTTCAATGAATAAATCTACAAATAAACACTAATAATAATTGAAAATAATGGTTGGGAAGAAACTACAGGATTTTAGAATGATTATTCCACGACGAGTTGAACCGCGACGAATTGACTTTGATCGAGAATTATGCTACGATTTCATAGCATTGCACCATCAAGTAACATAATTAATTCATCAATTAATTCCGGAACAAAGTCATATTTTCCTTCAAGTTTTACATAAGATAGAATCAAGAAGTGTTTCACTCTTTTTTTCTCGACATCCTTGGAGGAACCAGAAAAAGGTTTTTGCTAAACTTATTTTTGTCAGTCAGAAAAACCCAGATGAGATAGCATTGCTGGCGCTTCATCCGGTATAGCCGAGACACTACTGACCGGTGGTCGTACTGCAAAATTCCATTTTAAAATTACCGTTGAATCTTGCACATGAAAATTCACTCATTTGCAATTTCAGCAAAAATATCTCTCGATGCAATATGCTTCGACAGTCTATGCTTTTATTGTGGGATGAATGTATGATGTCTCACACAAAAGCTATTGAAGCATTAAATCGGACTCTTCAGGATTTAGGAGATAGTACAGATATTATGGGAGGAATAGGAGTTTTATTGGCTGGTTATTTCCCACAAACTATCCCAGTACTCCAGGGGCAGGGATACACCGGCAGATGAACTCAGAACCTGTGTATAAAATCCTGAAGCTTATGTGCGAGTTCAGTTTCCAATCAAATTCAGTTTTGTTGTTATCATTAACAAAGCCCAAGGGCAGACATTACAAGTAACAAGGGTGTATTTGGATAAGCCATGTTTTTTTCCATGGCTAACTATATGTAGCCTGTTCGCATGTGCCTAATGCTCGAAATCTTCACATATTTGCACCCGACGGAAGAACATATATGGTATACCATAGCATCCTAGAATAAAATTCTGTTTTAAAGTTCTTTTAAAATAGTTTTGAGCTCTTTTAAAGAGAAAATATATATTAAAAGTAGATGTTTTCAACTGTTTAAAATATCATTAGTTTAAGTTATTGTGATTTTTTTGTTGTTAACTATCATAATAAAGTATGTTTTTAGTTTTTTAAGCTTAGCTCAATTCTTAAATTAAATTTTTTTAAATTAAATTTTCAAGAATTTTTAAATTTTAATGATCTTTGTCAATTAATTAAAATTATCTTATTATTTGATTTATTTTCCAATGATAATGATTATGACTTTGATAGTTATTTAAAGACGTCAATGCGAGCGAAGCAGCGGGAAAAAGTTGGTATCTCTGTAAATTTGATAATATTTTTAATATTTTGAATAAAAATGTAACTTTCCAAATCCCCAGTGTTTTACTTTCAAACTTTCGTTTTAATGGGCTGATGCAATCTATAAGTTGTATTTTTATCTAATTGATTTTTTAAATATGTACAAATATTAGAATGAATCCTAGTAAAAACCAAGAGCAGTAAGAGATCCGAGAGGAGTGGAATGGTTGTTCCGAGAAGAGGTGCGAAAATAGACTGGTGGACCGCATTTCGTTTCGCTAAATAGACTGGTGGACCGCATTTCGTTTCGCTCCGGTTTCATGCATGCAACAAATGCTGATGCTGGGAATGTTTGTTGTCGTTGAAACCTCAACAGGAAACGAGATATTGCAGATTACCTGCTCACGCGTGTCCATCAAGAAACAGCATACTAATTTTGGCACTAGGATAGTGGGCCTGGATATCGTAGTATCATGACCCCTAAGTTTAGTTAATTACTAGGCAGCGAGAGGAATCACACAGTTTTTGGTAAAAAGTTATTTTACTTACAATCTTGAGTAGAAATTGATTCTATTACTATGGCATATATCAGTGCGATATTTTTTATCTTTAGCTATCTGTTTCTAGTTCAGCACACACCTATCTCGCGGGTCTTCAACTAGATATAGTAATGTCCATGGTCCGCTCAAAATTGGAGTTTCTAGTAGGTCACTAGAAAATTTGGATGAATTTTCTATTTGTCCGAAACGACAGTTTCAATCCTTCACTGCCCCGAAGCCTTTTGCTGGAGAAAATGTCAAGTCCAGATCTTTGGCACCGCTGTCCCTCAGCGTTTGCTCCTATAGCCGAACTCACTGGTCTCTTGTCGCTGACCTTTCCACTGCCTTGCAGCATATCGCATGCTTACTATCGCTGAATTTCCCTCTCCCACTTAGCCTATCGCATGTTTAACAAAAGATTCCTCTGATCCCCTTCCGGACCGTTTCTTTAATCCCACTGGGTGGACCTTTTTCACGCCCTCAATAGTTTCTGATTAGCAGCTACTCGACTTTTTACCCGACACCCTCTGACTTGGTCCCAACCACTGTTGTGTCGAATGAGATCTTCTTCGTCACCGCACCTCGTAAACCATATAGAGGGTGTAGAAATTGCTTGGGAAGCTAGTTGTCTGTGACGCCTTGTTCTATTCAAAGCAGCGATGTTGGGTTCACTGCTAATGCCGGGTATGCTCTTGATGAAGGCGGCGTTAAATTGCGAATGCAGGGGCGCAGATACTGGTGAGACTGTTGGAGAGACAATTGGGACACAGAAATAATGTCTCTGTGTCAGTGTTGGTGTCTGAATTTTCCTAGTGATTCGAGAGTATTTTTAAAGGTGGAATACGTCCCACTCACGAAGGTGACACGTGATGTAGGGTCACTTCTGCTTGGAGATATTTGGAAAAACCATTCTACTATATGTCCAAGGCCCCTTTCACGTGGTGTACTTTGAAGCCGGTGGCTGGCGTGGGAACTGCGCTGGTCAACTTACATTTGGCGAAATCAAGGGAAGTCAGAAGTTGACTGCCCTTAGGGCATCAGCCCCGGGGTGTCCAGTCTGGGCTATTTTGCTGGAGATGTCACTAGTTGAGATGTCACTAGTTCCCAATGGGAAATGGGTCCTTTGGTGAAGACCGCTGCAAAATCGACTTGTCACTGTGACACTGAGAATACACAGCTTGTCATTTCTTCCTCCCCAAAGTAGACATTCATTTCCATACAAGTGTATCACGGTCACGTGTGAGGGACAATGAAAGAATGGACAGCTGTCAAAACAGGTTAGTCCATTCTATAGAACGATGTGAATAAAAGCCATTTGGTGAATTTATTCGCCTTTAGGTGTTGAAGACGAAAAAAGGGGTTCCTTGTAAACGTCCGTCTATGAGCCGATGCCATAGTTTTTTCGGCCCAGAGCGTGAGAGACGGATCTATAGTCTCCTATGAAGAAAAAAATTGCCCATCTGGGCGATTCTGTTCGACCCTGGGAGTCAAAAATGAAAAGATGGATAGCAAACTGCCGTCTAATGAGGCAACTCTACAATATATTTTAAAATGAGATGCATTAGCACTTAAATAAGTTTCATTTTAATGACTTGCATCAGAACATTTTTTATTAATTTATCTATGGATACTTTTAAGTGCATTACAAGTCTGCTTTCTATCTACAAAAAATCTTTGTATAATATTACATCTCTTCATTTTACTTTTCATGCAAATGTGCACTGTTCAAATGAACCACATTACTAAACTATAACCAAGCATTTTAAGGATGGATAAAAGCATCTTTTATATTCTTGAATGTCCGTATCTTAACGATCAGTTTCTTTATCTGGTTTTTATCTAATTCATTTGTATTTCGTTTGTCCTTGTCACTTTATCAAGTTTTCATTTTAAAAAAATTCTGAATGCAATATATTTGCTATTGATATCGAATTCAACCATTAAATAGTAAAATTGAACAGACTAATATATTTTTAGTCTTCAGCTGCAAAACTTCCATTTATTATTTGTATATTTCTAAGTATATGTACAAAACCTGAGGACCATTAGTATATACAAAAAAATGAAATGAAATGAAATGCCAAATCTTTTATTGCCAATTTTCCAACGAGATAAATTTATGAATATAACAACAAATATAATTTTTTTCAGAAGTAGGAGTCTGAAGCAAATGTCTCATGAGCTATTTTTCAATTCCTATGCTGATAGCTCATTCTCTCTATTTCTCTCATTTATTTATATATTTACCTTGTTCAAACTTTCAATCGTTAATAAAATACATCTTAATGCCCTCAATTGAGCTGAAATTTTATATACTCGATTATTTTGGATGACCATACAATAATTTGAATATAATCAACAAAAATTAATTAATTAAAACTAATTATTCAAAGAATTATAAATACCAAGTTGGCATTATTATTGGCGACTTAGCCACCCTTTTAGCTACTTGTGTCAAAATTTTAAAATGTTTTTCTAGAATTTAAAAACACTCATTTGAGCTGAAATTTTCTATGCACGATTGTTTTGAGTGACAATACAATTTAATTATAATTAATTTAAATTAATTGACTGAAAATAATTATTCAAAGAATTACAAATACAGCGTCGTTGGCATCATTTTTGGCGATTTGTTCTATTGTTAGATCATTTTTTTTAAATAACGCCCTCCAACTTCCTCTTGGACATAAGACGTCTTGCAATCCAATATAAAGCAGATGTCGCTCTAGCAGAAAGGAGAACTTCACAGTTGTCTTGTGAGATAACATGAAGTAGAGTGGGGCAATCGGATAGATGCTCCCCAGTCATTGGCACGGGCTTACAGAGAGGGCAGAGCTTTGAATTAGCCAGGCCAATCTTAAACAGATGGGCTTACAGGTAATCATGTTCGGTGATGATTCTGAAACATGCCACACCCTCCACCCTAGATAGGGCAGAAAGCTGAGAATGTTAGATCCTAGTAAAATTATAAATAAAAGATGCAATAACTTAAAAATATTTTTCTGTGTTTATAAAAATGTAATAATTCTCCTTAATTTCATCCTGAATAACATTTTAGTTTGTAATGGTCCTGGCCTTCAGGACTCGCACATAAAAAATTATTGCTTGCACACCTGACAGGATTTAATCGTAATCGTATCTGATACAGCTGTAAATCTAACAGCTTGCACTTTTTTAGTAAGATTACATCGAGTACATTTAGTAAGATTACCGATATCTTTCTACCAATCATTCCTTTCACGAAAGTCACGAGTATTGCCAGATATCCTGTCGCTGCATCATATAAATAGCCATATATCTTAAGCTATTTCTCTTTGTCTGTTTGTTTTTGCCCTCAATATGTGAAACGTTGCTGCTGCTTATTGTAACTCCTATGTGACTATGTTAATCACCATTAGTTACATAAGCGTGTTTGTTGTTAATCGTATAAATGTTTAAATGTTCAAATAAATGGATTACTTGCAACAAGATGATTCATCATGACTCTAACATCCTCCACATGTACTTCCATTCTGGGTCAAATGATCAACAATCCAGTTCTTAAAATAAATAATACCATTTGCGGTAATGTGTTATATATTTATATATACACTAAGCCCAGTGGTCGAGTGGTAGCGTGTCGAGCTTCCACGTCACAGATCCGGAGTTAAGACCCCGAACTGGGCAATGTCTTCATGCGTCGATAAAATTAGACCCAAGCTTTCTTGGGAACTAAACAATGAGGGTTTTGCGTCATACTAGCCACCTAACCGGAACATCTGCTAATGCACCTCAGAGCCCAACCTCAGTTTACCCCAAGCTTAGGTAAACTGAGTTGGACACAATAGATTTGGCCCTTATGTGCTGTTACGCCACTGAGTTAAGTTTATATACATATACAGTCGAACTTCCACATTGCGAAATTTCTATGTAACGAACTTTTCCCTAGAGCTAAGAACATTTCACGATTTTCTTCGTAAAATAACCTCCCAATAGCGAAGTGCATTTTCTATATAACGAATTTTTTTTGTGATTCAATTTTTTTTCTCCCTATTTTTAAAGTATTCTTGGACATTTCAAGTTATTATATTTTTTAGCACATTTTCTGGTGGTCATAAATCGTGAATCGGTTTTATTAGGTCCTTAAAATTTATTAATTTTATTATAATAATGTTGAAAATACAGTATGTTCCTCGACATTCCTTTTTCTTGTTTTCCCTGCAGTTTTACTTTCTTTCATTTTTTATGGATAAGATATATAAAATAAATAGATACTAATTTACAAAAATGGTGTGAATAATTATACTTTTTTAATATATAGTGTTTATGAATTTGAAATTTGTTTTATGTGGTTTACATATTGAAAGATATAATAAATATAATATAATTAACTTTTATATAATTAACTTTCCATATAACGAAGTTTTTTTCATTATTTAGCGACTTCGTTGTATAGAGGTTCGACTGTATATATATATAAAGGGTGCTTTTTTTAGAGGTATAGAACTTTAAATTGCAATAAAACAACGATGTATTATTCGATTGACATGATTTTTTTTTATTCGAAAAATAATCTTATGGCATTACATTTTAAATATGATTTCTGGCATATGACTGCCACGACTGGCTCGGATGTAGTCCAATCTGGACGTCCAATTTTCGATGACTTTTTCCAACATTTGGGGCCGTATATCGGCAATAACACGGCGAATGTTGTCTTCCAAATGGTCAAGCGTTTGTGGCTTATCCGCATAGACCAATGACTTTACATCGCCCCACAGAAAATAGTCTAGCGGTGTTAAATCACAAGATCTTGGAGGCCAATTCACAGGTCCAAAACGTGAAATTAGGCGGTCATTAAACGTGTCTTTCAATAAATCGATTGTGGCACGAGCTGTGCGCCGTCTTGTTGGAACCACAGCTCCTGGACATCATGATTGTTCAATTCAGGAATGAAAAAGTTAGTAATCATGGCTCTATACCGATCACCATTGACTGTAACGTTGTGGCCTCCATCGTTTTTGAAGAAGTTCGGACCAATGATTCCACCAGCCCATAAAGCGCACCAAACAGTCAGTTTTACTGGATGTAACGGTGTTTCGACATATACTTGTGGATTAGCTTCACTCCAAATGCGGCAGTATTGTTTGTTGACGTAGCCATTCAACCAGAAGTGCGCTTCATCGCTAAACAAAATTCGCTTATGAAAATCGGGAACAACGGCAATCTCGTTTTGGGCCCATTCGATGAATCTACGCCTTGCTTGATGAATTGCCAAACCAAACTGAGAATAAATCACTTGACAGCTGTTAAATCGGTCGCCATCTTGGAAAGTAATGCCAACTTAAACTTCTATACCTGGAAAGAAAACACTCTTTATATGCGTGTAATAACTTAAATTGATATCTACTCATAATTCGAATCTCTTTTATTTATAACATCTAATTCATAAGTCCTTATACCCTATTTCGAAACGCGTCTCAATTTATCTTTTTCTAAAGCATTAAAAACATATTGTTATATTTCTTACTGGTTCTTTAGATCTTGAATTTTTGATAGATTTATTGGCGATTTCAAGAAATACAAGACCATTAATTGTTTTCATGCACCTTTCCTACCGGGATTAATATTTTCTAAACAATTATGTCATTTCTATAATACGTATATATTTTTATTCTGTATTTTTTATAATGCGCTTTTCCCTGTTCTTCCCTGTATATAAAAACTTGTAATTTGAATAATTCCCTCTCTTGTATTTTGGCACTATACGAGAAGCATGCTGAAATAAATTATGTGATAACGAACAAGCTTCTTTGGCTTTTCGGCTACGACCTCTTGATCGTCTCTAATCAAAATATAAATTTTTCGCGGGAAATCCTATATATAATATTCAGGTATTCGTCCAGATATTCATATCCTTTGAATAAGAGTATTCCATTTTCAGAGATAGCTTTTTAAACATTTTAATTTAAGTAGAAATTTCGAGTGCATCAAGAAGCTTTAAATTAATGATGTAAGTAACATAGTCAAAGGTATTTATTTGAAAAATGACAGAGAAAAAATTCTTAATCTAAAAATTAAATTGTTACAAAAAATATATTTATTGAAAAAGATCCATTACACTGGCTTGCTTAAAAATCTGAGAATTGCAAGCATTTTGTTCACGTGGATATTAAATTCATTGATGATCTTAAGTCTTCCACTGTCACCAGCTATTATGATATTTTTTTTTAGATGAAACATATATTTAAGGCACAAGCATAGCTTTTTTGTTAAACTTTTCTCCTGGTTCTTCATCTTTCCCATTGCTTTCCAAGTTATTTTTTGTTAATGCTTACGTCATCAACTGCAGTTCAAATAAAAGATTTTACGTCATCGCTGGTGTTTTCAGTACATAAGTTCTCCTTGATCTCTTAATAGTCCTGCTTTTGAAAACAACCACTGATCTTAACAACTTCAAACAATTCATTTTCATCAGTAGATTTTTCACTGAGAGCATTCTAAACTGGAATTCCAAAGCGTGCTTACTTAAAAAGTACTGATCATAACTTTATGATATGGATTTAACAGCTTTTATTATTTACTGAATGGCATTTAATTTATTTAAACATTTTGTAAGCTTCATGTTTTTAACACGCTTTTATTAAGTACACCTGTATCTAATAGAATCTTTGAAATCGATTTTTACCCCCTTTAAAAGGTCAAATCAATTCGAAATTTTGCACACTTTTCAAGGACTGATGACACTACAAGAATTTAATAATTTTGATACATTGTCCTTATCAGGATCATGCGCATTAACGATTTCATATTTTCAGAGATTTGGCGACTAATTCCAGATCAAATTTCCTGATTTGGCGACTAAGAGATTAAGTTACAACCCTAAAAAGAAAACGGGCATGGTTAATATAAATACAACAAACAAAAAAGAGTAATTCATCAATAAATAAATGATAGTTTAAAAAATAAAAATATGGGCTTTTACTGCAGATCGAACTAAAAAATTAAAAATAAATTATAGTTTAAAAAACTAAAAAACATGCTTTTATAGTTTAGCGAAAAAAAAAATTAAAAATATAATTCTTAATATAGGAATAAAATGAATAAACGAGAAAATTAATTTCACTGTGGTAAAACGTGTCGTGTGTGCTTTGTTCTAAATTTTCACACTAAATCTGCATTTCGGAATAGAACTAGTAAGAAATTATAACAATTGATACCGAGCACCCCACGCTTTTACCGTAATGACATTAATTTTCTCATTAATCATTTTATTCTAATACTAAGAATTATTTTTTACTTTTTAGTTAAATAATAGTGTCTTTTTTAGATTTTTTTAAACTAGAATTTATTCCACAAGCAGTTTAACAAATGATTAACAGTTTACTAAAACGAACCTTGAAACTTTTATTATGTCTTGTTCCAAAAAAAAAAAGACTATGATACTAATACTAATATGACCTTAAGGTATCCGACTACGTTCGGAACCGTGATTTTGTAAAAGCATATAAATAGATAATATTTATGATATTTTGTGTCACTTAGATTAGAAAATGTACATAAATTGTTTTAAGAATATTATTACAATAAAAAATTATTTAAGTACAATATTTTGACAAAAAGATGATTGAATGACCCATTTTCAAAATATTCTCTGTTTATTTTTAGTTTGTTTTTGTTTCATCGACGGACCAGCCACGCTTATTTCTTTTTTTATTCTTTATTCAATCACACAACATATATATGCTATTTACAAGCGCAGCAAATTTTAATTAGTTATTTTATTGTGAGCTTCGAGTATTAGAGTCCTATGCTCACGTCTGAGTATTGAAGAGAAATTTTCTCGTCTATATATCGTCTGCCGGCACAGCGCGGCAAGGAAGAATATTTGCATTTGTGCGCATGACGTTGGCGCGCATGCGCCAACATTCTCCTTTTGTGAAAAATGCTTCTATTATGATAATATTTTGCCTGTACATAGCTCAGACCTCTCTAAAGAGGCTCAACTAAAATTTTTGAAATATATAACTTAGAAGTGGGTTTATCCATATTTTACGACAAAAAAAGGGAGCAATTTTCAGAAAAAAACACTGAAAATTGCTGGTAACTGTAAAAATAATGTGATTTTTTCAAAATTCGTAGTGCACACTCTCTGGAGAAGTCTTTACTTTAAATAAGCAAAATATTATTATTTTAGAAGCACTTTTTTTATAAAAGGAGAACATTTTGAAAGAAGATTATTCTAAGTTAATTTTTTACTGTAATATTGTATTTAAATAATTATTTTTGTCAAAATATCCTTAAAACAATTTTATACATGTATTCTAATCTAAGTGACACTAAATATCATGAACATTATTCTTTTATGCGCTCTTTTTAAAACCACGGTTCCGAACGTTGTCGGATACTATAAATGGAAAAAAAACGAACACTCAGTTTTACATTTGGTGGGCGAGTAAACAAATTATCATGAAATAGTGAAATCAAACCTCGATCAAGCACCGAGAACGACGTTACAGATAGCACCCCCTCTTTCCAAACTACCTCACTAACGGAAGGACATTGAGTACCGACAGATTTTACGTGCATCATCCAATCTACACGGCTGAACTTTAGTGGCACCAGAACTCAAAGCTGAGTTCGTTGCGTAACCGTAATAGTTCGTGACCGAAATCACTAGTCTAATTTCGGCCAACATACAGGTGAATTAAAGTATCCGACTACGTTCAGAACCTTGATTTTAAGAAAGCGCATAAATAGATAATTTTCCTGATATTAATGTCACTTTGATTATAATACATGTATTAAATTGTTTTAAGAACATTTTGCCAAAAAAAATTATTTAAATACAATATTTCAGCAAAAAATTAACTTAGAATAATCTTTTTTCAAAATGTTCTCCTTTTATAAAAAATGCTTCTAAAATAATAATATTTCCCTTATATAAAGTAAACACTTCTCCAGAGAGTCTGAACTAGGAATTTTGAAAAATTCACATAATTTTTAGTTACAACCAATTTAAAGAATTATCAGTGCTTTTTTCTTAAAATTTCTCCTCTCTGTTGTCGTAAAATGTGGATGAACCCACTTCTAAGTTATATATTTCAAAAATTCTCGTTGAGCCTCTTTAGAGAGGTATGAGCTATATACAGGCAAAATATTATTATAATAGAAGTATTTTCCAGAATAGGAGAATATCTTGAAAATGGGTCATTCTATGATAATTTTTTGTCGAAATATTGTACTTTAATAATTTTTAATTTTAATACTATTGTTAAAACAATTTTATATACATTTTCTAATCTAAGTGACACTAAATATCATGAATATTATCCATTTATATGCTTTTGCAAAATCACGGTTCCGAACGTAGTCGGATACCCTAACACTAACAAATTTAATGCCAAGGAATCTTAGAAATTTTAGTGCTATAAAACTCTGAAATTTCTAACTATAATACGAAAATAAAGGGGAAAACTCGCTTATTTTCTCTACTTATTCTACTTTATTAACTCAAACTATGCCCAACTTTTTTTACACGGTTGATACGTTCCTTAGAAAACCGTGCAAAAAACAATTCCTGTAAAAAAATACATGTGACGGACGTAAGGTAAATTTGAGGATATGTTTCCCAGTGTGAAAAAATCATGTAAGATGAAAAACCAGTAAATATTTCCCAAAAAAACCCGAGCAGAACAAGTAATATTATCCAAGTTACATAAGGTAATTCTGGGGAAGATGCCAGTATGTTAATAGCGTCAATAGATGGCAATTTTGAGCCACTTGAGTGAAGAGTCTGGTATGACATTAAGTGTGGCTAGTGAATTTATCTGAATTAATCGACTTTAATTGGCCTTATTTTTTGATCTTGTGAGTATTTAAAGTGGTGAATACAACTTTTATAATATTCCGTTTCTCATATTTAAAGTTTATAAGCGTACTTGTCAGTATTAATAAGATATTAGCAGTATAAGGGAGTTATACGTATTGTTACTCATATGAGGCATATAGAAACGGCCACAACACTGGAGCAATAAGTAAAAAACCGTATATAGCATTTGTCCCCTATACTTGGGGAAAGACGCCACAAAATTCAGAAATAAATAAATGAATTTTTAATTTTTTAAAAATTTTATAACACTGTATATTATCGTATAAAATATAGTTACAATTAATAATTAGGCTATAAAGATGACAAAGGGGATCTCCATAGAATGAGGATATGCCGGGCTGAGGTCTACTACTACTTAAGCCTACTGTAGACCGTTCTGCAGGAAAATTCATTTCTAGCAAACTAATTCTGAAAGAATTTTTTTTCTGTAGTTATTGTTATTTCACATTTAATTTGGTAATGTTTGTCTTATTTTTTTATTTATGTGGTGTTGTTGCATTTTACTCCACGACTGATGGCATCTTCCCCATATATATGGGGAAGATGCCACGATTAAATGAATATCTTTAACACTAAAAATGTCTTATTTATTTTCATATTAAAAAGAGAATTAACTTGTACACACAAACAATCAAATATTGAAAAATAAAGTGTATTTTTTTCATGGTTTTGCCATTTTAACTTCCAATGTACTAATCGAAAAATCCTTAAATGTGGTCTCTTCCCCCGATTTACCTTATATATAAAACAAAAACAATTCATTTTTATTACAAAAATTTACAGCTCGTATACAATAAAAATTCAGTACATAAGTAGATACAATGTATAAAATTTCATATTGAAATTAGGAATAAAACTACTACTAATTATTCATCGCTAATTGATAACAAGTGTGCACGTTTAATACGAACTGGATCAAAAATCCTAACTTAAGTAGATGTGTCAGATATGTCTAGCACAACTTAAGGTTTTAATTAAAATGAAGAAAAATTCATTCGTTATAAACGGCTTGAGTTGTTGTTAGAAAGTCAATTATCAGTGGTTGTTTCTTATAGTTTCTAAAGTTATTAATATAATCTTTGACATCCTGATACATAAAACTTATGATTACGTTGACGTACTTGTGGCAAATTTCAAAACCTCGCGAATTAAATCAGCTCTTAATAGCTGAACTTCACCTTTGACTTCGTCATTAAAGAATTGTTTATTCAATTCGTTCTATTAGTTCACTCTCTCCCTATATATATATATATATATATATAGCGATAAAGCTAATATTTATTTAAATCTTAATAACTTTATTAAACAATGTATTTATTGAACATGGATATCTTGCTAACTTTCTTTAGAATTATATTTCTAATAGTTCTCAGTGATATGCAGTATGTATTAATAACTGTTATTGACATTATGTTTTAATACTAGCATTTTAACTAATTATAAAATTATCCAATAGATGGCGCCACATGTTTAATAAATTAATAATATTTAAATATTTCTTGTAATCATTTATTTTTCCCAAGTCTTTATATGAATACATATTTATGTTTTTTAAACGTACATAGATATACATATATATGTATAGACTTTATATTATTCTATCATAATTTTTAACTTTATGCGGTACTGATATTCCTCTGTTGTATTTGGCGGGAAACATAACCAGTTGATACACTCACGAAGTAAGTCTTACTATTTACCTTTTGCATCGAATTTAAATCTATACTGTGAATACTAGTAGGCTATAATTTTATCGTTATATTTTATTAGTATAGCGATTTTATTTGTAATATTTAAATTTCTCCTAATATTATTCTTTTCTTTTTACCCTCGGCACTTTGTATAAACAAATTACAGTGGAAGGTTGGCTAGCCCTAAAACTTGTTTAAACCTGCAATCTTGGTTCATAAGGCCAGGAGTTTGTTATTGTACTACTGTGCCCTACTGTTTGTTATTTCCTATCTTAAATAGTTATACTTAGGTTCTATAGCTATCTGTATATATATATAAATATATATCAAGGACGTAGTACCGCTGTATCAGCCGTATCCATAATACGGAGCCCACTATCTACAGGGGCCCCAAGATGTGTAACTACAGTCCCACTAACAGGGCCCCCATATTCTAAAAAAATGGCCCCAAAGGAATTTTGATACAGGGCCCCCTCAGATCTGGCTACGCCAGTGACATATATATATACGAGTATATCTTTTTCAAATGTTCAATCGTTAAGAAAATACTTTCTATTCATCCATTCAAGTTCAAATACATATTTTTAAAACTTGTAGTGGATGACACTTGATGTTAATGCAGTCTTTTCAAGTATTAATTCATTAGCGTATATAGAAAGGAAAATTGTTCGTTTTATCCCAGTAGCGCAATGAATAAAGCGTTGGACTTCTAATCCCCTGGTCATAGGTTCGAATCCCTCATCTGATGGTCTAATTTCTGAGAATGTGTGTGTTCTTTTTTACCATACTATTTTATAAGAATAATTAAATTTTATGAATGAATAAATATTAACATAAAAAAATAGTCCAACACCCTATCTAGAAAGAAAAATGGAAAATTGCAAGGAAAATCCCTTTCTATTTTGTCACTTAATATTGTGATTATGCCATATGTATATACATATTTATATTAATTGTAACTACTTAATAAAAAGTAACTAAAATAATTTTTTTCTTTGTTGACCTAAGTAGGAATTGATTTAAAAAAACATATTTTATATTACTTGTTATAAACTATCATAAATTTGATCAAATCATTCTCAAAAAACACAAATGTCCAATTTTTTTTTTTTTTCAAATTCGTGCTAGAACAAAATATTTGTGTAAAAAATAAGAATTCTTTAAATTTATGTACCGTGTTATTTCAAAATCGTGTAAAAAAAAAGAGTTGAGGGTGCTTGTATTTCGACCTTTTATATCCCAAAAATAAAATTACAGGCTTTCTTCAACTTTTACATAAATTATCAAAGTTGTACAACCGCTCGTAATAGTCAAATCAACTGCAACTAATTCCTCCATCATAACACGCTATCTGTTTCCAAATTAATCCCTTACTTGCTCTCGAGAGTAAATATTTACTTTTACAACTAGTATGTCTCAATTCACATATCTCTCAGAAACCATTTCCTCTCAGACTCCTCTCACACATTTCACTGGTTAAGACTCTATATTTCAAGCTGGGTCACGTTTAAGGGATTGAAGATATATGTGACGAATTTGCGCAGACATCTTCATGTTGTTGATTTAGCTGTGATCTGGACACTTGATAGAATTATCCGAGAACGGATTTTGGTCATGACGCTTGCTAAAGCTCTTGTCATTATTAATTATCCTGGAAAAGCTCGTCCGTATTATGATGGCTGACTGGGCAGGATAAAAGGAGAGTTTTGCATTAAAATAATATGCCTCCTGGTGTTTCTCTAGTGAATATTTATAGGACAATGTTAATGTCCTGACTTAGATTCACGCGCAGTTAATTAATTTATAATGTTATCGAATCCAAAGGAAAAGACGTTAGTTGTTATGTTTATGGACGAATTTTAATAAAATATGATGAGAATTGATGTTAATAATGTGTTCTTCTCTGTATAATTCCATCATCATGTAGTTTCATTGTGTATAATTTGTGAATGCATTGTTAAACACTAAGTACCCATAAATTATTAGTCCCGTTTAATTATCATATAATGAAAAATTCCAAAAAGGTTAACAAAAACAAAAATATTTTTATCCGACATATTTTATGGATTGATTTTGTCCTAATATGGTTGTCTTTTAAAAACGGTGTTATATTTTTTCCCCGTTTAGCATAATTTCGTATTATTTTATCAATGCTCCTTGTTTTAATGAGCTAAATTCATGCTGGTCATATTATAATTGCAAGCCCGTTGTGAGGGATTTGTCCCTCTCTCTTGCCTGCCTAGATATGTGGGAGGAAGGGAAAAAACACGAGCCGTAATCAACAACAATCTATTTATTGATCTCACAAAAATAGCAACTCTGATTCAATAATTTTCAACCTGAAGAAATATTCTCAATAAGAACAAAATGTAGATAAATAGTAAAATACACGAATTATTAGGGGACTATTAATATCGATCCTCTCTTTGTAGGATCAAATCTATATTATCCCATTTAATCTAATACTAATTCAACTATAGCGATCAATCGTCACTTTAAATCTTTCCTCTATTAAATATTTAAAATACTCTATGGAAAATTATAATACCTGATCAATAACAATGAATTCTATCTTATCACGTTCTATTTCTTTCTTCTCGTTAGCTAGAAAACCCAGACTATATATAGTAGACTTAATTTACACAAACACATATTACGGTTTCTTCTTCAAAATGGTTGGCCGTGAATAAACGCGAAATGATAGCCCAAAGATTTCCCAAGAGGATTAGAGTAAGGTTCGCGAATAGATCCGTCACAACGTGTTCTGCAGTGCATTCAAATCAAGCTGATATTAGATTTGTACTTGTTGTTCTAGTTGTAAAATTCAATTTTTAATAAGTAAATTAAGAAAAGGTGTTCAAATTTTAAAATTCTTTAAAAAATTGTTCGAACTTTTAAAAGAAATCTCATACTAAATGATATTTTTAAATTGATTTTTTTGGAAATTTTGCATCATGCATTGCAAATTTTTTTTTACTAATTAAATGGAACATCCCAATGAAATAAGCTAGGGGATATCCAAGAAAATTATAAAAAAATGTATTTCTTTTTGTGTTGAGAAAAGATCACGAAAAGGTTAGATTTGTTTAATATGAATGAAAATATAATGAAATAAGAATGAAATATTAAATATAAGTAAGATATGAATGAAAAATTAAATATGAATGAAAAATTAAATATGAATGAAAAATTAAGTATAAATGAAATATGAATGAAAATATAAAAATTTTAATTAATATTAATAAAAATTTCCATTCACTGGTATTTCCTAAAGTCTTAATTCGCAGCTTGTATCCCAACTTAAATATATCTTCCCTTTTTCCTTTCAATTTTATTCCAAATGACATTTTTACCTTCAACTTATATCGTTAAAAAAAAGTATTTTCTAAATAAATATTTTATACTTTTTCGATTTTTTTTCAATTTTACGTTAGCATATTATCACAAAAGAGATTTAAGTTACTAAATAATTATTTTATTTTAATCTTCTTGTAATAATCAGATGGTTTTGTATTTACATTCTTTAATTTTTGTTTCTAGAATGAGAAATGGATACTAAATTTTATAGTGCAACGGGAATAGGAATTTTAAAAATGAATTTTAATTTCATTTCAATGAAATAATGAAAATGTAATGCACAAAAAGTGTTTGGTTTAATTTTTCTATTAATATTCTTTTGAATCTGTATTTTCTATTTTTAATTCAAGAATAGAAAAATTGAAATAATTCAATGGATATATAAGAGAATCTTTTTCATTTTACACCTAAAAACAAACGAAAATAATATTTTCCTTCGTTGATATACATATTTATTTCAATTATTAGTTTTTAAAATGCATTTTTGGGGAAAATGCAGAAAAATATCCCCATTCTCTACAATATTTCTGAGCAAAAATATTAAAAATGCTTTTTTTCTATTGTTTTCTGTTAGCATTTACTCAATGAAAAGGCTTAGTTCATCGAATGCTCAAAAAAAAAAAAAAAATACTCAACTGGAATAAACAAAATTTACCTTGAGAATCCCACTGTCTTTTATAAATATCATTTCCTTTTGAAATAAATAATAAATTAATTCTTATTTTTCATCTTAGAGATTCTATTTATTACTTAGCCTGAGGGATATTAAAAAAATATTGAAAAATGAATTGAATTCATATTTCAATGTGAATTCAAATGTGATGGTATACTTTACGAGCAAATTTCAACCTATTTTCCATAAACCTATTTTTCAATCAATTCTATTTCGTGGTGTAATATGTTACTAGAAAGTAAAATAAAGCAGAAATATGTGTTTATTACATAAACAATAACAACAAAAGAGCTCAGGGGATAAAAAAAAGAATTTCAATTTTATTTATTCGATGGAATCAATATGCCGTGACAGGCTTACCATCAAAGATATGAATAATTCTAAATTTGTTATAAACTGTTGCCATTCGTGTAATTTTTCAAATTAAAATCTAGATGTCCGAAAAGAATGACTACACATTCAAAAAAGAAATAAAAATAAACGAAGATTTTCACAAAGGGTTTCTCATGTTCCATAAAGAAAAGATTAAAGTAAATACAAACTAAATGGTGAAACGTGTCTACGTTTTAAAAGATTCTCGTTTCAAAATGGCTTCACCGGAAGAACAAGCGTAAGCTATATCATGGTTACACACGGTCTGTTATGTCTGTAAGATATACCTTTGCAAGTCCAGTCGTTTTAAAATGAGTATTGTCAATTGTTTGGCTTATTTTCTCAGGTATGCAACTGGATCGTAATATTTACACTCCACCGAAGTAGTCAAATTAAATTCTACTGAGTCAGCTCGTAAAGTGCGACTGCCCCATAGTCCTTTCCGCTGAAGAAAATATCGTCTAGATCCAGGGTTCCACTACCACACGGTCTTTCGCAGATCTAACCCCTCTTATCGCAGGTCCGATCGCTGAAGCTACTACACCGCAACCTCTTTTGCTGATCTCCGAAGATCTCAATGCCACCTCTTGAACCGTCCCCTTAACCCTTTATCAACCGCATTATGATTTAATGCAGTTTTTTCATGCAATATTTTGTTTAATCACTATATTGAAAATTAAGGAATATACATAAACAAAATACTCAACTTTGGGAAATTTAATCCATTAGAGCTAATTTATTATAAAGATATTCAACTATAAAATTAATTATATACGCTGTTCACTTTAAATAAATATAGTCAAATCGTTTTCTAAGGTCTTCATTAGCATACAAAAATAAGACACTTATCTTTTGACATAAACTACTTTTTTGGAACAAAAATAACAATCTTCGCAATCCACTGGAAACGCCGTCAGCTAAAAACGCAATTTCTGGTGGTGGTATCTACATAAGCAAGTAACAGCCTCCAGACAGGAGTGATCACTCTTGTCTAGCGGTTCTGTTACTTGTCTTCGAATTTATAGGTCTCGGGTTCTATCCACCAGAAACGTGCCACTTCACTTTCAAGTACAGAAATGCCTCACCTCGAGAGTAAGGTGAACCTCACCTGAAGAACAATTGATAATTTGAGTAGTAAATTTCAAGTAATACTGATTGGTTTATTATATGATAGGAAAGATTCTTTTTATTATGTCCTTCTGAAATAATACTGCCGGTGGATAAATTCCATCCTTAGTCGTAGTATTCGAATTGCTGTTGGGTGCGGGATGAATTCAGAAAATACGAGTGGTATGAAATCCGTGTGAAAATATACTATCTAACAATAAATATTTGGACAGCTGTGACATAAAAAAAAAAAACGTTTATTCATATTCAATAGTTAGTAGAGTCTCCACTAGAAGCAATTACAACCGCAACATCATTATTACAGAATAATTTTTAAAATTCAGTTACTTATTCTCTGAGTTCATTATAAAAATGGAAGAAAATGTGGGTTTTTTTTTCTTAAATCTACAATTTATGTAAAATAACGCATTCTAAATAATCAAAGTAAAATAATTTAATGCTAAGTACACATATTTTTAACGGTAACTAATTTCTTTTATTCTAATCCAAGATAGCCATTATAACGATTCAGTAGTTATAACCATCCAATGATTTTAATCAATGTTAAAACAATTTTCTCTATTGGTTATTTTATATTAAAAAAACCACAATGACATTCAAAAGTCAGAAATTTCCTCCCAAATCACATCAAGAGAACAAAAGCAAACTGTTAACGTTTAACCGTAGGGAATCTTCAGTCAATTACAAGATGGATAATAAATCTTAAGTACCGGGAACTGAAGAAATTCTCAACATCCCCCACGGAAAGTTTGCTCATTAGTGTATTAAACCGAGTGCGGGTAACAATGAAATAAAATATTTGGCTTTTCAAACAAAGTCTGGTGGTTTAAGTCTCAAACGAAGAATAATGATAAGAAAGCCCTGGAGGTATCCGCGATAAATTTAAACTTTAAATTATACATTTAAAATGAATCCGAACAGCAAATCATTTAAAATAATTGATTCGAAATAAACGTAGTGTTATGTATGGATAAATGACTTTATTGGGTTGAAAAAGGGTTTTTATTTCGTTAATTTTGAAAACGAGTCATGCTTTAACGAAGAACTTTTATTTTAATATCAAGTGCCTTTAAAGAAGATATTTTGTGTGCCGATAAGTGTCAAAACTATCTCTTGAAATGTTTTTGGGGACATATTTGTTGTCAAGTATTTTATAGAGCAGATGAGACTTCAAAGATATCTTCTGTCTATTAGCTGTTGCTTATTGCAACCATTGCAACACGTTGATCTCAAATAAATTCTTAAGAAAAAGTTCAAAACATATTATATATATATTAATAAATATCACTAAAGTAGTTATATAACTGAAAGTACTGTTATTCGAATGTTATGTAAAATGATTGAAACAATTTGTATTTTTATGTGTTATGCATCATTTATATATTTTACTCTGAGTTATATTTATTTTATGTTAAAATTGTAGTATTCGCACAAGCAATGTTCTCCTTTACATTATAATGGCAATTCAAAGGGAATTTGGCAAAATATTGGTGATAAAGCCAAGTTGGCATCCTTTTTGGCGAGCAATTTAGCCGAGTTCGTGACCCTATGGATTCTTCTGAAAAATTAGTCGAGAAATAAACTAATTTCACAATTTGTGATGCAAGCAGATCTTTCTCAAAGGATCCGTAAGGCCTATAAATAGGGAGACGCTCGCCGAAACTGAGTCAGTATTGTTTTGACTAGCGATTAGTAGTCTTGCCTTGACGGAGAAGACTCGACCAGTGATTAGTATAACGAGCTAGTGCTTGTGAATGATCTGAACTACTTGTATTTTAGACTCGGATAATTGTGTCTAAGCACTGTTGAAGGCTTGAAGACATTCTGAGATTTATTCTGCGAATATTACTATTGAATCCTGTATTTCAAGAATTGTTCTTCGACAATAAATTTCCATCGCTCTTAAAGAACAGTCTTGTTCTTTGCTACTGATCTGAATGAAATCCTTGAACTCCGATCAACAAAACAGTATTAATCGGATATTATTGGTCAGGAGTATTTGGTACTTGCGTATAATACCATAGACCAATCTCGACGAATCAAAAAACGTCGCCAAATGCCGCGATATGCAGCCAGTAGTGAAATTCTTTTCCCATGCACGCTCAAACAGAACAATCTTGTTCTTCATGCATGTCCGAAAATCCTTTTTGATAAGCTGTACCATGTTCCTGTGCATGTTATAGCACAATGTTTTTTTTATTGCGTACCATATGGGTATTATGGAATATCACTTGCATTTCTAAAATTAACTCTACTGTTTTTTTGGTAAAAATCTCCAAAATCAACATGGATGTATATAATAAACGATCCTACGGAATTATCACAAAACCATATAATTGTTTTGTTGTTATAAAATAATTTTTTGAATGATAAATGGGGTGGGTATTATAGAATAGTCAGGTAATATAGAATAGATGGTTAAAATCCTTCAAAACTACTTAAGAACTATAATTCACGTAGTTATTTTTCACTATAAAAGTCATATTCTTTAAGAATGCCATTTATGTTTCGAATTTATTATTGAAAAAAGTTCACGGTTTAATACAGTCAAGATGAGCTCACAGAAACATTGAATCCAAATTTTCCCTCGATTATCTTCGGAGAATTTTCCGTTACAGAAGATACATTTAGCGTCTTTGTTTTCTGATTCTTTAGTTGATAGCATGAAGTCTATTACAAATGATACAACAGAATGGAATGTGTCGGGAATTATGACTATGTAGTAATCCATAACACTCGCACGCCATCTTGGAAAATGAACCTTTAAATTGAAGGACAAAACATTGTCAGTTAAAAAACGACCAAAGTGCTACACAAACTACAACTCTTTTAGCGTATGTGATACTTAAGGTATTCGACTACGTTCGGAACCGTGATTTTGAAAAAGCGTATAAATGGAAAATATTTCTGATATTTAGTGTCACTTAGATTAGAAAATTTATATAAAATTATTTTAAGAATAGTATTACAATAAAAAATTATTTAAGTATAATATTTTGACAAAAAGTGAACATAGAATGACTCATTTTCAAAATATTCTCCTTTTGCGAAAAATGCTTCTATTATAATAATATTTTGCCTGTATATAGCTCAGACCTCTCTACAGAGGCTCAGCCAGAACTTTTGAAATATATAACTTAGAAGTGGGTTTATCCATGTTTTACGACAACAGAGGGAAAAAATTTTAAGAAAAAAACGGTGATAATAATTTCAGTTCGTTGTAACTCTGAAAATAATGTGAACTTTTCAAAAATCCTAGTTCAGACTCTCTGGAGAAGTCTTTACTTTAAATAAGCGAAATATTATTACTTTAGAAGCATTTCTTATAAAAGGAGAACATTTTGAAAAAAGATTACAGTGGATGATCGGTTAACGAACACTTTCACGAAAGATGTTTGTGTTCGGATAACGAACACTTTCAAGAAAGATTTTTGTGTTCTTATAACTAATACATATTCGGAGGTGATCAAGGATACACCCCTGAAATTATGGATGAAATTTGGACAACTGCTAAAGATCTGGAATTGGAGGTGAACGAGGATGACATAGAAGAACTCATAATGGGACATGAAGATGAACTGACGACAGAAGAACTCCAAGAAATTTTGAATGAAGAACACCAAGAAACACAGCGAAATGTGTCTCCTTCTGAACAAGAGGAAGACGAAAGAGGACCAATGCCGACATCTGCCGTTAAAGATCTTTTGAAAAAGTGGGCGGATGTCAGAGCAATGGTCTTAGATTGCACTCAAACCAAGCTGATGTCAGTAGGGTTGGAGATCTTTACAACGACAATGCTATTAATTACTTCCAGAAAATCCTGAAAAAGAGAGAAAGGCAATCGACATTGGACATGTTCTTCAACACCCCATAAGCAAAAAATTAAAGGGACTGATTAATATGCAAGACGATAAGTATGTATTATTTTTTGAAAACTTACTAAGAAATTAAACATTTTTTAAATTTAATTTTTAACGTCTGCAGAACGAATTAATCGATTTCACATACAAGTCTATGGTGAATCGATGATCGGTTAACAAACAATTCAGATAGCGAACATAGTCTTGGAACGGATTATGTTCGTTAACCGATCACCCACTGTATTCTAAGTTAATTTTTTGCCGAAATATGGTATTTAAATAATTTTTTTTGTCAAAATGTCCTTAAAACAATATTATACATGTGTTACAATCTAAGTGACACTAAATATCATGAAAATTAACCATTTATGTGCTTTTTTAAAATCACGGTTCCGAACGTAGTCGGATACCTTAATTTTAATGTTCAAGACACATGTGCTCTAGTAATTTAAAATGTTTGAAAACGTACCTGCAAAACGTTTTAAAAATCGCACATCACTGTTTTATAGCGAGTGGTATGGTAAAAACAAGTGGTCAACTATTACTGCAGTGCATCATGAGAGTTTTTCTTCAGTACAGAAAAAACCTCAACACATGCTTCCTTCCGTATGTTGCATTTTGTGGAACCATCAGAGTAGCAAAAATATATCATTCAAACCTTTCCGCAAGTTTCTCTCTTTTTTTCAATTCCTACTAGTAGCTCACATATATTTATTTATCTTGGTGCAATTTTCAATCGTTAATAAAATACATTTTAAAGCGCTCAATTGAACTGAAATTTTATATACATGATTATTTTGGATGACAATATAGCAATTTAATTATAGTTAATAAAAATAAATTGATTAAAACTAATTATTCAAAGAATTACAAATACAGTCACGTTGGCATCATTTTTGGTGACTTAGCGATCATTTTGGCGACTTGCGTCAAAACTTGAAAAGGTTTTTTCTGACATTTTAAAGCACTCAGTTGAGCTGAAATTTTCTGTGTACTATTGTTTTCGGTAAAAATACGATAATTTAATTATAAATTAAAATTAATTCACTGAAACTAATTATTTAAGGAATTACAGATACATTGGTTTCATTTTTAGCGACTTGGGTCAAAACTTTAAAAGATTTTTTTTCTCACGTTTTATAGCATTCATTTGGGCTGAAATTTTATATATAAGTTTTTTTGGATGACAATAAGATACTTTAAAGATAATTAATAAAAAATTAATTGCCACTTAATGTTGTGGTTCTGTCATATATATATATACATATATATATATATATATATATATATATATAATATTTGTATTAGCTGTAATTATTTAATAAAAAGTAGCTAAAATAAAATTTTTCTTTGTTGACCTAAGTAGGAGTTGACTTGAAAATTATATATATATAATGCTTGTTTTAATTATACATTATTAATAAAGTAGAGTTAGCAACACCAAAATCTTTATAGATTTCCGTTTTCGTCTTCTGCTTTTGATCAACAGCCGTAAGAAATTCCACCTTCATCTTAAAAAAAAAGCAGTTTATGCTTTTATGTTGGCGTTTGTAAGGGATAGAGAGTGAAAGTACCTTATATGGATAAACAAAATTGGCTTGTGTCACAGGCCTTTTTTGAGGTTCTTTCAGATCATAGTTAGCCTTCTTTCTACGAAACTTGTGAAACCACCTGTCCTTTATTTCACCCCCCTGTTAAATCTCATTTGCGCGGCTGAAGTTTTCCATATTTTATTCATTCCCAAAAGAAAAATTTGTTTGTGTTAATCATTTTTTGTTTCTTGTTAAGAGGGAAAAAATGCATGAAAATACATAGTAGTTTTTCGGAACTGCAGTACATTATTTCGTGTTAACCGATATTTGGTCTTTAACGTATTTCACTGTATATTTAGAAGTCTACCTGACTATTTGAGTTAGTATTATAGCGTACTATCTATTAACACATGCATAAATTAATCCCGGTTTATTCAGGTGGAATTAAGAGGTTCCATTTAGTGCCATATAATAACTTAATATTAATATTTGCATAGCATATCATATATATCTGGACTCTATTTATAATATATTAATTGTTCATTATTATAGCAGTGTTAATGTGGTTTAGCAATGAATTTTGAAAACGCATTATTTAATTTAACTTAAATGTAATCAATAAGTTTCTTAAGGACGGATAATTAATAAGTATAGCTATCGAGGATGAAGGCAGATTAATAATTCGGCATATCAAGAATATTTCAAGTTTCGACAAATTTTGAGTGAGAAATACGTATTTAAATTATGACTGTTTTAATAATATGCTATATAATCCTTAGTATATGATGTATCATATAATATATTACGTTGCTATTCAATTCAACTTAATGGCCTTTCAAATAACTTTCTAGAGAAATTTTTATGATATAGAAATTGATAAATTATATCAGTAAGAGTTTTATAAATGAAATATATTAAATACTTTGGTTTTTGTTTTTAAAAATTTTATGCAAAATGTCGGCTTTTCATGATTGCAATTAATTTTAAACACAAATCTAATGTCATGAAAAGAATTGCAATAACTACTGTGGGAAGTCATGTTGAAAAACAATATTAATTATTGAAGTATCTTATTCACACTTTTTTTTATTAAATATTTATCATATTTTCCTTTTTATTATTTTATTGCAGAAATTCATTTTGAGTAAAGATTTATTGAATGTTATAGAAAAACTTTACTGTTTACTGAAGTAATGATGAAATGCAACATCAATTTGATTTTCATAACTCTTTAAGATTCTTTTTTTTTACATGCTGGCCAAAAATAAATCATATTTACGTAAGTTTCTTCCCTTTCCTGTAAAATGATATAAAAATTTGTATTAAGTTATGCTCCAGAGGTTAAATTAAAATTTTTTGGAGAGTATTATCTAATTTTTTTACATCAAACTTAATTTTGTAAGCTGTGGCTCTGACAGCCGAAAGATTATAGTTCCGATTTTTTTCCCAATGGGGCTGTATTTCAGGAATTTAGCTTTGAAGAGACATGGCAAGTTACCAAACATGAGAGCCATTTCAAAGTGGCACCATCTAGTGGCTGTCTTCTTACCTAATTTGAACGCTTGAATTAGTTATTCCGGGATTCGAGTTAGGCATTTTTTAAGTCGAATTCTATGAGACTCCCAATTTTACCAAAGGAAAGAGGTTGATTCATTTAAAATAAATTGGGGTTCCAAATGCCTTGTTAGCGTGCTGTGGAAAGTCAAAGAATTGTGTTCCAGTTCAGAATTGTCCCCATCAACTGGACGAAGTTCAAAATTTCTCGAGGTTCGTCACCCTAGTTTCCGTGATCTTAATATTCAATCAGTGCTTAAGTTATACGTTACAAATAAAGTATGAAGTACATCTGTTTGTATATAAGTTGGACTCTTAATTGTGGTTTATTTTTGAAATATACATACGATATGAATATCTTTAAAAGTAAAATGATTTGCTTTCAGTGTAGGGGTTCTTTTAAAAAAATGAAACAGATTCTTTACAGGTGTAACAAAAGTCCGGTAAATATTTAATGTTGTAATAAATGATGGAAATAATTTCGAAAATTATATGTTGTGGATTTTTTTTTGGGGGGGGAGGGTATGTATTCTAAGTTGTAACAATTACTACAATACGTTTGTTTCCTTCAACAAACCTTTTCTTTCTTTATTTCTGTTTTTTTTTTCTTTTTAAAGATAGGAAAATCGAATAATATGCCTAAACTGATAAAGATGTTATTACTATAAACTTGAAAAATCAAAAAACCTAAAAGTTTAATTTTACAGTTTTACTTTTTATTCATAATTTGTTTCTTTGCATCCAAAATTGTGAAGATTTGAACGAAGTTTTGAATTTTATTTGCTTTTTTCAATTACACAGCTGACCGGTGTATTGTTTATTCTTACTTCTGGCGCCATCTATTGGGGGTAATACGTAGCATTCAGTTCCTAGCATTTTAAGTTCAAAATAAAGCAATTCTTGTGCTGCCATCTATCGATAATCAAGACAAATGTTTTATATTGGGAGCGTTCGATTATTTGGAAAAATTTAAGTTTCTCATGTATGCTTTCATAATAATTTTCCATATATTTTCAGTCTACAAATTAGAAATTTATTTCGGGCTTCATTATTTAAAATGAAATATTGGTTTTGTGCTGTGTAAGTAAATTACAAAGAATGCAGTTTGAACTAATATGACTAGATTTTAAGAAATACAGGAATAGCTAAAAAAAAAATTACTTGTATTAAAAAATACTAAGAATAATTTTTTGTTTAAACAATATAATTTTATAACATTGATGTATTTTCTTTGATTACATTTGTTTAAAATTTTTCTCCAGCACAAATTAAGGAATATTTGAAATATTTTTTAAGTGGTTACCATTAATGCGCAATCATTTATTTTTTGTACTTAATGAATTAAATAGCAATAACTTTTTGAATTCATGTCACAGAACTTTTCTAATTTTGGACAAGACCATTATTGATATAGAACAGTAATCCCCAACATCTTTATCGCCGTGGACAGGTCAACGTTCAATAATCTTACCACGGACTAGCGAGGGTGGGATGTTGTTAAAATTTTAAATTGTTTTGATTTAATAGTTTTAATTTAATTGTACTTAAGTATGCCTTCAGAATAAAAAACAGTTACGCACAAAATAAATATATAGTGATTTTCATGGAAAATCTCTCTCCCTCGCATAAACCCGAGAGAAATACACCACAGTAAATAAAATAAAAATAATTTAATGTTCTTTGGTCGACCCAGTAGCAGTTCATCCTCGGACGGGAACCGATCAATGGCTCGGGGGTTAGGTAGTAGAGTAATATGCTAATTAAAAATACACAATATTTAATTTATTGCTTTCGCATTGAAAATGAAACACTAATATCATACCATTTTTATTGAAATTATTATCAGAAAAATTAAGAAAAATTGTATCTAACTCTCAAAATTAATTTTAAAGGTTTTTTAAACATATTTTCAGAGAACATTACGCTCCTTAAGTATAAGCATGTTTTTATTCGAATTATATTCTCTCGATTTTTTTTAAATACAGCTTAATTTTAATACACTATAGATCCCTGTTTCTAAAACTATGGGGTGAATCTTCCTATGGGGGCGTGATAAATCCACGTGGGGGGAGGGGCGAAAAATACAAAAATAAGTCGAAAATAAATGATTATTTAAAAAATTATTAATTTATTAGAAAAGAAGAAAAGAAAGGAAAGGAAGAGAGAAAAACAAAATATATATTGAACTATGAAAAGTAACATAAGACTTATCCTAATACTTTTTTTACTTAAAGCAGAATATACAAAGGTTAATACTTATATTGATAATTTATATGGTTTAAAATTAAGGTCGTGTTGTAGCTTTAGCGTCAAGGTGAACACTATTAATGCATTCAATGCTTAATCAATGTATGGAGGAGGGGGTGCGATGGAAAATATGATTGAGAATTGGGTCACCAACATTGAAAGTTTGAGAAGCACTGATGTAGGCAAAAAATATAAACACAAACCATCTTAATACATTCAAAAGCGTACGCAATACTTTTGACTCCAACGTATTGATATTTTTATGTATGTAAAGATATAACCCAGTGCTTTTTATTCAAGGCCCGGGGCTCCTATTCATAAGAAGGACCCTGCAACCCTTTTAAATACACAGCATATAGCATCTGTTGACAATACTCGTACAAACGATAACCCGTTACAAATAAATATGAGAAACTCAAAATCTCACAAACCTAGTTTCAAGCCGACTCGACCGACTGCCGCTTTTAGACTAAATAATGGTATACGATGGTAGACCTAGACCTAGACCTAGACACGGGAACGAACATGACATTATAATGTAGTATAGTTACTGTTGCCAGTTAGCATGTTCTTTGAAATTCCCATTTTTCGGAGAATATATACGGGAATAATATTTGATACATAAATTTATTCAGACCATAATCTTGTTGAAGTCTAGACATGAACCCCCCTCTTTCGAAGTCTCGGGCCCAGTTGGACCATGCCTTCAACCTATCAATAATTTCTGGGATTTTCCTGAAAAAGTTCTTTAAAAAAATTGTCACTACCATTGCTTTTAAATTTAAGAAGGCAGTTCATAAATTTTTACTAAGAAATTAATCGAGATCGAATTTTAACTTTCATTTATTATTCTTAGGGGACTCCTTTACATAGTCAATGTGTAGAGTTTCACATTTCTCTTACGATATTAATTAATCTTTCAAAGACCGTTATTGTAGAACTCGAAACATTTTGTCAAAATCCATTATTTCATCACCTTTATGACATCATTTGTAATGTGAACTCTCAATGGTCTTTTGAGTTCAAGGATTAACAAGTAATACAAAAAAAAATTAAGTCAATTCCTACTTATAGGTCAACAACAAAAAAATTATTTTAGTTACTTTTTATTAAATAATTACAATTAATATAAATATGTGTTTATACATATGACAGAATCAGAATATTAAGTGGTCGTTAGTTTTAATTAATTAGAATTAAATTATCGTAGCGTCACACAAAACAATCGTGTATAGAAAATTTCAGCTCAAATGACGGCTTTAAAATGTGAGAAAAAAAACTTTTATAAAGTTTTGACACAACTCGCCAAAATGGTCTCTATGTCGACAAAAATGATGCCAACGTGACCGTATCTGTAATTCTTTGAATAATTAGGTTTATTCAATTAATTTTTGTTAATTATAATAAAATTATCGTATTGTCATTCAAAATTATCGTTTATATAAAATTTCAGCTTGATTGAGCGCTTTAAAATGTATTTTATTAACGATTGAAATTTTGAACAATATTGTTACGAATTTTGAGTAAATAGTATAAATAATTTGTATTTGGATGGATAATGCATTTATATTACTTTGTGTTATATTTATTTTATGTAAAATTGTACTATTCACAAGCAATGCCACCCCTTACGTTATAATAGCTATTCAATGAGAAATGGGCGATATCTTGGCGGTAGAGCCCCGTTAGCATCATTTTTGGTGGCCAATTTGGCGACTTTGGTGACCATTTTGGCGTCATTGATGACCATGCTGGCGAGTTCGGAACCCTCTGGATTCTTCTAGAAATTTGTGGAGAGGTCCATTAACGTCACACGAGTGATTATATTTCTGGAAGTTTCTGTCGCGCCTATAAATAGAGATGCTGGCCGGGACGACAGGAGTTTTGATTCAACCAGCGAGTAGTGAGCATTGTGTTGACTAGCGATTAGCTCGGATGTGCTTGTGAATAATCTTTTACTTGCGTGTATTTTTAAACATTGATGAGTGTGTTTGATTGCTGTTGAAGATGTGAAGACCTTCGCAGATTTGCTCTGTGAATATTGCTGCTGAATCCTGTATTTACAGAGAAGATTGGATTTCCGATAATAAATTCGCATCGTTCTTAAAGAACTGTTATGTTTCTTTGAGACTGGTTTGCATAAAATATTCGAACCCGGTTCTACGTAACATATATATATATATATATATATATATATATATATATATATATATATATATATAAAAGAAATATGTATTATTTATCAAAAACAAGAAATAATAGATAAAGAACATAACAAGAAATAGCGCAGTAAAAATATGAAAGCTGAACATGAAGAACAAAATTATAGAGAAATAAAAGAACTACAAAAAAGAACCTAGCGAGTCAGAAAGCAATTTCGGACTTAGGACCGAATAAGTGGGGTTAAACTAGTTTGAAGGCGCCAACCTTCCCCCTTTGCAACTCGGTAGGAAAACCAAATAAAATAAACAAAACTTCAGAGAAAGTATAACTCAGAGAGCATGATAAAACCAATCACTACTATTATGTAGCAAACTCTCCCAAAGTCTTAATGCAGAAAAATCACAAAATCACAAAATAATTATGTAAGAAAAGTAGAAAAATACAAGAACAATTACATAAGAAAAGTATCTTTCAAAAAATAATTTCACAAAATTTCTTTACTCACAAAGCTTTTACGAAGAGAAACAAGCATCTTGCCATTAATGAAAGTCAATTATTCACCAAGTTAAAAAATTTCGAAAAAACATAAACACATATTTTGAGATGACTTTTAAACCAGCCAGCAAAGACAAGTATAAAATGACGACAATCAAATATGGTAAAATTTGAATTGGTTGATTGTCAAAAATGTAAATTTGTTAGGCTCTAATTTGGTTGGTTGTCAACAATGTGTAAGATGTTTAAGATGTGTGGAAAAAATGTAAACTGTAATATGAGTGTTATGATATAATCTTCACAGCAAGACCACTAACATGCTGACTTTGAAAACCTATTGTTGTGTGGTGGATTTGGAATTCGAAGTAGCAAGACGGTTAATGTATTTGTGATGAATATAAGATCTCAAGAAATTAAAAGGGTATTCATGATCTAAACAACATTGAAAAAAATTTTTTTATATTATTGTATTTATCTATTTTGTGGGTAGTTAAGTTATCATTTCTAAATAAAAAATTCAAAATGATATTTCTGTAAATTGATATATGAAAATTACTGTTCCATACGGGAATTTTAATTATATGGAACTTAAACGAATCTCTTTTTGACAAAAATGTTACTGACTACATTATTGTTAATAAGATGCAAGTCTAAATCCAAGAATTCCACCCTATTAGAGTTGAAGTTAGTTTTTAAGAAGCTTGAGATAATCAGGGTAGAATGTAATATTTGGTTTGTATTCACTATTTTTACCAAAAATTATTATATCATCTATATAACGATAAATTAAGTAAGAATCATTTATAACATGATCTATTTCAAAAAATGTAAATATAGGTTCGCTAAACAATTACTAGCTGGACCACCCTGAGGTAATCCTTTGATCTGTTTATAAAGATTATGATCAAATGTAATGAAATTTTCTTTTAAAACGAGGTTAACAAGAATATCAAATTTTTCTTTTTCATTGAAGTATATAATTCATATTTATCATAAATTAACTGAAGAACCTTAATCATATCGTCAATATCTATAGAATTAAAAAGGTCCTCGAAATCAAAACCATGCATAGAAAAAATCAACATTTCCTTAGTAACTCTAGCGATCTCTAAGCTATTTTTAATAATTGCCGTGTTTTGTAAATTATCAATTAGATTTTGAAGAAGAGATTGCAAGATCTTCCCAGACTTCGTGATATATGTATTGTATCCATTAGTGATACTACGGAATTTTATAGGGCTTTTATGAAATTTTGGTGTTAAAAAAATACTTGGATATTTAATATTATTTAGATGAATATTCAGTCTTTTGTTCAAAGCTAAAAGACAATTATCATCTTCTCTATTATTGTGAATTGATTTTTGAAATGAATTATTATTTAAAATGTGTTTTACTTAATATTTTACTGAAAAATATTTACAAATTATGGCATAATTAGCAGAGACCTTATCAACATATGTAATAACGAAGTCATTTTGGATATTTACTATTGATGATTTAAGATCTTTATACATAATTTCATTTTCAACAGTAAAATCTAATTCCCGAATTTCTGTTGCTACATAAGATCTAAATTGATTGAATGCTTCAATCGGCATTCCGTATTTAATTGCCATTTTAAGGTAGAATTTATCTAAATCTTTTATGATTTGTTTCATAACGTTAGATTTATTTTTTGTGATCATCAGTTTAAACCGGTACCTTTTTCCATAAAATTTCTTAACAAATCATCTTTCACGATGCTAATATATATATATATATATATATATATATATATATATATAATCCAAAATAAAAAATTTAATACATAAATATATATATACATATATATACACAAATATTTAAACGAAAATATAAAAATAAACAGATAGTTATAACCTAAGATAACTATAAATAGGTAGAAGGCACAGTAGTATAATGACAAACTCCTGGCCTTAGGAACCAGGATTGCAGGTTTAAACATGTTTTGGGGCCAACCAACCTTCACCTGTAGTTTGTCATACTATGTACCAAGAGGAAAGGAAAGAATTATATATGAGGAATTTAAATATTAAAAAATCATTTAACTAAATAACATATGAACAAAAACATATATATATAACCTACTTTTATTCGCAGTGTAGACGTAGGTAGGGAGTGCATCAACTAGTAATGTGTTCCCGCCAAATACAAGGGAGGGAAAGCAGATCCGCATAAAATTAATTGCGATAGGATATTAAGAAATTTATATATATATATATATATATATATATATATATATATATATATATATATATATATATATATATATATATACTTTTAAAAAATCATAAAATATTATTCATATAAAAATTAGTGTAAAATATAATTGAAACGCAAAAATATATAATTATTATTAAAATTTAATAAGCATGTGGCGCCATCTATTTAATAATTGTAGAAAAAATTAGATATTGTAGAAATTTAAAAAATCATTACAAAACATAATGACAGTAAATAATTACAGTAATACAAATTGTGTGTATCATTAAAAACTATTATAAATATAATTACAAAGAAAGTTAGCAGGATATCCATGTTCAATACAGTGATTAAAAAATTTATTAAGATTTTAAAAAATATTAGCTTTATCGCTAACTAATACATTATTACGATAAATATAGTTAAAAATAATATTTCTATATATAGATATTGATAAATTTGAATTCCAGTAAGGCACTTTGATGATATTAAAATTAAGGGCAGCTCTTTTATCATAAATATTACTATATAATTTCAAATCCTTAATATATAGTGTTACATCTAGGTAATTAGTTTTGATTGGATTATTATTAATTTTAACTAAGTTTAAGTAAGCCGGATAAAAATTAATCATGGGATTTAAATTATCATTTTTATCAAAAATAATTAAATCATCAATATATCTAAAAATATAGTAGTCATTATTAATAATATAATTATATTCATAAAAATGTAAATAAAGATTAGCCAAACTATTGCTAGCTGGCCCCCCTTGAGGGAGTCCTTTCTCTTGTTTATATAAAGAACCATTAAAAAAATTAATGTAATTTTCTTTTAAGACAAAATCTGTAAGAGTTTTAAATTTGTTAATATTAATATTAAGATTATACATACTATGGTTTTCTAAAATTACTTTAAAAACATCATACATATATATATCAATGGAATTGAAAAGATCTTCAAAGTCAAAACTATGAACTGAGTAAATATTTTTATTATTAAAAAAAAACCTATAATATCTTTACTATTTTTAATTATAGCTTTATTACATTGCTGATTAATAAAGTTTTGTATAATATTATGAAGTAATGTGCCTGCACAATAGTAATATATGTTTTAAAACCATTTGTCACAGTTCTAAATTTAACAGGATTTTTATGGAATTTTGGAGTTAAAAATATATATGGATACTTTTTTAATTTTAGGAATACAAAAACCTAATTTTTTATAAATAGCAATAATACGATTACTAATTTCATTATGTGACAAATCTAATTTTTTAAAAGATCCATTATTTAGAAAGTGATCATTAAGAATATTATAAAATAAATACTTAAAAATCACAGCATATAGTTACCAGGTACTTTATCAATGTAAACTATGATAAAATTCTTTTGTAATTCATATATTTTCTGTTTTATATCTTTAAAAGTAGTTTCATATCGAGAATAAATCTGCCCATCGTTTTGTTATATTTAAATGCTTTCTTTACAACCACCTTTCTAACCGGAAAAAGTGGCAAATGTCTATTAAATACATTAGAAAAGTTAATTTTGTAAAAAGTTTTATCATGAATAATAAAGTGAAGTATTCTGTAATAGGTTCATTAATTTTCTCAACATTAATATTGAATTTATTAACTAGATAGTTAAGAATGTCTTTAATAATGTGTACTGCATGACAAACCTTTAAGGAATCATTATTTAAGGTTTCATATAACAATACAATTTCATGTTTATTAAGACCAAACATGAAGTATTTGATCTTCTTGATATTAAAGTTTTTTTTCAAAATCGACAATAAGAACTTTAATATTGTTATTTAATGAATTTTCATCTCTATTTTTCCTTTTAGTTCTATTACTTCTAGATTTTCTTTTAGAATTATTGTTTAATTTATTGGCATTATAAAAAAATTCTTTATTATTATTCTGTAACATTATTTGCAAAGTATTTTTAGCAAAATACAAAACATTAAGACCATATGGATAAATTGTATTAAAACACCTAATTAAGTGATTTTCCCACCATAATATGTGCCTAGTAATTGGAATAATTTTAATGATAGACAGTTCAACACTTTTGAAATCATGCATATGAAAGTGTCTAAGTTCAGTATTATTAGAATTATTGGAATTATTAAAGAATTTAACGTCATGTCTATGCTGATTAATCCTTAAGTTAATAGTATTGGAGGTCTGTCCAATATATTTATATTGACAAACTTTACAATTTAAAAGATAAATACAATTAAAAGTTTTACAAAGGTTAAATTTAGAGTCAGAATCATATTGATCCTTGTTTAACATAGTACATGTCTTACATCTACTATCTCTACATTTATTGAATTTTAACTTAAGACGATTATAAGATTGAGTGTTATCAAAATTATAAGAAGATAAACTATCATTAATTCCATGTATAGCAGGACTCTTAATGTAACATTTATTAATATTTTGTGAAATGTGATTACTAGAATCTAACCAGTTTTGTTTATAATGATTATGATGGTCATTAATGAATTTTTTGTTCCATAAAATTCTAGTCTTGAATAGTTTAATATTAGAATTACTATTGTAAGTATTTAATTCTTAAACAGAATTCAGTTCCTTTCCAAAATTGTTATTGGAGAAAGAGGGAGAGTTATAAAACTCCCTCATTCTAATAACTAACAAGTCAAAATAGATATTTCTGTAAATAATACAGAAGTTGATACCCAGTCAAAAGAGAGTGTGACAAAGCAAAACAGAAACAAGTTAATTTTTAAAAAAACAAACTTTTAAGTAAGCTCTTAAAGGTAAGAGAAAGCTATGCTCAAAACTAAAACCAAAGCTAAGAAAAGACTCAAAAGACAACCATCCACCACACAAAAATCAACAGAAGGATACAAATAGGTAACATTATTACGATGCTGTACCTGCCTAATCAGTACACCACCGAGCAAAGATCAGCTATAAACTAACCTAATTGCCAGTCGCTAATACAAATTGTACCAAAATCATAAAGTAGATAAATGTTAAGTAGTGCATTGCAAAGTAGACATAACCATCAACACCTCAAGATACCAAAACTCAATGGAAAGAAATATGTATTACATGATAGAACATATTACATTAATAAAAATGATAATATAAAAAGATAATATAAAAATATATAAGTAAAAAATAAAGCTAAAAAACTAGAATATACTAAAAAAAGAATAAAAAATAAGTAAAAATTAATGCACTAAAAAAACCTGAATAATACTAAAAAATAATAAAAAGAAGTAAAACAAGTCTTGAATATGAAAGCAAAGAGTTAAAAAACATTGATATAATAGAAAAGTAAAAGAGTATATACAATAGCCAAAATTAGAAGTTGTTAAGAAATGATAATTAGGCTATAAGCTAAATTGCTTACAATAATGAAAAACAGCAGTAATTCATAAATTTCTTCTATATTTAGGCACAATGCAACCAAGAATATAAAAGTAAATGTAATCCAAAATAAAAAATTCAATATATAAATATATATACACATATATAAATATATATATATATATATATATACATATACACAAATATATAAACGAAAATATAAAAATGAACAGATAGTTATATAAACCTAAGATAACTATAACTATGATATAATAGAAAGTAAAAGAGTATATAATATATATATATGTATATATATATATATATATATATATATATATATATGTATATATATATATATATATATATATATGTATATATATATATGTATATATATATGTATATATATATATGTATATATATATATATATATATGTATATATATATGTATATATATATATATGTATATATATATGTATATATATATGTATATATATATATATATATATATATATATATATATATATATATATATATATATATATATAGGGAGATTGTGAACTAATAGTAGGTATTAAAAAAGAAGTCGCTTGTGTGTGTGAAGTAAGATTGAGTAAATAGGGTACATGTGTCAAAAATTTCAAAGCTACACAGTTTTCAATAACCCGAGAGGAGTGTGTAGATTAATTGAATACATATATAGAGGCGCTTTTGGTGATCAAACTGCATCGTTACTTAATCAGAGCATTACATAGCAGTGCGCAGTACAGTTATATCTCGACTTACGAGAATTCGGAATTACGCAATTTTCAAATCTCTCTCATATCGATTTTTTTTTTCATTCATTCATACTCAAACGGAATCAGTGTCAGAGCCTGATAAAATTGATAATGGGATTGAAGAAGTTATCGATCCTGCCAGGCAAATAAGTTTAGAAGTGGGTAGCAATGACGTTCAAGAATTGCTGGATTGCCACAATCTGGTGCTGATAAAGGATGGTCTCATAGAAATGCATGAGCAAGATCTAGACATTGAAGGGTTTGAGTTTGACATTTATTGGCGCAAGAGCTAATTCTGGATATGCTGCAAATATTTGTTTTGAAATTCATAAAATTTTAAGAACATAATAAAACTTTATAATGTCATATGAATCAGATACACATCTAAATATTAAAATAAAATAAAATCGTATTAAATTAATTTTATAATTTAACACTATAAAAATTTGAAAGTTAAGATAAATACATTGAAAGGAATGCTAAACATAAAATCGAAACACGTTATTTACAATAATTCAAATCATTCGCTTGACTTATTTTTTTTTCCAATTTCTTGTCAGTGTCGTGTATTCATTGAAACCTGACTTAGTATTCAAATAATTCGAAGATTCGTCCACATCATAAATAATCATTTCCTTGTCTTCTGACGTGTCATTAATGTTACTTTTTTTTGGGCTTATGTGGTGTCGTTTGAATTTCAATGTCGGGTTTTGGTTTTGTTGTGAGCTTTTCGACAATGAAGGACTTGAGTCTTTAGACCCAGTTTAATCAGAGGATTGAATGACGATTTGAATTTCGACAGGAGGTCCCAGCTTAACTGAAAAAGATTTATAAATTTTAGAAACTACAAACTCCAACAAAAAACGTATTTTTTCATCAAAGTCAGGGGAAAAAATTATTACCATGCTACGAGTATTTTTGAGGGAGAAAAATACCTTTGACCCGGCAGACTAATTTGATAGATTTTATAAGACCTTTTACATCAAAATAACTTTGGTTTACTATCGGGTGTTTGTGTTATATAAGATTTTACTAAATACTTTTCTTTCCTAAATTGTTTCCTAAATTTCTCCGACCCCAAATAAAAATAATTTATATGTATTTATATGTGAAATTATACCCCAGCTTACGTCGTTATCAATCAGTCCCACTTATCGCGTAAGTTTGGAGTATAATTGTAATGGTGGTCTGATCCTTCCTTAGGTAATTTATTGAGATGACTCCTTGACAGTCCCGAAAAACCAAAAGCATGACCTATCTGCAGACTTCTACACTTTACTCTTCTTGTAGAGGGGGACTGGATGAGAGAAAATATCTGTCCTTCTCCTCTTAACCAATATTTTTTTTAATTTAAAAAAGAAAGAAAAAACCACATACATAACGATTTATTGATAGGAAAACTAAAGTTTATACAAAAATCTTGGTTATTTCTTAAAAATAATTAAAACTTTGCGTATACCCACGTATGTTTCGCCGGAAACACTATCACAAAGAAAGAAGTTTAAGAGAAGGAATGGAATAAGAAGTTAAGGAATGTTATACCATCACAGAACAAAAAAAAATAAGAAATAGAAATCATGCTCTGTGAAATTTAAAACCTGCCATCAAATAAAATAACCAAACTGCATTAGTTCTAAACTGAATTAATTAATATATCTATCAATATATGTACTGATTTAAATATTAAAGTTAATATTTTACATTATGTGTTGCTCACTTTAAGTGTACATAATAAAAGCAATAACCCTTTTTGCGTTCTTTTGTTTGGAATATAATTATATCACAAAATTGGAATACGATACTTACGTACTATCACAACAATGCCTAAGTTCAAGATAACTCACCAAGTTGTGGCAACCTCGATTTCTCATGTGTCGGGCGTGCTAAATAGGCAACCATGTGCTTCTTTTCATACAATATCACCAATACGGTTGCGATAATACGTAAGTACCGCAAAAACTTTTGCAAAGAAACCGCAAATAAAAATGTCCATAAAGTGATCAAAAACTATGTAATTTTTTGATGGAATAAAAACAATCAAAATTACAAAATAAATTAATTCGAAGTATTGTAATATTATTTGTGTACGTTGACTGCGTTCCACAAGAATATCAAATATAAAAATTGCACTGATTAAATCACTTTATTTGTCAAAATATACTTAAAAGAAAATTTCTGATATATGTCGATGTTTTTTAAAACTATGTTTCCGAATTTTAAAAAAGAAAATTTTGAGAAATTTTAAGGTGAATTTTGTCTTATAAAGAGTCAAAGTAAAAAACGATAGTCCAAATTATTAAGAATAATCTTCTAATTTTAAATTTGGGTCTATGTAACTAGGTGAAAACAAATAAAACAATTTTAAATTATGACCTATAACTGAGGAAACTGATTTTCAATGAAAATTTCCATTGTTCTTATTGGAATATCATCCAGGTTTTTATAAACTTGAATGTTACTCTAATGAATTTATGTGTTCATCAATTCATTTGCAGTGAAACACGTTTAACCAGAAAACGCTAAAGACGAAATATCGGTTAACTCGAAAAAATACAAAGGTACAAACTACTACCCTCAACCCTACAAATAGCTTTAAATTTTCATGCAGTTTTCTCTTAACACGAACCGAAAATCGCTTAACACGAAAAGGTTTTCTTCTGAGAATGAACAAAATACGGAAAACACCAGCCTGATTGGATTATCCAATTGTATCATCAGAAGAATTCATTGCAATAGATGATGATGAATATTATAGCAGACAAAAACATTTTGGTGTTTGTTCAATGCTCAAAAAATATCATTGAAGCAGATTCCAATGATGAAAATGAAATGAATAATGCAGCTCCTCTGTTCCCACATCATCCAAAATGAGGAACGCCATGAAAAGTATGCGCAGTTATTTAGACACAAATTTCAATGGTGGAATGAATAACAAAATAAACAGAATCAAGTGATTTGTTGACAATTTGATACTAAAAAACAATACAAAGGGAAAATTTCAGATTCTCAATAAATGTTCAGCTTTTCAAAAAATTCAGAATTTTTTTTATTGAATTTCTTTTTTTGTGTGTGAATATTTTTGCTTTATTGACTTTTATTAAATATATGCATATATACATATCTATGTAAATAAAATTGCTCTAATAAACTTAATTTTCTTGAATATATGTTTTTATTCATTTTGCAATATCCTTTAATACGAATAAAAATTTCAGTCCCTTCAGTTCCCTGTTAAGCGATTTTCACTGTATTAGTTTACATTTTAAATCAAACACAGATGAAAAATATTATATTCTATTTAATCCATTCATTTCAATATCAATTCTCCATCGCTAATATCTAAAAAATGCTAGCATTTAATACTTGAGAAAAATACATAAAACACTAAATGAAACAAACTTTTAAGGAGCATAAATAAATAATGTAATTTAGAACGGGCTCTTCTAATCAAATCTACAAAGACTTTCTAAACAGATATAAAGCTTTATTTTAAATCTGAAGCTGTGCCTGAGAAGTGAATAACATGAATTTATCTTTCGAATTCATCTCCAGATAAATAGGTCCCGTGCTCCTTGAAAGTGCAATTCGCTGAAGAGACTCTTATAATTAAAATATCTTGAAATGCAGGAAGGAAAGAAAACAATTACACTTTGTAATATTACACATTTGGGTATTATTTCTAGAATATAAGCAAAGTAGTCTTTTCCAACGCTCCAACAAGCACCTTTGCTTAAAATGTCTGAATTACGAGGATGTGAGGCAAATCCTTAAGTGTAAATTTTTAATTACTTTACCAAAAGTAATTTTTAAGTTTGTAAAATAAATTATTTTGTCTGTATGCGTTTACAAAGCTCGTTTTGAGACATTAATGAATTCAAACTAAGACATTGGAAAGCCTTAAGGTATGCGACTACGTTCGGAGCCGTGATTTTGCAAATGTGCATAAATGGATAATACTTATGGTATTTAGTGTCACTTAGATTAGAAAATGTATATAATATTGCTTTAAGAATATTATTACAATAAAAAAATATTTAAGTACAATATTTTGACAAAAAAAATGAACATAGAATGACCCATTTTCAAAATCTACTTTTGTGAAAAATGCTTCTATTATAATAATATTTTGTCTGTATATAGCTTAGACCTCTATGCAAAAGCTCAACTAGAATTTTTGAATTATATAACTTAGAAAAGGGTTTATCCATGTTTTACGACAACAGAGGGGAGAAATTTTGAGAAAAAAACGCCGATCATTATTTCAATGGGTTGTAACTCTGAACATAATGTGAATTTTTTTTAAAATCGTAGTTGTTCCTCTGTACAGAAGTCTGAGCTATATACAGGCAAAATATTATTATAATAGAAGCATTTTTCACAAAAGGAGAACATTTTGAAAAAAGGTTATTTTAAGTTAATTTTTTAGCGAAATATTGCATTTAAATAATTTTTTTTTGACAAAATGTCCTTAAAACAATTTTATACATGTATTCTAATCTAAGTGATACTAAATATCATGAAAATTAATCCATTTATGGGCTTTTTTAAAATTCCGTTTCCTAACGTAGTCGAATACCTTAAAAAGGTCATTACTAGGTAAGCAAAATAAGCAAACTAATTAATACCGAATTTTTCAATTTTTACGGCACATATCATATTGTTAGCCTTTTAAATTATTAAGGTTTAAGAACAATATTCTCTGTAACTCTTACTGAAAAAATAAATTTTAAGTTCCTTATGTATTCGAATCTAAGCCGTCATCAATTCTAAGCCACATCCCCAATTCTCTACACGTTTGTGAGAAAAAATAAAAAATTATTCAAAAGGTTCCTCAATATCCAATACCTCAGAAATCTTCAAAAGCAATTAATGAGAAATAATAAGAAGTTAACTATTTTACCAACCTAAATTTTTTTTAAATGTGCTTACGTTAAATCTTACAGTTAGAATCATCCGAAAAGATTCATCCCTCTTATTGTCACAGCTGACTTCGGAATCGGTGCTGGCGTGACACCATTTTTCCACACGATGTCGTCTTCTGTGCAATCCAATGCCTTTGTTATAAAACATTTTTTTTAAATGAATGTGTTACAGAAATAAGTTATGGTTGTCTGCTGTAACGCACAACAGACAGTGATATGTTGGCTTTCGTATCCTGTACTCAATATTTTCATCTCTTGAACCCCACTAAGCTGCACAAGTTCATCTTCAAAATCTGTAGTAGTACTTTGTAATTGTAGTAATAGTCGTAGAAATCATCTTGATGTAGGAAGTTTTTAGGTAGATTGAAGTTCACCGTCTTAATTAAAATCCTTCACTTCTCATTAATTGTTCACCCCGGCCTCTTGAGGCTTTAAAATCCTCAATACTAAATTTATGAATGGCTTCTTTTGCCTTGCATTGAAGCGTTTGTATTGTGACTGGCAATGTTTCAGATCGAACGTCCCGTACAAATTGAGCAATGATATCCTTTACTTGAGGATAGCTTCCTTTTTTTCGCTCCAGTTAAAGACTGTTGAACATTTAAAAGCAAAAATTATATCATTCTGTGTATACTAACGATGTATATTTGTTTCATCCGTGTCTAATTTACAATGGTCGCTGCTCTGTTTCCGTTTTCTTCTGCATGTAAAATTGCCTCCTTTTTAAAACTTGCGTCATAGTGAACTCGTCTTGATGCTATCAGCGATATCTTCGTTGCTTAGGTGATTAAAAGAAAGTGCATACAAAAAAAAAACTTTCTAAATACGAGCAGAGAATGATGGTCAAAACGGATGGTAACATTTTTCCTTTTGAAAAAGGTGGAAACTCAATTTCTCCCCTCCAACAAATGTTTTACCTCCAATTCTAAGCCGCACCCGATTTTCAGTAGCATTAACACTAAAAATATAGTGCGACTTTGATTTCTGTAAATACGGTAAGCTGATTTGAGTAAAGTGTAATATTTTGTAACTAAGAAAATTATAAACCCCACTATTACTTACTATATTCCACGTGTATCAAGTTTTCGGTGTAATTTCTCTATATATTTCTTACTAACTATTCTATCCTACAACATTTTTTTTGCAGAAAAATCTGGATCTTACTCGTTTTATAATATTGTTTATATATTTAAGTACAATAACATTACCACATTTCTCTAGTTTTATTTTAGGTAATATAAAATTTTTTTAATAAATCCATGAGCTTAGAACAATGTAAACGAAACATTATTTTAATGGCTATTCTAGAAATGCTCATTTTTAATAATTTTGCCTAAAATCTATCCGTTTTTAAATCGAATTTTCTTTAATTTTTAAGGAAGTCCACTCTTCATTGAAATTTTAAAATGTAAAGAATTACATAAAAATATGATTGGTTACACTTTTAAAAAGGAAAATTTATTAGTTTAAAAGTCAAAAAACACTATTCTTATTTACAACTTATACTGCTGAGTATTTTAATGGAATAAGAAGTAATGTTTATTAAATCAACATCCCTCTACAGATACCGAAAACTCTTGTCAGCAGACTTCGTAATTTCAAACCACAAACAAAAATGTTGAGCTCATTCTTTTTTTCTTCTTTTTTCTCTAATGGGGCTGCGTATTAGTATTTTTTTTACCTTTGCAGTCCTTGTTCATTCCCCAAGAGTTGGTATCACTTTTTATTTCGGCACTATATAGGCGAAATCAATTGTGGCAAGTAATTTTGACGTCCAGTTTACTCCCCAGAGGGAGGCACCTAAGCTCTGATGATGCAAATTTGAACTTAAGAATTTAATTTAGCTGATGGCTCCTAAGCCAAACGAGCACTCCAAGGGATTTTTTACATGCCGCATAATCATACGACATGGCCACTGTCGATCTTCTGCATCATGAAAATCTACGGACTTGGGCCGGGGTCGAACCCGCAACCTTGGGTGCAGAAGGCCAGCGACAAACCAACTACGCCACCCAGTCGGCAATATAGGTCGGGCTGTGATACCTTCCTCCTTTAAACTTATTAATTACTTAATTTACTTCATTAATTGATTGGTTATTAACATCATGATTTAAATGTAATATATTGGATCAACACCCAAAAAGGAACCCCCTTTTTCTAACAAAGATATGTAAAGCGAGTTTTTTACGTAACCTCTTAACTGGTTTGCCCGTACACCGTACGGGCTACGGAAAGCTGGTCACAACCAGTTTGCCCGTGCAACGTACGGGCACTGACATTTTCTTTTTTCTATTTTTGATTTGCTCGTATTTTTAATTATTAGTGTTTGTGTTTTTAAGAGATGAAGTTTGTTCACAATACTAAAATACCTCATCTGGGCTTTTCTTTATGGCGAAGGCGGGAATTTTTCATTGAAAGCAGGAATTAAGATTATTGAAAACATTTGATAAAGAACAAGGCTTTGCAAGGAAATTCGTAAGTAGTTGCTTGAGAAGAAATAAATATGGAAAGATAATCCAATAAAACCGATATTATTTCTATCGTCGTTGCAATGTAAGACTTCGTATTACACCATGCTTCAAATTGGGTGTGCATGTATACTATATGCACATACACACAAAATCTTCAACTGTTTGAAAAAGATGTGTGAACTTGAAATTTTTTTGTAAGTATGAGAGGAATTCTTTAGAGATATATGAAATATTTTTCATAGCATGCAGAGTGTACTTATAAAAAGCAAACATTTAGGGTTTTCGGGTTCCACAATTATAAAGTAAAAAATAAAAAGAAGATTTTAATTTTAAAATTAAAGCAAAATTCTTCAATGTCGCCTTTTGTTAAGTATTATTCTTGGTTTAATGCAATAAAAAAATTGCCTTTTTAAGAAGGGGGGGAATTCACCACTTATGAGGTTAATGCGCTTCAGCTTTCATTGTTCCAAACATAAAGTACTTGCAGAAAAGAGAGATTAAAAATTCGACTTGATAAGAGCAACACCCGATAACGAAGAAACTAGCGATTTTAATCATTAGGCAATAAGTAACAAAAAAGTCCTGAAGTTAGAAGCAACATTTCTCAGTTCTAATATTTACCTAGGGAGTACATATTGTAATTATTCAAAACTACAAAATTACTTGAATTAGAGCTAGAAAAAAAACAATAATTATCTTTAACCCTTTGTTCTTTGTTCTTCTTAGTTGCAGATTATAACTGTTGCGGTAGAAATGGAAAAATTGCTCTGTTTTTTTTTTTTTTTATTTTTTTTTCAAAACATTTTTATCAACTCATGTGAAACATTTTGATATGCAGTAAAAAAATCCATTTTATTCGTTTTTGTTCTCATTTTTTATTGCTTGATATAAAGATGAAATTACTCGACAATGCTTTGTTTACCCTCTACAACTGGACTGAATAATAAGTCTTATTCTTCTTAAGAAGCACATAATGTGTTTTTTAAAAGAGTTTAATCCATAATGTCATTCTTAAAGAAAACAGATTGTGTAACTGCCGAGGGAATTTTCTTCGTGTCTAATATTTAAAGTAATATTTTGCCTTTAAGCCCTTGCGTACCAAACTGCACTTACTAGTATCTCCAGAAATCCGATTTCTGGGAATACTGACCTTTAATTTGCAATTTTAATTTTTTCTTCAAATTTATATAACCCAGACATTTTGTAACAATTTTTGTAATTTTATACAATCCCATTAAAATGGCCTACCTTATAATATTTCCCATTCTGGTTACACTTTCTGTACACCAAAATGAGCTATGATGAGCAGCTGCACATAAGGTTACAATGGGATTTTGCCTTCTACAAGTGCTCTTTAAAGTTAATATATTTGCGACCCACAATATTCATCGCACACCCCTCCATACAATAACAATGCATTGAAGTCAATAATACACTACTTCAACGCTAAAGCTAAAATGCGGCTTTAACCTCTTAAGTACCACCGACGTATTTAAACGTCCCGCTCAACCAAAGCGATAGTTGCTGCGGACGTACTTATACGCGTTTCCGGAGTACGATCTTTTATGTTCAATGGTATCCAAAGTTTATTCCGAAGGCTTTGGAATGCAATAAAAGGACCTTGATAGTGTTTGCGAAGGATTTACTTATTTCAGAGGATTTGTTTGTTTATTCCTCCCCCAATACATCACATATGAGCGCCTACGTGTAAAACGGTGGCATTAGGGAATGCAAATCATGTAACTTTTAATCCGAAGTTAAGGGATTAATTACAAACCGTACAAATTATCTGGATATATGTTAATTTTTGTATATAATTTTTATATGACAAGCCCAAGGGTCACTGTTAATTATTAATGTTGTTCTTAACTTAATATTGTTGAATAAATTATAAAATACATTGTTTGTTGTACTGATACATTTACAAGTGTATTACATCAGTGTAAATGTGTATTTTATTTTTTATTATGTCAGAATATATTTTGTTTGTTTATTTTCAGTAAATTAATATTTTTTTAAATCTCTTGTTTTTGATTTTTCAATATGCTCGCGCCCCCTTCGTAGAGTCATCCCGTCCCCCTCGGGGAGCGTGCCCCACAGTTTGAGAAACGCTGTCCTATACACAGCATGTATCAATTAGTGGTTAAAAACTAAATATGCACTTATTAGAAGATTCTATCTGTTCGAAAACCAAATTTTTAAAATTATTCGTTGCTTTTCACGTGATTTTTTTCCCAATACATTTTATTTTCGGACAAATTTTTAAACACAATTTTATTGTAAGTGAGTGAATAGTAATACCACCGTATTCAGCAACACGAGGAGGGGTTTTGGCGACGGAGTGAGTGAAGGAGGGAATGTTAAAGTCAGCCTGTTCAGCTACTCGAAGGCTATTGGTAACTGACCTCGTAATTTTGAACAATGGTTAAGTGACAAGGACGACGCGTGAGGCTCCCTTCACACCAAACGATTCCGAATCTGTAGCAATCTTTCCAATTCACAGCGATTCTGAATGAACAGAGATTTGCCTTCACACCGCCACGAGTCAATCATTCTTCCATCAGTTGCTGTCAAACATGGACGCTGTTTTTAATATTTTAAGACGATTAACGTTTCAAGCTATTAATTTCACAACTGTATTTTCATTTATTTTGAAGTTAAAATAAATAAAACCAAAAATATAAAAACGGTTTTATTTGTTTATTTTTTTATATTTTGCCTGTTAGTATCAAATGTAATTATAGTCTGAAAAGTAGTAACAAATAATAAATATGTATTGTAACTATATTATAATGCAATTACTTTTACAAATAATATATCTAATGTTTTAAAGGCATTTCAAATGTTGTTATATACTACAGCTTTTGTAGCATATAATAGCTTTTTTTTTTTTTTACTATTTATCTAAAAATGGTTTGCTAATACATTAATGAATAAAAAATTTTTGCATGCCTTTTACATTTTGTTTGTTTCATATAACAAAATTTGAGATCTATATAGTAATAAAATGGAATCTTTTTAAAAAATTAAAATTATCGACAATATCGGTGTTTTATTTTATTTTAGCATTCTTATATAAATATTTAAATTTTTTTCTCTCCCAAAATTAAATAAATTTGCCGCGTTGCGTGTAACTTTAAAGATAAAAGATTAAATGAGCAATTAAGAGGTAAGCTTCCAAAAACTACAACACATGGTAAAAACAGGCACGCTACAAGAATAACAGATCAATTCAGTTCAGTTTTGGAGTCGTTTTGTTGAGCTGTAAGGTCACTGCAAATTCTTATCAAATTGATCTCTGAAGTTTTTACAAACATCCTTCAGAATATTCCCTCCACTCCCCCCAAAAAACAACACATTTTTCTTTAAAGTATTAAAAAGTAAAGAATAAAGTTTTCAAATTTCTAAAATTGAATAAAATAATACATGCAAAGTTAATTTTGTTATTTGTGCTAGATTAGCAGGGATAAAATACAGCCTACACACTCGGCGACAAGAACTAGAGTTAGTGTACATAATGAAAAAGATAATTATGAACACCACACAAAAATATAAGCGCCATCTATTGGCATAAAAACAAACTCATGCTAACCCTAACAAGAACATTAAAATCTTTAAATATTTAAAATTAGCTTCTTTAATTGAAACTTTATGGGATATAATCACTAATAATATAAAAAACAATAAAAATGAATACTCAATTTGTTTAAATTCACTTTTTCTTTAAGAAATAGCTCCTGGCTGCTGGTGAATCACGGAAGAAAATCTGACATGCCGAATCCCGCGTAAGTCAGAATGACGGCTGATTGAACCGGTTTTGTTCGGTGTGAATGTGGGAAGCGAATCTTGACTTATTTAAGCGGGAAATTACGAAGCCGAATCCTAGTCGATCAGACAAGTTTGATGGTGAATGAATCAGAGTCGTTTGCTGTGAAGGGAGCCTTAGCTGGCCTAGAAAGTGTAACAGCCTCTATAGTTTTTTGTGCCGTGAATTTTGTCCGATTCTAGCAGAATCAAATCCTTCAAAGGCTGCTTTAAGGCTTAAGGTATCCAACTACCCTAAAATCATGATTTTTTTTCAAAAATGGACAATTGTTTCATGATTTTATTTTATATGCCATCCTATTAGCTTAATAAATATACCAATTTTTTTTTCCATTCACTAGAACAAAAACTACAAGAGTTTCATTTAAAGGAGATGCCATAACTTTACACAAGATGTCAAACTTTAAAATGCGTTTTACTCGAAATGTGTTTCTTTTTCGAAAAGCTCAAACGGAGACAGCGATTGCTCAAGAAGTTCTGAAAAGGATTTTCTGAAATTGTTTGCTGATGCTCTGTATAACAATAGAAGTGTTTTAACCTTCAGATTTATCAATCACTGTTTTATTACAAAATTTACAGTACTTTATGCGAATATAATCACTGTTTTTTTAAGCAACTTCATATAATCACTAAGATAAAGTGCTCTAGTGTTTTTGAAAAAACTAAAAAATATATCTTATACTGAAGGTTAATTCAAAAAGAAATAGCAAAGTAATGCACCAAAGTTAAAAAACTGAGAATTTGATCATAAATTTTTTCTACAAAGTAGGCCATGTTTATGTAATTTTGTGTAAACTTTTAAAAAATTTTTCCCATTTTAGGAGTAATAACTTATTTTTCTCTTTTTAATTTTAGCCTTTTTTTCTTAAAATGTTCTAACTAATTCTAAAAACCACAAAAAGTCTACAAATATCTTTTTTTAAAAAAATTAGTTGCAAGTAATAAGATACCTTTAGAAACCCCAGAAATAAAATGATGCACATGTTTTTGATTTATATATTATTTTTGGAACTTGATGAATGAGTACAATACGCGATTTTATAATTTAGAAATAATCTTCTAATAAATGATTGTACAGATTTCTCTTTAGTGTAATAATTTCTATTTTGTCTCAGTTGTCTTTGACGATATCGAAATTTTATCGTGATAAGAAATCATTTTGAAAAATATCTTGACTTTAACTCGCCAACTTTATTCTAAAACGTGGTTAATAGACAGATATTTAAAGTTAGATCTTACATCAGCTACTGAATACTAAAATTTATTTTAAATTCTGAAAAATATATTGTAATTTTTATTGTTATCAGATCAATTACCGGTTGTTATTCTTAAAATTATTAAAGATCATCGTATAAAATAAAGAAGACTATTTCATCCTAAATTTAACTGAATCATAAGACTCTCATTGGGGATTGCAATATCGGACCGAAAGTTCAATATCGGTATTCGGTATTTCTTAGAACTTAATACCGGTATCCCGGTTTTAGTACCGGTAGTGGAAATTTTAGAAAAAGAAAGAAACCACTGGTGTTTCTTTCTTTTATATTTGACAGTTTTTATTAGAGAGTGTAAATATCACAAAAATAATTTGTAACTTATAAATTATAACAGTATATTAAGAATCACAGAAAAATAAAGGAACATCTTATTTATTTAAATCATAAAAAAAGTGTGAATATTACTATTCTGTTTGTTGTACTATTACAAATTTTTAGAATGTGATATTTATATATTTATAATTTGATCCAAATTATCTTTTTTTTTCGAAATAATCTAAAATTCCTGACGTCTTGGGCTTAGAGACTTGCTTAAATTTGTACCTATATCGAAATTAGATTCTTTCCTCCTTTACAAATTTGTTTAATGTTTTGTTTTTAGATGTATATGGAGTCCGTTTGTACTTCCCCCATTCACTTTAATAACCCTAGAACATTTCTTTTACTGTGCCACAACATATTCTTTTTATCATGTAAATAATGAAACCAAACCGAAGTATTATCAACTGATTTTTTATGTTCTTTAAAGTTATTCTTATTCATTATTATGGGTTACTATTTATGAGTACATATATAACGAATCTGAAAAATATTTTGAAACTAAAGTATGATATGCAAATAAAATATGAATAACAAACTTACCAATTTAAAAAATAAGTGTATGTGCGTATGACCACACGATAGAAGTGAAAACTTCAAATTTTGTAATGTTACTTCAGGGATTATTTCGGTAAGTAAAAAACAAGGGGATATTAGTATTGTCATGTAAAATTATTTATTCATATGTCTGTACTCATAAAGTAACATTTGTTTGAGAAACACAATCATATTTGTGAATTAATTATATTCTAACAATGAGACAACAGGTTTATGGTAGCTGAAATAGGTAATAAATTTTTCGACAAAGTTATTTAAATACCTAAAAAAACTCATTTCTTCTTGACGGGTCTCGAATTTGTGAGGCATAGAAATTCTGACGTTCAAGAACATGCTTTGCAATTGTTTTTGAGGGTTGATTTGTATGTAAATTAATCAAATTAGCTGCTCTTTTCTTATCTCTATACCATTTACTTGTTCGTTTTTCTTGTTCTTTACAACGTTTAATTATTATCTCCTCTTCAACTGTTATTGCTTGATGTTGAGTGTAGTGTTTCCTCCCTTCACCAGGAGGCGCACTGTGCTCCCCTCCGGTAAGAATGTGTTTTTTTTATAGAAGAGAGAGTCTCTCGGCACCGGCGCGTTAGGTCGGAGGCCATTTTGAAACATTACCCGCGTGGGTACTTTAATTTTAAAATTTACATGTTTATATTGAATAAAAGTGCTGTCCGTAAAATACGTCTCTCTGTTGGGGAAAACTGAAACAACATTATACATTTTACCACAACGTATCACATTGGCGCATCACGACAGGATCTAGAACGCCTGAGGGAGTCAAGACATCAAAAGGAACCACGAGGTAGGCAACCCTTTTGTATCGTTTTGAGCGAATTCAGCAAGGTTTTTTTTTTTTCTCTTTTCTAAATTTTCTGGGTTAATTCATTTGGTATAATTCTTTCTTTCTAATCATGTTTCGCGGAGCTAGAAAGGAGGAATTAATATTAATTGCGGATGAATTGGGTGAGAAAAACAACCCCAGAAATGAAAGTGCTAGATTTAAAAATTTAATTTTAAATAGCGAGAAGTATAAAAACAATAAAGAGTTTATGGATGACTATTTAGATTCAATTATTTCGAACAGAATATCGTACGAAGAACAAGCGCGTGCGGACAGAAAATCGAAGGAAGAGCAAGCGCGTGCGGACAGAAAATCGAAGGAAGAGCAAGCGCGTTTAACGGCAGAATCGCAGCTTGAGTTTGAAAGAATAAATCTGGAAAAAGTTAAACTGGAAATAGAATTGGGAAAAATAAATTTAGAAAGGGCAAAATTGGAAAGTCAAAGGGATAGCAATGAGTTGCAGCGTACAAATCCCGAAACAAAGCAAAATTCGATAGAAAATTTTATTCTAAGTGTTCGTACTTTAACTCTGCCGATTCCTAAAAAACAAGAGGGGTGGAATTTATTTTTCTCTTCTTTAGAACGTTCATTTAAAACCAAAAAATGTGCCGGATGAATTTAAAGGAGAAATTCTTTTAAATTTGCTAGGAGAAAAGGCCGAAAATATTTTGGTTTATGTAAAAGATGAAGAAATAAGCGACTATAATAAATTAAAAAGTTTAGTTCTAAGAGAATTTGAGCCAACACCTTTAATTTGCTTACAAAATTTTCAAAAAGCGAAACGAATGCCAAATGAAACGCATGTTCAGTTGGCATCTCGTTTGTTAACGAATTGGGATCAATACTGTAATTTGAGAAATGTAAATGATTTTAATTCTTTAAAGGAGTTAATTGTTAGCGATAAACTATATGAAACATTAGATAATGAAACTGCCGTTCATATAAATATAAAACAGGAGCAAAATTGGTTCAAACCAATTGAAATGGGAAAAGAGTGTGACATGTTTTATGCTTGTAAAGGAAAATCATTTTCGGAGTTTACACATAGAGCATGTCATAATCAGAATGACTCACGCAAGGATTTTAAATATATCCCTCCTAACGCGAGACGGGAAGTAATAAATCTCAATTCGAAAGAAAACAAATTTATTAACTCAAAACAAAGTAGGTTAAATAAAAAAAATAGAATGCTACATTTGCGGTGAAAACCATTTAGCTCGAGATTGTAATAGAAAGTATTCTAAATTAAAAAATGAGAAAAAAAGAGACTTCTCAAGTGCAATATGTACAACCGAAAGTTGACCTTGAGCCTTTGAAATATGTAATTGTTTATATTAACGGGAAAGCAATAAATTGTGTTTTGGATAGCGGAACCCAGATTTTTATATGCAATTCCGATACCTTTCCAGATAGTTCTAATGATGAATTCGAAAAATTACTTTAAGCTCTGCATTCGGAGAAAATGTAGAAGCAAAACTAATTAAAACCGCTATAGCTCTCGATAATAATTCTTTGAATCATCCAATGGATTGCTTGGTAGCGATCACAGATAAATTAAATGCTGATGCTTTAATACCTCCTGCTTTATATGAGTCTTTGTGTTCAATAAATGACAAAAATGATAAAAAGGAAAATGAGATTTTTGCCGAATCGGCTGATAGTTCTATTACGTTTTCAAATGATGAAAATGAGGTAGAGTGTGGGAAAGATATATTTTATGTTGAGAGTGACTCAGATAACATAAATTTTAATTCGGATTACACTAAAATGAAAGATGAGCAGAATACTTGTGATTCTCTTAAAACGGTTCGTGAAGAGTTAAAATTAAACAAAGGAAATTTTTTATTAATTGATGGATTAATTTATCACAGGGATAAAATTCTAAATGAACCAGTTATGCAATTAGTTTTACCGCGTTGCAGAATAGATAAGGTAATGAAACTAGCCCATGAGTCAGTTTTGGAGGTCATATGGGGTTAAGAAAACAAAAGAGAGGATAAAATATAATTTCTTTTGGCCAAATATGTCTGGCGAAATTGCTGAATTCGTCCAGACATGCAAAGGGTGTCAGCTTCGGAAGCCTGAGAAAATTGGAGATAGAGCTCCCATTACACCTATTGTCCGTCCTGAACTTCCCTTTGAGATTGTTAACATAGACGTGATCGGACCTATTCAACCGCCATCTGGTAGAGGGCATAAATACGTTCTTTGTATGATGGATCAATTTACACGTTGGCCTGAAGCAGTACCACTTAGATCCCTAACAGCCAAAAATGCATGTGACTCTCTATTACAAATATTTTCGAGGACTGGAATTCCGAGTATAATTGCCAGTGATCAAGGCACAAACTTCAAGTCGGCTTTAACCCAAGAATTTACGAAAAGGATTGGATCTAGTCCTAGGTTTTCCTGTCCTGGCTACCCGGCCAGCAACGGACTAGTTGAAAGATGGAATAAGGTATTGAAGGACATGATTCATCACGTTATTCGTGAAGATCCACGAAGCTGGGATCGACAATTACCTTTTTTGTTGTTTGCATACCGTGAAGTACCGAACACTACCACAGGTGTATCACCATTTAGGTTATTGTATGGCAGAGAAGCTCGAGGGCCGTTAGCCATTCTTAAATCATCCTGGGCAGGCGAAATACATCTTCCGACGAACATTTCCCAGTCAGCTGCTGATTACCTTCAGGAAATGAAGATAAATATGGAAAAGGCTGCTGAGAGTGCCTCTTTAACTGCTGCTCAGAAACAAAAGGGTTATGGAGATTACTTCAACAAGAGGTCATCTGTGAAGAATTTTAGCATCGGAGAACAAGTTGTTTTGCTGATACCAGATTCTAGTAATAAGATCTATGCGAGATGGACTGGACCTGGAGAGATAATTCAACACCATCCACCCCATTCATATAAAGTTAAACTGCCCGATGGAACTGTAAGACATGTTCACGTGAATAAGATCAGGAAGTATCATCCTCGTGCACTTGCAGTTGGGGTCATTTTTGAAGGTGACCACGAATTCGGAGAAATCCATCCTACTCCTAATTTATCGAGGTCCACATCTGAAAGAGTTCTACATGAAATCAATCTGAATCATCTGAAGGAGAGTGAGAGGGAACAAGTGCTAGCGATTGTTCTAAAACACCAAACACTATTCACAAGTGATGTGAAAATAGCCAAAGTAGGGACTCATCGAATTCGCTTAAAGCCGAACATTGAACGTAAAAAGCCGTTTGTATATCGCATACCAGAGTCCTTGAAGATTAAAGTTGATGAGCAGATAGAGGAGCTTGTGCGACTTGATTTAATTGAAGAATCTGACGCAGAAATAGCCTATCCAATTGTTTGCGTTAACAAGAAAGACGGTACCCTACGACTTTGCGTTGACTTCAGAGCTCTGAACTCGGAGAGTGTGTCTGATGATTTTCCGATGGAAGATGCAGTGGAGCTCATACATTCTATTGGAAGAGCCAATATCATCACAACGTTAGATCTCTTGAAGGGGTATTGGGCTATACCCATGGCTGAAGACAGCAAAAATCTTACATCTTTCAAGACTCATCGGCAACAGTACCGTTTCAAGGTGATGAGTTTTGGTTTGAAAAATGCCTCTGCCACATTTCAGCGTGAAATGAACAAAGCATTATCGTGTTACAGAGAATTTTCACGTGCCTACATCGACGACATTGCAATCTTCTCCAAAAATTGGGAAGAACATCTTTTTCATCTGGATACTATTTTAACGAAACTTTCAGAGTTAAATTTCACTGTGAATCTCAAAAAGTGTGCCTTTGGAAAAGCTCAAATTAAATATTTGGGTCATATTATCGGTTCTGGTAAGCACGAACCAGATCCCGAAAAGACTGCAGTTATCAACAACTTACCAGTGCCTAAAACGAAGAAGGAGCTTCGTAGTGTACTTGGACTGTGTAATTACTATCGTGAGTATATTCCTAAATATTCAGAACTTGTGTATCCATTGACGGAACTCACCAAAAGAGAGTACCTGATTCCATCCCATGGACTGAGAAACATGATTCCTCATTTCATCTTCTAAAAAAGGCTTTAGTGGAAGCACCTTCGCTGTACTCTCCAGTTCCTGATAAACCGTATTCCATTCATTCAGATGCATCGCAAATTGGCATAGCTGCTTGCCTGTCACAAAAATGTGGTGATAAGTGTTACCCAATTGCTTATGCAAGTCAAAAAAAAATTAAGTAAGACCCAACAGTCATGGTCAACTATTGAACGAGAGGCATTTGCGATTGTGTGGAGCTTAAAAAGTTTGAAGTATGGGTATTTGGGACTGAAATTGAATTTTATACTGATCATAACCCTTTACCCTACTTAACAAAAAGTGCACCACAATCTGCGAGGCTACAACGATGGGCTTTTGCTCTACAAAAGTTCAATGTGACAATCAAACATTGTCCTGGTGTAAAAATGCCTCATGCTGATGCACTCTCACGATTAGTGTAACAAATGTGCTTTTCAATTTTAAAAAGAAATTTTGGATTTAGTGAATAATTATTTTCTTTATCTTATTTTGTGTATCTCATTATATTATTTGTGTGTCTATTTACATTTAAAAATGCTAGTGTTTCTTTTCGAGTAACAGTTTTTTTTTATATTAATGTTTATTATGTGAATTCCTTAAATTTAAATTTTCTTTATTATTATGGTATAATTAATCATATCAAAATTGTATTCTTAATTTAGTTTTGTGTAATTTGTTATGTATACTTATTTTTCATATTTTTTTTTAAAGTGTGAGGTAATAATATTTACTTGTATTTTAGTGTATTATATGAATGTATATTATTTTATGCTTTATGATCAGATTGAGTATCATGTGTGACACATCAATCTTGTGTGGGGGTGTAGTGTTTCCTCCCTTCACCAGGGAGGCGCACTGTGCTCCCCTCCGGTAAGAATGTGTTTTTTTATAGAAGAGAGAGTCTCTCGGCACCGGCGCGTTAGGTCGGAGGCCATTTTGAAACATTACCCGCGTGGGTACTTTAATTTTAAAATTTACATGTTTATATTGAATAAAAGTGCTGTCCGTAAAATACGTCTCTCTGTTGGGGAAAACTGAAACAACATTATACATTTTACCACAACGTATCACATTGAGAAATTCGCGAATTAATTGTTGGATAAAATTTTCTCTTATCTGTATATCGCTGACACCTAATTTTATTTTGGATTTTTCTCTTTCTTTCAATTTCATCAGATTTTTCCACTTGATATTTATCATTATCCGAGGAAACCGCAGCTAACAATTCTTCTTCATCTCTTTTTTTTCTTTTACCACTGTCTGAAGACATCATCAGGATCAAGGATTTAAGCAAATATGAAAAACGGATACTCAAAATAATCCTAATTCCATGACAATATTTTTTCGTAAATTTCTAATAATAAAATCGAATGATATAAAATTATAGATAATCATTTTGCAAAAAATAGCAAAGGAAATATTTTAGTTTTGATAATTTAAATTAATAAATAATGGTTTCGAAATATTAAATTTTTAAATAAAATAAAATATTTATTTAAATTAAAGTCGGGGCCGTTTTCATTGTTTTAAACTAAAGATTTTAATGATATAAGGTAAAAAACTGTAATGTTCATTAATAACCATATTTTAAACTTCAACACATTAATCTTGAATTATTATTAGATTTTATAAAATTTTTAATTTCAAAATCCACGATAAAAATATGATTGAACAACTAGAAGTCTGTTTTACCATGGTAGTAAGAAAACGTCTAAGTCATTGTGAAATACTAATCCAGATTGCTTGATGCATTGCAGAGGTAAAATATTAGAAAATAAATAATACAAAATTTTCAAACTCCAGAATAAATACGAAGGTTTAAAATAATTTTAAATAATATAAAATTTTCAAACGCCAAAATATAAATACGAGTACTTAAAATAATTTTCTGTAATTTCTTTTTATCTTAAAAATATTAGTATATTTATTTAGAACTCATTATTGTACTGCATAATGATTCTTCAATTAAACGATTCAAATAATAATCAAATAAAAACACTATTTCAACAATGCACAGTATATACACACTGAACTTTTCACTAAATCCATTCAATTTCACTTATAAGATATACACAGCACTATGCGTCAGCTGTATAGCAACAGATATACTGTAATAAGCATGTCAGTGACGCGAATGCACGAGATTTCACCCATCCAAAAAGTGTTCAAGGCGCACAGCACACTGCGCGTGCGCCAATCATGAGCACGTCGGTGACGCGAACTCAAAAGATTTTCCCCTACCAAAAAGTGCCGAACGCGGCTAAAGAAGTTTTCACTTCAAAAGTATCGAAATATTACGTATTTTTTTCACAAGTACAACCTCGGTCTCTCAGATACGAATACCAGTGTAGACAGTGTAGTAACAAGTGTTGACGGATGAGGAATGGCGAGCTTGGATATGTTATTCCTCTTTTAACGAGAACTTAGGTGTAGTGTATTTAGTTCCATTTATCACACACAGAGAGAGAAATAATTTATGTCTATATTTTTAAGTTCAGATTAGCAATCTTTTATCCTGTAGTATTTAGAAAATAGTTGCTCGAGTACTATAGAATCAGCTAGGAAAAATAAAAATATGAACAACGGAATGAGCGGAATAGGTATACGTTTAATACCTTTTGAAATGGATGTAAAATTATTTCATTTATAATATATTTTAATCGTGGTGCAACAATTAAATCTATAACGTAAAAACAAAAACGAATACTATTTTGATATGTTGGTGAAACCTGAACATATAGTGGAAATAAGTTTAAAAAACTCTAGTAAATACCAAAAAACCGGTATTTAAACTTGTGAATACCGCTATTTCAAAATTGTTCAAATGGCTCAAAATACCGGTATTCGGTATCCCGGTATTACAATCCCTAACTCTCATATAATCGAAAGTTATGTGGTCATGTATTGTCTTAAGACCATCTTTATTCATTGATGGATAGTTTGTTTACTTAAAGTTGCATTTTGAAGCGATACAAGAGAGATCTTTGCGATGAATATCGTAATTATGAAGCACATGCAAGTGATGAGGGTGACACACGACCTAGCACCCCACTCAACAATTTTCCACACCGCACCAAACTATTGACTTTGAACCTCTAGGTATTTAAAATGCATTAGCATCTCTTCAACTTCAGGGTACTAGGTTTTGAACCCACGATTTGATAACAGGTGCAACGAGCTTCCGACAACGACCTCTCAGCTACTGTGGCCATCTTTAGAACGGGTCCTATTCGCACCCTTTCACTAATCATCGTGGAGAAATATTTCTTTAACTGTTGTTTGAGTTTAAAACCGCCTCCTGTAGAGAGAACTTAATTGTATACCAATTTGAGTTCTATTTAAACCAGCAAGTGAGTGTTTGAGTTCGTCATTACGCTGTTATTAAATTTAAGTTAACAAATTAACTTTCGGAAACATAGGTGAAAGAGAGAAGAAGCTTTAAACTGGAATCTGACGAGGGCTGTTTTATTGGATCACTCTCAGTTAAGGGGGTTCATCCATGTGATGACCTGTTTTTCAAGCATTTTTAGGAAGTTTTTTGACGACCAGTAAAAAGATAGAACTTTAAGTTTTTTATCTTTTATTTATATGTATTTAAAGAGTATGTATAAAAATATTTAGCCAAAAATATCCAATTGAACGTGAGTTATAGCGCTCTGAACACACCGCGTCGAAAAAATGGACACTCACTTCCTTCACGATTCCGGCTGATTGGTTTTTCTGAAATAAAAATTAATTAACGGCGTTTTAATTTGTAAGCTTAGATGCACTGAATGGACTATATTCAATTGAAAATACTAAAATTTGAATCTTTGATATACCTCTGATGAAAGAGTTTCGAATTTCATGTTGTTGTTTTTTTGTTAATGTTATGTTTTTGTTTAAAAAAATATAAATATTGAGAGTTTTGATATGATCGTTGTTTATTTTGTGCGCTGATATGTGCTGAGTCTACTCTATAAATTTGAAGTCATTCGATCAAACCCTTCTTGAGATATGATGGAGGAAAATTTGAAAAGCACAGTTTTGAGAAAAACGCGTTTCAAGTTTCAAGTCTAGTAAAAATTATGCAAATTTTAACTTATTCTCAATCAGCGATGTCTGGTCCATAGAGTATCTTTTCTCCTTCCTCATGGAATTCTTTCAAAGCAAAATTTTTAGCACTTGTATCAATTATTTCTTGTTTAATGGCATCATTCGTGCGTAGCTCAGAGCACCGTTTCATTACGTTTCTGTACATAAATATGCGCTTCGCTGTCAAAGGGGAATCCCGTAGTCGTCATTACTTTTAATACTCCAACAAAACCTACGTTACAGATAATGACATATAAGTATATATATATATTGCAGTTTCAACGATCTTGGGGCCAGAGTGTAGATGCTTTGGAACAAAAGTTCAAATCAACGAAATTATATATTCATTATTGTGTTTTGCGTTTCTACCAGAAAGATAAATCACACTTTTACACGTCTTACATATTACAGTTTCAGAAAAAGCAGCAAATACTGAAATAAACTCCAAAATACAATACGCGAAACTTGAAGCGATGGGAACCTCCATGTCCATGCTGTTTTTCAGTTTTGTCGCGGAAGCTGACGTAAATTCCGTATCATTTTGGCTGTTAAAACGATTTCCATTAAGCTTTCGCTTTTTATTACGACCAGGATGAACACTTCTAGTCGTACTTTCATTTAGACCACTCATCGCGAAAATAAGTAATTTGTAGATGTTGTGCAACCAAGACTAAATTAAGTTTGATGAAATATTCAATAGCTATAGATATTTCCTTTTGAACCTGTACAAACTTGTCTATACTTGTATAAACATAATTGTATAGATTTGAATCTCGGGTATCAAGCTGACTGTACACAATAGACCCAGCCTTCGACTGCCAACTCAGCGCTCCACACAGCTGCTTCTCCTAGCTGCTGTATCCTTATAACGTTTTCGAACTTGAAAAAATATCTTTACTACCGTCTTCTAGACATGTTAAGGAAGCAATTTATGAAAGAAAAAAGTCGGTTTCCTTTACTCCATTGTCGGGGATTGAACCTGCGACCTATGGATTCGTAAGCACGTAATATACTACTAGACAAAAGTGATCACTCCAGTCCGGAGGCTGTTACTGGCTTATTTAGATGCCCCACATTGAAATCTTATTCAAAATATTTAATAAACTGGTAAAGTATTTGCATAAGACAATTACAGAAAAATCATAGATATTTTTATTTATCTATATGTGTTTGTGTGTGAATGTAAATTTTCTAAGTAACGGACGTTAAAGAAATTTAGAAAAAAAATTACAGATATATATCAAAAAACACCAAGTGAGCAAAAACGTTTTTTTTTTTTAGAAAAAATTACTGTAATTAGTTTTTAAACAATAGCAACAAAAACTGTTCAAATAAGGCATATTTGTTTAAATTTGGATGTGCCTTTTTGTGTAAACTTGAGTTAAAAAGCCACAGAACTTAATAGTAAAATTTTTAACTTCAATCAAAATACTCAAAATGCATGACACACGGAAATGTATTTGCATATTCTTATTTTCAAGACACCTTATAATTGATGTTTCACTTAAAACCCGAACGAATTTTACGATATAATGCGTAAATAAATACGAATTAATTTCAACAAGAAATAAATATATAATAAGTATTAATAATAATAAATTATTTAAATATAATAAGTAAAAAGATGAATAAAAGTAATAAAAGCAGGTGAGTAATACATACGATTAAATAAAGAATGGATAGTAATAATTTTAATAATGAATGAATAATATTAAATAAAGAATGAATATTATTAAATAAACAATGAATAATAAGTGAAAGACATGCATGAAACATCTCAATAATTTCACCAACTTTGGAAATTTTAATTTTCTAGAAATATAAATAAATAACTATTATGTGAATTTTTTTTCCAGGAAAAATTCTTAGAATTGAATTAACTTATCCCTTTGTTTTACTTGTAATTCAGGTTAAAAATAAGTATGTGAAATTCTTTATTTTATAGCAATTGAGTAGATTTTTGAGTATAATTTAAATCATTTCTGAGAATCAAACAAATGAATAAAAGTACAACTTTTATTAACATGTCTAATTATAATATTTTTTTTCAAAAAGAATTTGGTTACTAATTAACACACAACAAATAATAATCAGCTGTATTTTTATGAAATGTTACAGATTTTAGACTTGTTAGCATTTTGGATCCTATGTCCCATAAAAATTACTATAAAATAGCTTTCAGTTTATATGAATTCATACTACTTTCTAGCACAAATAGTTCTTTGGCCTGATATAGTTCAAAAGGGACTGAATGAGCATGGAAATGTTCTTTCAAAAAGACAAATACAGGGCACAGCAGAAATATCTGACATGTCTACAAATAGGATAGTTTTTTTTACAAAATGTTTTTTTTATTACATTTCTTAATTAAATCTAGCATATTTCCATTTAAGTGTAGTCCTTGATGATATCCAACGCCTTATAAGGGGGCGTGGCGGCTTAATTTTAATGCTACGACCGTTTGAAACGATCATTGGTTGCATATCGCAGGGGTCTTCATTTTTTATTGTGACTCGTGAAACCTTTGGGTATGCCTCATAGAACCCCAAGGTTCTGTGGAACACAGTTTGGAGACCACTGCACTATCATAATCATGTCTGATAAAACCCGTTTTAATATCTAGGGTTTCGTTAAGGTATCCGACTACGTTTGGAACCGTGATTTTGCAAAAGGGCATAAAACGATAATTTTCATGTTAGAATATATGCATAAAATTGTTTTAAGGACATTGTGACAAAAAATATTTATTTAAATACAATATTTTGGCAAAAAAAAAACTTAAAATAAGCTTTTTTCCAAATGTTCTCCTTTTGTGAAAAATGCTTCTATTATAAGAATATTTGCCTGTATACAGCTCAGACCTCTCTACAGAGGCTCAACTAGAATTTTTGAAATATATAACTTATAAGTGGATTTATTCGTATTTTACGACAACAGAGGGGAGCAATTTTAAGAAAAAAATGCCAATAATTATTTCAATGGGTTGTAACTCTGAAAATAATGTGAATTTTTCAAAAATTCTAGTTGAGCCTCTATAGAGAGGCCTGAGCTATTTACAGGCAAAATATTATTATAATAGAACCATTTTTCACAAAAGGAGAACATTTGGTAATAAGATAATTCTAAGTTAATTTTTTGCCCAAATATTATATTTAAATAAATTTTTTGTCAAAATGTCCTTAAAACAATTTTATGTATTCTAATCTGAGTGACACTAAATATCGTGAAAATTATCCATTTATGCGTTTTTTTTAAATCATGGTTCCGAACGTAGTCGGATACCTTAATAAACAGAACGTTTTCGCGGGATGAAGGTCGCGGGTGTAAAAAGGTTCGACAAAGAAGCAAACATGTGATCTTAAAAATCTTTTTTTTTTCTATCTTTAACATTTTATGAAATATACAACGTTATAGTTTATCTCTGAAAACAATCTGAAATCCTAACTGTTTATTGGATATATTAGATTCTTAAAACTCGCTTATCTTCTGTTGGAACTTCTTGTTACGATCCTCCTCGGATCCCGATAGATCAGTCAGTTCCAAGGTTATTTACTTCCGCAATTCCTGGTGGATTCTACGTCTACTATTAATCTTAAAACGCTCGACCACCCTGTAGCTGTGTTCACCTTTTCTAATTCTTGAATTTCCCGCTTAATGATTAACGATTAACTATTAAATTCTCATATCCAACGTCAGGTGCTGAAATAGTGGTTACATTTGCATAAAATCAAGTCAACCCTTCAGAAAGTGGTTTTTAAACTAAAATCACAGTTAAAGAATATTTTCCCCAAGAGGATTATTGTAGAAGAATCTAAATATCACCCGTTTCACGCTCCCAACTGATCTGCAGTGAACGCAAGAGAAATTTGACAGCGTCCCATTTGCTCTCAGTGATAAATAATGCTACTCGAGATGTGAAAGCGTGAGATTATTGGCCACAATTCTTTTTTGAATAAGATGGTTAAATTGCAATGGTGAATTCTGATTAATATGTTTGGATGTTAAAAAATGTTCTCGAAATTTAAAATTCAAGTACTATAACTGAACAATGTGAAAATGCAATTTGATCCTGGAAAGGAGACCCCCATCCTTGTAATTCCAGATTTCTACAGAAGTGTTACCAGAAATGTCTAATTTCCCTCTTTAGGAATACTTCAAAGTCAACGCGGTCAGGTCATTTTTCGATACGATGCTATTTCTTTGTAGGCTTTTCTTTCGTCGAAATTTTTGTTAACCATAAACTTAGGAAAAACTAAAGATTGCTATCAAACATTGTTACGCACGCTAAATTTCCCAGACTGTAGTGTATAGGTCGCTACTGCATGGACATACGTGTAACACTTAAATGAGAGCTCGTAAGCCACTGATTTTACCCGGAAGAGAGAGAGCTCGGATCCCATTGAGTTAAGATCACCTATCTCGCAATTCAATCCTGGACATTATTTAAAATAACTTTACTTTAATATGTTCCTCTAAATGGTTACCTTTATTTGTCTTGATCTACCATCCTTTATAATTGCGATATTTTTATGTTATTAAATGTATTATTATATTCCCGAGATCTTGTTCTTTTAATCTTAACCCAATAATAACAAAAAGCACTGTTACGATATGAAATTAGGGGGAAATTGGTAAATGTGTTTCTCTCGAGACTTATTTCTGTTCAAGGCTTTTGCAATGTCTGAATGAAAAGGATGAATATTTGCAGGACTCCTTTTTCTATACCTAAATTGTGTTCATTTTTTTCATAATGTAAATAGAAATGGCAAAACTTTCTTAATTTATTGTGAAAGATTCAAGCATATTTCTTTTTCAAAAGTAAATGTTGTAACTCTTGAAATTACCAGTTTTTTTTTCTGCCACCTCTATAAAATAAAAGAAAACGACGAAAAGAAGCGATTTGATGTTTTCTATTTTCTTTTTCAATATCATTAATATTGTGCGACATGTTTTTCTACAAATTTTCAGGAAAACTTTTATTTATATGACTTTATGTATTTAAAGAGTAAATAAAACGTTCGTAACACTGTTATAAATTTGATACTTCTTGCTTCTGAATGAAAGAAAATCTATCATCTAACTCTAGAAAAAAGAACTTCAAAATTGAAAAATAAAGAAGTGTGCAGATACTGTCATATAAGCCTTTATACATACTGTAACAACGTCGCACTAACACCCTCACTCACACCCCTGTATACATGTCTAGTTTGGTAGATTACAACAGGTGGCTCGCTTGTGGGTTGGAGACAGTGCACGTGACTTAGGGGTCAATGGCCATTGTTTGTCCTCTGGTCTGCAACAGCAGTATGTCTGTAGCCAAAATAGACATGACATGACAGAGTCCCATTGTTTGACAAATGACGGGAGCTATCTGACTGAGGAGACTGACGCCTCGGATAACGGCATTGAAAATGGCTTCAAAGAAAGAATAGTGACATGGTGTGAAGTGTCCAGATGTTCGGACGAGCTTTTATCACCGCCGCATTTGCGAAGGATTAGAGAGATCCATTGTTAGGTCCACGCCATTAGGGCGCTAATGATTATGAGGACCATGTACAGACATTTTTGGTCTGTCAATGAGAAATGACGAGGGTGTGTAGTGGACCGACTCCAGGAGTTTAAAAGGGTCATTTTTTGGTGGGAAAGGGGAATCGAGATCGAGACAATGGTTGGAGAGGAAAATGAGAAACGACAGGGGAAAGCGGATTTTTCTCGAGTAAGAGGAAAGAAAAAGAGGTTGAACGCCGGCGGCGTTGTGGAAGCTATCTAGTGGAACTATCGAGAACTGTATGGAAGTGCTCGGCTTGGCGCAAAGAGACATTTCTATGTCGCATTATTAATAATTATTTAGTTGTACAAATAAAATTTGGTTTGATTTGTACAATTTGCTGTGAGGTCACCACCACGCTACCCTTCCAAGATGCCACAATACTAATAAACCCATATCACATTTGTGTATCATGATGCGAATTGAAAAATATTCTTTTCCATACAGTTTTACATTTTTAATAATAGAAATAAATTTTAAACTAAACTATAAACAGCTATTAATTATATGCTTTTTTTATTGACCATATATTTTAGATACTAGTAATTATTTTAAATATAAAAATGTAATTAATTTTACTCTTAGATACGAATATTAATTTTCTATAAAAATGAATAATATATAAACACTGTAACGAATAAGTTAATAAAGAGCTTGACAATATTTTTTTTTCAAATGAGAAAGTGAACTAGTGATTACCACTGTAGATCTAGAACATTCCCCAAGAGCTGGTCTTTGTTTTTAGTGCAGCAACATATAAGTGGATACCAATTGCCATGATATAATTTTGTCGCTCTACATCATATCCAGAGGGGGTCACTTGAGCTCTGATAAGGCAAAACCGTACTAGAGGTTTAATTTTGTACAGAGCACCCAATGAGTATTTTACAAGGCACATAATCATACTATAACAACCCTGGGGTTGCTAGTGTTTGGGGGTTCAAACAAAGATCAGCCATAGTAACATTAACACAATTTAATTACTACTTTTTATTTAATCAACCAACACAATAAAATGGAGGGAATACCGTCAATGTTAAATCCGAAAGAGCAATCAGGTAGGCTTAGTTAAACTAACATTAAAATAAAAGTCCTTAACTGAATACTGAAGCACTCTTAACTCCAACGCTTGAATTCTCTTTAAGTATCTTGCTTATTTGTACGACCTTGTTCGTAATATTATTCTCAATTTAAACTCAATTTTCCATCTCGAACTATCAACCATCGACCGTCATTGCGTACTCTAATGCCAACATTTAAATAGAAGTACTCATTTGCCTAAATCTCGTCTTCTTCACCGAGAAAGGTTTCCAAATGAACTCACAGTTAAAAAGAATAATATTACTCAAGAGTATTAGCAGAAGATTCGTGGATTGACCCGTTACAGTACGACAAGGACGCTGACGAATTTTTGCATCATGAAAATCCAACGGCTTGAAACGGGGTTAAACCCGAAAACTTTGGAGTACAAAACTAGCGACTACGCTAGTCAGCCGGCAATATACTATGAATCATTTTTTGGGTACCTATAAAGTAAAAATAAAAATTTTATTTCAACTCTTATTCGTCGTTTTCATAAAATTAATGGCCATTTAACTAGGATTATATTATTTGAACCAAATTTTCTTTAAATAGCTTTGTTTCCGCGTGTTATAACAAACTTCAATCGGTTAAATTACTTCGTACTTATTTCCTACACTTTCGTAAGGTTATCGGCATTTAAATGCATTTATAGAAATCCTTTAACAGAATGGAATTGTTTTAAGTACTCTGAAATACTTTAAGTTTCAAAGAGTTTAAAACTCTGCTAAATTGCAGATGGAATATAAAATTAGGAATGCTGTATATTATTGCAAAACTTGTATCATTTGTCACAGATTGATTCCAAAAACACTGTTTAGGAAGGGGGAAAAGTAGACAGTGGATTAATTTGACCTATTTTGAATAACACACAATTTTGAGAAATGCACAAAAAATAAAGAAATAAATAATTACAAATTACAATGTAAGTAAATTTCGGTTTGTTAACACTTTGATACTAAATACTCATTGCATTTTGTTGTAAAGAACTTTTTAAAATGAGAAAAAAAAACAGTAATAACTCGATTTTATGCAGGTAATTTAATTATTTATATTATAGAATACGGTTTGTTTTGTTTTTTTCAATTCCTACTGTAAGTTTACACTCTCCCCATATATATATATATATCTTGTTCAAATTTTAAATCATTAATAAAATACTTTTTATTTTAATCTATTTAAATTCAAATATATTTTTTTACATTCGTAGTGGAGAACACTTAATAGAAATGCAGTCTTTTCAAATATTAATTCCTTAATTATTTTAATTAATGAATAAATAGTAAAAAACAAAAATAATAGTGCAACACCAATGCAAAAAGGATAGGCACTCGTTTTGTCCCTGTAGAGCAATGGATATAGCGTTAGATGTCTAATCCAAAGGTCGTAAGTTCGAATACCACCTGGGATGGCCTAATTTCTTAGAATGTGATTTCTTCTTACAATACTAATTTGTTGGAGTAATTAAATTTAATCAATGAATAAATAATAACAAATAAAAATAATAGTGGTTAGTGACGCTGACTGCGGTACCGTACGTCATGGGTTCGAATTCCGGAGAAAACATAGATGTTTGTATTATAGTTCTTCATGACTTTATTTCCTTCTTTCCTTTGTGATGTGTGCTTCATGCTTTCTTCTGTAAACCCTCGTATGATACTTTGTGGTGCACGGAGATTTATAAATGTCCTCAATAAAAAAGAATAATAATAGCTCAACACCATACATAGAAAGGAAGTTGGAAATTTCCAAGGAGTATCACTCTTTATTTCGCCACTTAATAATGTGATTCTGTCATATGTATATAAATATTTATAGTAATTGTAATTATTTGAAAAAAAGTAACTAAAATAAAAAATTTCTTTGTTAACCTAAGTAGGAACTGATTTAAATTAAAAAAAATATATATTACTTGTTTCGAATTATAAGAAAATAATTTTTAAATTTTGTTAATTTGTGAAAAAAAAACAAATACGGGTTTCATAAATCTCAAAAAACATCATTGATAATTTTTATTAATATGTTAAAAGGTCGTTACCACCAAGAATGGTTTTCACAATCTGAAATTAAACAAATTTAGATCAAAATAAAAAATGCTTATTGGATTCTGTAATGGTCCAGAAATAACTCCGAGATACCTGAAAAGAAATTTTTGTTAATCTGCTATCATTTGTTCTCCTGTTCTAAGTTAAAACATTTCGTTTTTTTTCTGCAAAAGCTTTTAAGTGAAATAGAGTGCCTTAATCTAATAAGTTAATGAAGTGGAATAAACAAATGAGACAAATTAAATAAACCAACAGATTTCCCTTCCATTTCAAATAGAAGTTCAAAGAACTCATCTGGAAGTTGTTTACTTTACTTCATCACCCACAGATAGGAGAAAATCCTTTTACAGAGAAATATTGGAAATTTGAATATTTAAAGAATACAAAAGGATCTGTGTCACTACACGCATTAGTCGTTGATTAAATGCATTTTAATAACTATTGAAATAAAAATATGCAAATTTAATTTTGTCAAATTAATTGTAAACTTTCACAAATGTTAGTTTTTTTACCGATTTTAGCATTAAATTAAAACTTAAATGTATTAAATCTGCAAACTTTTTAGAAACTTCTCAATTTTATTAAATACAGTCGAATCTCCATATAACGAACCTCTAAATTGCAAACTTTTCTATATAGCGAACTGTTTCCCGGAAATAAGAACATTTCACGATTTTCTGCGTAAAATAACCTCCCAAATTCGAAGTTCATTTTCTATACAACGAACTTTTTCTCTCGTGATTCCATTTTTTTCTTCCTATTTTTAAAATATTTCTGAACATTTTGAGCTATTCTCTCTTTTAGCACATATTATGGTGACCATAAATCTTGAACTGGTTTTATTAGGTGCCTAACTCGCCGAGAGCAATAGAATTCTTGGCATTTCATGCAAGAAGTGCAGTCTGTAACCCCCATTGTCCACTTCACTGGAAACATCTTCGATATCCCTTTCCATCCTCAGTAGAGTCTCATGTCCTTAAACTAGTCTCCATTCATTTGTAGTATTGATCAGTTGTACTGGTAATTTCGTTTCTGGTAGCTCGAAAATGTCAAAGCGTAAGTGTTTGAGCATCAAAGAGAACATTTAATTCTTCAGCAAGTGGATAAAGGCTTCAAGAAATTTTTCTTGCAGTTTTTCTTTCTTTCTTTTATAGATAAAATATATAAAATAAATCTATAGTAATTTTCAAAAAGGTTCGAATAATTACTTTTTTAATATATAGTGTTTATGCATTTAAAATTTATTTTATGTTGTTTATAATGAAAGTTAAAAGATGAACCTCTATACAACGAATTTTCCATATAACGAACTTTTTATCGGGATTTAGCGACTTCGATATATAGAGGTCCGACTGTAAATACTTATCAATTTATTTATTTTTCTCATTGCAGTAAAATCAATAGTTGAATTCAAAGAAACAATAGAACCGAAATTAATATTTTCAACCAATTACTGTAATATTTTCAAAATTATTCGGGACTGTTACTTTTACCTCTATTTTATCGAATGGTATTCAGTACTATTTTTATTACTTAGTATAAATTATTTTAAATTTTAAAATTAAAAATTTTATCAAATTCATTCAAAATAATTGCAAATTACAATATAAAGAAATAAAAAATGTGAAAGTATATTTAAATAAATGTAACAATATTGTAAATAAAATTATTGTTCTTGTTAACATTAATTTATCATTATTTTCTGTATAACTTGGAATGAATAAGGTTTCTGTGTCGAAACTTTTTGTTTCACTCACTTGAATTTATATATTGATCGCACTGAATCTAATAATATTTTGATAACTTATTTATTCTCATTTGATTCGAGCATTAATCTTAACATTTTCGAATGCTTATTAGATTGATGCATTTTTAATGATCAACAATGGATTCAGAATATTTATTCTTTAATATCTTCAGAGTTTCGATCAATGCTATATAGTAATACCTCGACTTACGTGAACCCGGAGTTACGCGATTTTCAAATCTCATCGTTTCATCTGTTGTTTAAGCAGCTTTTTCCCCCTCACTGTAACTCAGGCAAAATCAGTGCCTAACAAAATTGGTCACGTGATTGAAGAATTTGTCGATCTTGCCAGGCAAATCAATCTAGAAGTCAATAGTAATGACGTTCAAGACCTGATGGATTTCCACAATTAGCTGACAATTGATTAGTTCATAGAAATGCATGAGCAAAAGCAAAACATTGAAAACTTTAGACCCATTTCAATCAGAAGATCAAATGGTGGTAATAGGAACTTGACAGAATGCCTCAGTTCAGTTTTAGTCAGTTGCAAAAAAAAAAAAAAATTTCAGAAAATATAGACTCCAACGAAGAGCGTATTTTTTAAGGATAGTATGAAACCTTTATACCGACAATGTTAAATTGGCTGTTTTAGATGTACATTTTCTCAAAATCTGTTATATGTAAATGTTTTAATTTTTTCATACAATTAAAGTACACCTTCCTCATTACATTGAAATGAGCTTTTAGCTAATTTTGAATGTTTTCATCATTTATAAAATACTTTATCAAACATAGTGAAATTTGACCCATTTTTCACATGCAAAAAATTAGTAAAAAATAAATTTTTGAGTTTTTTACACAAGGCTCATTTCAGTATATATTAACCATTATTATAAGTATATCATAAAAAATTTACATACCTGTGAACAGTAGTTTCTCAGAAAAGGTACACCGAATATCAAGATTTACATTTTGAGATAAATTGATTGTAATGCATACAGTGAGACTTCTAATCGGCTAGGAAATAAAAAAATAAAAGGCTCAATTTAGAATAAAAGATATATGTTTGGGTTTATATCAGACGTTCAAATTTTAAGCAAAAACGAAGTACTTTGTTTACATTTTTTGTCATTCAAATGAGCGTGGCCCATTAGGTTTTAAGGGATTCTAATTACCCTAAAGGTTGAAGTAAGGTATTTTTAGAAAGTTTAAAATCTATATAATTTGAAAATGTAAAAATCGTATATTGTCAAAAAAATAAGATTTTACCTTTCCTCCACCAATTAAATAAAACAAAGAATAAAAAAATATTAGCAAGCTTAGAGAATATTTTGTGGGACAAAAAAATTATTTGACATGGTAGACTACTTCGTTAGATTTTATGAAATTTTCTACATCAAAACAACTTCGACTTGCGATTTTATGTTTGTTTTATCTGAAATTGTATTAAACACTTTTTTATAACTTATTATTTTCTTTCAACTCCTACCCCAAATAAAAATACTTTATATGTATTTATATGCTAAATTATACCCCAACTTACGTGAATTTGACTTCCGCCTTTATAACTTAGACCTATCTTTCAGTTAAAATCGGGATATTACTGTACATAGAAAGGATGAGATTAGCTAGCTATTAAAACTTTCTCAATGCCTTTAAAGAGTCCTCAAACTGCTATGTTTAGATATTGAAATATTCCTCTTAAAAGAACTTTTATACTTCTATCATTAAAAGTTATATGTGTGTCAGTGTGTGTGCACATGTGTACGTGCGTTCATGTGTGTACAAGTAATATATAATGCACAGTAGAAGGTCGTTTATCCGAATCAATTGGGAACGGACACCGTTCGGATAGGCGATCGTTCCGATAACCGAAAACCGATCCATGCAGTACATGAAACCGGACACCATATGAATATTGAAAATGATCCCATGTGGGAAACGAGGTTGAAGAAAAAGGAAAATAGGTGCAAAATGTCGCAATTTTACCTTTATTGTGGAAAATAATCACTTATTTTTCGCTGTACCATTGTGCACCTTCATGTTTACGCTGCAAGGTCTCTGATTCTCTTGAGCAGCAGTAGTTGAGTAGTACAGCACTCAGATTGTTGTTTGTGCCCCTCCATTGCTGTCTCTAACACAGAAAACGCATCAGCATTTGATGGACCATTGCTACTTTCGTTGCTGTTGTACTCGTCTCCATCCATTTCTTCGTCGACAGGGTCGGATTTTTCTTTCACGGAAGTTGCAATCTCGTCATCATTTAGCATTTGAAATCCACAGTCTTCTGCATCGCATACCATTCAGGTTTCTACATCTTCTTCGTCGCATTCTTGAAATCTTGGTATCGATTGGACAAAGTCGGTAATCTTTACGCGAAACAACTGTTGAACATTCAACTGTTCGAAAACGTATTTAAATACAGTACATGTAGTTGACAAAAAAAAAAGAACTGTTCCGGATATTTGACGCTGCGGATAATAAACGCTCGGATAAACGATCTACTGTATTCATTTTTTATACTTTTGTAGTTTTCACAAAACAAATAGCCCAGTAAAAATTGAAGCATTTATTTATGTATTTTAGACATCAGGAGAGCGCGAAGATATTATGCAAAATTATGCTACCTGTACAAACCGATAAAAGGAGCGGAAAAATCCCCTCCTGCATTCAAATAAAGAAGAACACAGGGAAAAATATAATGGGAATATTATAATCCCGTATTCGTGTAAAGCTAAATCATTGTTATTTTATCAACTATATGGATGGTTTTAGGGGAAAACGACGCCAGCGTACTGTTGAGAAAATGTCTGTGCAAGCTTTTAGTTATTCAATTCATACTACTCTGGTTCACAATCTCCCTATATATATATATATATATATATATATATATATATATATATATATATATATATATATATATATATATATCTTGTTCAAGTTTTAATTCGTTAGTAAAATATATTTAAAGTGCTCAATCGAGCTGAAATTTCATACACACGATTATTTTGGATGACAATACAGTGATTTAATTATAATTGATGAAAACTAATCGACTAAAACTAATTATTCGAAGAATTACAGATACAGCCACGTTGGCATTATTTTTGGCGACTTGTGTCAAGAATTTAAAAGGCTTGTTTCTCACATTGTAAAGCACTCATTCAAACTGAAATTTTCTATACACTATTATTTTGTATGACGGTACGATAATTTAATTATAGTTTAAAATTAGTTGACTGAAACTAATTATTTAAAGTATTACAGATACAGCAACGTTGGCTTCATTTTTAGCGGCTTGGGTCAAACTTTAAAAGATTTTTTTCTCACGTTTTAAAGCATTCAGTTAGTTGAACTGAAATTTTATATACACGTTTGTTTCGGATGGAATACGATACTTTAAGGATAATTAATAAAAATTAATTGGTACTTAATATTGTGATTCTGCCACACGTATATACATATTTATATTAATAGTAATTATTTAATAAAAAGAGACTCAAATAAAAAAAAATTTGTTGATCAAAGTAAAAATTGACTTAAATTTTTTTTTATATACATTACTTGTTTTGACAATGTTCAAATAGTATTTTTAAAGATATCTTAGGTTGATTGATGACACTTCTGTGATCATGCTAGTATTTGCACCATGTAATATCCAATCATTAAAAATTCCCTTGTAGGACGATGTCTACTATCCAGGAGATGAATCGGCATAAAGTGATTGAAAAAACTTTTTGTTTACCAGCATTGAATTGTCAAGTCATAATATGCACTATCAGCATTCTTCGTTGTTTCAATGCAAGCTAGACGCTATGATGGTACGCTCATCTCACTGCGTTTGTGGTATATGACCTTTGCTGAATAGTTTTAACTGAACTGACTCCTTCATGGTAAACTAGCACTAGTACCTGAAAATCCCAATACTTGATTCCCTTCCGAAACAAAGAGACCCGTTCGCTCCAACAACTTGTCAACGATCAATGTGCTTAGACCTTTCGTTTTCCCCATACTTCGCCGAGTGTTGCTGATTACCGGCGCATCTCTCCGTATAATGTCGAATAGTTGCTTAGGACATTTGCTTTCCATTTAAGTGGCCACTCACAACCATGTGTGTTTGTGTGTGTGTGTGTGTCTGTGTGTGTGTGTGTCTGTGTGCGTGTGCATGCGTGCTTGTGTGTGTGTAAGTTCATATATATAGATACATATACATATATAAAGGCCGCGATAACCCAGTGGCGAAGGTAACGGACTCGAAGGTGTGACATGAGTTCAAGCCTAGTACCGCTGAAGACCGTCGTGTAGAAGAGCGATGCATGTGAAATCTGGCAAGTCCAGAAACATAAATGTGGTGTGGTAGTTAGGAGAGGGTGATGCCAGCTCAGATGTCGCCCTCGTCACTTGACCTTGGTTAAAAATGCCCTTGAGTAGTTGAGCAGTGTGACGTTAATATTCACTCACTCATATATATATATATATATATATATATATATATATATATATATATATATTAGGTTGGGGGAAAGGAAATCTATTATTTTTGCATGAATTTCAAGACTTTATTTAAAATGTTTAGGATTGTCCGATTTGGATCAAATTTGCACCGTTTTGTTGTATAATTTGTTGCCATTTTAAAAGTAGTTTCATAATTCCTTTGTCATTGAAGTATTGGTCCTTATTGGCGAAAACCTCTAGTTATCAATTTTCACAATCTTCTCTTGATCCCAACTTCTTATCACTCAGGGTGTTTTTAAATGCAAGAAAAAGGCGGTAATCGCTTGGTGCTAGGTCCGTACTATACGGTGGGAGCATTAAAATTTCCCAACCAAGCTGCCAGAGCTTCTGGTGAGTCAATACAGACGTGTGTGGTCTGGCGTTGTCCTAATGGAACACACCTCTTCTGTTGGCCAATTCTGGCCGCTTCTGGTCCATCGCTAGCTTCCATCGGTCCAGTTGTTGACATAGAGATCTGTAGTGTTTTGCTATACGAAAGTAACTCATGCTAAATAATTCCTTTTCAATTCTACCAAATACTCAGTAGAATCTTCCTAGCTATTAGTTCTGTTTTGGCCATCGTTTGAGAAGCTTCACCGCGCTTTAACCACGATCGTTTTCACCCAATATTGTCGTATGTGACACATTTATCACCCCCTATCACGATCCGCTTAAGAAAGGGTTTGATTTTATCCCGTTTGGCCAAGGCTTCGCAAATGGAAATTCGATCCATCATGTTTTTTGGTATTAATTGGTTTTGCACCAAACTTCGAGCAGTGAAAAAAAATATTACACGAATAAATCCCCTCACGGCTTTATAAAACTGAAATAATATTTCTTCCTTTATATACAAGATAGAAGAATAAAAAACTTAATATAGGAAATAATGAAATCCAAGCAAATGATTGAAATTTCATGTAAGATTATCTGAGGAACAAGTATTTTTATCATTTAGCCTTTTATGTATAATTGTTGATAGTGGTACTTAAATGTAAATCTTATAGATTCGGGAACATTTACTATCAATTTATATTTAAAAAAATTCTGAAATATACTTTTAAATCCAAAATTGAAAACTGAAATATTTTCTAATGTGTGTATGCGTGTGTGGTTTCCTCAATTTTGAGTTATTTAGAGCTATATTATGTGACTTTTAATTGATTTTAATTAGTCCTAAAATATTTTTAATGTATATTTATTCTATAAATGGTATTAGTACAATTATTTTTTTAGAATTTTTTTTTCTTTTTTAATCAAATAACAGAAAAGAAACTTCGATGTTTCAAATTTTTATATCCTATTTCAATAAAAAAAATTATGCTGTTTCTTTATATTATCATCTTAAACATCTTAGTAAAACCTTTAAACCTGACGAAAAATGTGATCAAAACTGATATTACGACTTTTCTTTTAAAAAATGTTTTCACACTAAATAAAATATAGAAATAAAACTACAGATAAATATATAGTACGAATCTTTTTTTTTCATTAAAATTCACTCCACAATAAGAAGCGAAATTTAATAACGTTAAATCAGAATATTTTTTAAATTACTTTCAACTTCTGCTGTATATTAAAGATAATAATTAAAAGGACCTAAGAATAACAATAAAAATATTTCTTTAAGACTATTTGAAATTGATCCTTATTCAAAGCCGTCGATAATCTAAGAAAGTTGAAATATTTTGCGCCTGATCTAATTCAAATTAAATCCCTTTTCAGAAATTTCGAAATACGAGAGAACCCATTTCACCGCTTCATAATAGTGGATTAATACGTACAGATTATCACTTTAACTTTAACTGTTAACACGAGATGGCTCTGAAGTCGCCGTCCAGTGTTCCCATTTCGGAATTCCCTCCAAAACTATTTTCAAAATCGAACAATTCCAGGGGAAAAAAGTAATTTGAAACATTCAAAATTCTTTGCAAAATTACGACTGCATTTCCCTAAATTTTGAAGTTTTTTCCCCTAACCGAATGCACTAAATTCCCTAAACTTAAAGCTCCATTCCACAAAACTAAGGGTCCCCGAAAGGGAATTCTGATTACCCGCCTCCCTTATATCGATTCACGTATGAGATGCAGAAATCCTGTCAGCCTGCAGGGTTTTAAGCTAGCTAGTGTAGCTAGAGAAGTGAGTTGGTTGAGAAATGCTACGACTCCACACTGCCGTACAGTAGAACAATTGATCCCTCCCGTAATTCCAAGCTTCTTAATTTTTCCCCAAAGAAAAAGTATTTCCAAAAAAAAATCTGCAGATACACTCTGCTATACCGTCCCAAACGTCGCATAATTAATTTGAAAAAAAGAAGCATAGCGTTAAAGTTACCGCTGTAACAGAAAAAAAAATTATATTCAACGAAACCGTCTTCATGATACCGTACCTGACACTTGAAATGTTGGTTAATGCTTGCATCGGGGTCTCGGATGTTATTTAAGTCCGAAGACTCATTTCGTGTTAATAAATTGTTAATCGTCCTCCTGTATTCATTTTTGCCTGCTCATATAAAATGAACTGTGTTGAGATTCCAGTGAGAGAAGAAGTAGCAGGGATTTAACTATGGAATCGTGTCTTGACCTTTGTAGAGGTAAGAATATTTTTCTTGGTGAAAACTAGTTTTTCTGCTTAGATTATAGTAGTTTTCTCATTGACAGCGCGATCAATAGGAGCAACGCAGCAATATAGTATTGATCATAAGCGTTTGTAGAATTTTTAATGTGTAGAATTTGGGCAGTAGACTTCCAGAAGAGGAAAAAGAGTTGAGAAATTCTAAAATTTTAGAGAAGTAACTAAAAAATTATGTCTAAAAAATTTACAAAACATTAAATACGTTTAATGCAATTTTATGCTGTATCACTTTTATATAGTAAGAAGGGGAAAAAATTACTATTACTATTGTTACGATGAAATGTTTTTGAAAATGAATAAAGTGTTTTAGGATTCGTTAAAACTTTAAGAAAAATATAATATGCGTAGTGTCAATAAAATGTACTTCTTATTTCTTCACGAACTATTTTAAACTATTCATGTGAACATACATGCAGAAAATAAATAAATAATGTGCATTATACATTTTTAAATAATGTACCGATATTTTTATGAATATATCTCGTGAGAACAACTTATTATTCTCTTTTAATACAAATATTTCACATCAAGCCTTAATCATTAAACTATTTATAATTATTTATTTGCTTATTTATTAAACTATTTATAACGCTATTTTAGTTAGCGATACCCAAAAAATAGAAAACACAAACTTTTCATATTTTATTTTTTTACTATTCCAGTATTCGATTAACATAACTTCAGACATTCAAAATATCATTTTATACTTTATACATAACCTGAATTTCAGGAGCTTAGGTACTTTTTAAAAATATGTATAATTTTGGAAATAATTACTAGTAAACGGTATTACTAAGTGCGACAAATAACTTATTTTCTAACATAGTACTCCCCTACCCCAAAAAAAGAATAATTTTCTTCTTTCTTTTATCTCACACCATTATTTTTTTTTATAAAAATTCGCTTCAGTTAGAAGTGTATGCATTTATAAAAAATTAATTTCTTAGATATTATCTTAAACGTATTTAAATTGCATGAAATTTAGTTTAAGGTAGGTTATTTTTAAAGCAAGAAGTATTATTATATATATTTAACATTTTTAATCTTAAACCGAAAAGAAATACTAATCGTAAAAATAATTGTACAAAAACACAAAGTTCTTGCAAACTTTTTGTTCATGCATATAAATAATACTTCCTTTAATGTTATGAGAATTTATAACATATATATAAATCACATTCATATACTTTTTGTATTTTCTGTTAATATCCGGGAAATGTGTGTATATTTACATTCCTTTAATAATTTACATCTGTAGAGTTTTTTAAGGAGACACACACACAATACCTTTCAATTGACAAAAATCGGTCAAAAATTCAAATTAAATTTATTTAACTTAAATTATTGTTGATATAATTTTCCATGATCTTACAAAATTTGAAAGCTTTAAGTTTAAAAAATTCAGAGTAATGATAACTTTTATGATCGTTTTTATTCATATCCCAATAACGAATGAAAAACTCATTTATCTTCATTTAAAATCCTATGGCTTTTTTCTGTTGTGAAAAATGCCTTGAAAATTTTGTTCCCTATTCATATTAGCGCATGTAACAAAAGTTGGTATGTATTTTTGCAAAGCAACACTTATTTTTTAAAAAAAGTAATTTAATTTATAATTAATACATTTTTTCAAAGAATTATTAATAAGCATTCGGAAAAAAAGGTATTTCACGAATATCAATCATACTACTTTTATTATACATAGCTTGAAGCATTTGTAAACCAAATTTCATGTGTGTACGTTAATTATTGCAGTAGGAGTAGAGTATCTTAAAATCTCTTCAGAAATTTTAAAACTCGTCTTCAAAAAAATTAAGTGGTTAGTCTTTTGTAGTATTTTGAGCGCAAAAACTGTTTTACGTAATCCATATACATTGGTTACAAGCAAAAACTATTAAAGCAAAGATTTTCTCATAAACCATACCATGGTTTATGAGGAAATATTTTAATTCATGCATAATGAATACTGTTTAAAATTAACTATGCAGCATTTTGGGTTAATATACGAGAAGAATGCAAGAATTCTCAGATACGTTCGATAAAAACCTGAAGTACTACCTTGTTGAGGCAAAAGAACAAAATTTCTAGAGTGTATCTCGCCAAGAAAACTAATCATAAGTTACATCCTTAAATCGGCTTAGAGGGAGGACTTACGTACGCCTAAACAGCTGACTCGTAAAAATCCAAGAAAATCTGGATCACAATATCAAAGCTTTTTATATTCGTACATCTGTTCGCGGTATCTTATGTTGGTCGGTAAATGGGAGGTTTATTATACGAAAACAGTTTTATAGGTGTTACGGAATTTCTATTGAGCATGTGGGTTTTAAGTTCGTCTTAAAATTTGCCAATTCTGATGCACAAAATAGTTTAAATCAATAAAAAAATAACTGTCCTTATTGGAAATTAACCCTGTTGTATCCACATTTAGAACATTCTGTCTATTTCCTTTATAAATGGGTCTCTGGGATGTTTATTTTGTCTTGAGAGCTGAAATTACAAACAATTTTCAAATTGATATAATCCTGATAAGTTAATCCTAATAAGTTAAACTGAAATAATTCGACCTTTTTACATACTATTTATGAAAGAATGAAGATTCAAAAATTTCTAAAATGTTTTAGATCAAATCATGATTTTAAAAATTGTATGCATATGAATATAAGAAACGTTTTCTATAACGTTGCGCATGTTATTTTCTAAAATGGTAGTCTTTGATGTACAAACTTCACAGAATTTTAAAATGTGTCACATACTCAGAATCTATTTTGACTTTAATAAATTCAATTTATTAATATTAAAGACTCTTTTCTAATTTAACTTTCATATTGTTATTGATTATAAAGGGTTGAAGTTATTTTGGCGTTGAAAATATATCATACTTTTAACAATATCTTTCAATTTTATGGTCAAAAAATTAAATTAAAAACAGAAAAATGAAATTTTTTTTAACAAAATTAAGGAATTTTTTTAGTTTAAAGAGGTTTTTATACTCAGATATCCAAACACTGATCGCTGAAAACAATGATAAAGTACTAATGTATCTTTTTCCACTATAATTTTATGATGCACTTTGTTTCACATCATGAAACTGTTTCAGATGCCTCTTTATTATTCACAACTATTTTTTTTTCAAATAATATTTTTAATAATAAAACGTTTTTAATCTGTATGAGACGTTTTCAAGTTAAAAAGGAGTGAATTTATTCCTAAATGTCATTTTGAATGTGATATGTGTGCTAATATTACTGAGAAATTATGTATTTTATATAACTTTTATCGACCGAATATCAATTCATTTTAATATATACGGTACGCAATAATTGTTTTTATACATCCGAATCATTTTTATATAACTTATACTTGGAAAAAATATTATATTTTAAAAACAAATATAATTTCTTAAATTTCCACATTATGATGCAATAAACATGCTATCTTAATTCTAATGGAAATTTGATATATTGTCAAAGGAACAATTGAAGATAATTACGTAAGCAAAAACAGCTTTTTATTTGAATTTCAGTTGCGTACAAATTACATCATTACAATAAAGACAAGTAATATATATTTTTTAAAAAATTCAATTCTTACCTCGTTAAAAGAACATACTGGCGCCATCTGTTGCAGCTAGTTGTAACTAGCATAGAAATAATGCAGAATAAATTTAAAATTAAAAAAATAAAAGTTAATTAATGAATCAATGTTTAAAAAACTGTATCAACATCAAATGTCATCCAGTACAAATTTTAAAAAATGTATTTCAGCTTGAATAGATGAGTAGAAAGAATTTTATTGACGATTGAAAATTTGAACAAGATATACATATAAATAATGGATACAGTGAAATAATAGTAGAAATAGTATAGGCATTTTAAGAGAGATGGATTTTGACTAGAAAGATATAACGTATGAAAAAACTAACTTAAAAACTAAACATCAAATGTGTTATCTTCTTTGTACTAATCGTTTCAAAGTTTGGCATCAATGATTCATTTCAACCCGATAAAAATAGAAAATGCATAAAAACTTATCTTTCTTTTTACTATACTTGAATGACTTTAATCGATAATGTTTATTGTACTATTTTGCTTTTTGATATAATTTCGCTGTAGTTTTGGATTTCTAATTTCTCTATAAACGTTTGCCAAACTTTTCACGGAAATCGATTATTTTTAAAAGAATGTCGTAATTATATATTTTCCCCACCATTTATCAAATATTCTGCTCAAAGTATTTTCACATGATGAGTATATTCAGTTTTTGAATGTTGAAACCAATTTTATAAAAAAATGTGAAGATATTTTCATATTTATAGTTATGTTGAAATTTACTTCTGACTCTCGATTTTTGCAGCATAAAATATTATTAGTAATTTGAATATTTATTGAAGAAAAATATCAGAATATTTAGTTATGTCACCTTATCTATGTTTTTATTTGATATAAAAAATTTAAAATATTTCATAAAATTCCTAAAGATGAAATAATTTTAACTTAAAAATTGATTGAGATATATACAATTGTAAAACTATTTGTCATTATTATTATTAGTCGTAGTAGTAGTATTTTTTATTTCCACCATTACTATTACTAGTACTAACTTCATAAAAATGTCTTAGTTTAATTTAATAAAGCCCTCAAGTTTTTAAAAAAAATTGTAACATTTAAATCAAATTTATTGATATAGTGTCAGTTATGTTTTTGTTTATAAGGTATAAAAACTCAAAATGTTTTGTTTAATTTAACATGTTATCTTAAGTCTCAACTTAGTTAGGATCTCGGTACATTAAATTCAAATGTATATAAAAGAAATTTTTTTAACTGAAAATAGAATATTTTTTTAACAATAAAATTTAAGTATCGAATTTATATCAGTAAACGTGAAAGACGAAATTTATTAATGAAGTAGATTTTTTTAAAATAATTTAACAGTAAAAGTATAGACTCATTCTTGAGCCTTTACTTTTAAATAAACCTTAATTAGAAACTTTTATTGTAAAATTTATTTAAATTATTTTGCGATTAAAAAGGACATAAAATTTTCGTTTCAAATAAGAAATTATATTAATGCTATAAATTAATGTTAAGTTTAAGCTATAAATATATTAAAACTTAATATATTAACTTAATACATAAACTTAATTTAAATACGCATATCCAAGCACGTTTCGGTTTAAATACAATATTGAACTCCATCGCGAATTATGTTTAATCTGAAATTTGGTCAATTAGTTTCTTTCTTATTTTTAAAATTTTAATTCGTAAAATTTTAAGAACTTTTTTAAGATATGTTACAAATATTCTTCTTTAAATCATGTCTTATAAATAAATAAGCTTTTAAAAAGAAATATAATTTTAGTTCAATAATTTAGTATTCAAAATTGGGTCATGTAATGTCGAGTTACACTATATAGTACAATAAAAACTCTTAAGCCGCAGCATTTATATCTAATCCAGTCAAATATAAATTCAGTGCATGCCATTACAAGTACATGAAAATGAAATTCGGAATTCGTTTAAAAAATACTGTGCATTCCCCCCGAGTAAACGACTTAATTATTAACTTGAACGAAAGTATTTCTATTTTTAGATGCAATCTAAACCAGTTCGCCCTACTTTCTTTCTCGTAATGTGCCATTCTGTTCTATAAATAGAACAAAGACCTAATCAGGTCTTTTGGACTTCGAAAATGGCTCACTGGAAATATGTAAATGCTATCACTTTCATGTCATCTATTTTTCGAGTATTTTAACCTCGCTGAATGGCGGTAGACTCTCTTTGGTTAATTCCGTCAGGTTATATTTAAGTTCTTTCAATTGATTTAGCACTATGTCTATCAAGTGATGTGCCAAAAGGTACTTTTAAAATTTTAACTTCAATATATTCTCTAACTTGAATTATTTATTTGCAACTAATTTTTTGATTTTTCGTTTGACAGAGTTTTATTAAATTATATTAATTAAATTATTTTCCCTCATTTTGGATCTGAAAATGGGCATATATTTCTACCATTAAGAGTCACCGTAAGGAATTCATATATATATATATATAAGCAATACTTAATTTTAAAGGATTTTACATATAAATATCGACTCCATTTTTGAGGCATATCTTTTCAACTACCCCATTGGATAATCCCTATTTGAGTTGTAGTGGAGTGAGTGAATATTAACGTAGCACTATTCAAAAAACTCATGGGCTTTTGACGATGGACTTCGTAATTTTGAATCCTGATCAAGTGACAAGGAAGACACCGGAGCTGGCACCTCCCTCCCCTAACTTCAATACCACACCAATGGGAGGACCTCTGAGCCTCGACAGATTTTATTGCACCCCCCTCCTCTATAAAATAAAAATGCATTGAATTCAATAACACTATACTTTGACGCTAAAGCTACAATATGATTTTAACCTCCAAAGTGTCATTGACGTATATATACGTCTCGCTCAACCAGCACATTAAATGCCCAGACGTATATATACGTCTTTCAGACGTACTGCTAGTAGTACTGTGTACTGCTATCCATGAAATAATTCCAAAGACTTTTGAATTTAATAAAGGAATTCATGACTAGCACATGGGGTCACTGGTTATTATTACACTTGTTCTTAACTTTGTTTTGTTAAATTAATTATGGAGTACATTGTGCAGTACTGATACATCTTGAAGTGTATTATATCAGTGTAAGTGTTAGTTTTATTTTTTATCATGTCATAGTGTATTTTAGTTTACTTTTAGTAAAATGATAATTTTTCTAAATAATCTTTCGTTTTCGACTTTTCTATTTACTCACTGACCCCTCATGCAATTATCTCTCCCCCTAGGGGGCGTGCCCCACAGTTTGAGAAACGTTGATTTACCTATAAAACTTGTTCTAACCTTTTTCTAAACTCATCATCCTATACTAAAGTATTTCGCGCAAAGTCTGTTAAAGAGTTACATAGGAAATCCAGTCCAGCTCGATCATACTTTTGAGAATGAGTCTCACAAGCACAGCCCGCTGTGTGGAAGGGCTAAGGCACGTTAAATACTCTAACAGTCCTCACATTTGCGTGGTGTGGAAGTTCGGAGATAAGGGTGTCTACTCAGATGTCATCCTTGTCATTTGATCGAGGCACAAAATAAAAAAACCATTGCCAATATCTCTTACGTCGCTTTCGAGTACGACATTAATAAGATTTTACTCACGCATACTAAGAACCACACGAGTAAGACTTGAATATAAGATGAATCACTACATGTGCTCGGCAGGGAACAAAAGTTTTCATTCGTAAAAAAAATTGAAAAACATATCTTAGAAACCAGCATTACGTGTACGTAAGTAGTAAAATTGTTTGTGAAAAGGGTAATTGTTTACATTTTTTATTCTTTTTCACGAAACATTTATTTATTTTTCTAACTCCATGGATTTTGCGAAATAAGTCGTTACTGCAGCGTTTCTCGAACTGTAGGGTGCGATCATATTAAAAAATCCAAACAAAATATTACTTAAAAAATTATTAACTTACTGAAAGTAAACAAACAAAATACATTCTGACATAATAAAAAATAAAATACACATTTACACTGATTTCATACACTTATAAAAGTATCGGTACTGCACAATGTGTTTTATAATTAAATTGACAATACTAAGTAAGGAACGAGTTTAGTAATTACCAGGGCCCCCATGTGCTTGTCATGTATAAAATTATATATAAAAATTAACACTTATATTGATAATTTGTACAGTTTATAATTTAATCCGTTAATTGTCGATTAAAAGGGGTACGCGAGTCACTCCCCGATGACATCATTTTCCACGTAGATGAGCGTATGTGATGTATGAGGAGAGAGAGGGAAAAGGAGCAAGTAACCAAATCATCTGAAATATATATATATATATATATATATATATATATATATATATATATATATATATATATATATATATATATATATATATATATATATATATGTAAATCCTTCGTAAACATTATCAAGTTCCTTTTATTGCATTCCAAGGCCTTCGGAATAATTTTATGGATAGCAGTGCACAGAAAAGATCGTACTTCCAAAAGACGTACATATATGCCCGGGGCAATTAATTTATTGACTGAGCGAGACGTTCATATACGATGATGGCATTTAGGGGGTCTAAGCCGTACTGTAGCTGTAACATCAAAGTATAGTACACTGCTGGATAATTGCTAAGGACGGATCACAAATTGCTATGTAGCATAACATTAAGCGAGACATGAGGCCTAGTAGGATAAAATACAGTTGTCACACTGTTCAGACATTAGAATAAAGAATATTTATTGCTCTGGAAAGTACAAAAGCTGTGAAACATCTGAAAGAAAAAAAAATGTTCATTTGATCTGCGTACGGAGAAATCGAACAATGCATCTAAAAGTCAGCAGGCACCTTAAAGAAAGGTATCAGTACGGGATATGTCCACCGTGGAGTGTAATGCAACATTCCACATGTCGTACCATACTTTGCACAACATTATCCAGCAGCTGTTGAGGCAATTTATCCCATTCCTCTGTGAGTGCACGGATGAGAGTGTTCTTGTTTGTCGGAGGATAGTTTCGACCAGCAACTTGCCTCCCCAAAGCATCCCACACATTTTAATGGGGTTTAGATCTGGAGAACGCGCTGGCCATACGAGACGTTGAATACCCTCGCTGTCTAGAAAATCCTGAACAGCGAGTGTTCGATGACATGTTGCGTTGTCGTCCATAAAAACGAATTTATCACCAACAGCACCACGGAAAAGACGAACATGAGGAAGTAGAACTTCATCAATGTATCGTTGGCCCGTCATAGTCGCATTCGCTACCACATGTAGGCGCGTGCGGCCATTGATCATGATGCCGGCCAACACCATGATACTGCATGTCGGATATCGGTCCTTTTCCTGGATATTTTCTGGATGATAAGCAGTACCACTCTCGCGGCAGATCAGTTGGCGTCTACAATCCGATGACAGACTGAACCTACTCTCATCTGAGAATAGTACGCATGCCCAGTCATGTTCAGTCCAATTGTGATGCTCACGACACCATTACAAACGAGCAGTAAGGTGCTGTCTGGTCAATGGGACACACACAACAGGTCTGCGTGCTTATAGTCCTCCTCCCCTCAAACGTCTGACAACAGTTTTTCGGGAGATCTGCTTTCCTGAGGCAGCAAGAAACTGATTTGCTACCTGCTGAGCTGTGGTGCTCCTGTTCCTTTTTGCTGATAGGACGATATATCTGTCTTCTGCAGGCGTCGTACTTCTAACACGACCTCCCCCGTGCCGTCTACTACACATTCCAGTAGTTTTAAATGACTTCCACAGCCGTGAAACAACTCTGTGAGCGATGCCGAACTCCCTGGCAACATCTGTTATTTTTCGCCCTTCTTCGATCTTTCCAATAATTCGGCCACACATAAAATCATCTATGTGATGTCGGGAAGACATGGCAAAAATTTTAAGTTCGTCTATTAAATCTTTCCTGTAAAACTTTGACTTGAAACAGCAACTGTCCACACGCGTCAAAACCTTTAAAGTTCTTATGAACGCTCTCACGTGATGAACAGACGTGGAAAAAAAATTTGCATACTCTTACTTCTTCTTACTAATATCCCGCACTTATTCTAAGTTTCCACATTTTGCTCCCTTTCATTTTGTGGTTGCTATGGATGATAGTGTTATCCGTCCTTAGCAATTGTCCAGCAGTGTATTAATGAGTTCAACACATTGTTATTGTTTGGAAGGAGGGTGCGATGAAAACTCTGATTGAATATTGGGTCGCAAGCATTGAAAGTTTGAGAAGCGCCGCCTAGTGGACAAGGTTACGGACTCGTGACCGGCGTGTCATGAGTTCGAGCCTATTGTCACTGAAGACCCACCGTGCAGAGGAGAGATGCACGTTAAATCTTTCGAGAGCTCAAACATCCTCCAGGTGGTGTGGTGTGGTAGTTAGGACAGATGGTACCTGCTCAGGTGTCGTCTTCGTCACTGACCATGGTTAAAAATTACGAAGACCGTCGCCAAAAGCCCTCGTGTAGCTGAAGAGTGCGACAGTTAATATTCATTCCCTAACTCACTCATTGTAAAAAAAAACGGCAAATAGAAGACTCCTCTGAAATAGGTAAATTAACTTGGTGATTAAAAACCGACTGGGTGGTGTAGGTGGGTCTGTCGCTGGCCTTGTAGGCCTAAGGTTGCGGGTTCAACCCCAGCCCGTGTCGGTGGATTTTCATGAAGCAGAAAACAGCCAGCAACCATGTCGTATGATTATGCAGCATGTTAAAGATCACTAGAGTGCCTGTTTGGCTTGGGTATTCTCGTCAAAATTAAAGTCTGAGCAGTGATCCTTCCTCTATATTTGTCTATTTTACTTTGATAAAATTGTGAAGAGAATAAACAGTAAAAAAAAATAATGTAAATTTTTAAATGCATTAAAATGTAATTAGCTGTATGTTATACGTAGAAAATATGAAAACAATAAATAAAAAGTAAAAGTTTTAAAAATAAAAATAAATAAAATGTAAAACTCAAAATTAATTAATTAAAACCAAATAAGTTAATTTCAAAAGTGGTAAGAGAATTCATAACTGAGCAAAGTAAATAATAAATGTTTAAATTCAAATTGAATCAAACTCATAATAAACTTATTACAAATGTGTGATTTAAATATTTTATAGGGTATTCTTGCTGTAGATGGTAATAATATTTTTTACTTATTACTTTTATAATGCACTTTATAAATTAACTAATAATTACTTAGTAAATACTTGAATATAATAACACTACATAATGATGTATGAATATTACTGCTTTATAAGGGAGCTTTAATAGTGCTAAAGTTAAACTATTAAGTTAATCAGAAATGTTTCTAATCCAGATATTCTGTTTTGAATTAGTTATTGCTAGTTTTTTAATAAGGTTTAAATGAATAGGAAGAAAAGTAATCTTTGCTAACTATTAGGGGAATAAATTTAATATTTTTATCAAAAATACTTAAAACATCAATATTTGTATTACATATATGTATAAAATGCTATTCAACTGAAATTTTAATGTAGTTCTTATATTTCAGTTTTTCTTTTTTGGCATTTCAGGACCCTTAACACATATCCGTCCACTCGAAAAAAACATCATTGCACATAAAACAAAACAATCATTTGAAATTTTTACGACATGATCACCATATATATTTACATTATTTACTAAATTTTCAGAAAATTTGAGAAAAATTTTAAAAGTTTTTAGAAAATATAAATTGGACAATTTTTCTATAATATGAAAATCAGTATTTTACACCGCGGAGGATTCTGAAGTACAAAATTGATCAAAATTAACTGTACTTGGTACAAAAATGCTCACTTTTGAAGTCATTTTCAATAGATTTAGAGGAAAAAAATTTTTTAAATACAATTATAACTTAAATTTTAAGAAAAAAATAAACTAAAATTCAAATTTAAAAAAATCAAATAAAAATTGTTTTTGAAAATTGTTGCATAAGTTATGAAGATCCTCTTTTGAACACGTGTGTGAAATTTGAAACTGATATCATAAATAGTTTCCGTTAAAACCTACGCGCAAGCTAAATTTTTTTGTTTTGAGAAAAATGAAGTTTAAGTTAAGGAAGAGATGGGTTTTTTTGTTTAAGTTTCACTAGTTATTTTTCAATAACTTCGGAAGTTTTCACTGTATCAACAAAAGTTTGGCATCAAACTGATCAGAAATAATGAGGCCTTAACACATAATTTTTTCAAAAAATTGAAAAATTTGCAATTTAAGAGTTTTGAAACCTTTTAAATGAAATTGTGAAATTTTTTAAAAATAATTTCATAGTGTAAGTATTGCTTAAGAAATTAGTGGCAATTAAAGTACTCGAAATTATTAACATTTAGTTATTCAATGACCCAAATATGCAACTGTTCCAAATTATCTTTATATGCATAACAGAATCTTAAAATGCTGCTGTCGTGTTTATTCGATAAATTGCTCGGGTTTAAAAGAGCGAGCTTAATATCAAATAAATAAACCTTTATAGAAAAATCAAATCATTAGATACAATTTTGTGATGCACTTCATTCTTTGCGGGTAAAGTAGATATCGCGTCAAACCCTTTCTAAACAATTTTTTTGAGAGAGAGAGAGAGAGAGAGAGCCCGCTGTAATCACAATACACGTAAATAAATATTTTTAAAAGTCTTGTATCACGCAGAAAAGTAAATAATTCATAAAAAATTATCTGTTACTGAAGTTTTGAAAGTCGAACAATTTCTTACAACAAGAAATTTTCAGGAAACCTGTGGATGAAATATAGCATTTAGTTGTATATTTTCTTGATTAGTGTGCATATATGCAGCATAACTTTGTTTTTGTTCCTGATGAACTAAATTATTTTTGTCGTAAGAAATTATTGCGTAAAAAGAATTGATATTTATAGTAGAGAATTCATATTTATTTATTTATTTCGATAAATTATCTCATATTAGTTGAACTAACTGATAATTTTAAGCTATATTTTGCTCAGGAAAATGATTAACTAAAAGTAATTAAATAATATTCAAATTTCAAAAAATTTTTAAGTATAAATAATTTAGTTATCTAAAAAGTGTATAAAACTATCAATTGTAGTGCATCAAATTTTTAAAAAATAAAATTAAATTAATATATGTATTTAAGTTTTAAGTTATGAGTTTAATATCAGGAAGAAATAACAACACAAGTAAATATTCCTGTTAATATTAAAAGTCAAAATACACAGTCCATTAAAAATGTTATTACATTTTTCATTAATTTAAGTAAAAGGAACATTATTTGTGTAGTTTAGGTAAAAAGTAACTTCTAATTGGTTTGTCCGTACATCATATGAGCACTGATATTTTCTTCTTTCTATCTTTGGTTTGCACATATTTTTAATTCTTATAGTGAGATTAACAATGCTAGTGTGTTTTTAAAAATTCAGTTTGTCCATAACACGGAGTCACTTCTAATCCGAGATTTTCTTCGTGGTGAAGGCGGGAATTTTTCATGGAAGGCAGGATATAGATTCTTGAAAATATTCGATAAAAAACAGGGATTGACAAGACAATTTTAAATTGGCTGCTTGAGATGAAATAAAAATAGAAAGACAATCCAAAAAGGCCGATTTAATCTCTGTCCGCATTGCAATGTAAAACTTAGTATTACACCATACTTTAAATTGTGCGTGCAAAAATATGTCGCAGGATAATGATGAAATTATGAATTTCATCAAATCCCTAAGGGAGATGATCAAATGAAGGAAGATGTTAAAATAGCGTCTCTTCAAGCTCATTTCCTTGATAAAAGAAAGGGATTTGAACAAATCCTTGATCTGTTTCTGTGAAATGATAAAATAATATTGTCAAGAGTTTAAAAGTGTTTATTTAACAAATATGGGACATTGTTAAACGTAGAAGTAATAAAACAATCGTCAATCAAATACAAATTATTTATTCGAAACTAATTAAGAAATAATTAGAAAATTAGCCTGGTATTTTTTTATGTATAACATCGTTTCTCTCGGTTGTTTACACACTAAAATATCAATCCCTATGTTAATCCTATGGTGCCCCTTTTTTAAAGATATGGGGTTAATATTTAGGGGATCGATCCTACCTGTATGTTTAGGAAGTAAAAGGACTCGACCCCCTCAGGTGTCTTCTCCCTTCTGGACAGCATTTTGCCAATGCAAATCCTGGCTAGTTCATCATTTCACTGAAACGGTTCAGGGATTTGATAAAATCACTTACTTTCATCAGGGAAATGACCTTCAAGAAACGATATTTTAACAACTCCCGTCAATTGATCATATCCTTTAAGGATTTGATGAAATTCCTAATTTCGTCATTTCACTGCGACATATATACGCAAAATTCTCAACCGTATGAAAACGAGGTACTACCATGAAATTTTTTGTAAGTATGGGATAAATTATTTTAAAATATATGAAACATTCTTTATGAGATGTAGAATGTATTTACAAAAAGCAAAAACTTAGAGAATTTTGTGTTCCCCAATTATGAAATAAAAATAGTGTGAAAGCTTTAAAATTGAAATTTAAAATAAAACACTTCCATTTTCGCATTTTGTTACTTAAGTATTATGCTTAGTTGTATGCAATAACAAAATGTTCCTTTTTTTTTGAACATTTTGTGCAAAAACATTGACCGCCTTAGGGGTTAATGCGTATTCAAAAAGCATAATTTTTCTATCTTAAATAATGCATTCTTTAATATACGATTATTTCTAATGAATTTTAAACGAAGTTGTTCATTCAAAATGTATTTAATCCTTAAATATTTAAGCCTTTCTTGCTTTTGAAAACATGTAATGAAACATTTGGAGGAAATACGCCATGCTTAGATATTTATGTAAGTCGTAGAACTGTAGTAAAATGTCATTTAATGATTTAATGGTTCAACGCATTAATATGATACTAAGTTCGGTGTTGCCATCTTAAAATGCTATAAATCTTCAGGGGATTAATAAACAGTCTCTGCTCACATTTTTTCGCTACATAAATGCACACTTATTAATTTATTTTTAATAATACGATCCTATCAACAACAAATAATAATCATTTTTACAGCATAATACGTTCCTAACAATAAAAAATCTACGAACTTATATTGTTTCTCAAAGCCGGTTGGATGGCGTGGTAGGTTTGTTGCTGGCCTTCTGCCTCCAAGGTTACGCGTTTGATCTCGCCTCATGAGGCAGAAAATTGACAGCCGCCATGTCGTATGATTATACGGCATGTAAAAGATCCCTAGAGTGTCTGTTTGGCGTGGATGCTTTCGGCAAAATTAAATCCTAGTATTGGTTCGCATCATCAGAGCTCATGTGCCTCCCTCTAGGGAGGAAACTGGGCGTCAAAATTACCTGCGATGACTGGTATTCCCCTATAAGGTGCAGCACCAAAAAGAAATATCATCTTCCGGGGAATGTACTGGGTCTGCAATGGAAAACTCTAATCCGTAGCCCATTTAAAATAAAAAAAATACATATATTGTTTCTCCAACCTATTAACAACTAAGAGAACATGATCGGATTGTTGTTGAACATATTTTTGTATTGCTAAAAAATATATAAATGAGAAACATATGTTTATATTTTCATTGTGAAAAAATACTAGATTTTAAATTATATAATTCAAATAAAAATTTAAGCCATTGTAATACTTTTAAAAGGAGATTCTAAATTAGTTCATTTAAAATTATTTTGTTTATCTTGAAAAGTCATTTTTATTTCCATTGGAGGCAACTTTCTATTTTTCAGTTCCTATTTGAACAGTTATTCTGAATTAAAAGCAATCTAACTTAAAAAATTTATAGCTGTATGAATAGTTAGTATGTACTTCTGCATGTGTATTGTTTTCACTCTGCAATTAGTTTAATATTTTTACTATTAATAATTATAGAAAAGTTGGGTGTTCTGAGACTAAACATCTGGCTTGTTATGAAACTGATTAATATACAGTTTGAATTAAAAAAGAATCATATCTTACGCAAAATCTCTACTTTTTCCTTAGCCGGGCGCAAGCGAAAAATCACCAAATAATATAGAATCTTACAATCATAAGGGAAATATTCGTTTGGGGCCATGTGCTCTATTCTCTGAATTCAATCAAAACAAAACACGTTTTCCTTTCTTTCTTCCATCTTTATTTTTGTTTTAAAAGATGATGAAAATTCTTCGCTTAATTTATGCGGAGACAAAGAGTAAATGATCCATTTGAGCAAATTCTTAAGGACATCACCGTATTCTGAAAAAAACAATAATTATAAGCATTCCTTTAAGGTTAGAACTGTTTTGCTTACAATTCATTAATATTAGTTTATAATTGAACGTTTTCCACTTTTATTCGTTAACAGTTTTGTCATTCGCTTCGCTTGGCGATTTGACTCGTTTTGGTTCACAATTGGCGACATTTGCTCCCGGCTAACGGAAAAGTACCGCAAAATCTTAGCCTTACTTTTTATATAAAAAAGTTGAATATTACTCAGGTAAAATACAATGCGTTGCAAAAATTACTCATTGTTTTAAAAAATTGGGGAAATATGTTAATTAAATCAGAAGAGATATTGTACTGACATTTTTAACTGCATTCCTTCATAAAAACTATATATATATATATTCTCTCTCTCTCTCTCTCTCTATATATATATATATATACATATATATATATATACTGGTGTGCGGTTTTTTCAATATAACTTTGTACAAAAGCTTTCCAAATCAACACATTTAATACCGTAAGATCCCCAATACGTAAGGACATGTGTAATGTAAGCAACACTTACTAAAAGAGAAATCAGAGGGATAAAAAGAAGCTTGATTGAAAAAGTAGCATGGAGCGCAATGCGACTGAAGGCCGAAACATACCTGTGATGGGTGTCCAGCAAGAAACATCCGGTCTTTAGTAGGAGATATGATCTCCCCTGACTGATAGGCAGTTTTCACAGCGTCTGCCCATGCTGAGAATGAGGGTGTCAATGAGTTGTTGAGGCATTGCTGCCCATTCGTCTTGCAGCGCCAATCGAAGCTCCCGAATCGTTACTGGTGGTAAGGTACGAGCTGCCAAGCGTCTGCCTAGAAAATCCCATGCATGCTCGATGGGATTGAGATCCGGAGATCATGCCGGCCAATCCATACGTTCAATATCCTCACTCTCTGTGCTGTTCGGCAGCTACTGTGCGATGACATGGTGCATTGTCGTCCATGAAAAGGAACTGCAGACCCATAGCGCCTCTAAAAAGACGCACAAACAGACCACCAACGTGCAGTCTTCTGGCCACGGTAAAACGCGATATCGGTCGTCCAATCGCCTGTGTCGTGTGTCTAGCGATTTCTCCCGCTGTCTGCAGCCTGTTTCTTCTGGCCTGTAAGACAATGTACCGGTCATCTGCGGGTGTGGTTCCTCGTGGACGACCACTACTGAAACCCCGGATAGCTGTTTCTGTAGTTTGGAATTGTCTCCAAAGTAGTGAAACGATGCTGTGAGCAATTCCGAACTCTGCAGCCACACTTGTCACACTGCGGCCTTCCTCCAACTTCCCAATGATTCGACCTCGGGTAAAAGCATCCAGATGTCGTCTAACAGATTGATTATTCGCCATTTCTCGCTGAGGCAGCAACTCGGTGTGATTTTAACTGCTATACGGCGTGCAATCTCTTTGCCAGAAATACTGATCTTACACCGACAACATGCTTTATACTACTCAGACACTTCCCCATTACGTCTACCTGCATATCTGCGCATGTGCTACCGTACATCACCTTACTTAATCTCCTGATTGGTCTTTCTGTCCACTCTGCCTCTTCGTTCAGCTGAGATGCTATTTTTTCGACTTCGTCCTTCATTTTTGCACACCAGTGTATATACATAACTACTTATAAACTATAAATTACAATTTTTCTCTTATATCACTAGACTCAATTTCAGAGTCAAACTTTCTTAAATTATGTTTCTGCACAATTTGAAAGTTCAGAAAAGATGATGTGTAAGAGGGAAAAGCAAATGAGAAAGTGTTATATCTTTCAGAAATAAAAATTAAGTAAAACTTTTACATTCATCCGAAAGAAGTTTTTATAAATCAAAACATGTATATTTCTCTAAACACTTTTTGAGGGAGAAGCTCTTCATTTTAAAATTATTCAAATTTAACAACAAGAATGATCAGAGCAATTTAAATGAGGCATGATGATGTTTTGGCAGCTTTAAAAATATACTGCCGTGCTATCTAAGGGCTACCAAAAAATTTACTTGAAGAAAATCTTTAACAAATGAAAAAATGCCAAATGAGGCTTGCATTCTATAATTAATTTCAACTGAAAAAGAATTTGACGCATTCATTTATCATCATTTCATTTTATCAGTACATTTTTAACCATTAACGAAAATTCGAACACTTACCTGAAATCATGAAATTTTACTCAAATATTGTTTCCCCTTAATGACTTATAATGCAAATAAAATATACCCATATATCCTTTGCAAACTGCAATTTCCGTTTTGAAATGTATCCAGTCTCTATGTGCACAGTTCTCCACCCCACCCCCCTCAAGGAAACATTGATCATTTATAAATGCTCACACCTTCAATAACTTATGCTTCTCTCTCTCTCTCTCTCTCTCTCTCTCTCTGTTTAGCATTCCTATTCGAAATCCAACGAAAACCTTTATTTGTACCGGAAGTTGCCTTAATGCTCAATTCGAAACATGGAATAATCTGCGAGCAAGGAGTCATTTTTCGATTCGCTATGAAAATATCTACCTGTAACAATCCATTATCATTCTAACATTAAACATTTACTTTTCGCGAAACCTTTGCTCCTAGTTTCTTTCCTCTTTCCTTCCCCTCTCCGTCTTTCTCTCGCAAATCGTAATTATTCTGAAGTTTTCCTGTTTGCAGCGTCGTTAAATTTGAAAGATACGCTCGTTAATTGTGCGTGGGTGTTTTATTCTCGGTTGCATGGAGCTGGTAAATTAGTTCGAATTGTTTTGTGCTCCAAAAGCGCGTTTTGATTAATGCCGATATGAGATGCATAAGGTAAAAGGCCTTCCGGTTTTTTCTCTTCTCACATGTGATTCTTCACTGGTAAGAAGTTGTAATTTTTTACTGGATGCGATCCTAATTACGAGGTTCGTTAGAGCCACACGAAAGAATTCTTTTATTTATTTGAGAAGATAGATGAAGTAATAAACATACCTTTTTTCTTCTTTTAGGGACTTCTTCTTGCTCTTTTTTTTTAATTTATAGATTTACCTTTCCAGTTTATTCGATTCCTGCATACTTTATTTCCCACCAACAAATATTCTAATGTTTGTTTTCATTTGACTTGGAAAATAATTTGATTCTTTACAATCGCTTTTTCTCAATGCTTACTATTATTTCACAATATCTCTATATATCTTATGCAAATTTTCAATCATTAATAAAATATTTCAACTTCGCCCATTCAAATTCAAATACATTTTTTAAAACTTACAGTGGATGACACTTGATGTTAATACAGTTTTTTCAAATAGGAATTCATTAATTAAATTTTATTTTTTTAAGTTTAAATTTATTCTGCGTTATTTCTGGCGAAGTTAGAAATAACACCAACAGATGGCACCAGTATGTTAATCTAGCGAATTTTTCTTGGCTTCAAATATATATTTTTTTAAATTGCAGGGGATGACACTGGATGTTAATACAGTTTCTTATAATTAATGAATAAAAAGTAAAATAATAATAGTCCAACACCACATATAAAAAGTAAATTCGTTCGTCGAGTCTCTGTAGCGCAATGGGCTTCCAATCTAAAGGTCGCGCGTTTGAATCCTACCTGAGATGGCCAAATTTCTGAGAATGTGATTTATGAATGAAAAAATAGTAAAAAATAAAAATTATAGTCTAACATCTTATATATAGAAAGGAAAATCGCTTTCTATTCTATCACACATATTTATGTTAATTGTAATTACTTAATAAAAAGCAGCTAAAATATAAAAATTTTGTTTGTTAACCTAAGTAGGAATCGACTTAAGATTTTTTTATATTACTTGTGTTATCATCTAATATCGTTTTTTTTTTCAACTTCCCTGGTTGCCTTATTGAACACAGTTTATTTTAGACACTAGCAAAAATAATAATGTAATGTTTAAGAAAGACGTTTCACTATTTTAAAATTTTATTTTATTTAAAATTTATTCGTTTATACCAGAGGTTCTCAAGCCTTTTTGTTTCAAAGAATCCTTGCCATTTTTTTTTTGGATAGACCCCGCCCTTATTACCTAATGCTGAATATTAGCAAATTTATTAATTTAAATGTCTTTTTAACAGCTTGTGTGTATAGAGCTACTTACTTTAAAAGATTTAAATTTCTAACGTTAGTGGGAAGTATTTTAAAATTAAAAACCATATATTAATTATTAATACATTAAATAACTGAGCAACAGACAAATGCTTTTAATGGGAGCGCTGAATCTAGAGCTTTATTACCAAATTTTGAACATTTGGCATCAATCATGTCAGGTTTAACCCTAAATCTTCTCTGTCAGTAGTGTGTGTGTAAAGTCATATTTTTTTCCTTTTAGAGATTGAAAACCGCGCTGAAATTCCTTCCCACTAGGAAAAGCAATTAAAAACTTTCTCACGATATTCCATAAATAATAATAGGTATGTCTTTTTAAAGTCAAAATTAGTTACATCCATTTTTACACTAAAATCTTCGTTAGTGCCCATTCCGATCAGTTCCTCTTGAAATATGACATTTATAATTGTTTTTTAATAAGACCATGTGAATTTATTGCCTACTGTGTTAGTAAAATAGTTGTCTTCCGCAATTCTAATATAAAAAATAGTGTAAAAACTTTAAAATTGAAAATTAAATTAAAAATATCTCACGTCCCTCTTTTGTTAAGTAGCATGCTTCGTTATTTTTTATAAAAAATTAGCCCTTTTTAGAACATTTTGGGCAAAAAAATTGATCGTTTAAGGAGTTAAAGTATGTTATTATGAATTGTTGACGAAAACTTTAAATGTGCACGTAAACGTGAATCAAATATCAGAGTAGAGTAACAAAAGAGAAGTGATAAAAATGACTATGAAAACACGAAATGTTTAAATCGAATTAACAGAAGTAAATTGCAGAGAAATATAAAGATATGTTTCACAATAAAGCATATAAAAATATTTCTTTTGTGAGAAAGTAGATGTTCCTAAAAATTATTTAAATAAAGTTTAAATTATTTACAAAACCAATAATTTTCCAAAATCATAAGAAAAATTCAAAACTATGTTACCAAATAACTTAAAAATTGATGATGGAAGGTATGAGAGTTACACTAAACGCGAAGCACTAGAAAGCAATACGAGGTCTAATGGTGATAGACCTCGTAATTTTAATCCCCGGTTAAGTGACGAGGACCGAACCTTCGTTGGCATCTCCCTCTTCAAGGAACCACACCATGCCAATGGGAAGACTTTGAACACACTGGGTCTTTGTAGGTACAGGACTCGAGCTCGAACACGCCGGCCACTTCATGACCATAACCACTAAAAATTGATGAAAGATAACGTAATTAGTATTATTCATTATATCAAATATTACAGTCGAACCTCTATATTGTGAATATTTCCGTACAGCGAGCTTTTTCCTAGAACCAAGAACATTTCCCGATTTTCTTCATAAAATAACCTTCCAATAGCGAAGTGCATTTTCTATATAACGAACACTTTCTCTTGAGATTCAATTTTTTTCCCTATTTTTAAAGAATTTTTGGATATTTCAAGTTATTCTCTCATTTTATGGTGGTCATAAATCTTGAACTGGTTTCTTTAGGTGCCTATTTAGCCGAGAGCAATAGAATTCTAGGCGTTTTATCCAAGTAGTGCAATCTTTATAATCCCCGTTGTCTATTTCACTAGAAACTTGTATATCCCCTTTCACCCTCAGTGGAGTTGTCTCCTGTGTTCTTGAACTAGTCTTCGTTCATTTGTACTGTTGATCAGTCGTACTGGTAACTTCATTCCTAGTAGTTCGAAAATGTTCATTCATTAATTTTAAAATAAGATTACTTTCTTACTGTTGAAAATACAATGTGTTCCTCGAAATTCTTTTTTCCTATTTTTCTTGCAGCTTTTTTTTTCCTGATGGGTAAGATATGTAAAAAAATAGATATTAATTTACAAAAAAGTGTGAATAATTACTTTTTTGATATGTAGTCTTTATGAATTTAAAGTTTGTTTTATGGGGATTATAAATTTAATGGATATGTAAACCTCTATATAAAAAATATTCCGTACAACGAACTTTTTTTCGGAATTTAGTGACTCGTTAAATAGAGGTCCGACTGTATATAGGTTTCATGTCTTGGTGAAACAAATCAAAATCTTTCTTCGAACATTTTTTTATTATTATTATTATTTATTTTTAAGATAAGTGGCATTTTCAGTACAGAACTTTGAAAATTGGATTACATATTCATATATAGTACGTTTCACATTTTTGAATCCAACTTTATAATAAGTATTGATGAGTTTTTCCGTTTGTAATTACCAGTCATCGTACTTGACAGAACCTAACTTTTAAAATAACTTTTCTGGCGTAAAAAAATGCAGGCAAACGGTTTGAGGCAAATAACCTGGAATAGGTCAACGCTTAAGAAATGATTCCTTTGCTATAATGACAGTTTGAATGAAGAACATTAAACTTTTTTTATTCTTTCTTAGAAGATCGAAGATCAATTCTGGGCTTTTGAACCCAGTTGGCAAAGGAAATATGTTTCTAAATTTAGTTACTCTCTTAGCTGCTACCTGGTAGCATGAGTTACACAGGAAATTGCAGCTGTACTTCAGTGAAAAAACTAATGTTCTCGGAGCGAGGAAAAATGTGACTTGTTGAAAAAATGTCCGTCTTTATCCCTTAATTGCTGTCGTAAAATGATTTGATTTTTTTAATACTGCACGCTTAAAGCTGTCCTCGGCTAATGTTAAAGAATGGATCCGAATTTCGGAATATTTTTTCAGATATAAAAGTACTCAAACATTATTATTATATTCTGGCTTCACTATCCTGAAAAGAATCACTTATTTTATCACACTATTCATTTTTATCAGAGTTGACACATTTTTTCTTTTATAAAACGTGTTTCGTATTTTTTCTCCTATACCGTAATGCTAAATGAGCTACCCCCTTATATGTTAAAAGGAAAAATTGATTATTTATGAAATATTTTGAAATTTTAAAAACACTATATTTTAAACAAATGCACGAGTTACAATGCCGCAATTTTTTATAAGAATTGAGGTATTTTTTCTGTCTAAAAATGTGCTCCGCATAAAGTCTACATTGTCGTACATATGACAAAAACAACCTTAAGACTTAAGATTTAGATAATACAAAAAGGATATTTTTTCTGGGTGGATTAATATCATTATGATGTGAAATTTAACTGAACATACAAGAGTCCAGGGCCAAATTAACCCATTTAGTGGAACATAGACATTTTCTTTTTACTACCCCTTCCCATAAGAAATAGATTACAGATAAAACATAAAACAAGATAAAACAGAGCTAATGCGAAAAACTCAAAGAAATCTTAAATGTTTATTAATAAAAAAATATTTAGCACAAAACCATAAGTTTTACATTTTTCTAGGAAACTCTGAACAGTTTGCTTAGAATTTTTTTTAAAAGAAATTACAACTTATAACTAATTAAACCTTGAAAATTTAAATAGTTTGCTTAGAATTTTTAAAAAAATTACTCTAATTAAACCTTTGTAATAATTTAAATAGTTTGCTTAGAATTTTTAAAAAAAATTAAAATAACTAATTAAACCTAGCGCAATAAATTTTTAAATTACAACTAAATTTTTAGAATTTTTAAAAAAAATTACAACTTATAACTAATTTAACCTTGTAATAATTTAAATAGTTTGCTTAGAATTTTTAGAAAAAAAATTACAACTTATAACTAATTAAACCTTGTAATAATTTAAATAGTTTGCTTAGAATTTTTAGAAAAAAAATTACAACTTATAACTAATTAAACCTTGTAATAATTTAAATAGTTTGCTTAGAATTTTTTTAGAAAAACAACATAACTAATTAAACCTTGTAATAATTTAAATAGTTTGCTTAGAATTTTTAGAAAAAATTACAACTTAGTAATAATTTAAATAGTTTGCTTAGAAAAACCTTGTAATAATTTAAATAGTTTGCTTAGAATTTTTAGAAAAAAAAATTACAACTTATAACTAAACAGTTTGCTTAGAATTTTTTTTAAAAAAGAAAATTTAAATAGTTTGCAAATTTTTAGAAAAAAATTATAACTAATTAAACCTTGTAATAATTTAAACAGTTTGCTTAGAATTTTTAGAAAAAAAATTACAACTTATAACTAATTTAACCTTGTAATAATTTAAACAGTTTGTTAGAATTTTTAGCATTTTTAACCTTGTAAAATCGATTTTTAACCTAAAATCGAGGAAAATCAATATTTCTGAGCATGATGGAATATTTGTTTTAATTTGCTTTGCATTTCTACCAGAAATCTAAATCAACTTTATACGTACTTGAGTTTGAGCGACCATCTTAAGTGTGTAAATGTCAAATTCTATGAAATATGGTTTGCAAACGTTTTTCAATAAGTTTTTATATCTTATGGGGATATTTTTAACAGCCTTTGATACAAAATATTTGAATATCTCCGTAAAAGAAAAAGCATTAAATGCATTCAAAAGTTTTAATGCTGCAATTAGTGGGTGTATGTAGACCTCTCATATAAGGAGGAGGGCCTAAAATTCATTCAGACGTCAGCACCAATTGTTAATTTCTAGGGTAAAAACTTTATAGGTTTATTGGGGATGGGGGGTGAAATCTCAATGCCCCTCTTGCTTACTCCATAGACAGCAGCAGAATAGATCAATATATAAAATCTATAAGTATCTTTTTTAATTATATTTACATAGTACGTGAATATTTCTTGAAGCAAAAATTAATTATGGCTTTTGGGCGATGAAAAAGTTTAATATCAATAAATTTTAAATCAGATCTTATAAAAATGAAGCCCAGTGCACATCACTGGTCCGAGGTTCAAATCCCGGGCTGGGCAAGGACTACTCGGCATTTCATCCCTTCAATGGGTTGATAAATGAATACCATTTTTGCTTGGTAACTGAACACTGGGGGGTTTCGCGTCAGATTGATCTCCTGACCGAATTATCTTCTCATGCACTTCAGTGCCCAAGGTCACTTATGCTGCGATGGGCACAGTAGGCCTTGACCCACAAGTGCTATTGCGCTACTAAGTTTAGTTCAGTGCTTCTCAAACTTTTAATGTTTGCGTCCCAATACGCAATTATAATTTGCATTGCGCCTCCTCCATACAATAACGATGTATTAAATTTAATAATACTATGCTTTGCCGCTAAACCAACAATACGACTTAAGCCTCTTAAGTCCCCCCGACGTATATGCGTCTAGCTCAGTCACATTGTTCATTCCTCAGACGTATATATACGTCTTTCCGAAGTACTATCTTTTCTGTGAACTGCTATCCATAAAATTTTTCCGAATGCTTTAGAAAACAATAAAATGACCTTCACAGTGTTTTTGAAGGATTTATTTATTTCAGAGGATTTGAGTATTTATTCCTTTTCAACCAACACCCCCCAATACACCACATACGCTTACCTATGTGCTAATCGGTGACGTTGGGGGAGCGAATCACGTGATTTTTAATCGGCATTTAAGCGAGTAATTATAAATCGTACAAATTATCAAGATAAATGTTAATGTCGGCATATAATTTTATTTATAACAAATCCATGGGGGCTCTGGAAATTATTCAACTTATCCTTAACTTAGTATTGTTAAATTAACTATAAAATAGATTACGCAGTACTGATACATTTATAAGTGTATTATAGTGTAAATGACTCTTTTGTTTTTTATTATGTTAGAATGTATTTGTTTGTTTACTTTCAGTAAGTTAACAATTTTTTTAAATAGTATTTTGTTTTCAACTTTTCAATATGCTCACGCCCCCTCGTAAGGTTGTCACGTCCCCCGTATGGGGGCGCGCCCCACAGTTCGAGAAACACTGGTTTACTTCTTAAGGAAATAATATTCAAATCAACTTTCGTATCATACGCCATGAATATGATAATTCAAGTTGTTCAGCTTAAAGCTGCTTTAAAATAATCTTATATTTATCTGGTTTTCTATAATGATTTGCCAATTGATAAGTAAAGGTAAATATTTCCGTAATGCTAAACATTTTCCACGTATATCCTACGAAAAATATAATTGGACTTAAAAAGATCATTTACTATTGAAATGATTATCTCTATAGGATTTATATGTCGCACTGGTTAATAAAATTGTATAAAATTATGACATACATGTGCTCAAATAGCAATTTTTTTTCTAAAATATTAAAGAAATGCAAGTCCTAAAAGTCAGCCAAATTTCACTCGGGCATTAGAAAATCCACTGAATATCAATACCCATTTTCTCTCGTCTTTTGAATGTTCTAATTTAAGCTAATATTCTGTATACATATATATAATAATCTGTATTTCTGTTAGTTTTTCGTAACTTTTGAGTAAAAAACTTTTTTATTAGCAGATATGATTTGTATATATTATAAAAGATACGTATATTCTAAGGATTTCTATGGTATCTTTGAATCTTTCGTAATTTGTGTTGTTTCCAAAACAAAATTGGTTTTTCTCGACTTTTAATACAAAATTACAATGGATGTTTTTGTAAATATTTTCTTATTTGTTTGTGAAAAGTTGTTAAGCTCTTCCAGAATCAGATATCTAAGATTTTGGTTTTTTAGTTTAAAATATGTAAAGATATTTGGAGATAAAACCCAGGATTTTTCAGGTTATTTATGATAACAAAATACCATTGGCTTAACATACGTTATAGTCCAATTGCAATAGATATGCTTTCGGCAAAAGTTCATTTCTTACCAAAAGTTTCAAATTTAATTTTTGTTCATGTCTTATTGACTAATTGTACTGTGTGTGTGTAATCCCTTTTTAAACAAAAATTCCATAGACCTCCATCTATATTTCATCCAAAGTTTATCTTAACTCTATAAACTCTATCCAAAAAAATACTATCTTTACCAAAACCTGTTTTTTACACATGATTCCTTTTATTGTAACAGAACCAATGTCCTCAACAAGAAATAAAAGCGACAAAAAAACAATACTGTCTCATTAAATTATATAAGAAATGGCGTAACTCCAAAAAAAAATTCTCAAGAAATCGGTTTTGTCACGATGCCCCTCTTTGTCAATTTCGATATTGATTGGAAAAGACAAAGACCTCTTTTCGAACATATATATAATGGGACCTGCATGAAATCTCAGTAATTGCTTTTTCTGCTTCATTCCTGTCGTTAGGCTCTCACTCAGTATATTCCATCAAATCGTTAAACATTGCGTCTAGTGGCTCCGGTTGCAATAGATTGATAGATAAGAGGTTGAAAATACTTTGGGTCTTGTCAATTTTGAGTATATTTTTATATTTTTATTTTTAAAGCATGTTTGAAATATGTGTTGCTTTTGTGCGACGTTGTTTCCTTCTGTTTTGTAATAACGGGTAAGTCAAATGTTTTTTGATTATATGAAGGAAGTCTGAATACATATGTATGTTACCGTTTAAGTGTATAATTCACTTATTTCATAGAATAACTAGGTATGTCATGAAATAATTAGAAAAGTCAGTTAAAGTATATAATAGATGAAAAATTTCACCATTTGTAAGGTTTTCAGATCCACGCCTAGAGATGTGGGAGGAAGGGATTGAAGACGAGCCATATCCAAAATTATGCTATTTATTTATCACACAATCTACAACACAAACACAAGCAATCCAATTTAAGGTATCCGACTACGTTCGGAACCGTTATTTTAAAAAGTGCATAAATGGATAATTTTCATGATATTTAGTGTTACTTAGATTAGAATGTATGCATAAAATTGTTTTAAGGACATTTTGACAAAAAAAATTATTTAAATATAATATTTTGGCAAAAAATTCATTTAGAATAATCTTTTTTTCCAAATGTTCTCCTTTTGAGAAAAATGCTTCCATTAGAATAATATTTTGCCTGTATATAGCTCAGACTTGTGTTCAGGGTCTCAACTAGAATTTTTGAAATATATAACTTAGAAGTGGGTTTATTCATATTTTATGACAACAGAGGGGAGAAATTTTAAGAAAAAAACGCCCATAATTATTTAAATTGGTGGTAACTCTGAAAATAATGTGAATTTTTAAAAAATTCTAGTTGAGCCTCAGAACAGAGGTCTGAGCTATATACAGGCAAGATACTATTATAATAGAACCATTTTTCACAAAAGGAGAACATTTGGAAAAAAGATTATTCTAAGTTAATTTTTTGCCAAAATATTACATTTAAATAAATTATTTTTGTCAAAATGTCCTTAAAACAATTTTATGCATGTATTCTAATCTGAGTGACACTAAATATCATGAAAATTATCCATTTATGCGCTTTTTAAAATCACGGTTCCGAACGTAGTCGGATACCTTAAGAGTTACGCCCAATTGAAGCAATACGTAGATAAATAACGAGGTACGCGAAGAACGAAAAGACTAGTACTAGTACGAGTAAGTACGGTAGTTAAATACTAGTACACTTACTTCAGGTTTGAATACACTATCTTCTTAGCTATCTAATCTCTACTTAATCTCTCGTGACCAATCGTCACTTTAATTATTACAATTATCAAATATCTGCGTTGCACTATAAATTTCATTAATCACTGACCTGCTAGTAATCTACTATTTCTATCTCTCTCTAGCTTGAAAGCTTAGACTATTTATAGTAGACCTTATTTACATAATCACGTTCTCTTCTTCAGAGAGTGCGTTGCAAATAAAATAGTTTTAAAGGACCAAAGATTTCCCAAGAGGACTTGTTTGTCAGAACGGCGTGGATATAGCCATCATAACTTTACCTAGTTAATGAAATATAGCTAGCTATTCTAAGAAATAACTAGTTATTCTATGAAAGAACAAATTATAGACCGTTAAAGTGAAAAATAAACAATTTTCAAGTTATTTTGTAAATTAATTGATCATAAATAGCTAAAATCTCTCGAAAAATACATTTTATCCCTATTGCGGATAATTAATTGATAAATAATAAGGAAAAGCAGATGATATAATTTATTATTGCTCAGATTTCTAACAGTAGTTAAACAGAAAGGGAAAAATGGATATTTGCAGAGATAGTTATATTTAGATATTATCAAAAAAATAAATGCTGGCAAGAAAAACGGTCGCTTCATAAAAAAATTGTGTTCACTTTTTCAAACAACAAGAGAATATGAATTTAAATTTTATGAAATATTTTTATTTTACTTTTCATTATTTATTAAAGCAGGGTTTTCTGTGATGACACTTAGAATTTTGATTCAGAATTGACTAAAAGCAACAAGAACCATTTCAAAGAAGTTTTGAGTGCTGTATTTCATACTTTAATGATCAAGTAATTATTATTCTACAGAATACCTAAATAAATCGTAGAATTCAATAATTTTACATACTTTAACTGACTTGTCAAGTTATTTCATAAAATATCTAGCTATTCTATGAAAGCTGAAACCTTGACATATTTAGGAAATGGAACGCGAAACGTTCCTCCATCCCATATTGAAATGCATCTGGGCATTGAAGTGAAGAAGCCTGGATTGAGAGGGAGTTTCCTGATTAGCGGACTGGAAGGAGCAAAGGGGTGTGGTTACGATGACTGCTTCGGAGACATCCAATGTGATGGCAATTCTTTGAAATATTGGGTTTCACACAAAAAAAATCCCCTTAATGGTCGCATGAAATGGAAAATAATGATTTATTTATCCGTCTTATAAGCAACTAAATCGTTACAAGATTTAATATATTTGTGGTAAGCACCTATATAAGGCTACTGACCAAGCCTCGAGTTTTATTTTTTATTTATCGTCTGCTTATATTAGAGATTCAATATTCAAATTATTTTGGAATATATATCCTCTGCTTTATGCAACTAATCTTGAGAGTGGGATAAAATAATTACATTTCGTTAAGATTTAATAAAGTTAGTGTTCTGTTTTATTTTTTCTTCCCTACAATTTATATACGTCAACTTCGATGAAGCAATCCAAACACGTTAGAAAGTTACCCTTTTAAACAATACTCCAATGTAAAGAAATTTAAAACATAATAAATTTTAAAAGTAGTGTGTATCTGCCAGAAGGTAACTATTATCAAAATGATTCACATTTGGCATTTAAAATATGATGTAACATTATGATTTTTAAATGCTAAAATTTTTCTAAGAAATAAATTCTGAATAATATTAAATTCGTTTAAACGGAATTTATTATTTATGCGGATAATTGCTGGATACTCTTCATTAATTGAAATGCGAGGGGTTTTTTTCACATTCAGACTGTCTTTTTTATTTTATTCAAAAAAAACAATAATAGCATTAGTGGAATCTCTTTTGATGCACATCTATTCTTCATATGCTTCGGAAAGTTAATGATGATAACTTTGTTTCTTTTCTATATATAGAACTTTTTATTAGTTTCTCTTCATAAAATTGCTTAGATTTGAAAAATAGTAATTTAATTTCTCATATTATGTTTATAAATGTAGCAACATTCGTACATTTAATGCGCTTTTCTTTTATTAAAAGTCAAATCACTGCAGCATTTTTTCACAGGGAGTAAGTTTTGTAGATTCCTATACCCCGATTTTCCACATACAACCTCTGTTCAAAAAGTTCGATGAATGAACTTCGCTGACTGGTGAAGGGTGATATCGTAAGCCAAATTATCGGAATGCGTAACTCCTACTGGGTTGCTAATTTGATATAGAAGAGCTATGTGCCAAGTTGTTGTTTACGTTTGCCAAAAGATGGGCAATAACATTATAATATGGTTACCTTGATATTTTTATCGTGTGGTAATGTGGCTGTGCCATGGGGATAACGTATATCACAGTTAAATTTTATTAGTATTTTTTCCGCGGTAACCCTACTAATTCCAAACGATTTTAATTCAATTTCTTTAAAAATTTAACCATTTCCATTGCATTTTTGTTCAAGCTACTGTTTCAATCTTCTGTTGTATTTTGTGCTATTTACGAATATGGATATTTCTAACATCATTGGTGAGTATCAGGATATATTTTTAAAAAGAATTAGAGCTGCGCTTTTAATTATTGCTCTAAATCGCCCCCATTTCCACTTTACTTTACTTTTTAATAATGTTTTTTTAACTTTCCTTGTTCGATGAAATTCAATGACGGAACTCGCAGTTTTTGAAATATTGCAAGCTATCAGCCCTTATTAATTGATATTCATAATTAATTTTAGAACATATTGTGTAATTGTTTTATTTATAATATAAAATAATATAATGTAATATTTATTATATAATTCATAATAATTATATATTATATGAGCATTATTATATATAATAACCATATTTATGTGAATATTATTTTATATAATAATTATATTATATGAACATTATTATATATAATAATTATATTATATGAACATTATTATATATAATAATTATATTTATATGAATATTATTATATATAATAATTATTATTATATAAAACTTATATGAATATATATATATATTCATCATATTTAACTAATATATATATATATATATATATCATAACCAATATTAAATTATATTATAGGATAATAAAAACATATTACATAACATTATTATTATTATATAATTTTTTATTATATTTTATTGATATTTATTATTGATTGGTATATTGTATACTTTTAATCTATTCTTATATTCTTCATTTGAAATATGTTTCAAAACAGCCATTTATAGTTATTTTCCTGAAGATTTCTTACCGCTAGGCCACCATCTTGGATTTCACTAACTCGACAACAACCGCTGCTTGGCGAGATTAAGGAACCCCGCCAAACAGTGCTTGGCACGTAGCACTCCAATATCAAATTTAGTTCCTTTGTGGAATTACGCATTCTGATAATTAGGCCGACGATATGCACTATAAGGTTCATATGTAACGCATGTAGCCAGCTGAATGTATGTAGCTGTTTAAACAAGCAGTGTTTCTTTCAACCATTTTGTTCAACTACGCGTAAATTGAAAGTGCAGCACAGTGCAGTGTCTGTGTAACAGACAATATGATCAATGTGCTAATGTGCGATTTTGTTTTATTCTCTGAAATTCAGCAGAAGATTGTCTTTAAATATCTTTGGTGGTGTATTGAGAAGATTCTATATCATCAAAATGCGTGTACAAATGGTATTGACGGTTTCTTGAAAGGACAAAAATTTTTGACGTTTGAAAAGGTTTAATAAAATATAACCACCGAATTAAAGAATATTCTAAAAGACGCCATCTCACGTAATTTCAGTGTCTTACGCATACGTTTTTAAGCGTGCATAACATCGGATGGTACATACTTTGAAGCACGGTGAATCTTGTTTTCAAATACGCGCGAATACCTTTCGCAAAATATACGTTTCACCGAACTTTTTAGGCAAAAATAGTATAAATTTATGAATTTAGTTTATTCCCTTGAATGAAATGTGGCACGGGCACATCTTTATCTGGTTACAATTTATCTGTGAGATATTTACAATACACATGACTGGAGCTGGAACAATTAAGGATAACGTTTCGTGGAAGCAATTTATTTCACAAAGATACAAAATACTAGCATCAAAAAACACGTGGACAACTAGAAAAAAGATAAAAGGGTTCTTATCTTTCAATCCAGAGAACTTAGCTTATACAGGGTGATTCACTACCATACCAACAGACTTGCAGGGTGTGTGGGAGGTATAGAAACATTTCGGATTTGCATAAGAATATAAGGTTGTAAATGCCGTAGTTGCGAACTATGGTACAAAGAAGCAGAGAAAAAGAACAGAAACAACAACACATTAAGGGGACAGAAAACATTTTATTGAAAGGTTGTACTACAACAGGTATTCTAAATTATGACCAGAAAACATCCGGATGGCCAAACAGGGGCGCTGCATGGAATTCCATATGTTTTGTATGATTCCTCTAGGCATTTTTGCGGTAGGTGGCGCTGAACGGAAGGTTTTGTGAAAACAGATCCTACTGGAAGTCGTCATTTGTGATCCGTATCACGAGGTAATAGGATGAATTCGTATTCAAACGAAGAACTCGTCAACGTATTGATCGTGTATACAGTTGCAGATTGTTATGGGCACACCACTCGGGGATTTCACTAGGGACATTACTAGAGCAGGCATGTTCCACATCACACGACCTTTGCAAGCATGAACAGAAGATGGCGCGAGTCTGGTTCTGGTCACATGAAGAGTTTGGTGTACGAGATGCCCGTTCCATCAGTTGAAGATCTTCTAACGTCTGTAACTCCCGGAAGAATACATGACATGCCAGAAATCTTCAAGAACGGGATGAATTCCATGCAGAAAGGCTGTCAGGCTTGTCAGACGACTTCTGATTGTAATTACGAACAAATGTTGTTGTACAACCTTTCAATAAAATTTTTCTGCCCGATTGATATGTTGCTGTTTCTGATATTTTTCTCTGCTTCTCTGCCCCACAGCTCACAACTACGGCTTTTGCGACCCTGCATTCCTATGTGATTGTGAGTCATCTATGTATCCCCTACACAACCTGCAAGTATTGTCGGTTTTGTAGTGAACCACCCTGTGTACTTTTATTACACCGGAAGCTTCTGGAGCTGTCTTTAGTCGAAGGATATCCGTGAATTAACACTCTGCTTTTTCATATTCAGTGGCTGATGCAATATTGTATAATCTCACTTCGAATTCTGACGACGTGGTACTATTTAGGCTATAAAAAAGTTGCGGTTAAAATCTTATTTACCTTTAGGTGGGCAAAAAAGAAGTTTCACGTGATGTCTTGGAAGACTATCATGGCTTTAGATGGGGAATTGAACTCGTATTCCAACTGAGTCTAGCCCATATATTTGCAAACAAATGAAAAAATTGAAACAAAAATAAAAAACATTCTCACATGTAATGGCAATGCTTGTTACAATTACTACTGTTCAGTATATGTATTTTAAACTTAAAGTGTATTTGTGTACGTGTATGTATACAAGTAATATAAAAAAATTTTAAAATCAATTCCTACTTAAGTCAACGAAGAAAATTTTAATTTTAATTAATTAAATTTAATTAATTCATCCATTTATTAAATTTAATTGATGAATTAATATTTGAAAAAACCGTATAAAGAAGTGTCATCCACTACAAGTTTACCAAAATACACTGGTGTGCAAAAATTAAGGACGAGACGGTTTTTTCAATATAACTTTGTACAAAAGCTTTCCAAATCAACACATTTAATACCGTAAGATCCCCAATACGTAAGGACATGTGTAATGTAAGCAACACTTACTAAAAGTGAAATCAGAGGGATAAAAAGAAGCTTGATTGAAAAAGTAGCATGGAGCGCAATGTGACTGAAGGCCGAAACATACCTGTGATGGGTGTCCAGCAAGAAACATCCGGTCTTTAGTAGGGGATATGATCTCCCCTGACTGCTAGGCAGGTTTCACAGCGTCTGCCCATGCTGAGAATGAGGGTGTCAATGAGTTGTTGAGGCATTGCTGCCCATTCGTCTTGCAGCGGCAATCGAAGCTCCCGAATCGTTACTAGTGGTAAGGTACGAGCTGCCAAGCGTCTGCCTAGAAAATCCCATACATGCTCGATGGGATTGAGATCCGGAGATCGTGCCAGCCAATCCATACGTTCAATATCCTCACTCTCTAAGAGCTGTTCGGAAGCTACTGTGCGATGACATGGGGCATTGTCGTCCATGAAAAGGAACTGCAGACCCATAGCGCCTCTAAAAAGACGCACATATAAAAGAAGAATCTCGTTGCAATAACGGGTCCCGTTGACTGAACCTGCGTCGAAGATGTGAAGGTCTGTACGACTACCAAGCATGATGCCTCCCCAAACGAGAACACCGCGACCTCCATACCTGTCCCTTTCAATGATGTTCGAGGGATGATTGCGGCTTCCCCGCTCTCTCCAGATGAGTATGCGATGAGAATCGCTACTCAAACTGAATCTGCTCTCATCTGTAAAGAGTACTCGTCCCCATTCATTGTCTCTCCAATTCCGGTGTTCCCGGCACCACAGAGAACGCCTTCTCCGATGGGCAGGCGTTAAAGGTACACACCGTACAGGGCGTCGTGCAAACAGACCACCACCGTGCAGTCTTCTGGCCACGGTAAAACGCGATATCGGTCGTCCAGTCGCCTGTGTCTAGCGATTTCTCCCGCTGTCTGCCGCCTGTTTCTTCTGGCCTGTAAGACAATGTACCGGTCATCTGCGGGTGTGGTTCCTCGTGGATGACCACTACTGAACCCCTGGATAGCTGTTCCTGTAGTTTGAAATTGTCTCCAAAGTCGTGAAACGATGCTGTGAGCAATTCCGAACTCTGCAGCCACACTTGTTACACTGCGGCCTTCCTCCAACTTCCCAATGATTCGATCTCGGGTAAAATCATCCAGATGTCGTCTAACAGATTTATTATTCGCCATTTCTCGCTGAGGCAGCAACTCGGTGTGATTTTAACTGCTATACGGCGTGCAATCTCTTTGCCAGAAATACTGATCTTACACCGACAACATGCTTTATACTACTCAGACACTCCCCCATTACGTCTACCTGCATATCTGCGCATGTGCTACCGTACATCACCTTACTTAATCTCCTGATTGGTCTTTCTGTCCGCTCTGCCTCTTCGTTCAGCTGATATGCTAATTTTTCGACTTCGTCCTTAATTTTTGCACACCAGTGTATATTTGAAGCCAAGAAGAAATCCGTTACAAAAACTTACTGGCGGCATCTATTGGTGCTAAATCTAACTTCGTCAGAAATAACGTAGAATAAATTTAAAATTAAAAAATTAAATTTAATTAATGAATTAATATTTGAAAAAATTGCATCAAGTGTCCTCCACTACAAGTTTAAAAAATGTATTTGAACTTCCGTGAATGAATAAAAAGTATTTTTTAACGACTGATATATATATAGGGGTATATATAGGGGGAGAGGGAGTGAACTAATAGTAGAAATTGAATAAATTAAACAAATTTTGTGGAATCATTGTAAAATGCCTTTGTAAAATTTAAAGATAATTTTAGATAAAATAAGTTATGTAATTTGTGTGATGCATAAAATCATCTTATCAGCAATATATTCGCGTGATGCAATTATTTTGTTTGGGGGTGTAACCTTAAAAAGATGGTTGGCCTCTGGAATTGTGTGCGTTATTTTGTCGACAACCAGAAAAAAATGAACCAGCATCCATCGGTGAAAAAATAAGAGGTATGCTTGATGCATTATCTTTAACGATAATAAATATGTTTGTTGAATTTGTCTGTTAATATTATTTGATTAAGAAAAAAAAAGCAAGAAATATTTAGAGAGTAGAATTGTTTTATAAGTATTTTCAAAAGTATTCTTGAGTATATTTTCTTTTATAAGACGTGTAAAATTATTTTTTTAAATTTAAGGAAAAAAGATATTTTATGTAGATACCAGATAAAAATTATATATTTGATGAATTACCGTAATACCTAGATATGAGTTTATGATCTAATAAATCTTAATATTAAAGATGTTTTTCAATTTTTGAAAGATTTTTCCATATATATATATTTATGATGTACTATTGTAAGAATAAGTTCTTTGATCATGTTTCTTAACATAACAAATCATAGAATACAAATATATAACATTCTTTTTCTCTCTTTCGTAATTTCTTACACACACTTTAAAAAAATATTTGTTTCAAAGTTTTTCGAGTTGATTTTTTTTTCATACGAACTATATTTTAAACAAAACTCAGTAACGCATTCAACAATCATGTGACTTTATACATCATGTGTGTTGATAAATATGAAATGAAAATATATATTTGAGCTTAAATATTAAATATATCCAATAAATATAAAATTATATTTAAGTATAAAATGGAAACTTACCTTACATTTTAAATACAATTTTCCTCTTTAAATGTGTTCTTTCATTTGTATAAAATACGTTACGATTTAACAAGACCAAATATTATAGAAAGGTTTTAAAATAAAATGCTTACTATATCATTTTGTTTTTACTTATTTTTGTTATGATGAAAATTCTGGCTTCAATTGACAATAATATTCCGAAAATAGAAGTATTTGACTTTGTCCTAAAGAGAGCTATGTGATTCACAGTAATAAAAGTTCCAGTGGCACTGTCCGTTAAAATTTTAGTAAATATTTTCTAGTTTTGTTCATTAAATTCAAGTTTGTTGCTTAAGGAATTCTACATTTTAATGATGTTACATAATTTACACCATTAATGTTCCAAAAATATCTAAGGAGGAGAAAATATCATTCTCCTTTATTCTGTAGATTAAATAACTTTTTCTAATGATTATTCGACTAAGAAAAATTAATTTTAAAGTGAAAATTATAAAGAAAACTCTGTGTCATTAGTGTCATTAGAGTGAAAATCGTTTAATACGAAACTAAGGGGACTGAAACATTTTTTCGTGTTAAAAGATATTGCGAAAAAAAGAAAAACAGAAACATAATTTTAAAAAAATTAAGCTGAGCAGAGTATATTTTATTTGTATAGATATGTATGTATACATGTATTTAGTAAAAATCAATGAAACAAAAACAATCGCAAGAACTTAATGAAATGTAATACAAAATTTTCAATTTTTTTTTTTTTGAAAAACCAAACATTTATTGAGTTTTGGGAAAATAATCAAAAAATTTTCTTGGCATTGTGTTTTTAGCATCAAATTGTTAACAAATTGTTCGATGTCATCCATTTTCTCATTCATTTCCCCATTGGAATGTGCATCCAAATTACTGCGCATGATTTTTATAGTGTTCCTCATTGCTGATGAAGTGGGAACATGAACTGCATTATTTATTTCGTTTTTACCGTCGAACTCTGTACCAATGATATTTTTTGAGCTTTGATCAAAGTCCAAAATGTATTTGTTTGCCATAATTGGGGCTGTACACGTATTATAACCATCTAATGCAAAAAATATATCCAATGATACAGTAGAACAACTACACAAAAAAATAATGTGAAACCACCATTCTTTCATTTCACACACCTCTTAAATCTCTGGTGTTATCTGTATTTTGTTCATTCGCAGAAAGGAAATAATCTTTTCGTTTTAAGCGATTTTCTCTTCGTGATAAGGAAAAAAAATGCATGAAAATACATAGTTTGTCGGGACCGCTTTATTTCATCTTAAGTGTTTTTGTTAAACGGATTTCACTACATATTGAAATGAATTTTTTTTAAATCAAAGTAAAAAAATGAATTCATGAAATTTTAAATTACTTTACTGTAACTTTCAGAAAATAGAAGAACTGGCATCTCAAAAAGCAGGTTGTTTCATTTAAGGTATCAATGGGCTCAGTTCATGTGACATCATAGTCTCATCATAATGATAACCACGTATTTCTAGCACATCAGTTCAAAAACTCATGCGACGTCATAGTCACACGATAAAATCAGTCGTGTGTTCCCAGCCAATCCGTTCATGCGTTTCGTTGTTGCCAACTTTTGTTCTTTTCAGAAACTCTCTCTCTTATATAGAGCACACATGTATACAAAATATATTTTACTTAAATGTACATGCATAAAATGAGATTTTTTTAAATTTTAAAATTTTTTTTGAAGAACTTTTTTCTCCATAACATTTAAGTACAATTAGTTTAATGTCTGTTATGAATCCAATGGAGAACACGTATTTGTCTTTATCAAAAGACTGTAATTAATTGAGCCCATTGTTATCTAAGAATTCATGAGAATAAAGAAAACCTCCTAATCAGATAAAAATTTATCTCGATCTCGATAATCATTCCATAGCAGTAAACCGATTTATGCTTTGTCAAACTGTTTTTGAGAATTCTATACTTTTCAAACAAAGATTCCCGGTAAAAGGACTCTCAAACAAGTTCATCTCCTACAAACAACTCGAAAAAGAAACCGACGCAAGCTCAGCTATAAATACTGCAAACTTCCCAGGAGTAGTAAATAGAAAGCATTAAATGCATCTCTATTCATCTGTAACCAGCATGACCTCAACGTCATTTTACGACCGATGTTTACGGTTCCGTGCGGCACTTAAACTTTCACTAACTTGATACATTATTCAAGTTACACTTGTCCCTTCAGTCTGAAATTCTAAAGAGTACTAACTCAAATTACAACAAATACGAAGAGGAAAGAATTTTATTTATAATGAATTCTGCTGAAGAAGATCCATTGTACAGATGAAGTTACCTACTTTTTCCGGTTCTGTTTTGTCATTTTGGGATTTATTAATTGTTGTACAGAATATTTTGTTTTACAAATGCAATACGCTACAATAGCACCTAAATCATTAATGCACGTGCTCTTCAATATTTTTCGACAATTGAATCAAGACTAATTAGTGCAGGGCACACGACCAAATTTTCAGCGGTCATAGGCTGACCAAAGCTACACAGAATACAGTCCGATGAGTCGACGATTCCAGTTCTATAAAGATGATATCTCAGACAGACATGTCCTGTCCAAAGTTTAAAATGAGCTACAGCAGCTTTTCTAGGAACCCCAGGAACCTAGGACGGGTTCTCGTTCAACATTTTCCAGTTCTTGTCCTTCAACATCTTGCACAACTTTCATTTTAAGATTAGAATCAAACCATATTAGAAAAAAACCTTAAGGAATTAAAGGTTTAAATCCTCGTGAGTCTTTGGATCACAAGGACTTTCTTAGCAAGAAAGTCAGCAAGCTCATTTCCAGCAATGTCACAATATGAGCCGGTATCAACTGCAAAGAAATTTTATGAGGAAAATCTTTAAGGAACGATCTGCATTTTAAAATGTTTTGTGAATTATAAAAGTAATTTTTTGAGATAAAGCTTGTAATGCTGATTTAAAGTAGGACAGGATTACGGCCCTCTTGAACTTGGAGCTTCTGAGTGATAGTTACTCGACCGCTACTGCAATAGCTTCAATCTCACCATCGAAGCCAATTGTACAAATACCTAGTGGTAGATAAAAGCTAAGCAGTTCCCAGGAAATACCGGCTCCAGCACCATGATTTCTATCTAGAAGAGAGCCATCTTTAAAAATATGTAGCCATTCACTTGTCTACATGTGTTTATTGATGGCTCCCTTCTACATACATATGATGCGTGAGCCGGTATTTCCTGCGAATACGGGAGACCGTAATCTGCAAACTCTGATGGAAGTCTTAACGTTACAAAGAATATAACAAACACAAAACTAAAAAAAGAAAAAGGAGTTTTTATTTTATTTAATACCAGTCAGAAGTTGTATTCAATGTTTTTTTTCTGTATTAACCAACTAATTTACAGTACTAGTTACATCAAAAGATTTAAATTTTTCGGTTTCAATATTCCTTTCCTTTTTACTTCACCCAGCAAGATAAATAAGGCTGTTTACACGGGAAAAAAAACAACACAAACTTTGTAAAAATAAAGCTTTAAACACATGTTTTCTTAACGTAAAACGCACAACTACATTAAGAATATTCCAAAAACTAACTAACATTATGTTGTCATAGTCAAAGTGAATAAACAAACGCAAAGCAAAGTATTAAATAATATCAAACAGGAAATGTTGAACTGATTAATTGTGGCAACAATATTAATCTGCCAAACGATATTTTTAAAAGGATTAATAGAAATTTTCCTTAATTACCAAGAATCCTTTTAATTAGACGATTATTAATGACCAAAATGATGAATTAGAAATATAAAATTATTTTACTGAAAGGTCTTTAAGGATTTAAAAAAAAAAAACATTTTTTGTGCTTACAAATTTTCTTTAAATTTAAAAAACAAATTTTTGCCGTAATAACTGATTGAAATTTTCGTTTAATGATGTAATTTATCCAATGTTTTAAAATGAGAGAGAAAGAAAAAAATGGTTTTTAAGAATTAATATTTGAATAACATCGTAATGCATGGCAAAAAGAACTTTTATCCAAATTTTTTGAATTTATAATCTTTATATTTATAAAATATTTTTAGTGTTTAAAGTTCTCAAATTTAATATTTTAGACATGATACTAGAAGTGTTTCAGATACTTCTGGATTTACACATACTAAATTTCAACGTTAAATTTAACTTAACCCAGGTATGTATCAAATTAACAAAATACAAATCTAAGTTGGAATTTGTTCTCGAACGGTATTGGTAACTGAATTTTGTTGCCACATTAAGACAGTCAGATTTAATATAGGGTAAAAAGAATTTAATGCTACAAAATAAACTTTTAATTCTACTTCATTTCAATCTTAATAATGAATATATCGCCTTAAGCATAACCGATCTTTTAAGCTGACGGTTCACAGAAAACATTTTATTGAAATGTGTATTCAACTTGGACGCTTTTGTGTTCGAAATTTTCATATATATACCTTAACATATATTCCTCTTTTGTAAAATTTAGTTAAAAAAATTCAGTTACTTAGACAGTATTCTTGAAATATAAAATAAAATACTTTTATGTATTTAAAAAGAGTTCTTATAATTGTGCAACTTATATCGATTTTAAGTTAAAATATTCTGTATTAATTTTTCACATATTAAAAACTGATTGGTTATAAATTTTAACAGACATTGAAAAAATATGTTCTCAATTAAGATTTTTAAAGATAAAATAGCCTAACCGTAACATTAAATATGGTGACTTATATGAGTGAATTAGATTTTTTAAGATAGACACAAAAGCCTATGGAAATCGATAAAAAAGAAAGTATAAAAATATAGATGATAATGTCATGTATTATCAATATCTTCTGACACTATAGTCTAGACTAAGTCAAAAACATGCTATAATATTTTATTTATAAATATTATATGTAAGTCTTATTTTGTATACAAATATTTTTAGAGTTGTAAAAATCGAAAAACTAAAATATAGACATAATCTAAATGTAGAAACAAATTTTATGGCTATTGGCGCAATCAGTTATGTAAAAAAATTCTAAAATATGTTCTTAGTTTTAATAAATTAGATTGTATGTGTTCCAGATATGTGTAAACTGATAAAACACAATAACATTTCGATTAAAGATTGTTAAAGAAAAAATTGAAATAATACGGATTTTTTAATAAAATCTTTCATTGCTGGTTCTAAGAATCTCTCTCTCATTCAAGAAAATATTCCTTTAACATCTCTTATGAAAAATGTACTTTTTGATAAAAAACTAGTTTAGCTAGCTCCTTTTTATTAATGGGTTTTTTTCTGCTCACATTTTGTGTCTCGATCAAAATTAAAAGCTTTTTTCCCACGTTTTGAAACACTCCATTGAAATGAAATTTTCAGTACACCAATGTTTGAGATGGCAATAAGTTAATTTAATTATAATTACGAAATATTAATTGATTAAAAGCTAAATATATTTACAGAATTACAGATCCAGCTACGTTGGCACCATTTTTGGTGACTTGGGTCAAAAATTTAAAAGCTTTTTTCTCACATTTTAAAGCGCTCAATTGAGCTGAAATGGATAACAATACAATAATTAGCAAAATTTAAGTGATTAAATCTCATTACTTAAAAATTAAATTTTATTTTTTCTTTCAATTGTTTACAAAATGAAACAATTGAATATTAAAATCAGCAAATTAAACTATACCCTCGTAAAACTAATTATTAAATAAATTCTATTTGACTCGACGTTCCCTTTCACTCTTAAAGTTTATGGTACAACAAGCAATATAAAAAAAAATTAAGGCAATTCCTACTTAAGTTAACAAACGAAAATTTTATTTTAGCTACTATTTCTTAAATAGTTACAATTAATATAAATATGTATATACATATGAAAGAATCACATTAAGTGATAAAATAAAAAGCGATTTTCCTTGCAATTTTCCTTTTTCCTTTCTATATATGAAGTCAGACTATTGTTTGTTTGTTTGTTACTATTTTTTTCCTCAAGTAAATTTAGGCAGCCGCGGTAGCCGAGTGGTATAGGTATTGGATCATGGCAGGCATGTCATGAGTTAGAGCCCAGAACCACTGAAGACCCGCCATGTAGGGCAGCGATTCACGTTAAATCTGTCGAGAGCTGAAACGTCCTCCCGTTCGTGTGGTGTGGTAGTTAGGAGAGGGGGTGCCAGCTCAGGTGTCGTCCACGTCACTTGACCATGATTCAAAATTACGTGGTCCGTCGCCAAAAGCCCTCGTGTAGCTGAACAGTGCGACGTTAATATTCACTCACTCACTTTCTATATATGGAGTCGTACTATTGTTTGTTTGTTGCTATTTTTTCAGCAAGTAAATTTAATTGTTCTAATAAAACAGAATAGTAAAAAAAAATCACATTCGCGGAAATTATGTCATTCCAGATGGGATTCGAATCCACGACCTTTGGATTAGAAGTTCAGCACGCTATCCATTGAGATACAAGGACACAACGAGTAATTTTCTTTTCTATATATGCTGTTGGACTATTATTTTTTTATTAAATTTAATTAATGAATTAGGTTTTGAAAAAACTGTATAAACATTAAGTGTCATCACTGAAAATTTTAAAAAATGTATTTGAACTTGAATGGATGAATAGAAAGTGAATTTTATTAACGGCAGAAAATTTAAACAATATATATATATATATATATATATATATATATATATATATATATATATATATATATATATATATATATATATAGGGAAAGAGTGAACTAATAGTAGGAATTGAAAAAATTTTGTTACGTCAAGTGTGAAGTTTGAAAGAAAAATCCATGTTTCAAAAACTCGTTTTTTTTTATCTTCGCTTTAAATTCTTCAGCCGCAATGCCTATCTCAAATTTATTCTGTGGTAGAAGGTATTTAAAATAGATAACAAGAACAGAAATCTTTTTTTCTAAGCTTCCATTAAACACCTATAAATAATTAATGAGTGAAATCTAAAATTCTGCCTTCTTCTCCACTACCTCTCATGACAAATTGTTGTACAGACAAAGCATGCTTCTTGGATCAGAGCCTAGTTCACCCCGCACACATACACGACACTTTATCATAAACAGGATTCGTACGGGGAAGAGAACGTCATTAATTTCAAGTCAATTTGCATATTTCATTGTTTTTCGTCAGAGTATGCTACCACTTTATTGGAATCATTCTAATTTCGTTTTTATTCATGTTCTTTTTAAGAAGATACCTAATGACTATTGATATCTAATAGACCTTAATTAGGCCGATATCCTTAGAGTGATATTTTTAAAATAAAATTATTACCGTAAAATCCGGCGTATAACGTGCACTTTTAACACAAAAAACAAGTAATATTTTTTTAAAAAAATTTTAGTCAATCCCTACTTTGAAGGGATGAATAGAAAGTGTTTTATCAGCGATTGAAAATTTAAACCATATATATATATATATATGATAGAGTCAACTAATATAGGAATTGAAAAAAGAGCATGATTTGTGTGTCTGCAATGGAGACGAATCTAAGTTGGCGTCGAAAACCAGTAATTAATTTAATTAATGAATTAATATTTGAAAAAAATGCATTAACATCAAGTGTCATCCACTACAAGTTTTAAAAAAATTTTGAACTTCATTGGATGAATAGAAATCATTTTATTAACGATTGAAAATTTGAACAAGATATATATATATATAAACAAATATATAGAGAGAGAGCTAATAGAGTAAGAACTGAATAAGGTCGAGAAATTTACGGGTGCGTGTTATATGCTGGGTAGAAAAGTGATATCTTTAAAAATAAAAGAAAGATTATAACATAGAAAAAAAATTAGACTTCTACATTTGTCGAAATGCTGTTCATTAAAAAAAAGACACTGCTTATGAACTTAGAGGGTTGTAGTTTTAGAAGTATTCTATTTTTTTCTATACCTTCGATTAATACCACAAGAAAATGACTTCAGAACGTAAAAGCAATGCACATGTACATTTAAGGTTTCTTCGTAAAAAAGGGGGGGGTGCATTATATGGCGAGCAAGCCTAAAAATTAAAAAATGCTGCTCGAAAGTATACGTGCGTGTTATGCGCCGGATTTTACGGTAATTTAATTTAATAGATAAATAGATGAAATATTTTAATTTCTTAAATATCCTCATAACCCTTGGTTACCAAAATGGGCGCTTGCTTCATACAAACCCAAATACTCACTCGTTCAGTAGCCCTATTGTACCTTTAATTAGCATCCCCAATAGATAAATGCATGCAATAAAATATATATGTATGTGTGTGAATATATATCTGTATGTATGTATACTAAATTATTATAAATTTTAATGAACAATATAAATAAATAAATAACAAGACTGTACAAAGCAAAAAAAAAATAGCCTCATTATAATTAGTTTAGTATAGTAATTATATTCAAAACACAGAATCATATGAAATCTTTAATAATATTAATGTTATCAGTATTTTGAGTACTACATTCCTGTAAATTGATTAATGTTCATTGCTGTTTTGTACTGAAATTTTAAAATTGTTAAAATTAAAAAGAATCTTTTATTTGTCAAAAATATGACAGTTTTACTTATGACCCAGAATGTCTTAAGTGGTACTCAGATAATCGATCATAAGTTCGTTATCGTTAATTTTAATATGGCTGTAAGCTCTGTATTTTAATCAAAACCAATTACATGATCAATATATTTAAATAAATAAAAATCCTTATTATCATTATATTGTTTTTTATAAAAATATAAAATTGAAGGAGCTAACCTTTTCTATACTATTGTGTGGTAAGACTTTAAACGTGGTTTAAAATACCATCGTAATTCATATAGTTAGTTAATAGCTAAATTAATGAAAGTGTTTACATATATATTTATATATAAAGAGAAAGAGATAATTACACATATTAAATACACTAATTTGTTGTATAAAAGTCACAAATCAATTTTAATTTCCTTTTATGTCGATGCAATAACCATTGTTAACTTAGATAGAAATGTTTGATTTAATTTTAGTAATTGATTAGTTAACCTTCTCACGACTAAGAGAAACACCCCCCATTTTAATATGGGTGTGTTCATCGTATTTAATTATAACCTTATTTGCATTTTTATATGGTATGTTAAATTAGAACGTATGCCGAATGTAATTACGTAAGCGCGAACGTTAAGAAAACAAAGTAACTGTCAAATCAATTGGTAACTAAGATAAAACACACACACACATTCACGGGTTAAATTCTTATTCTTATTATTTATTTTAGTTTATTGTGTCACTTAATAATATATTACTATTTTTCCACATGTTATTCGGTAAGAGTATAATTTTGTGCAATAGTAAAATATATTTAAACAAATGAAAACAAATTTCTGGTGACTTTTTATTTATTTTACGACCAAACAAAGTAAATTAAACAGTTGCATACGAATATTTACTCTTGAAAGTGCATGCCGAACATACATATTTTCTACTAATACGGCTATAAATTGATCTACATAGATATATACAGTATCCTACTAGAAACATATTTGTGCATTTCATAACAACCTGTAGTATCTGATCTGTATTAATATGCATAGAATTCTGGGGGGCAATCCCTATACACATAAATAAAATTTGCGCTTAATTTCAAATAGTTTTGTTCAAATGAATTGATATTTAAAGGGTTTATTAGAGCAATTCGAATAGATTCACATGACATGTTGAAGCTTACGATTTTTTTCGAAGCACTTTAAACACTTCTAATTCAATTAGCGAAAAAAAATCCTCTTATTACTAAAGCTATTGTTAATTGTAATTTTTTATACTTAATCTTCTTCAATACTTTTTCCCTGACACCTAACCTGACTTTGCCCATCAGCGCTCAGAAATTTGAACCCAATAACACCTTAACGTAACCCAACCTCTTAAGTGTTCTAAAAATTACAAGAACCTCTCTAGGGTAATAACTTCCACAATTTAGAAAATCACTATTTCTTCAATACCTTAATGAATCAGGGGAAAGATAATTGTATTATCGCCTGAAAAATTTAGTTCCTTCTCCTTGTTGAAGCTTCTCAAGATGGCGATTTCGCAGGTTTCCTTAATGGCTAATGGACTTTTCCTTCTGTTGTAACTAGTGATAGTTATTCATTCTCGTTACTCCCGCGATGCTTGCATTGTTTATTTCCCGGACACTTTTACCGATAATGTGATCCGGCAAATCTCTGTGAGTATTCGGAAAGAAGATACTTCGAGTTTTCGACTGAAGAGATTTTGTTGCAGGCCATGAGAAAATGGGAATCGGTAGAAGAAAAAAAGATACGTCGTTTTCGACGAGTTAAATATAACCTTTTGTACAGTAACTGATAATTTTAATTACAATTAATTGCACACTATAATTTTTACAAGTAGAGAAAAGAGTTCAATATGTGAATGTTATAGAATTCTGATTTAAATCGTGTAATATGTGTAGATCTAAAGTTATTGAAAAGTGTTGCATTTCAAATGATACGTACAAAAACTTTCAAAAAGAATTGTTACTTAGCCCTTTAAATACCGTCGGCGTACATATCCGTCTCGTTCAACCAATGTGCTGAGTGTCCCGGACGTATATATACGTCCTGCTGAAATAAGATTCTTTCTTTGCGCTGCTATTAATATAATTTTTCCGAAAAGTGTGGAATGTAATAAAATAATCTTGATAGTGTTTTCGAAAGAATTACTTACCTCACGGGAAAATCTGCTTATTTGTTCCCTTTCTATTCTTCCCCAATGCACCGCATATGCTTCCCTGTGTAAAAAATCAGTACATTGGGTGCGAATCACGTAACTTTCAGTCGACATTTAAAGGGTGGATTCATATGATATGGGTGAAGAGCATTCGGTTCTTTCGAATTCTAACTGTTCAATCTTAAAAGCCGTTAGGTAGCACTGTTGTGGCGAGCCAACACCATTTAGAAGTTAGCTTATGGCAGCAGTTAGTGCATGTATCTTTTTCCAAATATAAATACGTCTTGTGTAAAATTGCTTAACTTGTGAAATAATTGATATGAAAAATAATATTCAATTACTTGTGAATCATTCTATTCCTAGTGAATTATTCTTCAGCAGTGAAATATATTCAAAATTATCAAAAGGTGATTGAATTTTCATTGAGTCAATTTTCTATCAATAGACGGAAATTCGAAACCCAAACTTTTAGGCTTAGAAAACAATTTCGTACTGTCCACTTGTTTAAACAGTTGTGCTTCTACTCTAATTTCTTACGCTTGAAAATTAGAGTGCTCGTGGATTGCTTTTTTTGCCCATTACAAAGTGAAATAATTACTCTAAAACCCGGCGTATAACGCGCACTTGTAACACAAAAAATAAGATTGAAATTTATGGTCGCGCGTTAAACGCCAGGTATAAAAATGATAACCTTAAAAATGAAAAATTTAAAAAAAAAAGATTAACATAAAAAGGAAATTATCGACTTCTATATGTATCGAGATACCGTTTCTTTTTATTTTTAGGTATATTCGCCGTATGACGCGCACTGTCTTTTTTTTTACGAAAAAACCTGAAGTGAACGAGTTGTGAACGAGTGAAGTGAACGAGTGCAAAACTTTTATGCTTTGAAGTAATTTATTTAAAGGAAATGACGTTCCGTATGAACTTAAAAGCTTTCAGTTCTAAAAGTATAATATTTTTTCAAAAGCTTAGAATAATACCTTGAATAAATCACTTCAAAATATAAATGTTTTGCACACGTTCACTCCAGGTTTCTTCGTAAAAAAGAGGGTGCGCATCATACGGCGAATATAGCTAAAAAATAAAAACTACAACTTGAAAGTATTGGTGCGCGTTATACGCCGGATTTTAAGATAAGAATAATAAATTTTAATTCAATTCGAATTACTTTAGAATAAATAAAAATACATGTGTGCTATATTGCCATTTGAAGTTGGAGGGGGGATCAGGACTGAAAGATTTTGCATTGATAGAGTGGTTGGAGAAAGTCCTAGCCAATCCGGTTGCAACAAAGTTTTCTGAGTGTGCAGATGAGAAAATTTTTGATTTAGATGTTTGTTTACCTTGGTGTCGTGAGAAGTTTCAATAATGACCATAAACGATCGGCAGTACAGAAAATCGACGAATCATTAAGTTGATAACAGTTCGAGGAATCCGAGTTGTATAAGGAAATTTACATAAAAATTAAGATAAAAATAAATTAAAATTTAATGAGTTAAAAGTTATGAAAAAATGTAAATAAAAAATTAATCAAAGGCGAAGTTTATTAATATTAATCTAGGTCTCTGGAAATTTAAATTAGGAAAACATTTTCGCGATTCTTGTGATCGATCTGTTGGTTGAGTTATCAAATTTATCAAAGAACAAATTTTATTCCATTTCTCCAGATTGTTTGCTAATTGTAGGGATTTTACTCGCTGCTCTGGGATATATATATTACTTAATTATTTACGCTCTTCATTATATAACTTGGTAATAATCTAATTTTTTTTTCCTTTGTAATATATTAATTTGTAAGATTTTCTGGTAGAGACTTAAAATAAATGTAAACGTCAGCTTGAGAATGAACAGAATGTTAAACTTGTTAGTAGAAAGATTACATACAGTCGGACTTTTATTTAAGGAAGTCTCTAAATCCCCCCGAAAAAAGTTCTTGAAGTGAAAAATTCGTTGAATAGATATTCATCTTTCAAAATGCTTTCACCTTCTGCTGTCCACTCAGCTGACTATCTTTTTGATTTAGGCGAGCATTAATGGATCTATGTTTAATATCTAAGTAAAAAATTCTGTTTATTTCGCTTACACAGCTCCAAACAACTCTCTGAATCGTCGATGCGTTGTTGTTTTTGATCGACAGTGAGTAAACGCTGCAGCGACTTTGGACACTGCTTTTTCATTGACAAATGATCATGCAAAATAGTGAATACACTGCCTTCTGATATCTTTCAATCATCTGCTATCTCACGCCATTTCAATTTTCGATCGGCTAAAATGATTTTATGGACTTTATTGGTGTTTTCTGGAACAAGTGGAAAATTTGGGCGACCTGAACTTTCAGTGCCGTTTGTGTCTGTGCGACCACGTTTAAATCTACATACCACCTCTTAACCGTTGTTGGCGATGGAGAATAATCCGAATAACACTTATCAAGCCATTGTTTTATTTGAACGGTGTTTTACCTATCAAAAAGCAATGTTTAATTAACGCAAGAAATTCTTCTTCATCCATGATTTCTAAACAAACAAAAATTGCTTCTCTCAAACGACTGTAACTTTTCAACTAAACAAGAAAGATATCACAAAATTTTGAACGTGCCGTTCTTTTGAAAGTTTTTACTACTAAGTTAGAGATAGGAAAGTTAGAAGGTAGCGCCATCTATATGTTAGGCCCAGAACTTATTGAGTGATGTGTTACGTGGTTCAAATACTTTCAAATGTAGGAAAAATCGATGCTATTAACAAGAAAGTTCTTTTACAATAAATCATATTTTTTTCTGGGATTCTCTATCTAATACAATGGGTTTCCAACACACATGTATAAACCCATAACACCACAGGTTCAAGATTCGCAGCAATTATAGGTACTTAAGTATCATCGCAACTTATTGGCGACATTATTCGAACCGATGCACCTGCACGTACGACACATAGAAAATCGGCGTTGCCAACTTAGCGAGTTATTAATAGAGTTGGCGATTGTTGCGATAACACGTAAGTATCCAATTATGTACTGATCTTGTGAAATAAATAAAATATTGTCACTGCCTCTTATTCCATTGATACACTCCCTACTCCTCTGAAATGCTTTCTTACATTTTATAGGAGTATCTTCTTTTCTAATCATTCTTGACCATTTTAGATTAGTTTTGGAACCTCTATTTTTGTCAAGGAATTTAGTGATTGTGCGATGCTTATTGTACGGTAAAAAATTAAAAAAAACAAGTAAAAAAAAATTCAGTCAATTCCTATGTAGATCAACAACGGAAAATTTTATTTTAGTAAAATAAATTTAATTAATGAATTAATACTTGAAAAAATTGTATGAGCAACCAGTGTTATCAACTACAAGTTTAAAAAAATGTATTTGAAACAAAGAAAAATTTCTTTAGAAAAACTTACTGGCGCCATCTATTGGTTCTAAATCTAATTTCGACAGAAATAATGCAGAATAAATTTAAAATTTAATGAATGAACCAATATATTTGAAAAAACTGTATTAATATCAATGTCATCCACTACAAATTTAAAAAAAAAATGTTTTTGAGCTTCAGAGGACGAATAAAAAGTATTTTATTAACGATTGAAAATTTAAGCAAGACATATATATATATATATATTGCCACACGCATAACTTGCTACAAGTCCCGATAGCCGAGTTGGCAGAGCGTTGGACTGAACTTCCTCAGGTCTCGGGTTCGAATCCCGCCCCCGCAGATTTATCCAAAGACTGGAATTTTGTTTCCGTTTTTAATGTATTGTTTCTCTAGGTTCTAGATGAATCCAGATCATTCTTTAGAGTGCATACTGGTTATTTCTCGAATATTCCAAAGTGTATAAAAGCAGAGTTCATCGCCAGTTGGGCATGTTCTCAGTCCAGTGTTGTATCGAGCTCCCAGCGTTAGAATAAATCTAATTGTTTGTTTAATTGAACTGTGTACTTCTTTCGAACTCCGTGACAAGTTTGGTGGAGGCGCCGGGTACAATGTCAAACGTGGATAATAGTGACAACCTTCGCAGGAGCCTCCGGTTAAGAGGATTATCCCCGAATTCGGACTGTTAAAAGAAAATAGTAGGAAGAGGACAAAAATGCCGACCGAGCAAGAAGTCAAGCCCGCTGTAGTAATACCTTCGTTACAGCAATGGAGGAGCCCATCGACCTTCCGAGGAGCGCCTGGGGAAGATCCTCTCAAATGGCTTAAAGAGTACAATCGAGTAGCCAACTTTAACAAGTGGGATGACATGATGTGCCTGGCTAACGTTTATTTCTTTCTTGACGGTACTGCGAGACAGTGGTATGTCAACAACGAAGACGCCTTAGATTCCTGGGAAGCGTTTAAAATGGACTAAGTGGACTTTTCGGTGACCGTCAAAAATATACCAGAAGGGCAGAAGAACAACTAAAATGCCGAGCCCAGCGTTCAGGCGAGTACACAGTCCTACATACAAAGTGTATTAGGACTTTGCCAAGAGGTAAATCCTCTGATGAAAGAAGACGAAAAAAGTGTCACACCTAATGAAAGGTGTTGCTGAGGATATTTATCAGGCCCTGTTGACGAGAGAAATCAACGACACAGCAAGTTTTATCAAATGGTGCAACTATATCGAAGATATGAAGCAGAAGAGAGTTGGTCGACCGAGATTTGAAAGGCTTCCAAACGTCGTACCGGTTGCATCCCTGACGGATGAGACTGATTTGGTCTCTCTTATTCGCACAATCGTACGAGAAGAAGTCCATCGACTAGTTAACCAGACGCAAGAATCTTTGGACTCCGATCCCCAATCCTTAGAAGAGATCGTTCAAGACGAAGTTGAAAGGGTTTTGGCCCCAGTGTCAACAAAACCTACAGAAACTAGACCACGACCAACATACGCCGCTGTAACCAGGAAATACAGAGCTCCTGTTCAGAAATTCCCACCTGAACCAAGAAAAACAGATGTGTGGAGAACGGCTGACAACAGACCTGTTTGTTTCCACTGCGGCCGTCCTGGACATGTAATGCGCTACTGCCGAGAGAAGAAAGGCTGTCTTTGACAACTCTCGAAACCGCCGACGGAACTAACGACGTTGGCACTGAAGAAGAAATACGCCGACCAAACTCTTCTCGCCGTTTTACGCCAAGTCCCACGAGAGGCCGATCCCCAATACGTCGTTACAGATCCCCGTCGCCATATCGCCGATCCAGTCAGTCGCCAGGCCGTAGGAGCGAGGAAAACTAAGGAGAGCGACCTTCCAAGGAGGTGAGGCCGCGTGTACTGGAAATCCTCCGTCGACCGCCAAGATGACTGGTAACCAACTAGACGTAATAATAGATAAGAAGCCGATACGTGCTCTAGTAGATTCTGGGGCATCGTTTTCTGTCATATCCGATAAGTATCGCCGATTTTTAAAGAAAGTTCTGTTTGCTGATGCCAAGAGCGTTATGCTGAAAGTTGCGGATGGAAATTTTGTTCGGCCGATAGGGAAATGTGTTGTACGTGTCCGTATAAACAATCGAGAACTGCCTTTTGAATTTATTGTTTTATCACATTGTAGCCATGACGTCATCCTAGGATGGGACTTTTTAGAGGCGTCTCAAGCCGTTATAGACTGTGGACAAAATGAACTTGTTCTAGAAGACATCTGTCGAGACTCCCACAGCGCCTGACGCCTGGAATTTTGTATGCCACCAGGGACTATACACTTAAGCCGCATTCTTTAACTAGAATAACAGTATCAGGATATCAAACCCGAGGAGACATAAATGTAGTTCTAGACGGCAGCAAACATTTGCTCTTCGAGAAAATATTGCTACACCGTCCATGGTATCCACATATCGTAACGGAAAAAGTGATATCTGGGTTACCAACCTGCAGTTCCGAAACCAAATCATCCCTAGAGGAATGTGCATAGGCCAAGCTGAACCACTAAATGAAGGGCATCTATGTGTTATTTCCGACACATCGGGTTGCTTGGATGACCAGCAAGAAACTTCGAGTCACAGATGAATTGTTCGTTAATGATGTCACCCGAGTTAAGTGACGAACAGAGAAACAAGCTATCCGAACTACTCCGGAAATTTTCTGGGCTTTTCACGAAGACCGACAAGTCGACAGCCGCGAAGACGAATGTGAAACACAGGATTTTACTGGTGATCATGCTCCAATCAACCAACGAGCCTACAGAGTCTCGCCGACTGAAAGACGCATCATTCATGAAAAGGTTCAGAAAATGCTTGATGAAGGTATCGTCCAACCCTCTGAAAGTCCTTGGTCATCACCCATTGTGCTCGTAAGAAAAAAAAAAGACGGTAGTTGGCGTTTTTGCGTCGATTATCGCAAGCTGAATAGCGTCACGAAAAAGACGTTTATCCTCTGCCTCGTATTGACGATACGCTCGACTGTCTGAAAGGTGCCATGTTCTTTTCTTCCATGGATCTCCGATCTGGTTATTGGCAAATAGAAATAGACGAAGCGGATCGTGAAAAGACGGCATTTATTACCCCGAAGGCTTATACGAGTTTAAAGTCATGCCGTTTGGTCTCTGTAATGCACCTGCGACCTTCGAGAGAATGATGGACAATTTGCTACGCCATTTTAAATGGACTATGTGTCTTTGTTACCTAGATGACATAATAGTGTTCTCAGAAACTTTTGAAGACCATCTTATACGATTAAGACTTGTTCTAAAATGTCTTCAGGAAGCTGGTCTTAAATTAAATTCAAAGAAGTGTCTTTTGCTGCCCAAGAAGTAAAGATTCTAGGCCATCTTGTATCTAGTAATGGCGTTCGTCCCGATCCCGACAAAATAAAAGCTGTAAGAAATTTTCCCACTCCAAAGAATATACATGACATACGAAGTTTTCTTGGCCTTTGTTCATACTTTAGAAGATTTATTAAAGGTTTCTGTTATCTCGCCGAACCTTTGCAGTCGTTGCTGAAAAGTGGCGTGGAGTTTCATTGGGGTCCTGAAGAGGTGGAAGCATTTAACAGTCTTAAGAAAGCACTTACTTCGGATCCAGTATTGGGGATGTACGACGAAAGAGCTTCTACAGAAATCCATACTGATGCAAGCGGGTACGGTATCGGAGCTGTCCTAGTACAAATTCAGAATAATGTCGAGAAAGTTATAGCATACGCTTCTAGAACTCTGACAAAGCCGAAAAGAATTATTCCACCACAGAAAGGGAATGTCTTGCCATCGTATGGGCTACCAACAAATTTCGGCCGTACATATTCGGAAAACACTTTACTGTTGTAACTGACCATCATTCCTTGTGCTGGCTCATGAATTTAAAGGATCCTTCAGGAAGGCTTGCCAGATGGGCCCTCCGACTTCAAGAGCATGATTTTGACGTAAAATATAAAACCGGTAAGAAGCATAGTGACGCCGACGCTCTTTCGAGAAATCCAGTGGAAGAGGAAACGGAAACATCAGACAAATTTTTAGCAGTCACGACGAGTATGAACCTTGCGTTGGAACAGAAAAAGGATCAAGACCTTGCGAAATTAAAACTTTTGAGCAACTCATCCAAAAACGAAGAATTCAGATTTATCGACGGTATCCTTTGCAGGAAGAATTTTGATCCAGATGGAAAGTTGTGGTTGCCAGTCATTCCTAAACATCTACGAGCAGACATACTAAGGCACTTTCATGACGCCCCCACCGCAGGACACCTTGGTTTCGCGAAAACTTATGACAGGATTCGCAAGAGATTTTACTGGCCGGGAATGTACCGAAATGTCGTTCGGTATGTCATGCATTGTCGGGAGTGCCAAAGGAGAAAGTCCGTTCCTCAACGACCACCTGGACGTTTAGTTCCCATCCCTCCAGCTACAGCTCCTTTCCATCGCATTGGAATTGATCTCCTTGGGAGATTTCCAAAGTCTGCTCATGGAAACAAATGGATAATAGTCTGCACGGATTACTCAACACGATATGCAATAACAAAAGCCTTGCCGACAGCCGAAGTCGACGAAATAGCGAAGTTCTTACTTGAAGAAATTGTCCTCAGGCATGGAGCTCCTCGAGTAATTATCACAGATCGTGGAGCCGTCTTTCGATCCAGACTTGTTTCCTCTCTCGTCGACTTGTGTAACATTGATCATCGTTTCACAACGGCATATCATCCCCAAACAAATGGACTGACGGAGCGCTTCAATAAGACCTTGGCCGACATGTTGTCAATGTATGTGGATGTAGAGCAGAAAAATTGGGATGAAATTCTACCATTTGTAACCTTCGCTTATAATACCGCTAAACAAGAGACCACAGGTTTTACGCCGTTCTATTTACTTCATGGTCGTGAAGCGGAAACGACACTAGATACAATGCTACCATTCTGTCCTAACGATTTTGATGACAATAACATCACCAAGATAGCAGCCAGAGCCGAAGAATCACGACAGCTAGCCCGAGTGCACACTCTGAGAGCTCAAGACAAAGATCGTCGACGTTACGATTCCAAACACCAAATGGTGTCCTACGCTCCCGGAGATCTCGTATGGGTTTATACTCCAGTGAGAAAAGTCGGTCTCTCCGAAAAACTCCTAAGAAGGTATTTCGGACCGTATCAGGTGCTACGCCGTTTATCAGCCGTGACTTACGAAGTACAAGATTTTGATCCTGCTTCACGAAAAGAAAACTAAGAGAAGTTGTCCATGTACTGCGTATGAAACCGTACCATGATCCCGCCGAGCAAATCGAGACCGAGGATATTCCTCTCAAAGAATCATACAAAGGACCCATCACTCGTTCTAGAATAAAGACCCTTGAACAAAATGACAGCGGGGCGCTGTCTTCTTTTCGAGGGGAGCAATGCCACACGCATAACTTGCTACAAGTCCCGATAGCCGAGTTGGCAGAGCGTTGGACTGAACTTCCTCAGGTCTCGGGTTCGAATCCCGGCCCCCGCAGATTTATCCAAAGACTGGAATTTTGTTTCCGTTTTTAATGTATTGTTTCTCTAGGTTCTAGATGAATCCAGATCATTCTTTAGAGTGCATACTGGTTATTTCTCGAATATTCCAAAGTGTATAAAAGCAGAGTTCATCGCCAGTTGGGCATGTTCTCAGTCCAGTGTTGTATCGAGCTCCCAGCGTTAGAATAAATCTAATTGTTTGTTTAATTGAACTGTGTACTTCTTTCGAACTCCGTGACAATATATATATATATATATATAGGGAGAGAGTGAACTATTAGTAGGAATTGAAAAGGAGAATAATGCATGTCCTTCTGGGGGGAATTACAGATAAACTGCGTAGTTGAGAAAATATTAGGTACATGGAAGAAGTGACTAACTGATAAAACATAATAGAGATAAAATGAGAATATTTTTGAAAAACAGTTGATTCAAATGTTAGGAGAAGTTAGATCCTTCGTAATTTCCAATAAACTGTCTACATTAGGTTTCATATCAACTTAACCTAAACAAACATTATTGATCTTGGTATCGATTCTTTATTTCTCGCTAGAATTGGCAAAACATGTTTTCTTCAGTTTAAAACAAAATAATAAATTCGAATTGCATTAGATAAGAGATATTAGAAAAAGAGCCGTGGCACTTTTCCTTTAATCAGATTGTATTAGGAAACAAACTTTTATTTTGTTTAATTTTCATCCGAAGACAAAATATAACGCTTTCTTATTAGGCTAACTACACTTCTGATCACAAAAAATGCAACACCCTAAAGGAGGCATACAAACATGGGAAATTTACATCATGCGTTGGCGGCGATGAACTGTGGAAATCTTTAGCATTATAGCGCAGTCACCCCAGCTACAAACGATACATAAGGGGAGAACAGATTGGCGATTCGAAGTACGGTATTTTTTGTAAGTTATTTACCTATGCCTCGTGGAAGTCATCGAGCGTCTTTTGACTAAATTTCTGAATTCGACCGATGGAGAATAGTAGCCAATAGAGATTGCAGATTATCCTTCAGGGAAATGGGTCAGCGTGTTGGACTAAGCCAAGTTACTATGATGAAGATCTGTCATCTCTGGATGCAGGAGGAAATGACAGAACGATAGGGCTTATCATACCCCCCTCCCTCCTTGTACTACTGTCCGTGATGACAAGCGGATTGTGCATATGGCAGTGTTACATCACATAGCCACAGCATGAACCATACCACAATAGATCCATTATGCTACGCGTCATTCGGTGTCTTTCTTGGTGTTGCATTTTGTGTAGCCAGTTGTGTATTTGATACAAATTAAATAAAAAAAATCACGTGGATAAGCAACGCATGTCAAATTTTTGTCAAATTATATTCAAAACAGAAATGAGATATAGAAAAAAAATTTGAAAATTTCATTTATTATTACGTCTGCAATTATTCTGAGATTTGCGAAGTATTTACTTTAAATTTCGAATGAAACAGAAGTCTCTCTGAGCTCAAGAAAGTAATAACGAGTTTAGTTACTGTTATCCTGATTTCGAGTATCTCTCTTATTTTTACTAAATCTTACTCACTGAAATAATTTGGTTTATAATTCATGTTAAGTTTTAATTGGCACAAATTCCAATTTTATGAGACAGAGCCTCAAATCTTGAAATATAAATACCGTTTCAGATGCCTTCCTTTTTCCAAGTCAGCATTGTTAAGCCACGACTTCGAGTATTCATGCCATTGAAGATCCTTCATGCAGAGGTAGTGATGTACGTTAAATCTGCCCTAGACTAGAAGTTCTGACGTTGAGGTGGTATGGAAGTTTGAAGAGTAATTTGAAAATGGCTAGAGAGAGAGACACTATGAGGTCCATTGCTAATAGACCTAATGTAGCTTCAAAGTACGAAGTTAATAAATACTCGCTTACTCCTTGTCTTCATATTATGATTCAATAAATGTGTGACTCACTGTGTAAAAATTTTTATGAGACGTTAATCATTACAATTCAGGGTATATGGTATTGCTTCACTCCAACATCGTTCAATCGATCACTGTGAAAATTGGCATGTATATGTATTTTTTGTGGAAAAGGTTTTTGTGTTGTCCTCTTTGTTGCAGATCCTCACTAGGTTTTTGCTATAGCATTTCAACTTCTGCACCGTTCAATCAATCACTAAGTTGCCAACAAGGTCACCAAAAAAGATGCCAACTTAGCTCTATCGCCAACATTTCTCTATTTTTCCATTGAATCGCCATTATAGTGTGAGGAATGACATTGCTTGCGAATATTATAATTTTAACATAATATAAATGCACCAGAACGTAATATTAGTGTATTACACATCCAGATATTAATTATTTACTCTATTTTAAGCATTCGTCATACAAAATTTGTAACAATATATTACTTTTACTGAGAAGAGATCAGTTTAGGAAAGTGTCTTCAAAAATCAACCCACAAGAGAGTGACGGGGCGTTATAAATAAAAAAAATCCTTTTTATCCTTACAGACTTAAAATTTAACAAATATGATTTTTAGTTCAGCTGCGATATGCAAAAAGCTTCTTTTATTTGTTTTTGTTTGTTCAATTTGCAATTCACGTAAAATTAACTCATTAAAAAATTCTTTATCCTTCAATCTGTATTATTTAATTTTTCAATTCACCTGTGCGAAGAACGGATATACCAGCCAGTAACAATATATAAGACAACATTTGCGATTAAAGTATTGGGATTTCTAAGTGCGTTGAGTATACATAATTGCTAAAAACAAATCGTAGTTTTTATCAAGAGATGGTTACAATGCTAGAGCTAATAATTAATCTAATCATTTTAGTGCTGGTTTCTTTTATATGTTATTTTTTAAATTAAAAAACAGATTTATGTTTATTCCAACGATTGCAGCTTTCGTGTAACTTGAAATTCCAGTATCTTCAGTATTTAAATTTGGCATGAGTAGCATTTGTTAACGAAATCTTTTGGGACTTAATATAATGCTATGCACGGTTGCTATAGTAAGGATGAAATATTATCACATCATAACTTGTAACTGTTATACATTTGCATACTGTTTCAAAATAAAATGTAATGTAAGGCTAAGGAAACACCAAAATTAAGTTTTTAACAACGGAATACGTAAAAAACACTACAACATGTTTTTTTTTCTTGTCGAAATTGAAAATGAGTCTGTAGAAATTAAATTTCAATTTAATGAAACATTTTTAGGTTGGAAATTTCAAGTTAAGATTACCATTAAAGTTGAATTTGAATGCAAATTAAACCAAAATTCTTTTTATGAATATTTCCCGCCTTAAAATTATTTTTAACACTAAAATTTTCTAAATGAATCGCAAATTATTGCAAACATATATTTTTTAAGCTTCGTTATTAATGTATTAGTTATTTTTATATAACAATTTTACAATTAAACTGTTCCATTTTCAACCGAAAACATTTTATTGTGTCTTTCCTAACTGGAAAAGATACATAATATAATTATCTCTTGATTGATCACGCAAATGCAGTTCACTTCAGTTCTATTTCAACATTTCGAGATACAATCTAATTTAGAGATCCATTAGTGAGATGAAAAGTGATTGTTGTGTGTTCGTATTTATTTAAGTTCACTTACGAGTATGAGTTTTTTACAATTACACAACTGTATTATTAAAAACTTGCAAATCACACACACACACAATGTTTTTTAAAATAATATCCTGGGAAGATATGGAATGTATATAACACTTTCAATATTTGTATGTTTTGCAAAAGGCACTTATCTCTATTTTTAAATGAAATTAAAACCCAAATTTCAAGTTACGGAAACATCTTCATGGGATTTCGGTCATAAACACAATTAAAAGATTTTAATAAAGAATTTTCTACTGCGTATGACGAAAGAATAAAGACACAGTATGATGCAATCGTCAGAAGTCGGTCAAAAAATCCAATCATTTTTTTAGTCTAAATTATTCTTTGGATAGTTTTCTGTAATCTCACAATATTTAAAGGTTTTAAGGTTTTTTTTAAAAAAAACATAATAAAGATAACTTTTGCATTCGTATTAATTCACATCCAGATTGCAAAAAGAAGTTTAAGCTGATTGATTTCAGGCACCAAGTTATACAAAAAAAATTAAGGCAATTCCTACTTAGGTCAACAAAGAAAAGTTTTATTTCTGTTACTTTTTATCAAACAATTACAATTAATATAAATTTGTATATACATATGACAGAATCGCAATATTAAGTGCCAATTCATTTTTATGAATTATCACTAAAGTATCGTATTGCCATCCAAAACAAACGTGTATGTAAAATTTCAGTTCAACTGAGTGCTTTAAAACGTAAGAAAAAAAAACCTTTTCAAGTTTTGACACAAGATGTTAGAAATGAATCCAACGTGACTGTATCTGTAATTCTTTGAATAATTAGTTTTAATCAATAAATTTTTATTAATTATAATTAAATTACCGTATTGTCATCCAAAATTATCATAATGTATAAAATTTTTAGCTCAATTGAGTGCTTTAAAATGTATTTTATTAACGATTGAAAACTTGAACAAGATATATGTATAGGGAGATTGTGAACTAATAGTAGGGATTGAAAAAATAGTTGAATTTGAAATCTTTATATTTTTTAAGGAAGTTTAAGTAAGTATTCATAAAAAAAATTATTTTTATTAATATCAATTATGTTTTCACAAAACCAATACCAACTTTTTTTATGGGTAGTCTGAAGACTTGTAAATTATAGAGAATGTATCTATGTAAATTATTATAAAATGAATAACAATTTAAAATCCCTTCCTGAATTTTTAAATATTTCTTTAAGAAATTAGTGCATTACTTTTTCAGGTATTTAGAGCACAAATTTTTTTTACATAATACATATTCAAAGGCAGGAACTAAAAAAAATTGTGAAAACCATTAAATCAAAAACATTTTTGTAAATTGTTCCATAATCCCCTTAAGAATTCTCAACTTATAACTACTCTAAAATGTTCACTAGAGCGTTCGCTGTGTGATACTCGTTATTACGCTAAAACTTCTAAGCAAACAACCCATATTAGAATTCTTTTTACTTAAACTTACTTTACTTTTACTTGTATACCTACCTAACTCTTTTATAATATTTTTTTCAAAACTAAAATGTAACAAAATAAAATTGGTGTTAAATCTCTGATAGAAGCCGTAAAGTTTAATTTTCTGTTACAATTCTCTTAATGAATGCATGATTTATTACTAAATATGTAATTATAAACTGTGCTAGATACCTTTAAAAACTTTTTTTTAAATAAAATAATCTACTAATACCGGAAGCATACCCTTTAATGATCTTAAAAACTTTTTATCTATTGTGTCTTTCTTCCTTTTTTTTTCAATCCATACCCAAACCCCTCGAAATTTCAAACTATTCAAGCAGGCATTAATTAATCACATCTTTTGTTTAATACCAGTTTGTACATTTCTTCATAACGTGTACGACTACCTTCGGAACACTTTTTTTTAAATACATAAATTTTTAGCTAAATAAACACTTTACTATTTGAAATGGGGTATAAAACTAGAAATTCCATTATAATTTCTAAAATATTAAAAATAATTTTGGATATATTGGGAATTTTGAGTGAAATTTTAGTGAAAAATTGCAGTTACGATAAACCTTGTACTGAAAATTCTAATCAATATATTAGAATAATATTTATACTATACTATATATAAATAATATCACTATATGTGCTTAGAGTTATAAGATTTGTAATACTTTTGAAATTTTTTGAAATATGTCAATTTTATGCAAGAAGTAAATTTTTTACGAAACCCTAATGTTAATTTCTCACAAAAACTGCATTAAAATACATAAATATATATACTCCGAGATTAGATAATAGTCTGGAATACAGATACAACTAATTAAAACATTTTCTGAAAATTTCAATTCAATATCTTAAAAAGAAATTCTGCAGTGAACTTAAGCGTGAAGCAAAAAGTTGAAAAACATAGTTTCTCGGAAAAAGCATTTAAAGACTTTAATACAATATAAAAAAATTTCTACCAATTGTTCATTTTTAAACTCATAATATTTATAGTTCAAGCTCTCTTTAGTTTCATGATTAACTAATTTGAACTCCTTTATTACCCTTTTGCTGTTCTCTGGAGTATATTATAGACTATAATAATTGTCGTTTTTAGCGAAATTTTGATGAATAATTGCGGTTACGATCTTTTACACAAAATTCTAATAAATGTATTTAAATAATATTTGTGCAGTGCATAAATAATCACTTTATATGAATTCGGAATTAAAAGATTTGTAATACTTTTGAAAAAAATTTCAAATATGCCAAATCTTATACAAAAACTCGAATTTTTAAAACATAAATGTTTTTTTTTCATAAAAAAGCAATATAGTACATAAATATATACACAGAGGTTAGATTTTGATTCATAACACAGATAGATCTAAATAAAACCTGTACTGAATATTTCAATTGAATATCTTAAAAATATTTTGTGTAGGGATCTGCTTCCGATTTTGTAAACTCCAGTTCCGTATTACTAATTATGCTATAACTTTGCTTCTAAATATCGTAAGAACAAAAATAGAGTGTTTTTGGATTCTGAAATGTATGGGCTATAAAATAAAAACATAAAAAAATTTTAAAAATTTCACCAAAATGGCGAATTTTGGGTAGTCACATAACCAATTATCAATCTTATTTAATAGGGCATATTGTTTGAAACTTTTACCAACAACATTGCCCTTTAGCTGCTGGTAATCATCAAACATTTTGTTTTACTTATATTTGTACTCAATCTAATTTATGTTCCGACTAAAATTATGTTTCCTTCTAAATACATCTTTTAAATCATTTTCCAAAACAACGTCAACAAATCCAGAAGTATCCCTCGACAAAATAACCATGTTAACGGGCAACCTTTCCAATTCCGCTAATGATATCCTCTGCACGACATCAGTTTACCATTTCCTGTAACGTGAGGAGTTATCTTAGGGCTTTTATGCATGTGTACATGTAGAGCGCGGGATGTTAATAATGCATTAACTTCGAATTCGATGTGCATTAGTTATGCAGCGCTTCCGCAACTCTGCTTTCGAAATGCACTCGTGTTTTCTGCCATGTGGACTTCTGGATTCAAATGCTGGATGATTTAGGGAAATGGTTTCATTCGAGTAAAATGGTTATTATGACTGTTTTCCTTTTTTGATGTTCGGCCACGTAATACACTGAGAGAGCAGTATTTCATTTAATACTGTTTCGGATGAGCTAATTGTTTTTTCAGAAGACTGGTGGCAGTCTTTATTGTGAAATCGAAAGGTAATTTATGTGAAAGTTGTTTTTCGCAAACATTGTCAGAGAGTAAGTAACTAATGATGAATTTGTGATGCGTATACATAATGCGGAATTTTGAAGCAACTAATCGGCTAAAATGTATCGAAGCTAAGAAGGCGTACAAAAGTTAGAACTAAGCAATAGTTTCAAATTTAAAAAGCATATGAAAAACTAAATTACTACATTTTACAAAGAATGTCTACATATATAAAATGATGCAAATCTGAGATTCTCAATACTTATATTTCAATATTTATCATTCAAGGTCAATTAGATATAACTTTTTTATAAAAAGAGAAATCCCAATAGGAAATGTTTATCAAAACCATAAAAAAATATCGCCTATATAATGCACAAACTAAGAAATCAAAAACATATAATATAATATTCCATATCAAAAACAAAATATTTCAAAATGTAAAGACTTTCAAAAACAAATTAAAAAAGAAAATGACTCAAAGCAGTGTTTCTCAAACTGTGAGGCGCACCCCCTACGGAGGCGTAATAATCCTACGAGGGGGCACGAGCATATTAAAAAGTCGAAAATAAAAGATTGGAAATAGTTATTAATTTACTGAAAGATAGCAAAACAATATACATTCTGACATAATAAAAAATGCATTTATACTGATATAGTTATAAATGTATCAGTACTGCACAATGTATTTGATAATTAATTTATCAATACTAAACTAGAAACCAGTTTAACAATTACCAGCGACTCCCATGGACACACTGTAGCGGTCTCTACATAATTCAGTACCAGCCTCCGTACAGGGATAATCACTTTTGTCTGGTGACCATGTTACCCGGCTTCAGATCCATAGGTCGCGGGTTCATAGGTATGGATACGCGCCACTTCAACAGAAAATGGTGCCACAAATGTTAAAAATTCGAGAAACACTGACTCAAAGGAACCAAATCCATGACTATTGTACGTTTTTCAGAAGAGGACTGTAAAATGAAGTTTAAATAGTTTTACAGATCATTTTTTCCCTTCGTGGGAAACTTTATGTATATAAACCCTTTTAAATATACAAAAATAGAAGACCTAAATCTCGATTAATCATTAATTGCTTCAATTAATCTAAAGGGTGTTTTTTTAGAGGTACAGAACTTTAAATTGCAATAAAACTACGATGTATTATTCGATTGACATGAATTTTTTTTTATTCGAAAGATAATCTTGTGGCATTACATTTTAAATATGATTTCTGGCATAGGACTGCCACGGCTGGCTCGGATGTAGTCCAATTTTCGATGACTTTTTCCAACATTTGTGGCCATATATCGGCAATAACACGGCGAATGTTGTCTTCCAAATGGTCAAGCATTTGTGGCTTATCCGCATAGACCAATGACTTTACATCGCCCCACAGAAAATAGTCTAGTGGTGTTAAATCACAAGATCTTGGAGGCCAATTCACAGGTCCAAAACGTGAAATTAGGTGGTCATCAAACGTGTCTTTCAATAAATCGATTGTGGCACGAGCTGTGTGACATGTTGCGCCGTCTTGTTGGAACCCCAGCTCCTGGACATCATGATTGTTCAATTCAGGAATGAAAAAGTTAGTAATCATGGCTCTATACCGATCACTATTGACTGTAATGTTGTGAACTTTATCGTTTTTGAAGAAAGATTCCACCAGCCCATAAAGCGCACCAAACAGTCAGTTTTTCTGGATGTAACGGTGTTTCGACATACACTTGTGGATTAGCTTCACTCCAAATGCGGCAGTTTTGTTTGTTGACGTAGCCATTCAACCAGAAGTGCGCTTCATCGCTTAACAAAATTCGCTTATGAAAATCGGGAACAACGGCAATCTCGTTTTGGGCCCATTCGACGAATCTACGCCTTGCTTGATGATCGTTTTGATGAATTGCCAAACCAAACTGAGAATAAATCACTTGACAGCTGTTAAATCGGTCGCCATCTTGGAAAGTAATGCCAGCTTAAACTTCTATACCTGGAAAAAAAACACTCTTTAGTATTAAGGCTCTTTTTAATCTTTAGTTTTCAATTCCTTTTTTATTAATAATTTTAACTTATATATAGTATTACGTTTAATTGGACAATTAGTTTATTTTTATTTACTTTACTTCAGTTACAAAGAAAACCATAAAATAGTATATCGAGAGTTGCGTTTGTTTTATAGCTGTAAGAAATTATATATTTTTTTCTAATCTCTTCTATATTAAAAATTTTACAAATATGTATATTATTTGTACTTATATGCATAATGTAAATATTATTACTAGATAGATTAATATATATCCACACAATTCATGCAAAAGTAAGAACTTATGATTTTTCATGATTAAAATTTCACTTAATCAGTATTTGTAGAAAATCTTGCAACTGAAAAATATGACTAACTTTAGAAAGAAATAAGTTACAAGATCTCATTTTGAAAAACAGCTGAAAAATGTTTTTTTTTATCTAAAACATTTAATTCTGGAAACAGATCTAGAACTGTTTAAATTATGTTTCAATCTAGAAGCCGGTTATGAATAATTTTAAATCTTACTTTTTTATTTTAAATGCATTCAAAGCTTTTAACTTACTTCCAAAAAATGAGTAGTTCTTTCGAAAAATTAAATATGTCCTTTTAAAGGACATAATTAATAAGTAATAGTCTTTTTAATAAGTGATAATCCTTTCAAAAAACTTAAATAGTTATTATTACACACAGAATTCTCTGTACTGTAAGTAGGACAATTAAGAATTTCACATGAAATATAGTTAATTAAAACAATTAACATTTCCGTCCTCATTCTCTCTACGCATTCAAACATTAATCTATATCTTTAGACATCATTCAAAGATATATATTCCTTGATTTATTTTTATTTCTTATTTTTCAATTATAATTTCTGCTATAATTCTAGGATTTATAATATAGTCTTGCTGTATTTTTAAAATTAAGAGGCTTAAAAATCTTGTAACTTTGGAGAATGAGTGCTATTTCACGTGTTCATAAAATACATGGTTATTCCAGTAGATTCTGTAAGCAACGATTCGATCAATAAATAGTCAAGTCGCAAATTCGATCCATGTCAAATCCTACAAAAAAGATGATAGCTTTGAGAATAGAGTGAAATCTAAGAGCTTACACATTGATGTTTTCCCACAGTGCAATGGCATCAGCACCGGCTGTAAAAACGTGTGGGCGTATGTGTGTGTGTTGATGACTAGCACGGGACAATTAACCGAACCTATTGTTTAGTTATTCATTACATAAGCTAAGAAGCTACATCAATTTAATCTCTGCATGGAATTACGTTTGGGTAACCTTTGTTAAGTGCAAAAATTGATTTAATTCAGGTTATGATTAAAATGGACAACCAATGCGTATAAAGGAATTTCGTAGTTTTGAGTACCAAATCGACCACAAAAAATTACGAATACTGGGAGGATTAAAGAATTTGCATTCTATCTTTAGGTATACAAATTTAATTCATCCATATAAGAATTCAAAATATACATATTATAGCAACAATCGCCAACTGTAATTATAACTCGCCAAGTTGGCAACCCCCAATTCGTATGTGCCGTACTCGCTGAAATGGCTACCATTTGCTTCGTTTCACATAACGTCGCCAATAGATTGCGATAATACATAAATACCGAATTCCAATATCTAGTTGGAATAAGTAAGAAAAATTTAAAACCCCATTTTTTCTCATCAAAAATTATTCATTTTTTTAACACTTATACATAAGTAATTTCAATAAAATCCCATTAACTTCTTATTTCAGCTAGAATGAATATCACATCAATGGTTTTTTCATCTTTAATCCGATGAATTAAAGAGATAAAAAAGCTCCACTTCCATTAAATATTAAATTATACATTAAAAGCAAAAAACTGAGCTAGTGGCCATTTGGTTAATACTATGTCACTTCGCCAAATGTTATTTGTAAAGGCGCCAAGTATTTCTCATCATTCAGGAATATAATCACATAAACTAGGAACCAGTTGGTGGTTTAATAATCACTTTTGGCGTGTACCCATAAAATACCCTTTGCATCTTTTGTTCACAATAACAAAGAGAAATTTAAAGATAATAACATTGTACCCTAATCACATAATCATATTAAGTTACATATTCGTATTATAATACTTATTGTAAGAATTATTCAATTTTAAGTTTTAATAAATCGTTTAAGTTAATTTTTAGTAAATTTATTTTCTCTTTCAAATAGATCGTTTTAAATTGAAAAGCTGTTCTTGAAAGTTCTTATTTGATCATAGTTCAAAATTACGCGATCCATCGCCATCAGGCCTCGTGTTGCTTTCAAATGCACAACACTAGGAGCATTATAAAGCAACAGCCCTACATTGACTTAAAAATCCGTTTAGTTATCACTTCCATCCCCTTTTAAGAAAGACATGATTTCTTTCTCAATGGAACGTCTATTTAACTAATTAAAGATTATTTTAAAAGTTTCTCTCACTCATAATCATCGCGGTACTATCTGTAAGCAGCCTCATTAAAATACTAGTATAATTTCAGTAAATGATATTCATATTTATTTATATTTATTTAAATGGCAATAATGGTATATCGGTACGCTAAGGGGTTTTTCGCCAACTAGTTGAAAATTTCGCCAATTTAGAGCTATAACATTACAATACGATAACATTAGACTGACCACCAAAATATCCATTTGGCGCGATTTCAAAATCACGCCAAAAATGAGTAACGAACCAATATTATATTAGTTCCCTTTAAATAATTTCTATGGCATATTTATCCACAATTTGACCTTTGGTCACCAAAATCGCGCACCGAGAATCGTTTTCTTCAAATAAAACACTTAAGAATCTTTGTTGATTTGATATCAAGGTGTGGTCCACGTGCTGCAATTTTTGCTGCGGTGACACTAATACGTAAGTACCTATTTTTTTAAAAACACACGCACACATAAATTGGTGCTTGTGTTTTTGTTGTTTTTTATCTCCATTTCTAGCCAAGCTAGATCAAGTCCATGATCCCGTTCACTCTCAAAAAGTCCAATACTGTTAGAGGGTCTTCATATAGATCTTGTTTTGAAAACCCTAGACAGTCAAGAATATATTATACTTGTATGTTATACGATCGACCATTTTCGTAAAAATAAAAAAAAAGTCGCCAATGATGTAAATCGTTCCCGCAGATAATAATGATGACAGCATTTGGCAACTATTTTTTAATTGGTGACGTTTTTTGATTCATAGCCTATTTGGTGATCAATCTTTAAACCTTATTTAGCGAAGATTTTTCACCCTCTTGAATGTCGCGCTCTTGCGTTACGTCTTCTGAAAGGGTTGTAATTCCGGAGGACAGCAGGCGAAAGCATGCCAAGTTGGCAATATTTTAACAAGCACACAAGCAGCAGTGAGCGATTCTGCACTTTCCCCAAATAGGTGTATGGTGAAATACGTTTAAAAATAATAACACCAGGAAGAATACATAATATTTTATCTCTTCTTTTATTTTAAACAGATATTAAACTCATATTCTTTATATAAATAACAATAAAAATATTAATTAGAAAAAAACTATATAAAGGTTAAGCAAATAATACTTGAAATAAAACTAACGCTAACTTCTCTATCAAATTTTTACAGTTATCTAATATAAATAATAAAGGCAAAAAAAGATTATCACATAATCTGTGAAATAAAATAGCAGCCATTTCTATCGATGAAATTTCCGAATGAGGAAGATTCGAATTTGTATACTTCATTACAGTTTCATTGCTTAAAATGTATGGAAATATAAGCCACATAATACTTATAAAAATGATAGATACAGTTCCATCTATTAAAGAAAGAACTGGAGTGTCCCAGAGTTTCATCTGAGCCTTCTTCCTTTTAGCACTCTTCCTGCCGCACAATTTAAACAGCTTTTTTCTTATTTCCATTGAAGGTTGAGGTGGATATTCTTGAATTGGCTTCAGAACTACTTCCTGAATTTTCTGCATATTTTCTCTTTTTACAGTCGCTTTCTTACGCTTTTTAAGAGGATGTTTGCTTAAATGCTCCTTTGAGGTCGTTTTACTTTCTTTTTTCTTCATGTAAACAAACAATAGTTTCTTCTAAATGTAATTTAAGCAGAGAAACAATTTTTGTAACTGAAATTGGATTTAGTTTCACGCTAAAATTTGCTTTTTATCGATTGCGATTTGATTAGTTCGCGTGCAGAATTTTGAGAAATAAAGTGTTGATACTAAAATTTAATAATTCATATTTTTATTAGTTTTAGTTTACTCAAATATCAAACTCTCTATAGAGTTTTATTTACTGTTATTTTGCCATCTTACACATTAAAAACAACTTACAATACAGTTAATTCTCTAAAAACACTTATTTGCAAAATAAAGTGAGAATTGAATTATTTCAACATGGTCTGTTTTTAAATTTTGTTTTTATGTATCTGTGGCAACATCTTAAACGCGAATGAAAATAACGCGGTCATTACAAAAGAAAAAAATTATACTTACGTATTATTGCACCCTATTGGTGATATATGAAATGAATCACATGGTTGTCAATTCAGAGCGTGCGACAAATAGGAAATCGGGGTTGCCAACTTGACCAGTTATTAATAGAGCTGGTGATTGTTGCTATAATACGAAAGTACCAAAAACATCAGTTGTTACAGAAACCTACGTAACGTCTTAGTTGAATTCCATGATTTTTTTTTTTGGCTCTCAAAAGCTTTCACTGAAGAGCACTTATGGTAAAAGCGCATTTTCCAAATGGCCAGCTTGCGTATGAGAGTTGCTAACTTGGAGGTAAAATCCTTAAAAAATTCGAGTCGAATTTTGGTTGCCAAATTAGGTATTCAACTAGGATTTCTAGTAATCCTAGTAAAGGCTTCCTACAGTAAAATTATAAAACAGTTTATGATATTTATATCTTTAACACACACATGTTACTTGAGCAAAATATAATTAGTTTATATTCTTTAATCTAAATTTCTATAATTTGTTTTAAATTTTGTGAATATTGCTGATTTAATACTGACAGTTCTTACTATGTTGAAAATACGATGTAACACCTCCTTGGAGTGGTTATGAAAGTCGACAACTTGATGCGTTTGTATTGGGTTTCACCGAAAAAAAATAAAATGTACAAGTAATGTTCTGGTAGAACAAAGAAGAAATTGGCGAAATTCCCACTCTGTATAGTCCAATCGTTTAACTATAAATCACTAACAAGGTCGGCACGGATTGTCATAAAAGTAATATAGAAACCTGAAAAAAGTGCATTAATTTTTTTTTTTTTTTAATTTTAAATTTCTTGATTAAGAGAGGAAACACAGAATCGGTACGTATTATCGCAACAATCGCCAACGTTGAAGATAACTCGCAAAGTTGGCAATCTTAATTTCGTATGTGTCGTTATGCTTAACTGGTAATCATGCGCTTCGCTTCATATAATGTCGAGAATAGGTCGAGATAAAATGTAAGTATCCAAAAGTTTTATAACGAGGTACGTCTTCGTTATAACCTTTCGAAGTCAAACTGGCTCATACTGACTTCTTTCTTTCCGCAAAAATAACTAAAAGTGGAATGAAACCATAGTGTATAGTTCCAAGAAAAAAAGCTTAAACAAGTAAGGTGCAAATCATTTGGTTGAGTACTTTTCTGTTTCAGGAAGGGGGCGTTAGCGATGGTTAAATTTTATTGCCAAATTAAGCATCAAACATAAAGTACGGTGTACCACTTGTTCCATCATTTTACTGTAATGGTACAAATCTAGAATTATCCGATAAATAGAGACGTAATAAGCTTTTTTTCAACTAAAGGGAATTATACTGTGAAAGCTTCTTTAGCCCAAACACTCACGCAATGCGGATGGAAGTTGACAAAAAATGGTGATAAAGGTGTAATTTTGATGTGCCAGTGTGCTGTTGTTCTTCAAGTAATGAATTGGTTTTCGGGTCAAGTAGATGAAACCTTATTATATTTTTTAAATTTTTACCCCTGAAAATTTATCGTATTGAGTAATATCGTCATTAGTCATGTTGGTAGACGATATTATACATCTACAGTTTCTTCTGGGGTAAAATTTATCTGCCATTGGCCCAACGACACAGAAACAAGTTCGTCACCCCATTAATAAATAAATCATAAGGCTACTATAAGCGGAATCCTTGATCCCAAGAACCAATTCATCACACGAAGGCCATTACGCCGATAGTAAACAACATTAGACCTCCAGTGGCACTTCTTGCCAATTCCATCCGCCCGACATGACATGATCTTTGGTCAAAAGATTTTCGTGATAAAATTTCCTTCTATTGAAAAAAGACTTAATGGTCTTCTTCGTTCATCAGCAACTTCTAGATTTTCATCATTATAACAAAATGGTTGTAAAATCTAGTTAAAATTACAACAGAAGGAAAATGGCAGTAAAACTGGCAATATTTGAAATAGCATTTCCTATTTATAAATATCAGCAATCTGTATAAACCTCGATGTTAAAAAACAAAGCGGTACTTACGTATTATCGCAACCTATTGGCGACATTATATGAAACGAAGTACCTATTTGCCAATTCAGCGCGTGCAACACATAGGAAAACGGAGTTGCCAACTTGGCGTGTTATTAATAGAGTTGGCGTTTATTGCGGTGGTACGTACCAACAAAACTTCCTATTTATAATATTTGCAACTGGTATGACGCAGTATTTGATATATTTTCTACTAATACTCATATTAGGCTTCATAAACCCTATAATTGATAAGTACTCACAATTTTGCTGCATAATGTTACTTTACCACCCACGTAAAATTCAAAGCTCGTCAATGAAGTGGATTGATAGTCGGTAATGGAGGTGCCAGTTCAAGTGTCGTCTTCGTCCTCTGATCAAAGACTTCAAATTACAAAACTCACTTTAAATTAACATTAAGTTATAAGCGATACTTATTCAAACCAAGACACCATTACTCTATCATTCCCCAAAGCAATCAATTCTATTTGAGGTTTAATTCTTCTTCTAGACCTTCCAAATTAGGTTAAAATATAGAAGAGGGGGCCCTTGAATTTGGCAATGTTTATCTAGATGTCAGAATGAATTCGTCTCTTCATTACTTCAGCTTCGCTTTATACATATCACTACATATAAGTAATTTGTCGACTGATTCTAATTTTCTTTCTATTAGAGTATTAAAACCTCAAAAAGTAACCTCAGAGGTATATTAGAGTATTTGAATTTTTATTATTTTTGAGGAAAGTAATGTTTTTAGAATTCTTGCACCAGCTTTGATTTAGCGGTACTTATATATTAACTCAACAATCGTCACTAATAACTCACCAAGTTGACAACTCTGACTTCCAATATGTCGTACGCATTTAATTGACAACCATGTGCTTCGTTTCATATTGTTGCGTTTTCGGGGGTTCGAAATGATTGAAGCCGAAGAGCGGGATCCAAAACAATTTTATTCTTTGCCAAAACAGTCCTCCACAAATTGTAGAACAGTTCGAGTAAGTCACGTACAATCGATGAAAATACTGATAACACAGATGTAATACACTAACAAAAGCAATAGTAAACACTCAGCACAAAAATAATAACTCAATAAAAACAATAACACACTCACTATGCAATCGTCTCTCTCTTTTAAAACACGGAGAGGTATCACTTGCTTGAAAGCTGAGATCTGACTAACTAACTAGCCGGCTCGGGCCCTTTTATACCTTTCGGTCAGAAACCTCTGGCACTTGCCAGAATAATCTAGAAATAGAAAGGTCTAGAAAAATCCGGAAGGTATGAGAAAAGCTCAATACATAGTGTTACAATACCGCGATAGGGTTGCCAGACAGGGTTATTAGGAGCAGGGGTTGCCATGGTCGCCAAGCTTATCGCCCACATTTGGCGATATATCGCCAAATTTGGCGCCAAAAATTTAGTCGCCAAATCCGTCGCCAACTTGGCGCTAGCTGCAATATTTGGCGAGTTTACCATTTAAACCAATGTTAAAGCATGGGGGCCGTGCAATGCAGTGGAAATGATATTACAGGTAAACAGGGTTGAAATCACACCAGACACGACAAATTAAACTGTAAAAATGAACACAAATGAGTAGAAACAATTAGAACAAGACCAAATTCGTAACATTGCCCCCCTCTCAAGAACTGCACGTCCCGGGCAGTACAACCCTTCATCAAACGTTAACATAATAATAAAGCAATTGATTAAAAACAACTAAATGAATATGCAATAATAACATGTAATACATAGTACAAAATAAACACCTAATGCATAGTACAAAATAAACACTTACAAAATAATAAACAAAAAAATTATTTACAAGATTATTTACACACTAACTTATTTATACAAGACCATGGTCAAAATAAATTACACGATTATTGACACACTAAGAATTATGGCCATAATATGGAGCAAGCCTGTCGTAATGAACGACTCTAGGCTTCGAATTTGTTGACTTACGGATCCGGATTACGACGTCGTTTATTATCTTTAAAATTGTATAAGGACCGTCCCAATGCGATTGTAGCTTAGGAGAAAGTCCTTTGCGTCGAGTCGGGTTGTAGAACCACACCTTGTCACCTTCCTTGAATTGATGTCCTGTGGCTTTTGTGTCGTACCGAGTCTTCATCTTCTCCGTCCTCAGGTTGATCCGTTCTCGAGCCAAATTGTGTACATCTTCAAAACGTGCCTGGAGATTCTGCACGTACTCCTCAGGCGATGAAGGTGTATCCGGAGGGCGACCAAACAGCAGGTCACAAGGGAGACGAAGATCCCGGCCAAAAAGCATCTGGGATGGTGAATATCCGGTAGTCTCGTGAACGGCGCTGCGGTACGCTAGCAGAAAGAGAGGAACTTTCTGGTCCCAGTCTTGTTGGTTCTTGGAGACCATCAGTGAGGTTATTCAGGATGGTACGATTAAACCTCTCCCACCATGCCATCTGACTGTGGGTGCAAAGGTGTGGTCTTGGTCTTGTCAATTCCGAGTAGTTCACAGACCCCCTTCAATACCGCAGAGACGAAATTTCTTCCCTGATCGGAATGAAGTTGAAGAGGTACCCCATATCTCGATATCCAGTGCTGCACTACAGCCTCCGCTACGGTGGGGGATTCCTGATCCGGAATGGGGTACACTTCGGGCCATTTCGTGAAGTAGTCCATGACAACAAGTAGGTACTTATTACCAGACACAGTCCTTGGCAGAGGTCCCAGGATATCGAAAGCGATACGTTCGAAGGGTGCTCCAACATTGTAGCGATGCAGCTTCCCTCGGCTACGTATCTTTGGCCCCTTCCGAGCTGAACAGGCATCACAGGACTTGCACCACTGTTCCACGTCAGCTCTCACTTTACCCCAGAAGAATCGCTCTCGAGCTCGGTGCAAAGTTTTCATGACGCCGAAATGACCTCCTGTTGGGCTGCCATGCAATTCTTTGAGTACCTCTGGGATACGAGATCGAGGAAGTACTAATTGCCACCTGAATGTCTTTCCATCCTCTGATTCGAATTTTCGGTATAGAACACCATTCCTGAGATGTAGAGAATTCCAGAGGGCCCAATACTGCTTAGTTGTAGGACTATAAGCCGAGATGTCCTGCCAACTTGGTTTATTGCTGGAAGACTCCATAAACTCTATAAGGGGTTTAATATCAGGATCCGCCATCTGGTCTTCTCGAACTTTCTCGTCACTCCAGGGATCGGGTGGCGTCGCTGTTGAAGTTGTTATCTGGCGTATAGCATAGTCATATTTGGTCTCTACTCTGGAACAATGACGACAATTTTCTGGGCATGGTCTTCTTGAAAGGGCATCAGCATTTCCATGCGAGGAGCCTTTACGATGTCTGATGTCAAAGTAATACTCGTTGAGGCGTTGTATCCATCTGGCTACCTGGCCTTCAGTATTTCTAAAATTCATTAGCCAGGTTAAAGAGGCATGATCGGTACGTAGAAAAAATTTTTGGCCATAGAGATAGTGATGGAAATGCTCGATGGCTTTCACAATAGCCAGTAGCTCTTTTCGAGTGACACAATAATTTCTTTCCGGTTTCGATAAACACTTACTCAATAAGCTACGACTCGTTCCTGGCCATCTATTTCCTGAGATAATACTGCTCCGACACTCTCATTACTGGCATCAGTGTCAAGATAAATGGCTTGTCCGGTTGTGGATATATTAAGATCGGTGAAGACGTCAAAGCTTCTTTAAGCTGGAGGAAGGAATCTTCACATTCTTTTGTCCACTGAAACTTTTGTTTACTTTCTGTTAGCTTGTGCAAGGGTCTTGCGATGTTAGAGAACCCTTTCACAAACTTTCGGTAATAAGTACATAGTCCCAGGAAGCTTCGCAGCTCACGGAGGTTTTCAGGGCGTTTCCAATTCTTTACGGCGGACACTTTTTCGGGGTCCGTACGAACACCTTCTGCAGAGATGATGTGTCCCAGATAATTGACTTCTTTCTGGAAGAACTTGCATTTCGAAGGGTTTAGCTTCAAGTTAGCGTCGCTTAATTTTGATAATACCTTCCGGATATTTTGAAGATGTTCTTCAAACGTACGCCCTCCTATTATGACGTCATCCAGGTAAATAAGGCAAGCTTCAAAAGTCAGACCCTTTAGCACGGTCTCCATCAGGCGCTCGAAAGTAGCTGGCGCATTGCAGAGCCCGAACGGCATGACTTTGAACTGCCATAGTCCTTGGCCGGAAGTGAATGCTGTTTTTCTCTATCTTCGGGATGGATCTCCACTTGCCAGTATCCGCTCTTTAAATCTAAAGTCGAGAACCATTTATGACCGGAAAGGGTATCCAGGGTGTCATCTATCCTTGGAAGAGGGTAGCTGTCCTTCTTGGTGACGTCGTTAAGTTTTCGATAGTCCACGCAAAATCTTGTGGAGCCATCTTTCTTACGAACCACAGACGATTGGAGATGCCCACGGACTCGAAGACGGTTCTATGATGTCATTTTCCTGCATCTCTCGTAGTAGTGTTCCGACCTCTTCCTGTTTAGCGAACGGCAAGCGTCTTGGGTGCTGTTTAATCGGCGGATGGTCTGCTGTATCAATTCTGTGTTGTGTCACTGTAGTATGGCCAATATCGCTACTGTTTCTAGAAAACACGTCTTCAAATTCTTGGAACAGTCTTTCTGCGGAGCTTTTCTGTTCGGGGGACAATTCAACATTTTCTAGAAGGTCGGGAGTCAACTGTTGAGGCGAGTTGGATAGGAGCAAGCTCGAACTTTTGCAGACACACGTTACTGGACTGCAGGTTGCCAACACTTCACCTTTCTGGAACACTCTAGATTTTTCAGTTACGTTGCAAATTCTTACCGGGATAGTTTTTCTGGAAAGGTCCACTAGCGTCGAAGCTATTAGCAATCCATTCGCTTTATTTTCCGCAGATCCAATTAGGCCAGAGTTGAAACTCACATCGTTACCGATGTATCCAGGTACTATGATTTCAGTCCTTGGGGAATGGTAATGTTCTCGTTAGCGGTTACCTGTCGAATTGGTTCTGACCTGTGTTCAATTTTGAATATAGTGACTTCTTCGTGTATGGAACGTAATTCGTTCTTGTTGAAGTCTAGAGTGAAACCATGCTCCTTTAGAAAGTCCAGTCCAAGAATGAAAGGGTCTGCAATATCTGCGACATACACAGCATGTTGGTAGGTAGCGTCTCCAAACTTGATCTTGACTCTTAATTTTCCGTGAATATCAATCTTTTCCCCGTCACGGTCTGTAGCACCACGCGGGGCGGGGTCCAGATAAGTTTCTCTTTTAATTTTTGAGCCAGATCGTTCCGAATGATAGACACATTGGCTCCTGTATCGATGATCATGTTGCAGGGAAGCTCGTTAACATGTCCCATTATAAAAATTCCATTCTCACCGGTACTCTTTGTCAAAATTTGACACACTTGAAAATGGGGCTTTCCAAAATCTGGCAACCTCCGCCCCACGAGATGGCCATTAATTAGTTTTCCGACACCTCCTTCTGGGAGGCGCTTATTAGTTTCAGCGCCTTGGCGTGCCCGGCAGCTTCTCTGCAGATGCCCTTCTCGACCGCAGGTCCAGCATTTAAGGGTCTTCTTCCCGTCTGCTTTCTGGAACATCAAAGACTCAACTCTATTCATGAAGCTTCTCATCTGTCGCTCTAACCGCTCCACACTTTAGTTCGACGTGTCCGATTCGTTGACGGCTCTTATGGGGTGTCTGTCCTTTCGTGTTGCTTGCTGGGCTGCCTCGAATTTCATAGCAAACACTAGGGCCCCCTTTAAGTCCTTGAGATCCGCCATTCGGAGAGCTTTCTGGATTTCCGGATCACGCACCCCGTCGATGAAGTGTTGCAGCGCCAGGACTTCTCTTACTTCAGTCGGACAGTCAGAAAACGCCAAGTGAGAAAGCCTCTCGACGTCCGTCGCCAGTTCTTGGAGCGTTTCGGACACTTTCTGCTGCCGTGACTTCAGCTGGAGTCTGCTGTAATCCTTCACACATTTCTCTCCGAAGCGTAACTCCAGAGCATTAACGAGAGCGTCGAAATCCAGCCGCTGTGTTTCCGGCAAAGTTTGCAAAATGTCAGCAGCGTCGGCTCGAAGAGAAAGCAGCTAACTGGCAGGCCTTGGTCTGGGAGTCCCACTGGTTTGCATCCGCCACTATGGAGAATTGGGTCTTATACACCTGCCAAGAGGACTTTCCGTCATATGTAGAAAGCTTGATTGAAGGCTTGAATAAGGAGCTTGAAACTTAAATTCATCCCCTTGACCAGTCATGACTTTCTGCTTCAATTTCTCTAGGTCACTCCTGAACGAGATGGAAACATCTTCTACTTTTTCGAAAATTTTCGCCTCTAGTTTGCTCTCCATATCTTCAAATTTATTTTCAAATTTGTTCTCTATATCCACAAATTTGTTTTCGAATTTATATTCCACCGACTCGATTCTTCCTTCCATTTCTTCAAATTTCTTGTCCATAGTCGTCAATTTGTCGCCAATGCCCTTCAGATCACTTTTCAACTCTTCCTTGTTGGCGCTGATCTGCTCGTTTACGTTGGTAAGCTTGGTATTCAACTCGCCCATATTGGCATTCATGCTGGCGGTCAACTCCGATTTCATTTCAGTCATATTGGCATTCATGCTGGCGGTCAAGTCCGATTTCATTTCGCCCATATTGGCATTCATGCCGGTCAACTCCGATTTCATTTCGCCCATATTGGCATTCATGCTGGCGGTCAATTTTTCTAGAAGAGTCTGGAACTGGGCCTCCATCGCTCTTTGTTGTTGGCATTCAATCCCACTTCTGACACCAATTGTTGCGTTTTCGGGGGTTCGAAATGATTGAAGCCGAAGAGCGGGATCCAAAACAATTTTATTCTTTTTGCCAAAACAGTCCTCCACAAATTGTAGAACAGTTCGAGAAAGTCACGTACAATCGATGAAAATACTGATAACACAGATGTAATACACTAACAAAAGCAATAGTAAACACTCAGCACAAAAATAATAACTCAATAAAAACAATAACACACTCACTATGCAATCGTCTCTCTCTTTTAAAACACGGAGAGGTATCACTTGCTTGAAAGCTGAGATCTGACTAACTAACTAGCCGGCTCGGGCCCTTTATACCTTTCGGTCAGAAACCTCTGGCACTTGCCAGAATAATCTAGAAATAGAAAGGTCTAGAAAAATCCGGAAGGTATGAGAAAAGCTCAATACATAGTGTTACAATACCGCGATAGGGTTGCCAGACAGGGTTATTAGGAGCAGGGTTGCCATGGTCGCCAAGCTTATCGCCCACATTTGGCGATATATCGCCAAATTTGGCGCCAAAAATTTAGTCGCCAAATCCGTCGCCAACTTGGCGCTAGCTGCAATATTTGGCGAGTTTACCATTTAAACCAATGTTAAAGCATGGGGGCCGTGCAATGCAGTGGAAATGATATTACAGGTAAACAGGGTTGAAATCACACCAGACACGACAAATTAAACTGTAAAAATGAACACAAATGAGTAGAAACAATTAGAACAAGACCAAATTCGTAACAATATAATGTCACCAATAGGTTGTGATAATACGTAAGTATCGATTTAGCATCACGTTTAATAGAATTTAATAACTTGTAACCATCTTTCATTTTCTCAAAAACATTTTTAAAAGTATTTTTTAAATATTTACCGTAATGTAATTTGTGCGTTAAATTGCATTTGATTATTAACTTTATGTACAAAATCAAAGGTATGTACCTATTACACTGTCGAACAATTTCGCCAATTCAAAAAACACCACCAAATGCTATCATATTATCATTGTGTTTGGATATGTGCTAACGGTTTTCTACTATTAGCAACATATCGAGGCTTTCGGCAATATCCTTTGATCTGATCAAATTGTTTGATGGAATAATATGCAAGTACTAAACAAACAAAGGTACTCACGTATTATCGCTACCAATTGGCGACATTATAAGAAACGAAGCACCTAGTTGGCAATGCAGCGCGTACGACACATAGGAAATCGAAGTTGCCAACTTGGTGAGTTCTTAATAGAGTTGTCGATTGTTGCGGTAATACCTAAGTACCCAGACAAATTTTTCGTTTTGTTCGTATAAAACTATATTCCGCAGTTATTACGAAAGTTAATTTTTTAAAAACAATTTATACTTGCGTCTTTGCGTCCCCGCAGCCGAATTGACGCCACACGAATCACGCCATTTTCCATCTTAATCGGACTAATTTTTTTTTCACATAAAACATATAATCTTTTGATTGTTTTGATATGGTGCGACTCGAGTTTCATCAATTTTGGGGTGGTGAATCTAACACGTTAAGTACCCAATTTTCGTTAATGCCGTTGTATTGTAAAAATTTATTGGTTCTTTTGAATTTTGTCACAGTGTAACTGTTTAAAAGTAAACAAAGAATGAATGTTTATTACCTTATTAATTCTCTCTATTAATATTATATATTTATAGGTACATATAATAAGTATAACATAGCATAACCATTAGTAATCATAATTTTTAAAATATAAATGTAGATAAAGTCATTTTAAAAGCATAAGTGCAATCTTTAACTTTCTCATGTAAATATAAACTTAAATTCATTTTGAAAAACGCGTGAAATGGGACAGTAAATTAATTTACTTTTTTATGGGTTTTTTTTTTTTTTTTTCCTATCTGTGGAAGCCACAAATAATAAATAACTCGCCAGTTTATCGGTTGACAGAAAAAAAAATCATATGATAGGTCATTCGAAGCACGAAAAGCGATTCAGTGTTTCTTGAACACATCATCGACCTCATTGGCACTCCTTGAAGAATGGTGAAACATTTGCGATTGTTTCCGTATTCCGATTGGATGCCAAGAGTTGAGGAAGATTATTCTCTCGTTTTTTTCTGGAAAACATTTTATGTGCTAAACGAAAACCATCTTTTATTTTAAAAAATGCGTTCCATTAATATTCCTTCTGTAATTAAAGGCAAATAAGTTTTATCAGAGTGTTTAAGATAGCTGCATTTACATAATTAACTGATTTATTTCAAAGAACATTTCTTAAAGTTCTAAAAATTCCATTAGTAAGCTTATTTGATTACTAGCTAACAATCTGTCTTAATTTCTAACTAATAATTTTTCTCGAAAAGGTGGGATGGTTATTAGTTAGATTAAGTCCGTTTTGTGACATTATATGTTGTATGATTTTAGTTTTGTGGCTTTCATGCTTTAAGGTATTATCTAAAATAAAGTAATATTTTAAGCTTCAAAACCACAAGAATCCAAAAAAAATGCATATAAAAAGAGTAAACCGTTGTATCTAATACAGTTTTACATTATGCCACCAGAATACATATTTTTCTAAAAATTTCCGTTCTTAAAGTTAAAATTCAGGAAGCAAGCATAATTATTTTTAATGAAAAAGGGTCAAACCCGATGCAAAGTTATGTATTCCAAAATGTATAGTAGTTTTTTTTAATGGGTGCACATTTTGTAAAAATAATTTTCAACGAACCATAAATTGGCCCCAAAAGGAAGGATTATTTAGAATATCAGTCACATTATTCTATATTTACCTAATCACATAGGGTACTTACTTATTATCACAACAATTTCGCATGTATCGTATGCGCTGAATTGACATTATGTGCTTCGTTTCACATAACGTCTCCAATAGGTTGCGATAATACGGAAGTACCTTTCATACTCTTATCTGTAAAAGTGTTTCCATAGCAACAGTATACATACGTAAGGAAAAACTACTTATATTATAGTATTTTGTATTATTAAGAGGACTTGGTACTCTAAAAATCACAAACCTATCGTTTTTTTCTATTTTCATTTAATCTTATTCTTTGCATTATTATCTTTCGATTGATATATCACTTGTGCATGTCGGAAAGTTAGAAGTTGAATAAAACTTCATTTGAAAATAAATTAGGCAATTCAGCCACATCCCCTTTTTTTAAAAAAAAGCTAAAAAATGCGTTATGATAAAAAAAAATCTATTTTATAAATAGAAATAATAACTATAAAAAAGAATGTGTAGTATTAAAAGCAGAATATTTCCGAGGCAATACAATAATGTAATTTTTCTTCCTTGTGAAATGTGTGCATGTAAAATTTTTAAATTAAGGCATTTTATATTTAATAACTTTATAATTTTAGTTCTTATTCCTGATATATTTTTCATACAAATGTAATACTTTAATATTAGAAGAAGAAAAACAGCTAAAATTTCTGTCGTGACAGAAAAAAATTTTTTTAACGTTTTGCTTGAATTTTCTTGTGCAATTAGTACTATCTAAAAGTTGATCATTTATAAAAATATGTGGGTTGAAAAAATATGAAAATGCATATATTTTAAAGAAAAACGTATACCTAATATCTTAAAGTGGTATTTTAAGTTTAATTAAGCTTATAATAATTATTTTTTCAGAATTATAAACTTTAAACTGGTTTTTCTCAGTTTGTGTTTTTCGAAACCTTAGTGCATTCAAAATGCTACTCCTTCGACAATTATTTACCAATCACTCCCATTTTTTTCCTGCGTTTTAAAAATAAAGCATGTAATAAAATTAAGGATCCGTTTTGCTATAAACTGAATACATTTTTTTAAAAAAAATAAAATGTAAGACATGTTGGCTTTTTCGTTGATTTTTAGCCTGTATATCAACATTTTATTTTTTTTCTCGAAAACGAATGAAGTTATTCGAAAATCGATCCCTAAAGTTGTTTAGAACATCCATAAGAATATTATTAAAAAAAGGCAGGTCAAAAAATTAATTTTTACAAAAGGAGTAGGATTTTAAAATTTTCCCAATTTTCTTCAAAAAATTTTAATTTTTAAAATTGTGTGAATAATATATGAAAATTTTCATCTGGTAACATTTTCTTGAATAGAAACATTGAATAAAATGCTAAAACATAATTTTGAAATACGTGATTAAAGAAGTTTGCTTAAAGGGAACCAAGTCTCCTTAATATGTTATAAATGTGTGTGTGTGAAATTAATATTGAGTGTGTGATACATCAGAACTAGAAAAAGTATAAATGTGTACAGTGGTAATAATTAACTAACTAACTCAGTGGTGCAACAGCCTATGAGGGCCAAGGCCTATTATGCCCATATCAGTGTTCGTGACCTTGGGGCCTGAGGTGCATGAGCAGATGTTCTGATCAGGTGGTCAGTCTGAAGCGAGTGGTAATAATTATGCGTGAGAAATGTTTATACCAAAAATGGCTAGCGTTTGAAAATATCCTGATATTTAATAAGTAATTTAATTTCTAATAACTCGTCGAGCAAGTATTATATTTATAAATATATAGATTCAATCAAAAACGTATTCAATATTAAACTTATCACTTTCTAATAATTAATCTTTGTTGCCACTTCATTCTTTAGTTTAAAATCAGATAAAATGTATTGTTCACGAATTTTAAATAAACTTTTTTAATGCATTAATTAAGAATGACACTTTTTTAAATCAGGCTTTACAAAATTGCAAAATAAAACTTTCTGTTACAGATAACTTTAATCAACATTTTTTTCTTAATCAAAAAACTTATATAAAAAAATTATTGTTTTTATGCCATGTATGGATACATCTTTAAATATTACACATTATTATGTAAAATATTTATATTTTACAAAAATCATTTAAATTACTTAAACCAACTTTCCTTAATTAATTGAACAGTAATTTTTACCTTCCTTTGCTCGATACTTTAGAGAAGACAAAAGAATCTGCTTAATATGACAGTATGTATAAAAATGTAAGGAAAGAATTAAAATTTAAAATATGCTTTACTGTAAAGAATAAACTAAATATCCATTTACGCAGTTCCATTCAAATTACTGTTGGTTGTCCGCGCTTCTAATTTCGATTCTACTAATTTTATGTATCCTTAGTTTTAACTTTATAAAGTTAGAATTAATATTGATTTTTAAATAGGATGTCTAAATATTTGGTTTCTTAATTAATTCACATATTGTTAGCTCAATTTTTTTTTTGAGACTCTAGGTAAAGGCTCCTTTTGTGCCGACAAAATTATAACATAAGTTTTACAAACGTAAGTCAATACGCATTCAATAATGGTAGGAAGTTTCGAATAGAAGAATACAGACACAAATGGGAATCAAAAGGGAAAAGAAACAAAAATGGATGCAAATACAATAAATACAGAGCAAAATACAAAATTTCTCACTTGCAAAAGGAGACATTCAGTAATTAAAATTATACAACGGGGAAGATTAGGAAACATATATATATATATATATATGACCTTAATAATATTTTCAAAATACAAATATATAAAGCATGCATACATTACACATGTACACACACACACATATATATATATATATATACACAAATACATATGCACACACGTACACGTATACAAACAAATGTGTGTGTGTGTGTGTGTGTGTGTGTGTGTGTGTGTGTGTGTGTGTGTGTGTGTGTGTGTGTGTGTGTGTGTGTGTGTGTGTGTGTGTGTGTGTGTGTGTGTGTGTGTGTGTGTGTGTGTGTGTGTGTGTGTGTGTGTGTGTGTGTGTGTGTGTGTGTGTGTGTGTGTGTGTGTGTGTGTGTGTGTGTGTGTGTGTGTGTGTGTGTGTGTGTGTGTGTGTGTGTGTGTGTGTGTGTGTGTGTGTGTGTGTGTGTGTGTGTGTGTGTGTGTGTGTGTGTGTGTGTGTGTGTGTGTGTGTATGTGTGTGTGTGTGTGTGTGTGTGTGTGTGTGTGTGTGTAATAATTCCCTCTAGCATCCTATTAATTAATTCTTTTAATAATATTTTAATTATTTGGTTCGAAATTAACACCCTGATCTTAATCGTAATCGATGAATATTATTGCATCAGAAATCCCTGTCCCTCCCATTGTATCCAATCAGAACTACGGTTACGTAATCATCACGCGCTTGCACTGTTGGTATAAAACCAAACACCTTGTGTAATTGAGCTCTCTTAAAATTAACAGTTTCAAATCTCATATTCAGAATATTGCAATTAACTTTTTTAACGATTTAGAAGCAACCAATAATATCAATATGCAAAATTTATCACAATATACCCCTAATGACAAAACAAAGAGACCAAGAAGAATTCTTCTTGACTCCTATAATCCCCCGTAATTCTATTTTCTCGTGCAATTTTTATTGCACACCGTAATTACTAAAATTTCACTTTATTTTTGTCAATATTTTTCTCCTGCTCTCCCCACTGGACGTGCTCCTCCCCATAATTTAAATCTCAGCCCCCGGGGCAGCCAATCGGAGTCAATGTTCACTGTACCCAGCATCCAATCAGAGAGCAATCTCTTAGCTCTCAGCCAAGCCAAAAAACTCAAAAACTTTCCACCCAGATGAAGAACCATAGCCACACCTCCATGATTCCATCGCTCGACCAATCGTCATCATGCCACCCAGCAGAATGGAAAACACCACTTTTGCCATGCCCAGCATCATAGACTCTCACGATATGGGATTGAGGACTGTTTACAGTCCAGACGCCCAAATGAAAACGCCTATTCAACGCCTATAATTGAGCTCTCTTCTCTCTTCTTTTTGTCCGCGTCATGTAAGAATGTACATAGCTGCTTTTTATGTATTTGTGTTGTACCCTCCAAGATGTTGCTATTTTTGTCTCCTGTCCACTTTGCTTTAATATCGTCGCAAGTTTGTGCGTCTCGTCAACGTGAAAATGTACAGTAATTTTGTCCTAAGCTTTTGATGTGTGCTTCAAAATAAAAGAGATGAACGTCCACTTAAGAGATGTTTTGACTGAAACTCGGCTAACACTAAACAAAAATATACCAATCGCGGGCAATATTTTACATATATATATATATAAATATATATATATATATATATATATATATATATATATATATATATATATATATATATACACGTATATTTAATGTTAGTAAACACGCAAAAACCTTATACCAACATAATATGGAAAAAAAGGATATTAATATATGCACAAAACGATGTAAAAAATGATTTTCTCTGAATAAAGGCAGAGAAAGGAAGAAGCCACGCTATATTGTTTTTTTTAGACAATTTATGAGTTAACGTCTCTTAAAAGCGAATTTAGTATATACTAGTATCAGATGATTGGCATCCGGGACTTCTCAGTTAGACGAAAATACATTTAAAACTTCTCATAAGATCATTTTGATTTGGGACCAAATTTAAAAAACATTAAACCCTCTGTTAACTATAAATGTAATTTCTATTGTGAAAAGTGTTCCACTTTCGTTTTTTGGGACAAAACTAAATGCATCGCTTTCGTCATTTTTCATCACATATAATTCCAGAATTTTATTTTAAAATATCGTTTCTCTGTTTCCCAAAAAAAATTTAGAATGTAAACCTTATGATTATACATTATTTTAAACATAAAATACTTCCTTCAATTATTTTTATCACGCTTTTTTGGAAATATAACTTATTGAAAATAGTACAAATCCTGAAAAATTATTAAAAAAAATTTATCATCTACATATTTCCTATTTCACTTAGCATGAATGAACTTCCTTGAATTCTTTTCAACCCATTAAAAAAAGGCAGTCCTGAACTTGAGCCTGATTACAGGTCAGGTTTCGTCCCGCTTGTTGACGTTACCAAGGCAACAGCGGCCATTTTTAGAAAACAAACGAATCAATGTCATACTGATAGTTGACGAGAAATTAAATTAGGATCAGTGACCGGTCTGAAAACTAAATGGCTTAATTAGGCACTAGCGTTTATGCGTGCCAATAAAGATGCAAAAAAGAGCAATTTGTAACATTTTAAAAATCACTTCTTAATTTGTGTAAGCAGTTTTTGTTCCTAGAGTTTTTTTAGTTAATCTATACTTATTTTTCAACTAATTTCTTTAGAAAGTCTTTTTTTAAGGCTTACTTAAAATATTTGATCATTATGCTTTGCTTTCATTTATATATTGTCTGTATTCATTTCTTTTATTTCTTTTAGAAGAGGATGTTGTTAATAAAAATTATACAATAAATTATTTATCGCGCTTATTTTTATCTTAGAAAAATTTAACTAGAACTGTGTAGATAATCAACTTTTGTGAATAGGAAAACTAGTTTTAAAATTTCAAAATGAATTAAATACTTCTTTTTTCATTTTTTTGAATGAAATTACATCATTTGACTAAATTTAGGTTTTAAATAAAAATTTGTATAAAAATCTTAGGTTATTTAAGTCTTTTAAATTTAAAAAGTAGATGCAAGGGAACTTTTTTTAACGTATGTCAATGATCAGGAATAAGTTTTCTAATGTATAAATGCTATTGGACAGTTGGTAAAAGAAAATTTCGAATTCGACAATTATTAAAACAAAACTGTAGCTTACTCTGAGATTAAGAATCTTTAAATATATCATTTCACAAAAGTTTCAAAATGATACAATAGAAATAAATATTTTAAAGGTTCAAAAGTACCGAAAGTTGAAAGAAAGTATTTTAAAACTTCTTAAGGGTATACAATACGATTCAATTAACAAAAATCGACCAAAAAATCGATTCAAATTCTTTTAGCTTAAACTATTCTTTATATATTTTTCTATAATCTCACAAAATTTAAAAGCTTGAAGTTAAAATAAACACAGAACTATGATACCTTTTATATTCGCTTTTATTCACAACCCTGTAGTAAATAAAAACTTTAAATTGATTTATTTCAGAAAGAGAAAAAAATCACGAGATTTTCTTCATTTCAAATGCTAAGCGTTTTTGTTTTATTATTATCATTTTGTCTTTCTTTCCAATTGTTTCGATATATTTGTCTAAACATTGCTATTAATATATGCAACAAAATGTGGCATACATTTTTCAAACAAAGCCATGCTTTATTTTTAAAAATAGTTGTATTCAGAATGTTGAATTTAGATAATAGGTGAATTCTTCAAGGAATTTTCAATAAACATTAAAAGAAATTTACGAGTTCAATCATATTACAAATTTTATAGTAATTTTTGTTATTTTGACGTACTTGTAAATCGAATTACTCGTTTGTCTATGTCACTTATTGTGGATATAGTATCATTTTAAAATCGCTTCATGAATTTTTATATTTTTCATTAAAAAAATTAAAATATTTGACTTTTGTGATAACAAGAATCATTTTGCATAATACATATACATAGGTGGCAACCAAAAAATTGTAAAAACCATTATATAAAAACCAAATACTTTTTCATTATTAATCGTACCATATCTCCTTAATAAGAATATGTAAATCAAGCTATGATTAGAAACTGCATACATACAGATGTAGGTATAAAAAAAAAAAAGAAATATTTAATATTAAACATATGATTTTAGAAATTAAAAAAGGAACAAAAATAAAGATCAAATATCGTAATTTATCATTTTTGCTTAATGAAAATGCATAGTTATAGGGACATGGTACGATTTATACAAAATCTTTGATTTAATGGTTTTTATAATTTTTTTTTATTTGTAACCAATGTTTATGAATTACGCAAAAAATAGATTTTGTTCTCAAATACTACAAAATGCTAACCATTTAATTTTTTAAAGAAAAGTTTTTTAAAGTTATGAATGCATTCTAAAAAACTGCTTTTCCTACAATAATTAATGAACAGACATGAAATTTGGTTTACAAGTACGTCAAGCTATGTATAATAAAACTTGTTATGTGTTTTTTCTAGCATTATTGATATTCTTAAAATACTTTTTTTCTGAATGCTTATTGAAAATTCCTTAAAAAGTGTGTTAATTCTAAATTCAATTAATTTTTTTAAAACAAAATAAGAATTGCTTTGATTTGAAATTGCATACCAACTTTTGTTTTATGTACTATTAGCACAAAGTAAAAAAATTTCAAAGCATTTGGCACAGTAGAAAAAAAACTTAGCATTTTAAATGAAGATAAATGACATATATTTTATTTCTGAATCAAATCTATTTAAAATTCTTATACGTCATTAGGATGTGAATAAACACGAACGAAAAAGTTATAACTTTGATTTTTTTTAACTTGGAGCTAAACAGTGTGACGTTAATATTCTCTCTCACTCACTCACTCCAATGAAACAGTATGGTAAAAAGAAATCACAATCTCAGAAATTAGGCCTCCCAGGTGGGATTCGAACTCACGACCTTTGGCTTAGAAGTCCAACGCGCTATTCATTTCACCACAGGGACGCAATGAGCGATTTACCTTTCAATATATTTTGTTGGACTATTAATTTGTTTGTTAATACTTATACATTTTTCAACTTAATTAATGAATTAATATTTGAAAAAACTGTATTTACATCAAGTGTCGTCCACTACAAGTTACAAGTTTTTAAAAAATCTATTTGAACTTGAATGGATGAACAGAAGGTATTTTATTAAAGATTGAAAATTTGAACAAGATATATATATATATATATATATATATATATATATATATATATATATATATATATATATATATATATATATATATATATATATACATATATATATATAAAAGAAATATGTATTATTTATCAAAAACAAGAAATAATAGATAAAGAACATAACAAGAGATTACGTAATAAAAATATGAAAGCTGAACATGAAGAACAAAATTATAGAAATAAAAGAACTACAAAAGAAGAACCTAGCGAGTCAGAAAGCAATTTCGGACTTAGGACCGAATAATGGGGTTAAACTAGTTTGAAGGCGCCAACCTTTTTGCAACTCGGTAGGAAAACCAAATAAAATAAACAAAGCTTAAGAAAGTATAACTCAGAGCATGATAAAACCAATCACTACTATTATGTAACAAACTCTCCCAAACTCTTAATGCAGAAAAATCACAAAATAATTATGTGAAAAGTAAAAAATACTAGAACAATTACATAAGAAAAGTATCTTTCAAAAAATAATTTAACAAAATTTCTTTACTCACAAAGCTTTTACGAAGAGAAACAAGCATCTTGCCATTAATGAAAGTCAATTATTCACCAAGTAAAAAATTCGAAAAACATAAACACATCTTTTGAGCTGACTTTTTTAAACTAGCCAGCAAAGACAATATAGAATGACGACAATCAAATATGGTAAAATTTGAATTGGTTGATTGTCAAAAATGTAAATTTGCTGGCTCTAATTTGGTTGGTTGTCAAAAATGTGTAAGATGTTTAAGATGTGTGTGGAAAAATGTAAACTGTGATATGGTGTTATGATATAATCTTCACAGCAAGACCACTAACATGCTGACTTTGAAACCCTATTGTTGTGTGGTGGTTTGAATTCGAAGTAGCAAGACGGTTAATGTATTTGTGATGAATATAAGATCTCATTGAAATTAAAAGGGTATTCATGATCTAAACAACATTGAAAAATTTTATATATATATATATATATATATATATATATATATATATATATATATATATTATGTATATATATATATATATATATATATATATATTTGTATATATATATATATATATATATATATATATATATATATATATATACATAAATATATATATAGGGACAGAGTGAACTTATAGTAGGAATTTAAAAAGTTATGAAATAATTTAATATACTTAAGAATAAACCCAAATGAAAAATTTCTCTTATCTATGTTAACAAAAAGAACAATATAGCACAAATAATAGTAGATCCGGATTCGAGGATTTTATGCAAAACAATCACGAAGAAAATAAACAGTTCTGTAAGAGCGATGCAAATTTATTATGAAAAATCCAATCCTTGAAATACAGGATCCAGCAGCAATATTCACAGAGTAAATCCCCCGAAGGTTTTCACACCTTCAACAGCAAGCAAACACAACCATCAGTGTTTAAAAATACACATAAGTAAAAGATTATTCACAAGCACAGCCAAGCTAATCGCTAGTCAAAACAATCCTCACTATACACTGGATAAAATTCAGACTGACTGGTAGCGGCTGGCACTCCTATTTATAGGCGTGGCAGAAACTTTCAGAAATATAACCGATCGTGTCATCGAGCGAGACGTTAATGGTGAGATCCACTACTTTCTAGAAGAATCCAGAGAGTTCCGAACCCGCCAACATGGTCGCCAAAGTCGCCAACTTAGCTCTACCGCCAAGATTTCGCTAAGTTCTCATTGAATCGCCATTATAACGTAAGGGGCGGCATTGCTTGGGAATAGTACACTTTTAACATGAAATAAATGTAACATAGAGTAATATAAATGCATTAAACGCCCAAATACAAATTATTTACACTATTTACACAAAATTCGTAACAATATATATATATATATATATATATATATATACGTATAGGGACAGAGTGAACTAATAGTAGGAATTGAAAAAAAATTATGAAATAATTTAATATACTTAAGAATAAACCCAAATGAAATAAATTTTCTTATCTACGTTAACAAAAAGAACAATATAGCACAAATAATACTTGCATATCATTCTAGGTTCTTCCCTACGTAAAAAGAAATAATAAATGTTCAAACTTTTAAATAGTTATGATTGGTCGAAACTATAAAAAAACTCCTTATATCCCCTAACCGAAGTAGAATCGGAAATATTACGACCGTTAGGGCTGCATTCCTTTCCCTGCCATACATGCGATCCTCCGGCCATTTTCCACTTCCTGTGGCAGCCAATATTATGAAGTTCTTAATCCGCAAGAATACCTCTCAATAGTAAAGAAGGGATGACTGCGATCGATCTTCAAAACAGCTTTTTCTCGCTCTTAAGACGCGAGAGAAAATTTTGCTTTTAAGTCACCCTTGATGCCCGATTTCTGACTCGGAGAAAATCATTTTTTCTTCTTAAAGCGTCTTCGTTTTTCCCCCCTAAATCCTCTTCTGTTTGTCATTTTGAGATACTTTTGTGTTTGTCAAAGATTTTCTTCCGCAGCTCTTTATTGTGAATGAGTATAGAAAAGGACCTGGAGATAGCCTCGAAAGAATAATGTTGTTCAATACGTCATTTTTTAAACATATTCTTGATCTTTTGAAATAGCAGGTACACATTCATATTTATATGTTGGAGAGTAAACAGTTGAAATTCGGTTGAAATAAAAATTTTGTTTTGAAACACAACGTGTGTGTGAATATATGTATAATAAACAAGTAATATAAGAAAATTAAGTTAATTCCAACTTAAGTAAAAAAACATTTTATTTTAGTTACTTTTAATTAAAAAATTACAATTAATATAAAAATGAATAAAAGTATGACAGAATCACAATATTAAGTGGCAAAATACCTTTAAATTAACATTAAAAACTTTTTAACCACATTAAATTTGTAATAATATTTTTTTCAATAAAAGTTGAATATAATATGTAAGAATTTATTTTAAAAGTATAAAAGGAAAAAGAATGTTGTATAAAAGATGCTGACGTTTAATTCAATTCGTTCAATTAATTATTATTATTATTATTCGAGTTAAGTTAAATGTTCATCTCAAATTTCCAACAATCTGTTTTATCCAATTGTGCTGCCATCTAGAGGAATAATATAAACTGAAATATACCTCTTAAACTATAATTAATTTAATTTAATTTAATTTAATTTAATTAATATTTAAAAAGAAGTATATTAATATCAAGTGTCCACTACGAGTTCTAAAAGATGTATTTGAACTTGAGTGGATGAATAAAAAGTGGTTTATCGATTGAAAAATTGAACAAGATATATATATGAAAGGCAGAGTGTAAACTAATAGATGAATTAGGATTGAATAAAAGAAATTTTATTTAAATTGAATATCCTGCGAAACACAAGAAATTTAAATTCTCAATCAGAGAACTAAGAACAAGAAACCAATATATAAAGAACAGTCAATTGATCAAAACGGAAAATAAATACGTTTGCTAAAGCTGTCACTGACTTAGGACAGTAAAGTATATGGCTTTAGATTGCTTTATATGGCTATAACCTTCCCCTACAGTAGAAAATTTATGCGTAAAAGTGCAAGAAAAATTAGGAAAATATACCATGATAGAAAATACATAGGCCTAAAATTTGCGCCTGTAAACAAACAGTAAGCTATTAATCAATTAAACTTATTTGAATGAATATAATATAAAGGGAAATAATATAAGTGAAAGAATACAACAAATAAAACATATGTTCGAAAACTTACCTAAAATTGCGTAAGCAAAAAGTTAAAAAGTGGAATTTTAAACTGTATAATAATAGGTGTTCTGTAATGAAAAACAGTTAACAGGGAAATCTTTATATATAAAAATCTTCTGAGCGTGTGTTTGTCAATAAACTGCTCCTAAACGGCTGGACCGATTTCGATGAAATTTTCTGTGTGGGTTTTTTCAAGTAAATTCGAGAATGGTTTAGATTCACAATTCAGTCCGATAACGTAATTAGTTAAAAAGATATTAATTAAAAACATTAATTAAGTACAACTCAACATTCACCTGCATTGTTGAAACAACGCTATTGTTATAAACAAGTAATATAAAAAAAAATTTCTTAATCAATTCCTACTTACATCAACCAAGAAAAAATTTATTTTAGCTACTTTTTATTAAATAGTTGCAATTAATATAAATATGTATATACATATGACAGAATCATAACATTAAGTAGTAATTAATTTTTATTAATTATCATTAAAGTATCGTACTGTCATCCAAAAGAATCGTGTATATAAAATTTCCATTCAACTGAATGCTTTAACACGTGAGAAAAAAAACCTTTTCAAATTTTGACATAAGTCGCCAAAAGGGTCGCTAAGTCGCCAACGTGGCTGTATTTGTAATTATTTAAATAATTAGTTTTAATCAATTAATTTGTATTAATTATAATTATAAAAAAAATTATTGTATTGTCATCCAAAATAATCACGTACATTACATTTCAGCTCAATTGAGCGGTTTAAAATGTATTTTATTAACAATTGAATATGCCACCAAGATAAACAAATAAATAAACAAACAAATAAAATATGTATAGAGATCGTGAGCAAATAGTAAGAACTGAAAAAGACGTAAGTTGATTGATTTTCAGCCAAACTGGCCAAACCCGGTCTTTATTGTTACGAAAATGCAGACGATTCAAGCTTTTTAGCGTTTCTAATTAATATCTTTTTAAATAATCTTTATATATGTAATTCTTCTGTGCGTGTGTATTTAGCTGAACTCCTCCTAAACGGCTGGACCGATTTTGATGAAAGTTTTTGTCTGTTCCAATGGACTCGAGAATGGTTTAGATTTATAATTCGGCTTAGAAATGTTTATTTAATTAATTTTTTATTTATAAATTGGTGATCTTGGAATGTTTTACATTGGATCCGGCAGACTGCGCTACGATCGCAGTATCGAATATTCAAAAATCTTTTATTATAATTCAAGTTGGTCCCGACAGTTGGTGCTGTGATCATTTCAGGAAAATATTTTGTCATTTCGTGTTATTATTTTGTTGAAATAAATCGTGTGTTAATTCATTTATTACATTCAGATGTAATTAGTGTTTGAAAAGTTTTGAAGTGTGCATAAAAAACTATACATTCTCCAAATTTAGTATGCAATTGAAGTGAGCATTTTACATGATTTTCTATAAAATTTACACGTGCGTTGACAACAATTATCCTAACCTACAAATCTATTTGCGTAGCTAATTGATTACACACATTATTAAACTTTTTTTTTAATTAAATTATTTCTTATAGGAAATAGTTTGTGTGTGTGTGTTTCACTTCAGAAGTATAAAACTTGGCACATAATCACTATAGGTCCTAATGATGTGCACTACGAAGAGTTTTTTTCGAAATTCGCCTTAGACTTTTTAAAATTAATTTTTAAGTGATTTTCCCATTTTTTTTTCAACAACTGGATTTTAATTTGTTAATTTGGCAACAGTCATTTTTGTTTTGCTTATATTCTATTTGATTATTTCAAACCATTTCTGGAAATGGAATTTTTGAATTTAAGATGAGTGTACAGGACAACGTATGTCAGGTCCTCTAGTATATCTATAATAATGGCGTCATCTGTATAAATCTGAAAATAATATAAATTAAGAATGAGAGAGTATACGAAGAGTTTTTTTAAAGTAAAGCAAAATGATAATCTGCTATTTACATTAGATATGAGAAAGAGATTTACGTCTCACTGTAAAGCTGCTTGGGAGCTATCGGTGATCGGTCACTCGTTCTTTTGAATCATGTGGTCAAGTGACAAGGACAACACTTGTGCTGCACCCCCTCACCTAACTTCCACACCACACCAACGGAGGATGTTTGAGCACAGACATATTTAACGTGCAACGTCCCCCTCTATACGGCGGGTCTTCAGCGGTATTAGGTTCCAACTCATGACACGTCTATCACGAGTCCGTTACCTTGACCACTAGGCTACCACGGCCGCATGCATTAAAAATAGATAAGTAGAAGATTTGGGATACAAAAGATCCGAATAATAAAGCCTTTAAATTTGACCATTTAAATTTTGAATACAAAAAAGGGATGCTGAAGTATATATAAGCATAGTAGACTGCAGAAGTTTTAAATAAGAATCAGCTTTAAGGGTAGCCAGCCCACCCTTCTGTTTATACAACTGTGAGAAATTCTAAGCCATATAATTGTGATAGAATTTCCGAATTCATTATTAATAAAAAAAGGGTTACGTTCCAATAAAACTGTTCGAAAAACCTTAGATTACTGCTCCTTTTAAAGAACAATAAACTAGTTATTGCCCTATTCAGTGATCGAAATAAAAGCTCACAACTTGAAATAGAAAAACCTCTTAATAGGAGCAGTTTATGACTACCATATAATGGAGATGAATATGTTCTCACCTTTTATAATCCATTACGTGATTTAAATCTACCTCATAGTTCTTAAATTCCCTTTTGATTCTAAAAGTAGTAGCTTCAGTATTATTATAAGCTGTTTTGAAAAAGTGGTCAAAAGTTTTATTTGAACTTTTTACCCACTAATTTATTCTTTCTCTCGGATATTAAATATTCCTATAATCATCCTTCTCATTCTCAGAAATCTTTGGGACTTTTTAATTTTCAATTTATTTTAACAAAATAAATTTATTATTAAAATGTTTTCCTAACACTCTTCCTGCTTTTTTAATTGTACGTATAAGCTTCTCATAAAAAGATGTGTGCGTGCGCGTGAAATTAAAATTAATCTGCTGGTTTGCAACATGGTAGGCTTGAATGACATTTTTAATTACATTTCATTACATTTTTCACAAAAAAATTATTCCTATTTTAGTACTTTATTTTACACATACATTTCGCAAATCCAATTACAACCGACCGAAGAGGAATTTCGTGTTCAGTATCTTTAATCCTAAGCAAGTTCGTAGGGTGCAAAGTAAATTGTAATTTCGCCTATACTTGATTTAAAATTCCTTCAAAAGTTCCAAATCGTTAGAAATTTTTTCCGCTCATTACAAGTGCCATTATATTGGCATTAGGAGAAAAAAAATGACAATTCCTTTTTCTTAATAATTTTCTGTTTCTTCTGACAAGGTTCACAAAAGTGGATGCACAGTTCAATATCATAACGTGTAGCATTTTTGTATTTTTTTTAAAGCAGTGCTTCTCAAACTTTCATTATTTGCGACCCAATATTCAATCATAATTTTCATCGTCCCCCTTCCATACAAATAGCAATGCATTGAATTCAATCATGCTATAATTTGACCCTAAAGCTACGGCACGACTTTAACCTCTTAAGTTCATATATTTACGCCTCGTTCAACCAGCGTGTTAAACGCCCAGACGTACATATACGTTTCACTCAACTGGTGCGTTGAATGCCCCGGACGTGCAATACTTCTTTCCGAAATACGATCTTTTCTGTGCACTGCTACCCATAAAATTACTCCGAAGTCTTTTAAATGCAATAAGAGTCCCTTGAGAGTTTTTGTGAAGGATTTACTTATATCAGATGATTTCCTTATTTATTCCTTTTTTTCCCCCCACATACATGAAATGTCTCCTACGTGGAAAATGGGGGCATTGAGGAGTGAATCCCTCAGCTTTTAATCGGCAATGAAGGGATTATTTATAAACCGTATAAACTATCAAGATCAGTGTTAATTTTTGTATATATTATATGTGACAAGCCCATGGAGTCACTGGTAATTTTTAAATTTGTTCTTAATTTAGTATTGTTAAATTAATTATAAAATACATAGTCCAATAATGATACATTTATAAGTGTATTATATCAGCGAAAATGTTAATTTTTTTATTATGTCATAATGTATTTTGTTTACTTCCAGTAACTTAATAATTTTTTTTAAATAATCTCTTGTTTTTGACTTTTCAATATGCTCACGCCCCCCTTGTAGAGTTATCACGCCCCTCTAGGGGGCGCACCCCACAGTTTGAGAAACGCTGGTTTAAAGTTCTTTCAGAATTCTATCACGTCCTCCATGCTGATTTGTCGTCAATAGCCAAATCAGTTTCCTGATTTACTTAAAATAACTCAAAATCCATAATGTAATAAAGTGTAGCTGTGCTTCGCAACCTTTTTATCCCCGCAGACCGATCAACGTTTGATAATTTTATCTCAGCCTACTGAAGGTGGGACGTGAATTGTTTATATTTTAAATTGTTTTGATTTAATAATTTTAATTTAATTGTATTTAAATTTTCCTCCAGAATAAAATTGAGGTACACCAAAAAGTGAACATAAAGTGATTTTGCACGAAATATATAGTTACTTCCTTGGAATGTCACACACACACGAGAAAAACACCTCAGTAAATAAAATAGAAATAATTTAATGTTCCTTTAATGGGCCGATATCATTTGATCGACGGACCGGGAGATGGAGACCACTTCTTCTCACCTTCTTTAACAGGTTGAATGAGTTTATTTCTATTTTCCACAAGCATCACATCATAGCTATTCAGCAACTACTAGTCCCTGGATCCCTTCTTATTAATCATTTTGACTTTTTGTACAAAAGTTATTAACTTCTAGAAAGTAGTTTTAAGTATAAAAAAAAACTTATTTTTTCAGCATTAACTCGAAGTTTGGGCAGCTCGTCGTTGAATAGTTGTTTCATGTCTATAGATTATCGATACTCACCCTTCGGCCCGTGAGCTGCAAGTGGCCCCGGAGCGAGAAATTCTATCAATCTAGCAATCAAATATATCAATTTTGCTATAGATATCGCGCTGGTGCGAATTCAGAGATAGCTGTTTTTCTTTTTCTGATTTTTACGTTTAGTGGTAACACATAACAGTGGAGTAGTGACTATTTTCTGGGTGAAACAAATTTTTAATTAACCCTCCTGTTTTCCAATCGAAAAATATCTAAAGAATGTATGATGTTTCAAGATGATTGGTATCTTGAATATTTCGTAGAGAAAAATAATCCTGGATCAACGACTTTTTTGATTTGTCGTTACAATTTTATATTTGTTGAAATATAATACTTCACTCGTCACTATATCGCAAAGCACAAATCTTTCAATTTTTTTTTCTTGATGATTTCTTTTAAGACGAGATAAATTGGCTTTCGTACAAAAATTTTAGCAAAGCTAAAAAATATTTTGTCAGTGGCAATGTCACAAAAGCAGAGTTATAACAAAAGTATCCTATGAAATTTGTTACATTGTTTATATCGATAAACATGTGAAATTGTTAAGATGATAAACATATAAATTAATACAGAAATTGTTTGAGAGTTTCTTAAGTACTCTTTGATAAAAAAAATTCAGTTATTTATTCATTTCAGTTACTTATTCTTTTCTTCTGTAAAATTAAAAATAATTTGAATAAATGTGAAACAAAAATGCACAAGCAACTCTAAAGTAATTTTAAACAAGTATTGCTGGAATTCAGTAAAACTCTTTGAAATGAGTGAGGTTTTGTCAAAAGAAAAAATCAAATTTTATATATATATATATATATATATATATATATATATATATATATATATATATATATATATATATATATATATATCAAATTACATGCCAGCTTTGTTTTTATGACAGTAAAATGCAAACAAGAGACTTGAGATCATTGATGAAAGGAAAACGAATTTATCCCATAACTGGGTAAAAAATGCATAAAACCTATTTTTGGCGGAATTCAGTTTGATCGAGTTTAATATAGCTTTAAATTAAAATCTAAAATTATGAGTTTTAATATTTTAATCAGTTTTCCACATATTTTGCCTTGATCTAATAGCTTCCTCTCCCCCCCATTAATCTTCATCTTAGAGCCCACGTTAAATAGTGTATGTGTATGCATGTGTGTGTATGTATGTGACCCTGTAGAAAAAAAGATTTAGTACCCCAGCTCAATAAGGATGAGGTCTGACTGACCAATCCATCCGGCAAATATTCTCACTTTATGTTTATGTGACAAAGCGTTGACTTCCATTAGAATAAAATAAGAGCCACCTGCACTCTTGAAATAGGTTTTTTTAATGGTCCGGCATTGGTCCACTGCACTAATAAATTCAATTATTTAAGGAAAATGAACTAAAAATTTAGTGGGAGATTCTATCAATAAGCAATCAAAAATTTCTCAATTTTGCTATCAATTTACATTTTTTGGATAGTAGAATATAAACAAAAGAAACTTGGTCATGGATGAAAGGAAATTGAAACTTTCCCATAACTCGTTAAAATACGTGTAAAAGTAAATATTTTGTGTGTGTGTTTGATAGAAGGGTTAATATACAATAGTATTAAAGAAAAAGTCCCAAAAAATTATTTTTATTATTTTTATTATTTTGCTTTTTACAACGTTGCTTTGGTCTTTCAGTGATTTTTTCACATTATCCTCACGATGCGTCCCGTGTGAAACACTTGTCATATGTATGTGGTCCGGTGGCAAAAATATTGGGAAAGGCCCTGCTATAAACCATGACTCCTTCTCCAGCACTACAACTTGCACCTCCATCTTCATGCAGCACAGTAAAAAACTAGTTTTTAATGAACAAGTTCAAGGTATCTTATTAGAGTATTTTGACACTCCCGAACAAACGGCAGAGAGGGCAACAGACAAATTCTGAGCCTGAGGTTCGCGTTAAAAGCCTTGTGTCTGGCCACGAATCGTAGATGTAGTTCATACTTTACCGGTATCTTATTAAGCATTCTATAGAATGCCTACGCAAGTAGTGAAATATGAATCATTTCATACATTGTCAGTATATGTATATATATTTCCTTTTATATAAAAGCATACTTACTAAAAGAAGTAATATATTAAGAATAATGATAATTTAATCGGTTATGATTCAGAAAGCACGCTCAATTTGTCTTCGTCACAAACATTTATTTTTCACTCTTCTAATGATTAAATAATAAATTTCATGGAAAACATCCGACAACTATTCAAAAGAGCTAGACATTTTTAAAAAGAAAATTCTTGCCCAGACACATATATAAAATTTGCTTGAGACAAATTGAAATTTATTTCCTCGTTCCTCGTTCAACAGAGAAAATGGTTTCACGTAATTTGTTTCTTCATCCACCTCCACGTACTTACTGAAATACTATCCAGTTATGTCTTTCTCAGTAGTACAAATATGTCATTCTTCTGTTATCTTCTTATCATAGCCTTGTTCCAAAGAGATCTAAATCGAAAAAACAATTTTGTTCTACCAGTCAAAATTAACACATTCGTAAGTGAAACAAAGTAATGCTTCATGCGATCCATAACAGCATAAGGGAGTGAGTGTTCTAGTCTGGAGGCATGAATTTTAGGTATTTTATCAGGTTCAATAAAAAAACCAAAAAATTATTTTTACCGCCCATTATTTTACCGTATATTAATTGTTTGAAGAATATTAAAAAAATCGAGAGCGAAAATTACAAACTTACAGGATGATGAAGTGGAGGTTCTTAAAAAATTGGCGCACCCTGCCTTCAATAATTGCAACACTCCTAGTACTCTGCAAATAAAAAAATAATAATAATTAACTCTTTATCAAAAAATGCTGCTATTGTCAAAATTTGGAAGAAGTCAAAAAAAATCCTAGCAAATAGCGGTTTTCAGAAATAAAAAGACATTTTTTACGTTTCTTTTCCCTTCTCAGATTTTTTTAAAAAAAATAAAAATTTGAAATTTTTTAGTATAGTTTTAGTTATATAGTGCAATAGAGTAATGTATTGAGAAGGTTCTCATCAAAGTTCAAGTAAATTGGTTTAGTAGAACTTGAGAAATTATGACAAGAGTCTTAAAAAAAGTAGTTTCGAGATAAATACGTTTAAATTTTCGGGTCAAGTTACGCGCAGATTAAGCCATGCAATGGTATTTTATACTTAATTTTTTCAATCTGCGACTCCTTCTCCCTACAGTGGGCCTTCCTCTACTTCATAAAACGCATTTTTGGAAGTTCTTTCTTCCAAACGAACAGCTCTGGCCTCAATTGAAGCGTCAGAACCTCGTATTTCTGAGCGTTCAATCCAGATATTGGCACGTTTAACTGCAAATGCATGCGCTTCTGGACTGATTTTTATTCCCATAATTTTTAAAATGGGGATGAAGCCTTCATTAAAAATGCAAACTGCTATAAAAGTTTCAATTTCATTTGTGTGTTCCAGCGTGTATATGTTTAGGTGCAATAGTCAGTAAAATACCTATATCTCCAAAAGTAATTATAATTTTGAAAAATCCTTTTGAGTACATATTTTTAAATGTTTAGGCTTTGAAAAAATCAAAAAAGTCTATTTTTTTCAAATTTTTAGACTAAAATATCCCATTAACGAATAATAAAAGGTTATAGGAATCCAATAATTCAATTTTATTTGTTTAGTCTGTTATAGTTCATGCTTATAACATTTTAAAGATAACAGAGGTCTTAGTAATGATAATTCGAAGAATTCTCTCAAACGCGTCTACTGGGGAATCCATTAACCACCTACTTATTAACAAGGAATCTAAAAATCATCTCAACTATGCTGAAATGACAAGTAAGGTGCCTGATCTTGTACATGACTTTCCTAATTTTCGTGTCTTTTCGCATAAAAATTCAAGACACGGTGAATTTAATATGCAATAGCTCCCATTTTTTTCTCCCAAGAATCTACGAGAGAATCCATGACTCACCTGCATCATTCTTTTTCTTCATCCACGGAACTGCCTCAATACTTTCGTGTGTGGCCATGGTAACTAAGTAGTCATAGTCGTGACCAGCGTGGTTTCAGTCGATTCGTGTGTTCGACTACTGAAACGTTAAAATACACGTCGTGTATAAGATCTGATGCCCGTTATATCTGTTAAGATCCAAATTCCTCATGTCTACTTGGTGTTGGAAATCTAGGAAGTAGAATTTTCAGATCAGGTGTCGTTCTCGTCACTAATCCCGGGTTCAAACTCGCAAGGTCCTTCTTCAATATCTCTCACCTTTCATTAAACTACTGTGCTAATGAACAATAAATCTTTCAATGCATTTCAAGAACTAAAATAAATATTTAGTTTTCTTAGAAGTCTGTGGTTTCTTATATATAGTAAAGAGTACTATTAAACTCTTCTAAGAGTTAACAATATACAGGGTGGTCCCGAATTCATGGTACAAACTTTAAGGGTATGTACAGGACATTGTAACAATCATTAATTGTTAAGGAATGTATGAGAGCCAGTGACGCGGTGAGGCACAAACATAAAAAATAAGAGACGAAAGGAAAGGCAAAGTGTCTATTGAAAGCATTGCTGACAAGTGTAATGTTTACAATAACTGTTCATTGTAACATTGAAACAATTATTTATTGTATAGCAATGTATGGGCGCAAATGACGTGGTGAGGCACAAAAACACAAAAATAAGAGATAAAAGGAAAGACAAAATGTCTATTGAAAGCATCGTTGACAAGTGTACTGTTTACAACAACTGTTCATAAATATTCAGCACATGATCTATGAAGTCCAGCTGCAACGCAAATCGCTGTAGCACCTATTGGCATTCGGAGAACAAAATCTGCCGGAATCCAATCTTGTACTTGCTGAAAATGGAAAACGTGCAAGCAATTTTAGTTTAAACCTTTACAAACGGTCTCATAACTCACATTTATGTAATGAGCAACAGCTGTTGTACTTGACTCGGGTCTATCAGCCACAACATTCAAGATACCTTTTTCCAGACTTGGACTGCATACAGCTCTTCGTCTATCAGCATCATGTCTGATGATATGGTAACGAATGTGTTTCACAAAGTTGAAGATGTAACCACTGAAATATTCTGTGATCCGACATTCGTTGATCAGGAAAATGCGTGTGATACATTCAACGCGCAGTTCTGCGATTACCATTTGCACGGTCGTACATGCAATTCATGTCTGCATTTTCAACTTTCCTAAAGTCTCCCATTGTAAACGACAACACATTTGCGAATAGCGATTTCCCCTACTGAGATGCTTAATGTTCAACGGTTATTAGTCATCTACTGCCCCCTACCGGCATCGCAACCAACCGATAACTCTCAATTTCTTTTTTTTTTTTTTTTTCTTTAATCCCCGTGTTAATACCTCACCGCGATACTTGCGCCCATGCATTCCTATACAATAAAAGATTGTTACAATGTCCTGTGTCTACCCTTAAAGTTTGTACCATGAATTCCGGACCATCCTGTATACAGAGATGCAAATTATATCTTAGTTATGTAGAATTTTGATGTAAATTCCTTTTACTTCTGTTTTGATTTAATATTACTCTCTTTGGAATGTAGATTCCTTTAATTGACTTTTATGGATTTTTGATATAGTTTGTAAAGGTAGCAGAAACCCCAAAGACATCTTAAGTTATTCTAATGGGAAAAGAAGTACTTGGGAAGTACTTAATTGAAATCAATTGCGAAAATAATAACAAATAAATTACAGTTTAAACAAACTAAAAACACCCTTTTATGGTTAATAGAACTAAGTTGTATAACTTAACATTTTAGTCGCCAAATCTAGAATTACTCACCAAATCTGAAAATGAGATCTGGAATTAGTCGTCAGATGCGGGATGGGATCTAAAAATGGAAAATCGTTAGTCCTGGTGATCCTGATCAGGGCAACGGAACAAAGCTATTAAATTATTGTATTGTCATCGGTTCTGGACAAGTGGCCAAAATTTCGAATTAATCTGACCGTTTAAAGTGGACAAAAACTTAGTTCAAAGATTCCGTAACACACAAGTGAAGCTTATAAAAGGGTGTTAAGAAATAAATAAAAACTTCTTGTGTAATATATTTTATAAAAGAGTTCGTTAACTAGTTGATCAGTAATGCTTTTGATGCTTATTATAAGCTCTTTGATGATTTTTAAACAAAATCCCATAGAGGAAAGCTTTTAGAAATATCAAATTTAGAAAGCTGCAATACATATTAAAATATGTTTTAAATTTTTAATAACATAGCAAAATAGCTTTCTGTGACATTTTCAATAACATTCAATACCTTCTAGCATTTTATAAAATGAAAACGTGTAATCTTCACAATAACTTTTGAGTTAGCATTATGTTTCATACATTTTATTTCAAATCTGCTGCACTAGCTTTTTAGTGCACACATTGATTTGAAAACAAAGAAAGGTTAAAAGTTATAAAGCCGCTCCGTTTTTAGTATAATTGTATTACTTTTACACCCAAATTTTCGCAAGAAAACGTTAATTCAGTCTCTAATTATTCAATAAGTACTTCATATAGAGATTGAAATTTTTTTAATACAATATATATAAGTAAAAAAAATGTTTTGTCTTTTAATGTTTGTTGAGGCTATTTCATATCTGATAGGGATTATAGAATTAGCTTATCCTTAATATAACGGCTTTAAGAGAAGCGCAACAAACATTAGAAAATAATCATTTTTGAGTAATGCAATTACGAAATAGCTTCCAATGCGTATGCTCTAGTATATATATAAATATAATAATTCCCTTTAACTTTTCTAAACAACTTTTTAATTTGTAATGGTCATGTCCTTCAGGACTCACGTATAAGTAATTACTAGCTACCCCCCATCGTAACTGTGTCTTCTTAAAAATTAACAGCTCTGCGTTTTTAAAGTAAACTTACGTAATTTGCTATCGTGCGTTATTTTTCCACCAATAGCAAGCTTCATCCACGGAAGTCATAAGTCTGGAACTTCCATTTACCTCTTTATACAAAACTCGAGACTGAAAAATCCTTCACTTTTGCCTTCGCCACAATGTAGTACGTGCGTGTGTCTTATTTGTGTTTTGTGTCGTCCATCTTTGTTTGTGTGTGGGTTGTTTATGTGTCTAAGTGTTAAGTAAAGTGGATTATCTGCCAACAAGACTGCCTCGTCAATAACATTCGTATTACTTCAACCATCTAAAATATGATCATTGTTAAAATAATCATTACCAACGGCCCCACAAAGTTCATATGTATAATATATCACATCAAAATTCTTCGATATGTTACTTTTTCCTTTTCTCAAAACATACTAATTTTTAAATGACTTCTATAAATAAAATTGTCTGTACATTAAGTGTTTTTAAGCTCTACCTTTTAATCAGGATGTTTACAGGAGTTTAAAAATTATTACTTAATTTTGTAAATAAAAATGAATATATGTTGCTGTATATTATATTTTTATTCTTGCTTCTTGAGTAGGAAGTTGAAGAAAAAAAAACATTTGACAAAGGATCTGTTGCCGTCTGATTATTGGCACATAAGGGTCAATTAAAGAGAAAATGCTCAGAAGATCTGATTTATTGCCTTATAAATCATATATACTTTGTGAAATTTTGAAAAGTGAAGTATATTAACATGGTGTTGATTGTTTATAATGTCACTCTTCGAAGCAACAGGAGGGTTTTTAGCGGAATGCTCAAGTAAACCAAACTCCCCCAAGAGGATTTAGAGATAAAAACCGGCCTCCAGAAAACAATCACTCCCGCACTCAACCTTTATTAAACAAAATATTTTCCCTTTTCTACAGAAATTTACAGAGGAGTTTCCATAGAACTTGTTTAAGAAGGAATTGCATAATTTCTTCAAATTGTGTAAGCATAGTTCAGGAATTACAAAGCTACATAGCTTACAAAGTAGAAATGAATAATGGAAAAAAAAAAGTGACAGAAAAGAAATTACATTCGAATTTCTTACGTCCCTCGCGATGAAAGTGTTTTTATTAAAGGTGAAAACATAAAATCGAATAAAATTAGGAAATATTGCTATTTTTTTTTTAAAAATATGCTTTTCGAAATGGTTTTTTCTTTTCTTCTATTTATTTATTTATTTATTTTGCATGAATAATAAATCTTTTTTAAATTTAAAAGTTTTAATTTTTTTCTTTCTCTTTACATTCTAAATATTATATTTAGAAATATATTGTTACGACCTTGGAAAATTAAGTAATTATTTAAACCTGACAGAAACATGAAAGAAATTTCTCCATTTTTAAAATCTATAACTACACTTCTTTGACTTGAAAATTTCTTTTGCCTTTCTACTTATCTCAAAGGTCATTTTTAAAGGTCATTTTTAAAGGAACAGCGAGGTTAAGCAGGTATTTTATCCATATCGAACGTCGTACTACTTATATAATACAGCATATCCGGGTTTAAAGTATCTAAACGTTTTGGCTTATTATTACGGAACTATCCATAAGAACGTAATAAAATATTCATCCGTTGATTGGAAAACCCTTCGAGATTTTTGGGTCTAGTCCGATCGGCTGTACATTCTCGAATTATTGGGCAATCGTTGGCGATAAGCTTGTTACACTGACTTCATTAGAAAAGATGCGGACACCACATCAAAAGGTGCAGTGCGTGCTTTTGTTAACGGAATTTAAATCAGCCAAGTGTACAGCGACATCTTCGAACAGAATGGAATATCGTTACTGGCTTGTCTGTTAGACTTATCAGGATTCCTACAAAATGGATCATGCACACGATCAACAGTGTCTTCTGTCATGAAAACGTAAGGATATTTGACAATTGGAGATACCGGTCTCCTTTAAAGTTCTTTCCCATTGGTGGATGGATTTTGATGTCGGAAGATTCACATTCCATTCTCCTCGAACATGTCGCTCTACACGTGTGACTGATTTAAATTCCGTTAACCAAAGTACGCACTTCACCTTATTATGTAGCTTCCGTGTTTTAACTAATGAAGTCGTTGTAATAAGTTTATCGTCTGCGATTGCCGAGTAATACGCGCGTACACGAGCAGCCAATCGGACTAGACCCATAAAAATCTCGGAAGGGTTTCCAATCCACGGATGAACAGTTTGTTAAGTTCTGAGGAGTAGTTCCGTAATAATAAGCCATACATTTTGGATACTTTAAGCCCGGACACCCTGTATAATGAGGACGTAATATATGAGAAACTGGATTTATATCCATTTTCACACAAAGAAAGCAAAATAATGTTATTCATGCTGTGTACGTGAAGTAGCTTTAATGTAACTTAGAAATGTGTCGTTAATAAAGAATCAATCTGAAGCCTTATCATGACCCGGGCGAACAGAATGAATTACACACAAGAAGACATTCTACTTAAGAAGCAAGGACCCACTACAAGGAACTACGGGAGACCCATGACACACTCCCGTGTGAAAGCCTTTAATTCATCTTGACCTGACAGCGAGATGCTGTCATTTTAAGGGAAGAGTAATGCCGCACTAAGAAATTCTTCACACAATCACTGTAGCTCTGAAGAAGAGCACGCTACACATGAGATCCGAGTATTTATGGTTAGAGTCCCAGCGGAGAGATAATGGGATCCTAGAACCGAAATTTTCATTTCAAATATATTCTGTTGTAGCTTATTGTTTATTCAAATTCTAGAAGTTTCCAGGTCTTTCTTTCTCTCTCTGTAGAGATATGTAAAACGTTCCACGAATATTATTCTAGAATCTTCTCTAATGTGGTGGTTCCCAAACTCTTTTAGCCCGTGGACCCCTTTTTTATAGTCAAAATTTACACACGGACCCCTTTTTATATTCAAAACTTGCCCACAGACCCTCAAGTTTAAAGGCTATATAAATGCACAGTATAAAAACTAAAAATTAAAATAACATTTTGTTTAAGAATTATTTATTGAAATTATAACTTTTATTTAAAAATAAAATAAAAAATATTAATGACTTGGTTGAACTTGATGAGATGTTATGAGTATATGTACGTACGGCTCAATGTGTTTGCGAGTAGCAACCACAAATACCCATGAACACTTCTAGTCGGTTTCTTTGTTGTTGCTTTTTTGTGATAAGGTTTAAAACGGCACTGAATCCACATTCTGCGAAATAAGAAGACTGTAAAGTAGTCAACAGCTTCTATACAATAGCCCGTAATACAGGATATAAAATTGGGATCTGGTTTTGCAACCAAAATTTGTGGTGTCCTTGTTCAAACATTGTCTTAATCCCTCATTTGTGGATATTTCAATAAAATGTTCCTGTATTAGTATACATTCATCTGTATTTGAGATTTGTCCACGCGCAAAAGGGTTCAACACCCAGAAGAGAATATCCATGTGAATTATTGTTTTTTATTTAAATTTCCATAAAAATAAACCTGAATATTTTTTTATTTTATATTAAACCTTACGTGGACACCTGACGTTGTTTAGAGACCCCAAAATTAATTTTAGTTTTCCACTGACTCCCTGAAACATATCAGGAATCCCTAAGGTTCCGTAGGCACTACTTTGGGAACCACTGTTCTAATGTATAAATACTGTGTTCAACAAGTTTTGGCTAGTTGTTCTCTAGGATAATTTTCATGATATTTAGTGCCACTTAGATTAGAATATATACATAAAATTGTTTTAAGGACATTTTGACAAAAAAAATTTATTTAAATACAATATTTTGGCAAACAATTAACTTAGAATAATCTTTTTTCGAAATGTTCTCCTTTTGTAAATAATGGTTCTATTATAATAATATTATGCTTGTATATTTCTCATACCTCTGTACAGAGGCTCAACTACAATTTTTGAAATATGTAGCTTAGAAGTGGGATTATTCATATTTTACGACAACAGAGGGGAGCAATTTTAAGAAAAAAACGCGAATAATTATTTCAATTGGTGGTAACTTTGAAAATAATATGAATTTTTCAAACATTCTAGTTGAGCCTCTGTATAGAGGTCTGAGCTATACACAGGCAAAATATTATTATAATAGAACCATTTTTCACAAACGGAGAACATTTGGAAAAAGATTATTCTAAGTTAATTTTTTGCCGAAATGTCATATTTAAAAAAAATGTTTTTGTCAAAATGTCCTTAAAACAATTTTATGCATATATTCTAATCTGAGTGACACTAAATATCATGAAAATTATCCATTTATGCATTTTTTTTAAATCACGATTCCGAGAACGTAGTTGGATACCTTAAAAGAAAGGTACTTGAATTTGGAATAGTTTTTCGAATTTAAAAGTACTCCTACATGAACATAATATTTCGGCTTCTCTGTTCTATAGAGAACCATTTATTTTATCATTCTACTCGTTTTCATGATGATTGGCACGTTTTTCTGGTATACAACGTGTTTCGCATTTTTTCTTCTGTACTGTAATGCTAAACTAGTTATCCTTTTACAACAGGGGTAAGCATACAGAGACTCGTGTGCTTCGTGCGGTCAGTAGCCAAGTTTTCTCGCATGAAGATCAATGAGAATAAATACAAATGAAAGTAGGCTGACATTAACTTGTAGGCTGTGATGAGAATTTCAACGAGCAAAATATCACCCTTGATTTTAAAAAAAAAATTGTATAAATGTGTGATAAGGTACACACACATTTGTTTCATTGAACTGATTCTGAAATTAAATGTGCTTGAAGCTATAAATGATATGAAATTAGCAAATAGAAATTTAATGAAAAAATCTGCCACTATTTTTAACTTATATTTATGATTTTTATGGTCCAATTAATACATTTTTCTGAATGCAAATTAAATTAATGAATGCAATTATTTTAAAAGAGAGTTACAATGTAGCCATCGAGCCAAAACAATTACACACTCCTGTTTTACATGACAAAATAAAAAAATAGAGTTGTTTGTGAAACATTTTTAAAATTTATAATACGCTGTATTATGAACAGAGATGTATGAATCGCCATGTTGCACATTTTCATAAAAATTGATACATTTTTCTCTCGGAAAAAATGCTTAGTGCAAGTTCTCATACACGCATCCATATCACACCAACGGGAAGTCGTTCAAACTTCGACATTATTAATGTACAATGGCCCCTCTACGCGGCAGGACTTGAGTGGCACTAGGCTCGATCTCAGCACGCATTAAACATGAGATCGAGACCTTGACCACTAGGCTAACGCAACCACACTTCCATGTCATAAGAATGTTGAAATAAGCTCGAAATCCTTTGCGGATCTCAAAATACTATTATGATATTGCTCCTTTTTTTTACACAATAATTGCTTTAAATTAAATTGTTTTTATTTTTAACATACAGTGAAAGTCGCTTAACACGAAACTGAAGGGTTAAAAAATTTCCTGTTAAAGGATATTGAAAAAAAAACATATAAAATCAATGGAGCAAAAATATTCACAAGCCCTTAAAGATATTTATGTATAATGCAAAATTTTCAAGTTTTTTTTAAAAACAATGCATTTATCGAGTATTTGGAAAATAATCTAATACTTTTCTTTGCATTGTTTTTAGCATTAAATTGTTGACAAATTGTTTGATATCGTCCATTTTGTTATTCATTACACCATTGGAATGTACATCCAAATAACAGCATATACTTTTCATGATGTTCCTCATTTTGGATGACGAGGAAACAACAGCTGATTATTTGTTTCATTTCAGCCGTAGGAATCTGTATCAATGATATTTTTTGAGCTTTGAACAAACTCCAAAATGTCTTTGTCTGCCATATTTGGGGCTATACACACATTATTATTATCTACTGCAATGATATTTTCCGATAATACAATAGGACAGTCTAATCCGACTCGTGTTGTACGTATTTTGTTCATTCCCAAAAGGGAAATCTTTTCGTGTTAAGTTACTTTCATTTAATATTAAGAGAACACACAAGTAATATAAAAAAAATTTTAAGTCGATTCCTAACTAGGCCAACAAAGAAAAATTTTATTTTAGTTAAGTAGATTTAACTAATGAGTAAATATTTGAAAAAACTTTATGAACATCAAATATCATCCACTACAAGTTTAAAAATACATATTTAAAGTCAAGGAAAGATTCGTTAGAAAAACTTCCTGGTGCTCATCTGTTGGGGCTAGCTCTAACTTCATCAGAAATAACTCAGAATAAATTTAAAATTAAAAAATGAAATTTAATTAATTGTTTAATATTTGAAAAAAACTGTGTTAACATCAAGTGTCATTCACTACAAGTTTTAAAAAATGTATTTGAACTTGATTAGATGAATAGAAAGTATTTTATTTATTATTGAAAATTTGAACAGGATATATATATATATATATATATATATATATATATATATATATATATATATATATATATATATATATATATAGGGAAAGAGTGAACTATATATAATAGTAGGAATTGAAAAAAAATGCATGAAAATACATAGTAATTTGTCGGGATTGTTGCATTACCGATATTTCGTCTTAAGCATCTCCGTGCTAAAGGAATTTTACTGTATAAAACTTCCATTTTTGCTAAAACAAGAACATTCGTATCTCCGTCTTGTTGGGGGGAAAAGGAAGAAGGTTCTAAAACGACTCATGACAATATTTGCGTCTAAAAGAATATTTTTTTCAATACTAATGGGAGTATTGAAAACTTTTTCAACCACCGATTCATTTCTCCATTTGACCTTCAGAAAACGTTTATCGGTGTCTCTCTCTCTCTCTCTAAATATCCGTTCCACTTCCTCTATCCCATTCCTCGAACACCCCTTTCTTTTGAGCGTGTAAAAGGAATTTCCGTATTCAAACCTTTGGCTGAAAAAGTCCTAAAATCGATATTTTTGTTACTTCCTTGGCGATGAAAGACGCCATTACTAGCAAAGAAGGGGGGAGAGAGTTGGCACGAAAAGAGCTTTTAAATGCAAGTAATTAACTTCAATCGTTTCCACACAGATGGTTCACAGAAATCGAAGAATGCGATCTCGGTTAATGATCACCGGCAAGAACGGTTGCCGGGGGAGGGGGCTGAGAATAAAACAAAATCAAAGTAGTCTTTTATAAAAGAAGACAATGAAAGGATTATTACGGCCGCCTTCCATAAATACAAAAACAATGAATGCGAACATCCTCTGTTTAAACGAATTACTTTGTCTGACACCGCTGTGTTTGGGTTGCGAAAACATTAAGTCAAATATTATTTTGAGTTTTAATACCTTGTTGGGATTATTTATGGAAGAAATACAATGACTTTGCTGAGAAGGAATGGATTTTGTTCGAATCATTTGGTTTCTCTGAAAAAGTGGAAATCGAAATCGTGTTGAATTATACAGAGATTTGAAAAGAGAAAGCGTTGGAAAATATTTAAGAAACGTGTGCGATTTGAGATGTTGATATTTAATTATTTATTGTGTGTTTTGCTCAGTACTATCTGACGAGAGTTTTAAAATTGTTGTAACGGGGGCTATTCGGGGTTCTACTAATCCTCTTGGGAAAAATACTTTTTTAAACTATGTTTTTAGTTGAAAACCGCTTTCCGTAGAGGACTTAATTTTATGCAAATGCAAACTTCTATTTAAGTGCCAGTCATGTATTAAGGGAGGGGATGATTGAAAATTGATCCTAAGTGGAAAATATAGTGTGAGCGACCAGTGGTCGAACATCGTAATATTAATTCCAAAGTGAAGAATTCATAGAAAGATGGAAGTCGTCCACCTTACGATTGACGATTTAGTAAGTTGACAGCAAGAGCGTTCAAGAGAATAAATACGATAAATGCTTCTCTGTATATCTAATATGTTTAATAAAAGTTTTATTGCTCCACCGATTTAGTTATCAGAGTGCATTCACATAAATTCTCATAAGTGTTAAAGGCTGAATAAAAAGTAGTTAATTTTATATCATGTCTGTTTCTTACGCGAACTCTCTCACACCCGCGGTAGACGGACCACGACACTTTTTTACCATTTTTGGTTTTTATTCATATTTTAATTTTTAGAAAGACATTAAGGAAATTGCACCCAGTTTAGATTACGCTCTCTAATGACATGGTGTGAAAATTCGGTGAGGGTGTGCCAGTCAGGCTCAAAATTAAGAGGTACACCACCAATTCGTGTTGTTTTATAGTGAACCGTAAGCAAACCCTCCTTACCCAAGTTAGATTAAGCAGTTTTTAAAACCAAGGCTCAAAGTTCTCACGTTAGCGTATTGTGTAATTTTGGAGAAGTTGGGCAATTCTGGGGTAGTCCTCGTCACCTGACCATTTCAAAATTACAAAATCTGTCACCAATAGATTACGTTTTGCTTCAGAGTACGTTGTTAGTAAACAATAAATCAATCTGCAATAATAACGAAGAAAAATCTAAAGTATGGGCTGAAAAAGTATAAACCTGTCACAGATTCTCTTCGCGCTTTTCTGCTAATTATCTTCAAGGGGAAAAAACCTTTTCAAGAATTGTTTCATTGATTTTTGAGAACTTATTTTATGAAAGACACGTGATGATTGCAAATAATTCTTACTACTTAAACTAAAGTGAAGCGAATTCGAAGAAGATGTTGATAGCGAAATCTAAGAAGAGAGAGATAGTTTAAATCAGGGGTGACCAACCCAAATGGCTTCATGGGCCACTTCGGAAAGACATTATAATCCCGCAGGTTGTATATAAAAATATATACCTTTATATTAGATTTTCCACTCCAATAAATGTTTGTAGTGGAAATTTAAAACAGATTGACATATTATTATTGTTTTCATTGTTTTTCATGCATATAAACATAATAAATAATAATAATGCAGAGATAAAATCATTTTTATATTTATTTAATTTTTTGCGTCAACTCTTTCACTTACTTTTTTGCAAGTTGATCTTAATGCGTGTTTTCGCGCATCGTAAATGATGTTACGGGTTTTCGTCCGTTTAGTTGATTGATTGATTGAATATTAACGTCGCACTGTTCAAACGGACCACGTGATGGACGACACCTGAGCTTACTCGACAGATTTAACGTGCATCGCTGCCCTACACGGCGGGTCTTTAGTGGTACTGGGCTCGAACCTGTGACAAAGCAAGCCACAGGTACCTTTCGGCTACCGCGGCCACTCGTCCGTTTAGTAGTTTTGGAGTGATTTATATTTGATAAATTTCATTTTCGAATAAAAAAAAAGAATCGCAGTAACAGAAGCATCGTGATAAAATAAAAGCAGTTATGAGATTTATTTGTCAAATATATATATATATATATATATATATATATATATATATATATATATATATATATATATATATATATATATATATATATAACTAATACTAACGCTAAATAACTTTTGCACAAAATAGTCATATTTTGTGAAGTTATAATGAATCTCGAGGTCACTAAATTGTTCAAGGTTGGCCACATGTTGCCATCGGATTGACCACTCCTGTTTTAAATTATATTCGTTAAAGCTACTTTGTGAAGTGTCTACGTGTATTTTCATGAATCTTCTGGTCTTATTATCAATACAAGCTGGTCAACAAGTAGTATTCAAATCCGGTGTGCGTCCGTCTGATTTCCTCTATTTAAGATAAATGTTATTTTTTAATTAGGGCTAATTTGTTCCCATTTGTTAATTGAAGCCATATTACATTTTAAATTAGCAAAAATAATCGTGTAGCTGTACAGTGTGACGTTAATATTCACCTACTTACTCATTAGCAAAAAAAAAAGTTATTGATTTTTACGATACGCCTCTTCCTTCTGTTGTCCCTCTCACCAACGTGAATGATCGCAGTAGCTTTGCAGTTATGGTCACGGGTTCGAGTCCTGGCGCCACTGGAGATTCGCCATGTAGCTGCATGCTGAATTTGTTGAATCTCAATGGCCTCTCATTTATGTGGTGTGGTAGTTAGGAGAAGGGGGGCCAGCTCAGGTATCGTTTTCGTCGTCACTTCATCGAGGCTCAAAATTACGAGGCCCGTCCCCAAAAAATCTCGCGTTACTGTATAATGCCACGTTAATATAACTCTCAATCACTCACCTACACGAACTCAAGTTTGCTATAAAGTCTTCAGATATTCACATAATTTTTTTGAGTTTGCAATCTTTAAAAAAACACAGTTGAAAACTTTGTTAAATGTCGCAGAGATTAATAGTACCATCTTTAGAAACTTTAAAGTAGGTGAAGTAGCTATAAATTGGTAAAATCATCGATATCGGCCTTCTAAACAAAAACACTTCTAACAGTTCATTCCTCGGGGGTAATACAACAAAGTTAAATTTTACTTATTTTGTAAATTTCACAGCACTGCATTACAATGGGCTAAATTCATATGATGTCCTAGTCACATGATAATGACATACACGTGTTTCTACCCAATTAGTTCATAAATTCATGTGACGTCATAATCATATGATAAATATAATCATGTGTTTTCAGTTAATCAGTTCATTCGCTGCGCTTTTACTAACGTTGGCTCTTTGCAAAAACTTTCTTTTATAAAGGACACATTATTTTATAAACAATAACAATGTACATAAGTAATCAAAATGTACTTAACCCGGCACTTCACGCGCGAAAAAAGCGAACGGGATTTCACGCGCAGGATATTTCATTCCCAAGGGTGTTTACATTGTGTTTTTACCGTAAAATTTGGATACAAAGGTAGAAAAAGGAAGAATACAATAAGTTTATTACACTTTTCACTCATAAATTTAGTTTTTCTGTTCTTTTTATTAGAGCTTTCAATACATTGTGTTTACACTCCTTTAGTCTTCGTCACGAGTGAGTGCGATATTTTCACTGGATCAATTTTTTTATTTTAATTTCGTAGAAGCATTGCTTGCTGTTTTCTTCAAACTTTACATTCTTCTGTAAAGCGAAATCCAAAATACTTCAGGAATCAGCGGCTGGTTTGAGGTTTAGTAGGGGGTTTCTGAGTATTTAACACAATAATTTGTGCATTAATTGTCGCAACGTTCATCAATACGATATTGTCAGATGCTAACGATTACATTTTCTAGCCATTGAATATGATGTGGTCATTTTATCAAGGCCGATAATAACTCCCTCAGTTAAATTATCTGGATAGATTTCAATAGAGGAATCATATTTGCTATCATACTCTTCATCATTCAATTTTTCCTCATCATCCCCGCAAAGAGACCTTCTTCATCCGAAAATACTCTTGTACTATATCTATTAAATACTGTATTTATTAAATTGCTTTAAAAAAATATCACATTTCTTCATAATATTTACAATAATATACTATTGCATAATAGAGATTTAAAAGCGTGTTCATGCATTTAGAACTGTGACGGCGATTCATGCGCAGGGTTTCACATATCCAAAGAGGCGGTATTCAAAAATATATTTAGAATTCACCTATAAGCTAAGACTCCTCAAAGGATATGACCTTAAAGTCATCTACACGAGAAACTGTTCATTTTCCGAAAAAGGTTTAGATGGAGTTTTGAAAAAAGTTAGGTGGTGTGTATGGACATATTCTGTGCGAAAAGTTCCGGGTTGATTTAAAAGTACACAAATAGAATACGTTTTTTTTATAATTTTAAAATCTTTTTGATGATTTTTTTTCATTATATTTGAGCATCTTTACCAATAATGAAATTGAACATTTTATATAAATTTTACAAATGAAACAACAAGTACAAGTTTGTTTAATATCAGTTTTCAATTAAGTCGCGAACACGTGATTGATTTTATTATGTGACCGTCATGAATTGAGTCCATAAGATTAATAATATTTAAACGAAATTAGACGCCGAAGAAGTCAGTCAAGACATTTACATTTCCTGATGCTTCTATTATGTATTGAAATAGAGATGACAATGTTTCCAATAGACAATGTTTGTTGGCCCAATGCCTTCACAATCAATGGGTGTCCTAGAAGAGTTTTGGCTGAGACAAATCTTTAAGTGCCCCGAAGATCGTCCAGACTCCACAGTTAGATGTGACGCACAATGTGATTCAGTGGTATTTTTCTTTTCTACCCTTTCTTAGTGGCTGCGATTGCGTGTCAAGCCACTTGGACTAGACTAGAAATTTGGATGCGTGTCAAGCCACTGAGGGTTTGGCACGCATTGGAATTATTTGAAAGAATTCTTCGATTAAAGAAAAAGATTAGAAGCTTTTGTTTTAACCAAATGAAATTTTTAATATCTGATGTAAAGGGGTCATCATGCGAGATTTGAGTTTTCGCTATATATTAATGGCGTTCATTTTGTTATTGCAAATAAATCCATTAATATTTTTATATATCTTTAAAATTAATAATAAACACTGTATAATTGCAAAAAAAAAAGAATTTATTGATTGCTCTAATTTTTGCAACAAAAATAAGTAATAAAAATGAATTTTCTTTGAATGAATGACCATTATTTTTTAGGTCAACAAAGAAAAATTCTGTTTTAAATACGTTTTATTAAATAATAGCAATTAATGTTAATATGTATATACATATGACAGAATCCTAATATAAAGTGGCAATTCATTTTTATTAAAGATCATCAAAGTATCGTATTGTCATCCAAAACAATCTTGTATACAAAATTTCAGTTCAACTGAATGCTTTGAAACGTGACAAAATATATTTTAAAGTTCTGACCCAAGTCGCTAAAAATGAAGCCAACTTGGCTTATCTATAATTCTTTAAATTATTAATTTTAATCAATTAATTTTTAGCAATTATAATTAAATTATTATATTGTCATCTCAACAATAGTGTATAGAAAATTTCAGCTCAAATGAGAGCTTTAAAATGTGAGAAATAAACCTTCTAAGGTTTTCCCAAGTCACCAAAATGGTTGCTAAGTCGTCAAAAATGATGCCAACGTGGCTGTAGCTGTAATTCTTTGAATAATTAGTTTTAATCAATTAGTTTTTATTAATTATAATTAGATTAGCACATTTTGTTATCCAAATAATCGTGTATATAAAATTTCAGCTCAATGGATCGCTTTAAAATGTATTTAATCAACTATTGAAAATTTGAACAATATATATATATATGCATATATATATATATATATATAGAGAGAGAGAGAGAGAGAGAGAGTGTAGTAATAGTTGGAATTGAAAAATGGAATTTATGTGCTTTCAATGTTGAAATCTAAAAACCAACAACTGTACATTAGGTTGGATCGCATTTTTTTTTAATTTAAAGATCTGCGGATGCTGCAGAAATGTTCTCTGGCATTCAGATGAACGGAAAATAAAATAAAAAATAATTTTTATTTTAAATATTGCCTCAAAAAGAATGAAGTTTAGGTATTTAAGTTTTTATTTATGTTAAAAATTAAAAAAAATATTTAAATTAAACACAGAGATATTTTAGCACTTGTTAACATTTATTGCGATCAGAAGATTCCTATCAAATAAAGAGTGTCTTTTTTCCAGGTATAGCAGTTTAAGTTGGCATTACTTTCCAAGATGGCGACCGATTTAACAGCTGTCAAGTGATTTATTCTCAGTTTGGTTTGGCAATTCATCAAAACGATCATCAAGCAAGGCGTAGATTCGTCGAATGGGCCCAAAACGAGATTGCCGTTGTTCCCGATTTTCATAAGCGAACTTTGTTTAGTGACGAAGCGCACTTCTGGTTGAATGGCTACGTCAACAAACAAAACTGCCGCATTTGGAGTGAAGCTAACCCACAAGTGTACGTCGAAACACCATTACATCCAGAAAAACCGACTGTTTGGTGTGCTTTATGGGCTGGTGGAATCATTGGTCCGTACTTCTTCAAAAACGATGAAGGCCACAACGTTACAGTCAATGGTGATCGGTATAGAGCCATGATTACTAACTTTTTCATTCCTGAATTGAACAATCATGATGTCCAGGAGCTGTGGTTCCAACAAGACGGCGCAACATGTCACACAGCTCGTGCCACAATCGATTTATTGAAAGACACGTTTGGTAACCACCTAATTTCACGTTTTGGACCTGTGAATTGGCCTCCAAGATCTTGTGATTTAACACCGCTAGACTATTTTCTGTGGGGCTATGTAAAGTCATTGGTCTATGCGGATAAGCCACAAACGCTTGACCATTTGGAAGACAACATTCGCCGTGTTTTTGCCGATATACGGCCACAAATGTTGGAAAAAGTCATCGAAAATTGGATGTCCAGATAGAACTACATCCGAGCCAGCCGCGGCAGTCATACGCCAGAAATCATATTTAAAATGTAATGCCACAAGATTATCTTTCGAATAAAGAAAATTCATGTCAATCGAATAATACATCGTTGTTTTATTGCAATTTAAAGTTCTATACCTCTAAAAAAACACCCTTTATTTACAAGGAAAAAATACCAGGTAGATTGAACAGTTTTTACAGCACTTAATGTTTAAAAAACCTTTTGTTGAAATATGAGTACACGAAGGAGGTGAAGCCATCGGGAAACTGTCAACCTAAAACTTGGGTTCCTGCGGCAGTGTATAGCTCACGAGAGAGCTGTGAGAATATAGCAGCCGAGGTCTTTCTCCAATAACCCTCATGTTGCTTCTGAGTGTGACGTAACTTAAAAAATCGAATCAAATCTTCTTGACAATCGCATCTACAAAGTCTCGCACGTATATGCTTTCAGTTTGACTTTGAATGCTTGCAGAATTTTTCTGCGAAGTAATTAAAACCTTTGGTCTGATAATTTTTGTAAAAAATTGACATGATCTGCAAATTCTCAATTTTCCTTAGAATTTTGCTAAGTAAATAATTTTTTCCTCATTTTAATCCTTTTTTTATCTAATAATAACGTATATAAGGTATCCGACTACCCTAAAATCATGATTTTTTTCAAAAATTGACAAATTTTTTTTATGATTTTATTTTATAGACCATCATATAAGCTTAATAAAAATACCAAGTGTTTTATTTTCCAATCACTAGAAGAAAAATTACAAGAGTTTTAGTAAAAGCAGATGCCATAACTTTACACAAGATGACAAACTTTAAAATGCGTTTTACTCGAAATGTGTTTTTTGCGAAAAGTTCAAACGGGGACAGCGATTGCTCAAAAAGTTTTGAAAATAATTTGCTGAAATTTTTTGTGTATGTTATGTATAACAGTAGAAGTGTTTTAATCTTAAGATTTATCAATCGATTCTTTATTTTAAAATTTACAGTCCTTTATGTATATATAATCACTTTCTTTTTAAGCACTTTCGTATAATCACTAAGATAAAGTGCTCTAGGTTTTGTAAAAATTGAAATATCTCTTATCCTGAAGGTCATTTCAAACACGAATAATAAAGTAACACATCAAAATTGAAAAATTGAGAATTTTCTCAAAAAAATTTTGTGCAGAGCGGGCCCCGTTTATGTAATTTTTTTGTACATTTTTACCAGTTTTTTCCCATTTTAATAATAATAATTTTTTTTCTGCTTTCAATTTTAAGATTTTTTCCTTAAAATATACTAAATAAATCTAAAAATCACAAAAAAATCCTCATATTTCCATTTTTTCAAAAAAAAGTTGTCGCAAGTAGTCGGATACCTTAGTAAAATTATCTTATAAATATATTTTGCTACTATAAAAACGGTTCTTTTTCAAGTTGACATGTAGTAGAAATATATACTTATATTTAACAACTTCTTACATCACTGCTGTTCTAACACAGATAAATGTGACTGATTTCTGCTCTGAAGATGGTCAAGATTACCAAAATATTGTTCATCCTTCCTTGTACATAGAGCAACCCCTTTGTTATCAGTATAAATGACTGACGATTATAAACATTATCCTTTTCTTCTAAGCAACGTCGTTAAGGTTGTCTTGGTAACCGTTAGTGTATTTAACCAAAGTCGTTATCAGTAAGGAAAATAATTGTCTTCACTTAATACTATCTAAAATGCTGGTTATTTCTTGATGGAGTAAATAATACTGCGGTTATAAATAAATGATTCTGAAACGATTTCGTTTGAGATATGCTGTACTTAAAGACAGTTTGTTTATTCCAGGAACTATACCTTGTTGGTAGATGAAAAGATTATTTTGGATTGTTATTATTTTTAAAGATTATTTCAAAGACATTCTTTGAGATTCGCATATATTCGAAAATTTGAAATCAAAAAGTTAAATTTCTGTAGTAATCCTGTAGATTCCAAAAACTCTGCACTCCATTACTTGGCTATCCGTATAACAAGGCCACACTCTTACAGATCGGAGGAAAAAGCTGTTGTCATGGTTAATGAAAAAATGCCGAAAAATGGTGAAGACACCTTACAAACACTTAAAATATCGCATAATGAGGGACTAAAGCAGCGTTTCTCAAACTGTTGGGTGCCCCCAAGGGGCGGATGATAACTGTACAAAGTGGGCGCGAGCATATTGAAAAGACAAAAAAAAATGCATCAGTACCGCCCAATGTATTTTATAATTAATTTAGCAATATTAAATTAAGAACAAGTTTAATAATTACTATTGATGTCACGGGCTTGTCATATACAAAATGTTTTATAAAAAATTAACATTTATTTGATAATTAATTCCTTAACTAACGATTAAAAGATGCGTCAATTGCTGTCCAATGCACCGTTTTCCACGTAGGCGTGTGTATGTGATGTATTGGGGGGAGAATGAAAGAAAAGGAATGAAAAAGCAAACCCTGTGAAATAATTTAATACTTTACAAACATTGTCAAGGTCTTTTCATTGCATTCGAAGCCTTCGGAATAATTTTATGAATAGCAGTGCAGAGAAAAAATCATACTTCGAAAAGACGTATATATACGTCAGAGACAATTAATGCTTTGGTTGAGTGAGACGTATATATATACGCTAGTGGCACAAGAGGTTAAAGTCGTATTGTAGCTTTAGGGTCAAATTATAATACAGAATTCAATATAGTGTTATTATATGGAGGGGGCACGTTGAAAATTATGATTGAATATTGAGTCGCAAATATTTCAAGTTTGAAAATCATTGGACTAAAGTCTATCGAAACCGCCCGTTAGTATTTTGAATAACAAGGTGTGTCGGTAGGGGATTTACCTTCTCGTTTTCCTTCTCGTCGTCTGCGAAATGTAGCAGTATAACTCAGAATGCAGTACAGAAGCGAAGACAACTGGACATAAAGCAATTTTGCAAAAGAGCATCCAGTTTCTTAAGAGTTGGCTAGTTAATTTTCATTATAGACAGCTTTATGCCTTCATAAAGTATTTTTCTGAAGCGTGTCTGATCATATAAACTACTACATTCTATATATTTATTAATTTACATTTCCTTGCAGTAAATAATCTATGTCTTCATAAAGTACATACTTTTATTTTGTTTAAGGTATTTGGACCGTTTATTTTATGTTGTATTCTCAAGCAGAGAAGTGCAATACAATATTTTCTGAGGAAACATTCATATTTATTCTTTTTTAATATCATTCTCGGTAACCCCGCATTTTTACAAAAACGGTCACTCTTCGGTCAACTTTATTCCGAGTTTTCACGACTCTACTGTACATCACATACGTTTGGATATATCCTCACATGTTCAGGATTGTTTGGCTGTTATAAGGATTTTTAAAATCAAATTTCAAAATTGTTCAACTCATTTTCTCAGTTTACCATAAGAATTTTAAAATAAAATAACTTTAATGATTTTGAGAAAAGTGTAAGAGTTAGAGTGAAAGTTATAACGATGGTGATAAATCTCGTAATTTTGAACTTAAATCAAGTTCCAAGCAAGACACCTGATCTGGTATCCCCTCAGGGGCTCACCTTCTTTAGGTGAGTACGGGTGTCCCAATCCCGAGGTACCCTAGTGATGTTTTCCTATTTTCCCAAGGGGATTACTATCTTTGGTAAACACGGGCTTCACGAACCCGGGGTGCCCTAGTGATCTTTCTCTATTTTCGACCCTCTTTCTTGTCATTCCAATTCATCTTTACTTCTTTTCCCGGCTAGACCACAGATTTAAAACGTTGTTTGGCGCAGCTTAGCCAAAATTGGCTCTTGCGCCATAAAACCTTACTCACTCACCCTGATCTGATATATTGTAGTGTTACTATTATTTTAACTAAAGCACTTTTTTTTAATTTTGATTTTTCTAAAGACCATTTCTTATGAGGAGTAACATTAAAAATTTCCAAAATGATGCTTTCTTTTTTTTAATTTAAAGATATCTATAAAATTGCCTTTTTATTAAGGGGAGTTGGAAACCTCTCTGTCTCTCTATACTGACAATGTTAAATTGGCTGTTTTCGATGTACCTTATCTCAAAATCTGTTTTATGTACATGCTTCAAATTTTTCATAGAATTAAAATGCACCTCTCTCATTATACTAAAATGAGCTTTTAGCTAGTTTTGAATTTTTTAATAAATTATGAAATATTTTATCAAACATTGCGAAATTTGACACATTTTTACTTAAAAAATTTGTAAAAATGAAATTTTTGAGTTTTTTTTTTAAAAAAAGCTCATTTTAGTATATATTAGACATCATTATAAATAATTCGTAAAAAATTTACATACCTGTGAACAGTAGTTTCTCAGAAAAGGTACATCGCACATTAAAATTTACATTTTGAGATAAATTGATTTTAATGTATACAGTGAGACTTCTAATTGGCTAGGAAATAAAAAAATAAAAGGCTCAATTTAAAATAAAAGATACATGTTATGGTTTATATCAGTCGTTACACTTTTAAGTAAAAACGAAGTAATTTCTTTACAATTTTCGCCATTAAAATGGGCGTGGCCCAAATTCAACGATTATTTAAAAATACGTTTTAAGGGCTTCTAAATACCCTAGGGGTTAAAGTAAGGTATTTTTAGAAAGGTTAAAATCTGTATAATTTGAAAATCTAAAAATCTCAAATTGTCAAAAAAATAAGAACGAAATCAATTGGAATTTTATAAAAGCTCGAAAACTATTATAAGCAAGATGTAGATAAAAATATTTCATATAAAGATAAACGATTTTTTCTAGGTTAAAAAGCAGTGTATATATATATATATATATATACTCTTATCTAAAACTATTTTTTCTCAAAAAATAAGATTTAATGAGCTAAATCCGTGTAACTTCAAAGTCACATAATTTCAATCTCATTTCAAGACAATCAGTTCGTAAATTCAGATGACGTCATAGTCTCATGATAAATGCAGTCACATGTTTCCAGCCAACTGCCACTTGCACGCGCTTTGCTGTTGTTAACTTTTGCTTTTTGCAAAAACCTTTTTTTTAATTTTGAAAACCTTTTTAAAGAATTTTAATATTTGAGCATCTTTACCCAATTATCAAATGTGAACTTTTACCTAAATGTTACAAGTAAACCTACAGATACAAGTCTAATTTCTCAATACTGAATTTAATAGAGAACACAAGATCGCATGTATCATATGATTGTCATGAGTTTAGCCTATTCGATTTCAACTGATCTCTCGAGCTTCAATTATTTTAAACAACGAAAAATCAAATAAGTTTAACATCTTATTTACATTTTCAGCCAGTCTATCGCCATGGTGGAGGCATGGTGACAGAACGACATTGAGTATTATCCAGCTTTTAAACTGTTTAAATGCCAATGTGTTCAGATCTTTTTTTTTTCAACTCCTCCTATTAGTTTACTCTCTCCCTAAATATATCTTGTTCAAATTTCCAATTGATAATAAAATACTTTCTATTCATCCATTCAAGTTCAAATAAATTTTTTTAACTTGTAGTGGATGACACTTGACGTTTATGTAGTTTTTTTCAAATATTAATTCATTAATTAAATTTTATTTTTTAATTTTAAATTTATAGTGCGTTATTTCTGACGAATTTCTGCAACAGATGGCGCCAGTAAGTTTTTCTAACAAAGTATAAATAGACGTTAAAAAGTTTTTTTATATTACTTGTTTAATGGGTACTGTCACACATGAATGTCTGCGGGAATGAGATTGTAGATTGTCTGACCAGACAGGGCAGCCATAAAGATTCTACACATAGTGGATGCTTTACTTTTACAAAAATTACTACTGGGGTCAAACGAGATACCAGTTTCTCTTGAAGGCAGGACTCCGTACATAAGTAGTAATAAGTAACCATACTGATGCTGCTTTGATTAGGACAAGTAGTAGGCGAGGTGCAACGCTTCTTACTAGATTTCGCAGTGAACACACTCGAGCTCAACGACATGTGGTGTGTCTTAAAGTTTACTTTCCTCTACGTCCGAATTGCAATGTGATCCAAGCCGCTCCTGCACCCATCTTGGCTTGCATCAATTACCATAAGATCCAGCTGCTCTCAAGCCTTGCTAAAGCTCTTCATTGTTTAAAAACGCACAAGTTCAAGGACTTGATCCAGATATTTCTCTCGATCAAGAGGGATAAGAAGCAAAAATAACACATTTTTAGCCAAACTGTTTTGCAAAACCAATTTATATCTTAGAAATTCAAAGTGGTGCTACTTTTTCAAACGTGATCCCCGGAACTCTTTCAGAAAATAATTAACTTTAGAGCTTAATTTACTGAAAGATAATCTTTCTTTTCTGTAATTAAATACCAGTTATTCGGAAGGAAGTTTGTTTGCTGCAGGACACATTCATAGCTCTTGTAACAATCTCCGCAACATCTTTCAGGTCTAACTAATAATTTCAATGCCTGTTTATATCTTAAATATTTAAAATTTTCTTCTGTTTTATTTAGTCTCAAATTAATTAAATCCTTTGAAAACTGAATCTTTTCTGTTCCTTTACTTACTTTACAAATAACTAATTTCTTTAAAAATCTTTATTTTTAATTTTCTTTATGTTGCGGAAAATTGAATTAAATCGCCTACAATATAAAATTCTGATTTAATGTTAGATGCACAATATCCCGAACAATAAAGAAATAAAGTACAACACAAGGGTGAAACAAAATCATATTTAATGAAGCAAAAACTTTGCATCACTTATATATTCTTGGCAACATCTGCTTGTGATTATCGCAACTTATATTTAGTACGTATGCTTCACATGTTTTAACAACTCAGTCTATCCTTTAGATCGCATCTTACCTTGCTAAGATGATTATTCTCCGCAACTCATCCACTTAACCGAAACAGGACACTACACAAATTTAAGTACAGTTAAGTGCTGATAATTCCACTGCATTGAATAAATATTTTAAAGACAAAAGAGGGATTATATACGTATAATACATAAGGATTATGTATATATACACTTTCCCACATGCCGCATTAAACTTATTTTGTGATGTTGGTTAAGCCCAATAAAATGTAATTGTTCTCGAAAAATCTTCACGTTATGCTCGTATAAAATTTTCGAAATAAAGGGCTACATTCAATATTCGGAGCTTTCGTCAACAATTCATGTAAAACTGTTTTGAAAATTAAGTTTGCCGGTATGGTGCCATTGAAATTAGCTCAAATGGGATAAAGTTCTAAGCGAGAAAAATGTTTAGCTAGTAGTAAAATAGGGTGCATCAACGCAAAAATATATTACATTAGTTTTACTGTTTATTTTTTATATTTTTATTTTGTTCTTGACAAACATTTCATAGCTCAACACTTCGCACGCATCTCAAATTTTAAAACTGAATTTAGGGTAGATTTGAGCAAAGAGGTCTTTAAATCTTTAGTAATTAAAAATATTTTAGACACATTCAATGTTTGATTCAATTTAGGTACGATTTTTACAGTAATTAAACTTTCCTTGTAATAATATATAAAAAAAATATATAAAAGAATAATGTGCGGGAAATTTTCTCGGAAAAAAATTCGGTTATTAAGAAGGAGTTATGTATTAAAATTGAATGAATTATAAAGAGAACAAAATAAATCATCGTTGAATTCTGAACTAATATTCATTAATCAAGCAATATATTCCAAGAAAAGCTGGAAGAAACTTAAGAAATTATAATCAATAAAAATAAAAAAATCAAGATAAGAAAATTTATTGCCTTTGTGTTCAATATTTTCAGCACTTATTCATCAGTTCTTTCACAAAAATCATGTATATTGATATATCTGCAATTTTCCTCATTCAGAAATTAATTCTCATTTTTTTTAAAAAAAAAAGGTTTTTCGTGAGGTATTTGTAATAACTAGAATATATATATACAGTCACTAAAAACCAACAACTCTTTATTTCTTATCGCTTTTATTTCCTGCAGTAACACGTAACGTCTTTCTCCCCTTTTTTCATTTCTTATTAATATCATTTCTAGGAAACCTCATTAAATCTTACCACTTTCTAGTTAACACAAAATGAATAATATTACATTTTCCCGATACGCCCACACTCTAAGCAACTCCCCTCGTCACTTAACATGCTAATCATATTTCTTGCAGCTTGATTACTTTCTAGGAACTGTCCAACATCTTAAAAAAAGATGGGTGATGCCCCTTCTTTTAACCCCTTTGTCGTCTTCTGATTGTTCTTGTTCCGGGAACTGCATGAAAATAACGGTCAGTATCCACCTCCAACTGTCCATTGCGAGTGGAAAAAGTAATGCTGAATTACTAGAAAGAGCACGTCTGTGACAGCTTGACCTAAAATCAATACTTTGCCATCCGCTGAAGCTGAACGAGAATTTCCCAGTGTACACCGGCCAGTGAATGCTATTGTCTTTCTCCCAGAGACAGTAATGAAATGTGATGGAGAAAGAAATGAGATATCTGCAGTACTTTCTTGAAGAACCGATTATGAGAGGTGGCAGCGATAATTTGTGTCGGATATACACATAAGATCTATGTAGTGAAATAAATGAAAATGCGTTAGTTAAACTCTTACATTTCATTGACCTTTTTTCGACTACATAAAGAGGCATTAAGGCGAGTTGGAAACCTGTATCTGTATATATACTGACAATGTTAAATTGGCTGTTTTTGATGTACCTTTTCGCAAAAACTGTGCTTGAAATTTTTATTCAATTAAAGTACACCTTTCTCAACATACGGAAATGAGCTTTTAGCTAATTTTGAATTTTTTTATAATTTATTAAAACTTTTATCAGACTTTGCGAAATTTGACCCATTTTTCACATAAAAAAAGTGTAAAAAATCAATTTTTGAGTTTTTTTTCAAAAAGCTTATTTCAGTATATATTAGCTATCATTCTAAATATATCATAAAAAATTTACATACCTGTGAACAGTAGTTTCTCAGAAAAAGTACATCGAACATCAAAATTTACATTTTGAGATAAATTAATTTTAATGTATACAGTGAGACTTCTAATCGGCTAGGATATAAAAAATAAAAGGCTCAATTTACAATAAAATATACATGTTTTGGTTTATATTAAACGTTCAACTTTTAAGCAAGAACGAAGTACTTTGTTTACATTTTTCGCCATTCGAATGGGCGTGGCCCAGTTTCAACGATTATTTAAAAATAGTTTTTAAAGGCTTCTAATTACCCTAGAGGTTAAAGTAAGGTATTTTTAGAAAGGTTAAAATCAATACAATTTGAAAATGTAAAAATCTCATATTGTCAAAAAAATATGGTTTTAGCTTTTTAACACACCTTAAAAATACTCTACATCTATTTTTTCTCTGCTCTGGATATGCATACATTATAGCAAACATACCTTTGAAAACTACAGATTGATATTTTGATATGTGATTAATCTGTGAATGTAGCCATCAACGATTTTATCTTGAAATATTGTCTTGACTATACGACTATTAAAAATTGGTTTTTATTCTACTTTTCTGTGTAGTGTCTTGAGCCTTATTTATATTTCGCATTGAAATATTCGCATTACATAAGGATAAATTGATTTGTCTCAGAAAAATTTCGTCATTTTAAGAATTCGAGTATTTGCCGAGTATTTCATGATGTTTTTCCCTGAGTAGTATTTCTAAATTATTGATATCCAAGTTCAAATAGTAAGCTTCCGACTGTATTTCTAAAATGCTCTTATAGCCTTCGCATTTTGATTTAAAAAGGACAGGACATGAATTTCTAAAATTAAAATTTAGCTGTCTTCTCACTTTGGAGTAGATTTCCACGAAATGCGTTCTTAGCTTATCTCTAAATGAACTAAAGAAACATGCTTGCTAAATTTAAAGTCTTATCGTTGTAAAACAGAAATTTTTGTTTCAGCATCAAAATATAAACTAAATATGTGGCATGGTTTAACTTAACCAGATTCTAATACGATTTACTTGTATTGAGAACTCTTAACAGCGGACTCTTAATAATTGAACTCGGTTCATGTGTTCTGAATACCTTCGGGTTAGGTTTCTCTGACCCCCAATAACACATCCATAACGCTTTCTAACTTTTTTATCTCTTTCTTCTGTCCATCTTCTCTTTCAGTCACTGCTCTTTGAAATGAACTGCACTTTGAATGAGGAAGTATGAACACTCTATAACTTATTTAATCTTAATAAATATCTCAGTTGTAAATATGCAGTAGGAGCGAAATAAACTATTAAACCCAGCACAAAACAGTAAATGTTAGCTTAACTTTGACAGACAGCTTTGAGTAACATCAATGCAGATTAGCACATGGATAAACACAGTCAGTCGTTTCAAATGCCTCGTTTTAACTCAAAAATTGAGATCGGAACTACTTAGAATCAGTTTATTATTGTACCTTACAACCACAATTCTATACTCATCCTACCTTACTTTAGACTTATTTAAATACCGTATTTACTTGAATCTAAGCCACACTATTTTTCCAGTGATAATGCTACTGAAAATCGGGTGCGCCTTAGAATCGAAGGCAAAGCATTTGTGGGATGTAGAAAATTGAGTTTCCATCTCTTTCAAAAGGAAAAATGTAGCCATCCATTCTGGCTACTTGCATCGATGACTTATCCCATTCTGCAGTTTATCTCCAGTATATATATATTCAGTCTATAACATTGTTGTCAGCTCGTATTTAGAATTTATTTTAATTTTTTTTATCACCCAAAGATTATGGTAATAGCATCAAGACGTGTTCACTATGACTCAAGTATGAAATAGGAGGACTGAGGGTTAGTGTAATTGTAAGTTCATGTATGAATTTGAAAGTTTTTAATACTTATAAACAATGGCGTAACGTACACCCCCACATCGTAGGGGGTCAGAATTCTAGGGGGCCTAGCTTGACTGATGCCACTAGTACGGCTTGGGACCCAAAACCTTACTATGCAGCGGGGAGGGGGACTAATATTCTCTTCTCCATTACAGCACTGCTGCAAAATAAATTAATTTTTAATTTCTTATTATTTCTGATTAAATTTTTTAAATTTATTTTATATAGGATATCGATGTACCTTTTATTGAATTTTGCTTCCTCAAAAACGTGTAGAGAATTAGAGGAGCGGCTTAGAATCGATGACAACATTTCTTCACGAAAACATTTTGAGAATGTGAGGTGTGGTATAGAATTGATGTCGGCTTAGATTCGAGTAAATACGGTAGTATTACTAATTAGAATATTATGGAACGCGAATTATTTAGACCACTTTTAGTTAGTTCCTCCTGAAATTTTGTATTTCACTTTGAGAGAATTATTTTTGGGAATTATTAAATAATTTTAAACTATTTCGCCATTGACATAATGATCCATTTGAGCTGTTATAAATGAAAGTTTCATCCAGTTGTGATGAAAACTAAGAAAACTATTAAGGGGGTTACATATATTTCTTTTACTTATGAGTTTATTATATGCTTCTAATTATAATTTTGACGTTCTAAATCTTATTTGAATATTTTTTAAATAAATGTAATGATCTATAGACTGATTAATTATCAATTATCTAAACTACATTTTAAATTATTATCACTCTTAAATTTAAGTAATGTTCACTATTAATTATGCCGAAATTCTATCTGATTTTAATATTTGCTTTTCTATTAAATTTGTTCAACTATTTCCTCATACTTTTGTGTTAAAAATTTTAAAAAATACATCCAAGCTATTTTTTTTCTGCTTAAGAAAAATATAAATACTCAATCTTTGTTTTTAGCGACAAAAAATTATACAATGCTAATGAACTTGAAATGTTAAGTGATGTAGTAAAAAATATTCCATTTTAAATTTTAATTGATTTAAACGGGATGAGACTATAATAAATCACAAAATAAAAGGATATTTATATACTTTCTTAAGGAAACATATCTTAGTAAAAGCTTTAAATAGTATTGATATGAAATGTGCAGCAATTAAGCAATAATCATTTAGCACTGAGTTTATTTTATATATGAGCCGTTTTCTTTGAAAATGGTGTAGTCCTTTATTGAACAAAAGCTAGTTAATTATAAAATTGAATAAAATCTGCTATGAGCTTTTTATCTAAAAAGAAACCAAAAAATTCTACAAAATTTACATCATTTTGTCAGTATAAATATCCGTAGTTAACGAAATTATAAATATTACTTTGAAAGTGGTAAGTAACTCCATGTAATATAAAATGGACTTACACCACTTTCAAACAAACGGCTCGTATGATGCTCATCTGTCTAAGTAAACGCCTTATCTACTTATTGTCTCCTATTAAAATACATATTAGTATACTTACATCTAAAATAATTAATAGATTTTAAAAACAGATATAATATAGACCGACCTTCACAAAAACAGCCTTGATTTTTCTTAAGTCATATTTTCATATTTTTTTATAGACAGAAGGAATAACATTTGCATGAAATGGTCTGCCAAATTGCTTCTGCAGACGCATTTTTTGAACTTACAAAAGCAATGAAAATAATTTTAAAATGTCCCCCCTTCTAAATAAAGTATACTTAATAATTTCTTTACTACAGCTGTACATTTTTTCACTACTTAAATTAGTTTTTTCTGCTTCCCCAATTGATGAATCCAACTCCTTTATCGAGGACGTAGAGACAGGATTCCTGTTTTATTTATCTGTATACCAGAAAAAAATTCTAGTATGATTCCTAATATCAAATATATGCTATATAATCTCATAAGAAGGCTTATTTGTATTTTTATGTATTCTTATTTTATTTTATTTCACTTTGTACGTTTTTAACTTAGCCATATTTATTTTGTTTAAAGTTTGATTTTCTGTGTCGCTTCGTTTTTGTATCCTTATAAATATTGTTCCAAAGTGTTTGACGCAATTATCTATAAACATTTAAGGATTTATCCTTTACAGAGAACTGTTTCCCTTGTAACTAGATAATGAAAAAGTTTCCCATTGTAATCCGTAATATCATAGCCAACCGTTGCAGTATTAATCCGCAAAACAACACATAACGATTTAACCGTTTTGAAAATAAATCTCAGCAAGTGATAAGAAATTCTAATCAAGAATTGAAATACGCTTTACATTAATACATTAATTTTGATTAATAATAAATTAATATTAGGTTGTCAAGTATGAAATGGAGCTAAATTCATGTTATTTATTTCAGTTGCACATAACCTCATTTAGACGCCGTATTTTGGCGCAATTTGTTTTTCGTGTGAAAAGTACATTGTTTCCTCTTTTTAACGCATATTTCAGTTTGAAAAAAAATTAGCAGATAATCTTAAAATCTTATTTTTTATTGAAAAAAAATCGAATTCAATTATGTGCATTTTTTGCTCCATTTCATACTTGACAACCTAATACGTTGACTTTCATTAATTATACAACAATGTATTAATTATCTTTAATAATTCATTGAAACATAAAATTTGAGTTAATAAATATTCCTGGAATAACTATAAAAAGAGAAAAACTAGATTCACTAGTTGTGGCAGATGAAATTTCTCTATTGTATACTTTATTATATAAAGAATTTAACTATCATAAATATTTTTAAATTATAAAACAAGTTTCGTGACGTATGAAAATCATAAATTGAACTAGAAACACTATTTCTATATGTAATGTTGATTGAATATAACTTTTATTACGTATAAATTGATTAGTAACTGGCTTTTACTCATTTAGAAGTAAATTTTCAAAAGGTTATGGAACGAAAAATTTAATAATTCTATTTTTCTAACACAAAAGAATTTCTCCAAATTTTTAATACTTTTTTTAAAAAAAAATATTCCTTTTTTACTATATCATCCCTTTTTATTTTCGCTGAAATCGTCTCCCACAGCGGCGTAAATGATAATGCTTATTAATTTGATTTAGATACTATTTATATATTGACTAACAAATGACCTAGGGAAATACCATTTAATTCGGTTTTAATTATTTAAATGCTTTCGCTATTCCATTTACTAAATTGTTCTTCCCTTGATGTTTACTTTGCAATTCACTTAAAATTAACTCATTAAAAGTTTCTTTATTCTTCCATATCTATAGTTTCATTTTTCAATTTACCCGTGCGCTATTTACGTATAAAAGAAACATTATGAGCTGCTACTTTCAGCCTAACTATAAACCATAAGCCGACGAATGTGATAACACTTGTGAGAGCCCGCATTTCCCTCTCTGAACTTCCACATTGCGTTATATGAAATATTCGACGCTTAATCCAATTTAACGTTGTTGTTTCATTATTTTTCATGATGGTTTTCAGTGGAATCAGGATCTAATCAGTCTCAATCTATCTTTTAAATATTGATTTATTATAGAGTAATTTACGGTTATTACCACAAAACTTAATGCACATCAACTCATAGAAAGATTAAAAAATTTGTTTAAAAAAATTTTTAATGTATTACTTTAAATTATTTTTCTACATATTTATAATATTGAATATACATTTGTTTGATATTTCCTTAAAGTACTAGATGGATACAAAATTCAAAAGACTTAAAAGTTTTTTAATAAATTTAAATTTCAAGGATCTATTTATTTTATTGGAAAGGATTTATTATCCATGTAAACGCTACCGCGCGAAAATCCTAGATAATTAATTACATTTATAAAGAGTAATGTAGAATTTAAATGCAACTAAAGCAGTATAATTTAAGTGTGCTTTGAATAATTTCCCACGTATATTATCCTTTTTTCTGTCATAAGGAAATCTCATTTGATTTAACACCTTCTTTTTACTCCTTCATCTGCGCTGGCTTCATAAACTCAAATTAATCCGAAAAACACATTAAAACCTTTCCATTTAAGAGAAGTTTCTTTCTTTTTCATATTTAATTAAAATATTTAACACAATTTTTTAAAACAAAAACTTATCGACTGATATTTTCTTATATATTATGAGAAAAACAAAAGAGAATCCAAAAATTAGGTCATGACAAATATTTTTAAAACAGTTGTGAGACTGCCAATTTTTTCGCGAGATCTGTCTTCAAATCATTTTTGGTATTCTAGTTCTTGGAGTGCTTCGAAAAGAAAACTGATAAATGGTTTCAATATACTATGAAATAGAATTGCTTTTTTTATTTCTTTAATTATTTTTATCAATCCGCATTTACATAAAGGCCAAATTTATAAAAATTATTAGATAATAAGTCTTACAATATTTTTCATGCTTCCACCAGATAACAAAAAAGTACAAATATATTTGTGCTTATAATGAAATGTTTGCCCTTTTATGCATATTCTCTTCAAACCTCGGTGACTGTAAATATTTTCGTCAATATTTTCAAGGACTAAAATAATAGTCTGAACGCGAATTTGGAGATCCTCATTGCAATAGGGCGTGAAATTAAAAGTATTTATTAATTTCATGATTTCATGATAATTTAGAGAAAATACTAATTAATTCCATGATAAATTTTAATTATTCAATAATAAAGTTTTCCAAAATTACAGTCTAAGGCAATGGAAGAAAGCTGTATTATTTATTTGGAATTTCAAATATATTCGCTTTGTTATCGTTTGCTTATATATATATATATATAATTATAAAAAAATAATAAAATATTATTTCAGCGTCATATCGAAGTGTTTGCTAGTTTTATTTCTTAACATTATTCTAGATGAAACATTAAATAAAATTGTATTAAGAACTTATTTTATTTTCTGTTATAAAGAAATTCGTGAATTTGAAAAATTATAAGCATATTTTATTACTATAGCTATACACCCTATTCTCCTTGTTTTCTTTTTGCATTTGAATTATTTAGAATTAGCACGAATAATGCGACTTTAATTATATTTAAGTTATTATTGAAATTTAGAATCAAGTTGCCACTATATCTTTCATTTTAAGGGAATCGTATATCAAAAAAAAGTTATACTGTCTTATAAACATGAGGTAGAATTCAAAAGTTCCCGAACAGAGTCCATACCTTAAAAAATATTACCAATTTAATTGCTGGAACACATCCTCCTTCGAAATAAGACCATTGAGCAAGAATGCACTTTTGTCAAAGTTTGTAAAGGTCATCGAAACATTTCTGGAATCCATTTTTAGCCATGTCCTTTAATTCAGCCTGCGATGCACTTTTAATTTCATCTACATATTGTAATCGATGGCTAAAAGTGACGTGCTAGATCTGGAAATATTCTAAAATTGCAGGGTCAAAATCAGAGGAAAAAGAAGGATGTGACAAAACAGTTGTTTTCGTTTTCCCCCGTCGTTGTTTGTAGTATGTTCTTACGTACCGCCGCAAAAACATTTTCAATGTTTCTGGCGGAGCGGGAAATCTATGGACGTCCAGAGCATTCGTCGTCTTTGACACTTTCTCTGCCTTCCCTAAAACGTCGATGCCACTCAAAAGCTTTGCGTTTGCAATAAAGGATCACTGCTGCACATATGATTCGACATTTCGTTTGTCTCCATAGCACTCTAAAACATTTGCGATATTCATACTCTGCTCCACAAACATCATTTCTTTCACTCGCCGGTTACGAAATGTATCCGCTTACAAAATACGAAACCACATGGCAAGCCCCTGGCTACCTGATTTGGAACAAACTTTATTTAGAAAAGAGAAAAAATGCAGTAACACAGAAACGTTATCGTATTCACTCTTCTGGAAAAATTTCTCATGTTATAGACTCACTTTGAGAACTTTCGTATCTTACCTCGTGTATATCATATACAGTGATCATCTATTTCAGTTTTCTTGAAAGGAATTTTCTTTAATCTATTTTGGTCCTAGTGATCATCTATTTCAGTTTTCTTGAAAGGAATTTTCTTTAATCCATTTTGGTCCTGAACCCTCGAAGACATAGCATAATACTTAATTCTTCTTATTCATCTGTCTAAAGGAAAATTACTGTAACTTTAGTTCTTAAAAAAGTGTCGCATCGTTAATTTTTGTGGTGAGATGACGTAAAATTGCATCAGTCAGTGAATCCGATCTACCGCATGCATAAGACTAGGAAATTATGTGAAAGAAATACCTTCTAGAAACTTCTATGATAGGAGTATATCCTTTAAAACTAATGTTTTTGTGTGTTATACGCTTTGCGTGTGTTTTGTTACTGTTTTGAATGTAAGTGTGTGCGCTTGTTTGTAATGTGGTCAAGAATAATTGTAAATTAAATCAAATTCGTCTCGGCAACACGTCAAAAAATAAATATTTCGAAATAAAACAGAAGCAAACCTAGAGCGTTTGAAACTAAACAATTCATAAATAGAGAGATTCTTCTTCTTATATTAACTCTCCTGGGTGGGCCAAGGTCTTCTCAAAAACCCTCTCCCATTCCGATGGCCGCTTAGAGAGAGTTAGTTCTCCAATTAGTTATTCTTAGATAGGTAAATACATAGATAATGTTCTATATCTTTATCTATGCTTACATAATGAAATCTAATAGTGAGTTGGTGAACACAAGGAGTGGAAGTTGAACTAGCAAACCCTCCCGTAGATCAAGAATTTTTTTTTATTTTTATCATAAAGATTACCCCTCAGGGCTTTCGTCAACATCATAGGTTCCCAACCTTTTTTGAACTAGCGCCCCTTTTTCTAGTGAATATTTTGATTCCCCCCCTTTCCACTTCAGAGAAATAAAAGCGTTCGTATTATATGGTGAAAACACGAATTAAATTTTAAAAAATATATTGTGTTACTAATATAATATATTTTTTTAAAGCCCGCAATTTTTTTACTTGCAAATCTGAAATAGCTATTGCCACGAATATACAATTTTAAATACATACAATCAAAATAAGGTAACCAGGATTAAAGTTTACTTTTGCTAATACATAAACAGCGTGTGTTTTTATGTAGTCTTTTTTAGACTATTTTTGGTTTAACCCGCCCTTGCCCCTCCATACCATCTCAAAAACCCCTAACTTATTCTGGGTCTTTTACTGCCCCCTGAAAGCCTCAAACACCCACAAGGGATCGTTACCACCCTCGCTGAGAACTTACTGTCTACATGTTTTTAGAATATAACCCCCCTCCTCCATATAAGAGAAGTCTCTGTACGCGTGATAATTTTTGAGGAAGTTTTATTTAGAATACTTTTTTTAAAAAAAAGTTTTAGAATTCCTAAAAACTTATATTTTTATCCATTTTGCATCAGTCATTTACTATTTTTTACTCATCTTTCTCATAAATTTAAAATTATGTCCTTTGTCATCAATTAAATTATAGTTAAAATTTCTGTTCGGAAAGTTGGCTGTCTAAACAAAAGAATTTTCTAATAATTTTTTTTAAGCTAGTAATTTACCCCAAGATCATTAAGCCAATGCTTCTCAAACTTTCAGTGTTCGTGACCAATTTTCAGTCTCGATTTTCATCGCGCCCTCCTTATACAATAATAATGTATTGAAAGCAATAATATTGTACTTTGACACTAAAGCTGCAATACGGCTTTAATTATAAAACGTACAAATTATCAAGATACGTATTAAATTTTATATATAATTTTATGGCATGCCGATAGGGCCACTGATAATTATTAAAGGTGTTCTTGACTTAGTATTATTGAATTAATTAGAAAACATAAGGCGCAGTACTGATATATTTATAAGTGTATTATATCAGTGTAAATGTGTATTTTATTTTTTATTATGTCAGAGTGTATTTTGTTTCTTTTTACGTTCAGGAAATTAATATTATTATAAAATAATTTTTTCTTTTCTACTTTTCGATATACTCGCGCCCCCCTTGAAGGGTTATCACGCCCCCCTAGAGGGGCGCTCCCCACAGTTTGAGAAACACTGCATTATAAGCCTTATAAATTAAAATTCCATTTAAAAGGTTTACGTAAATAGCATATAATTATCTTTTGAACTTATTTGTTTTAATCTGCTTCAATTTGACACACTTTAATTTATTTCCTTTTTCAATTCCTACTATTATTTCACAACCTCCCTATATATATATATATATATATATATATATATATATATATATATATATATATCTTGCTCAAATTTTCAACCGTTAAGAAAATACTTTCTATTCATCCCCTCAAGTTCAAATACATTTTTTAAACTTGCAGTGGATGACACTTGATGTTAATAGAGTATTTTCAAATATTAATTTATTAGTTAAACTTAATTAATGAATAAATAGTAGCACTCTATATAAAAAGGAAAAGCGCTCGTTGTGTCCCTGTAGCGCAATGTCAAGCGCATTGGACTTTTAATCCAATGCTCGTGGTTCGAATCCCTCCTGGGATGGCCAAATTTCTGAGAACGTAATTTATGAATGAATAAATAGAAACAAACAAAAATAATAGTCCAACACCATACATAGAAAAGAAAATTGCTTTTTATTTTGCCACTTAATATTGTGATTCTGTCATGTGTATTTATAATTATTTAATAAAAAGTAACTAAAAGAATATTTTTCTTTATTGACTTAAGTAGGAATTGACTTAATTTTTTTATATTACTTGTAAGATTATTTTAAAGTAGAGATAACACAAATTCTTACAAAATTATCTTTATTTAACAGTCTAGACTTGTTTTAAGACAGTAGAATATACATATAACTTTTTAATAATTAAATTTTAAAATATTCAAATTGATTTTTATATCCAATTAATAATGAATTCAATATAAATACATTTTGCAAATTAGATTTTGAAAAACATAGACCAAAAACTAATTCAACAAGAAAAAGAAAGAAAGTTTCGACGAAAAGGTAAATCTGATCATTCAAAATTAATTTCCTACAATCTTAGCTTTCTTAAGCTTACTTTAACGAAAATCAGAACAGGGTAGAAAAAAAACCACTCGTAGAAAAAAATAAGATAAGAATAAGTCTTGCAATTTAAATTAACAAATTCGACAATGTTAATATGCTTAAAAGATCTTTTTCAAAGCTTAGTTTTATAAAATAAGTATCATAATGTGTAGACGAACAAGGAAAAGAAAAGGTGCTTCGGTATGTTACTGTGAAACAAAAGTTTTGAGTATAAAACTTCGGAAAATATGTATCTGATAGAGTTTTATTTAATTTAATTGATATTTGTGAAATCGGGAACTATTGTCAGGAAAATTCTTCATGAAAAAAAAAACTTTTAATAACCAAACTTTTTCCCATTATAAAAGCATTCTTTAACTATTCATTTTTAAGCAGTTATTGATTTTAAATATTTCTTTTTTAATGTACTTTTATATATATGTATACATATAAAATTTATATAAAATTCTATTCTGCGCATTCTAAACAGAATCTAATATTTTTTTTCTTATTAAAATATATTTTAATACATTTTAATTGTGAAAAATTTTAATTACTTTAAACTTAAATTCATTGCAAAATATATATTTTTAAAATGCATACCAAAATTGTATTTATGAAACCGACATGTTTAATTAACTTTTTCTCAGAGTTAAATTTATGTTCTAATTTTCTTCCATAGTACCACTTTCTGAGAGATTAAATAAAATTTTAAATATAATAATAAAAAGTATAAAAAAAAAGTTAAGCAAAGTAAAACTCTTTATACAACTATATTTCTTCAAATACAAAAGTTCCGAAATTAAAGATTGAACTCATATCTATATTTCATAAAATGGGTGTATTCCATCGCAGAATTTTTTTTTCCTTCTTAATAATTTCAGTACTTTAAAATTTACACTTAATTAAATTTTACCCTAGTTCTTTTTACAATATTCACACATTTCGGTTTTAAAGTTCTTAAATTATTTTTTTAATTAATCTACCAAGAATTAACAATACATACCAACAAATGAAATTCGTCTTTCTAAATAATGTAATTGATAATAATGAAGGAAACTTCCCTACTATATTGAAACATACACTAAAGAAGCCAACAGAGTTAATAAATATATATGAAGTGGTTTCTAATTATTACACTTGCAGTACAGTAGAATTGTTATGAATCATATGTTATTTTTTCAATTCCTACAATTAGCTGACTCTCTCCCAATATATATGTATATATATATATATATATATATATATATATATATATATATATATATATATATATATTTATATGTATAATATATATATTATATATATATATATATATATATATATATATATATATATATATATATATATATATATATATATATATATTTGGTTCAAGTCTTCAATCGTTAATAAAATATGTTCTATTCATCCAATCAAGTTCAAATATATTTTTTTAATTTGTGGTGGATGACACTTGATGTTAATACAGTTTTTTCAAATACTACTTTATTAATAAAAATAAATTAATTACCGGTTTTCAACGCCAACTGAGATTCGTCTCCATTGTTCCAATAATGTAAATGTTAAAACAATAACGAAAGGTGCCGTCGAAAACCGTTTTTTCAGCCAAACTAGCCAAACCGGTTGTGCATCGTTACAAAAATGAAGACAAATAATGCTCTTTTTTCAATTCCTACTTTTAGTTAAGTCTCTCTCTCTCTCTCTCTCTATATATATATATATATATATATATATATATACATCTTGTTAAAATTTTCAATCGTTAATAAAATACTTTCTATTCATCCATTCAAAGTAGGAATTGACTTTAAAAAAATTTTATATTACTTGTTTAGAAATATTACAAGAAATATTTATGCATTCTTTCAATAAACGCAATATTACAATTCTTATAATTAAGAGTACTAAATACAAGTAATATAAAAAAAAAACTTTAAGTCAATTCTAACTTAGGTCAACAAAGAAAAATTTTATTTTAGTTACTTTTTATCAAATAATTACAATTATGTATATACATATGACAGAATCAAAATATTAAACGTCAATTAATTTTTAATAATTATCAATGAAGTATCGTATTGTACTCCAAAAAAATTGTGTATATAAAATTTCAGTTCAACTGAATGCTTCAAAACGAGAGAAAAATCTTTTAAAGTTTTGGCCCAAGTCGCTAAAAATGAAGCCAATGTGACTTTTTATTTGTAATTCTTTTAATAATTAGTTTCTGTCGATGAACTTTAATTAATTATAATTAAATTATCGTATTGTCACCGAAAACAATCGTGTATAGAAAATTTCAATTCAAATGAGCGCTTTAAAACGTGATAAAATACCTTTTAGACACGTCACCAAATTGTCGCTAAGTCACCAAAAATTATGCCAACGTGGCTGTATCTGTAATTCTTTGAATAATTTGTTTTGATCAATTAATTTTTATTAATTATAATGACATTACCCTATTGCCATCTAAAATAATCGTGTATATAAAATTTCAGCTCCATTGAGCTCTTTAAAATGTATTTTATTAACGTTTGAAAATTTGAACAAGATATATATAGTGAGATAATGAACTAATGGTTATGTATGAGTAAGGGAACACATCTGGAGAATAATCATAGTTCTATTTATTAACCTTATACTTACAATATTACAACTTATTATTTCCAATAAAAATTATTTAACTGAAATTGAAGCTTTATTTGTTATTTAATTCTTATTGCATGCATATATTGTAAAAACACTTAGGAATGAATCTTTTACACTACTCGGCATTGCAGATGAAACTGTCAAAATTCTTCAAAATGCATAGACTATATTCTTGTTTAAGATTCATACACAAGTGCTTATAATCTGTATAGCTCTATTGATAGAGTGATTTATTTAAAACATCGTACTCAAAAGCAAAACGATGATAGCTCTAAATTCGAATCAATATGTTTTATTGTAAATTCCAAATATATATATATATATATAATTACTTATTTTAACCGCAGTAATTAAAAATATTTAAATACATTTAAAATCCTAGTGTCTCCCAAGTATAATATGGTAGTATTATGGTAGTATTTATACACGTTATTTAATTATTTTATTTCTATTTTTTTTCTTCATATACTTTTGATAAGTGCTACTATTCAGCCATTCCTGTGCTTTGAATTTGTATTTGGGTCCAGAATCTGGCAATAATTTGGTTGTTGTACTCAGATTTAACGCGGGTTTGGCATTTTTGAATGCAATTTTTAGGTAAGTTACCTTTTTCTTGTAATGGATTTAGATATTCTATCCATTACTTCCAATAGGGTTTTGCTCAGTATTATTAACAAAAAAGGGGAAGGTTAGCTGGCCAGAAAAACATGTTCAACCCCACTTATATAGATTTATTTATATATAAGAGCTGTTCTAATTCAGCAATGCTTATAATACTGTAGCATCCATATAATTATATACTTTTAAGTTCTACTATTTTTATAATTTCTATATATCCTTTCTAAAATCTTATGTCTGATTTATCTTACAGTTTCGGTTTTTCTCAGTTTTGATGATTGGTGATTGATTATTCATCTCTCTATAGTAAAGAATTTTAGCTATATATATATATATATATATATATATATATATATATATATCACTTAAAGTAAAACAAGATTTACTTAAAGTACACAAAAAGTTACGCTGTTTTTTTTTATTTTATTTTACACTTAAGCTTAATCAAGTGATTTGCACAACTATCATTCTTATTACTTAAAACCTAACGATTATAAGTTTCATCTTGAAATTAAAGTAATTAAAAATTCCTCGATACTCCTAAAATTATCGCCGAACCGGAGCACGTTTCGCGAATTACTAAAGTTGCACACAGAAATCGCTGAATAATTAATCCGAAAAAAACATGCACACCAAACATTTTACAATCACATTAAGTGAGCGCAGCTCATATCAGTGCTATGCCTGGAATCAATTATAATTATCATAATAACCAGCATGCGAAAATAAAACTCAGTAGACTGAAAACCGTGGTCGAAGAGAAACTGTAGACAATAGAATGTTTAGAGGGAAAAGCCCACATTCAGGCAGATTCGTGACCTGATTGCCACACCATCTAGCGGTTGCTGCCAACAGATCGAAGAATTCTTGGAGAACGCAAGATGCGTGGGTGAGGCCTGAAATTGCGTGGTTAAAGAGCGGAGTGGCGGCATGTTTTAGTTTTGTTTTTTGGCCCGAAAACTTGGGATGAATTTTTCTGGATTTTTCCGAAGAGTGGTCATTGATGAATCAGTCAGTACAGAGATAATGCGTTTCGTAAGTAATTTTTTTACGTATATGTATGAGGATTTAATCTATTATTTCCTAAAAATTTCCTGGAAGTTGTTTTTATTGCGGAAAGTTTGAGTAACTACTTTTTTTTAATTTTGTGCGCGCATGTGGTGAAGGAGTGTAAAATAATTTTTGTTTCGTTCTGCTTCGATTTGCAAATTTAAGTCTTCGGGATTTTAGTCGAGTGTTTTTCGAAAAATTTTCTTTGAACATTATTGAAAATTTTTGATGGACGATGAGAAAGAATTTTTTTAGAGTAAGTAGGTAAAGGTTTTATGTTAAATTCTTAATTTCATTTTTAAAACGAATATTTGTCTCCTAGGAATTTAATTAGTATTTATGCATCAAGTGAGAGAAACAAATATTTCTATTTGCACTTGTGAATTGCATCATCTAACTACATCACGTGTTTTCTTTGAGCATTGATAAGTCGAATATTTTTTAAGTATTATTTTTAAATATGAATAATCTTTTATGCATCACTGTTTATATGTAATATTTCAATGCTTTTTAATTTAAAATAATCACAAGATAAGTAAAATAAAACCCAAAACTTGTAAAATATTTGTTAAACATTGGTTTGTCAAAAGTATTTCTGTACTTTAATTTGAGTTTATGCTGCTTTTTTCAATTCCTACTATTAGTTCACTCTCTCCCTATATTTATTTATTTATTTATTTGTTTATATATATATATATATCTTGTTCAAATTTTCACTCGTTAATCGAATACATTCCATTCATCTATTCAACTTTAAATACATTTTTTTTAATTTGTAGTAGAGGACATTTGGTGTTAATACAGTTTTTCAAATATTACTGCATTAATTAAATTTAAAAATAAATGAATATTAACAAACAAAAATAATAGTCCAACACCATATACAGTAAGGAAAATAAAAAAATACTAGGGAAATCGCTTTCTATTTTGTCAATGTTGTGATTCTGTCATATATACATACATATTTATATTAATTGTAACTATTTAATGAAAAAAGTAACTAAAATTAAATTTTTCTTTGTTGACCTAAGTAGGAATTGACTTAATTTTTTTGTATCACTTGTTTTCCATCTAAAATATTAAATAGAATTTTATGCACTTTTTAATGCAATTTTCTTAAAACTAACTCCTAAAAAGTAAATTTTCTAAGGAAAATCTTTCTCAGTTCTCTCAACACAGTTTCATTCACTTCATTGGCCTTGATTAAACTTTAAATAAAAATTAAAACGTATTGTTTTTCGCTGAGAATAAAAACTTGTTTTATTGAAAGCTCGCTTCGTAAATTTTTTAAAGATATTCGTTCTTCTTTTAATCTTAAAAGATTTATGCTTGATTAAAATTTAAACTTTGACTATTCTACTCTTTATTAAGGTATCCGACTACTTGCCACAACTTTTTCTTTAAATAAAATGGAGATATAAAGATTTTTTCGTTGCTTTTAGATTTATTTAGTACATTTTAAGAAAAAAGGCTAAAATTAAAAAGAGGAAAATGAATTATTACTATTGAAGTGGAAAAAAATGGGTAAAAATTGACAAAAAATTACATAAACGGGGCCCATTCTGTACAAATAGTAAATGAACAAATTCTCTATTTTTCAATTTTGAGGTATCACTTTGCTATTCCTTTTTTAAATGACTTTCAGGATGAGATATTTTAATTTTTACAAAAATTATAGCTCTTTATCTTTGTTATTATATGAAATTACTTAAAAAACAGTGATTATATTCACATAAAGAATTGTAAATTTTGTAATAAAACAGTGATTGGTTAAAACATTTCTACTGTTATACAGAACATACACAAAAAATTTCAGCAAATTATTTTTAAAACTTTTTAGGCAGTCGCTGTCCCCGTCTGAGTTTTTCAAAAAAACATATTTCGAGTAAAACGCATTTTAAAGTTTGACATCTTATGTAAAGTTATGACATTTACTTTTACTAAAACATTTGTAGTTTTTGTTCTAGTGAATGTAAAATAAAAAGCTTGGTATTTTTATAAAGCTAATAAGATGGACTATAAAATAAAATCATAAATGAAATTTCTCCATTTTTAAAAAAATCATGCTTTTAGGGTAGTCGAATACCCTAATGTAATCAAATTTTAAACACAAAAACAATTTTCAATAATATATCGTGAGGATCAAAGTTTGAGACCATAAATGTTTTTTATATAAAGAGTTTTCATTATATAGGATAATAGCTTAATAATGATAAAAGTAATAAATTTTTTTTACAATAAAAGAATTTTTAGAAAAAAAATTGTAAAATCAAGTTACACGCATTTTTAATTATTTATTGCATATATAAAACTTAAGAAAATAACAAGTTTATAACTGAATATTGCCTACAATTAATTTTGATAGTAAATTTACTTCCCATCAAACAATTAGAGCATACAAAATTAGTTTATACATCTACTCAATGAACAGCTGAATTAAATTTTGAACTATACGTCACATGCATTATTTTAATTATAAATGAATATTAATTGGAAGTGCAAAATAATACATATTTTTGCAGGTCCTAACACAATTTATTACTTATTATATTGAAATTTTTATTAATCTGATTATTTTACACTAAATAGTCTTTCCTTTAAAAATACATTACCAATTCTATAAAAGAAAAGTTTTATTTACTCAGAAAAAAATCATTTTTTTTTTAAAAAAAAGAGTTGTATTATCCTAATTAAATTATTAATGCTTAAAAAATAATTATATAAATCTTATGAAAATTTAACAATAAAAGTTCGACTCACAAAGTGTACAAAAATTAATGACAAACTGGCGAAAATAAGAATTAAGTAAAAAGTAAAAATGCTTTCATAATATATGTTCTATTTTTAATCATCTATTTTCGTTAATTATGAGTTGGTTTATTTTTATTGAATATTTAAATTTCTATTGATTAAAAATCATTTTTTGTTTAAGCGTCTCGCAAACTTTTAAAGCTTTTATTGTTTGGGTTTTCGAAAAATATATTATTAAAATACTTTCTGGTAATATAGTCTAAAAAAATAAATTCCATATCGAAAATTTTGTACTCTACGTCTTATGAGGAATTTTTTTTTTATTTATAATAATTATGTTATGCAAATTGTGCAATGCTGATAAGAAAAACAGCTGACGATCGTACATTTGCTAAAATTATTTAGTGCTTAAATACATTTTTAAAATGCAGTTACTTTTTTACTTTTCTTATGCTCCAAAAATGCCAGAAAAATCGTTCGGACAAAATAAAAAATTTTATATAATTTTGCTAATTTTTTTTTATTTAAGTCCTTAGTTTGTTTTGTAAACAAGGGACCTACTGACACACATTTCATAATGATTAATGATTCTAATGAACGCTTTGTCTCTATATGTAAAGAAAAAGATGGGTGCAAAAAAGAAACACACTTTAAGTTAGTGATGAAAAATTAATGACAGTTATTTTTTACTTTAGAAGGCATATTTTTTTTAAACAATTCAACGTAAATTTTCATCTGTTTTTCTAAACAAATTATATTAAAGCTATTTTTAGTTTTATAAAAAATAAATAATGATGCAGTTATTCCTTTTGATGTTTTTTAAATAGATGATGAACGAAAAAATTTCTTCCGATTTTCAATTACGAGATATTTTTAGTTGCTCGGATTTCTTTTTCCAATGCATTGAATTTGTTCTTTTTCGTCTATAACACAAAAAAGTAACCCAATTGTTTCACAGAAAGGTTTTTTATTTAGGTTTCATTGAAAACTACTCTAAATTTCTTTATACAAAAGGAATGAGTTATGTGACATAGATTATTCCTTTTCCGTTTCCGGGTAGTACATTTGTGGACTAGAATACAACTCTCTGGTTTAACCATCTAAAACCTAGGGCTTGAAATTGAATCCTTTAATTCTGCTTTGTTCTCTTAGTGCAATGATTCTCAGCCACTGCGCTGCCAATTATTTTTTTAAATTATCATTATACTCAGAGAAAAAATAACAAAAAATCCAGAACCGAATCATTTGGTCCTTTTATAGAAATAAACCATTCATAAAACTGTTATTGACCATTTGGCAACTCTAGAGGAGAGAGGGTTTTATGCAACACTTCCAAAATTTAGATGTAAAAACAATTTGATTAGGTTCGTAACCCATTTGTGATAATGGATACATCTGTACATGAACTAACTTTGAATGAAGAGGAAAAACTAATTTCACTATATATATATATAACAATAGAAATTCAATTTAAAAGCATTCGGAAGAGTCAATTAATTCATTTTGGATTATAAAATTAGATGTGATTATTTCATAATAGCCAAAAAAAGCTTTAAAAATATTGATACAATTTTCGGCATTTTATTTGTGTGTGAATTCGGAACTTCAGCAGTAACAAATATAAAAAAGAAAAAAGTCGAGGCTTTTAAATGTAAATGATACAAAAAGATTGGTATCATTTTTAGGGACCAATATGAACGAAATTATCAAAATTCATCCAGCTCAATTTTCGCATTAAATGTTAATAAATGCCCTATAATTAAAATTTGTAATTAATTATTCAAAAAACATTTTGATATCTTTGTCGTAAAATATTATTTTATTTAACATTGAAAGTCATTATCATAAACTATTTAAGCATAGTGTATTGTTTGTTTAAACTTATTTTGTTATTAGTACGCCAACAAATTTTGTATTTGTGAAAAGTGTACCGCAACAAAAAAAAGGTTGAGAATCACTGTCTCAGAGGCCGAGTTCTAATATAGTACTGATATAGGAAAGTCGACATGGCGTCAAATCTGCTTTTTATGTATTATTGAGGCTGTCTTTACCTACTGTACGAGAGCCTGAACTAAACGCGCAGCTCATTTTTAGACAGAAAAACGTTTCAAGTTTTGGGAAAGTTTGTAACGCCATAACTCAAATATGTGTTTATATAATACAGTGTATTTAAAAATTCAAAATATACCACAGATAATTAATATTTTCTTGTTACATGCAAAAAGATAGCTAATTTAGCATTATGATATAAGAGAAAAAAATGAAAAAATGTATTTTACACCAGAAAATGTTGGTTAACTCAAATGAAAATGACAAGAATAAAATATCTTGTCCTCTATAGGACAGCAAAGCTAGAATGTAATGTTATTGTTGGAGCACTTAAATGTCCGAAGAAACATTCCAAATATTCTGTTCCTATTCATTAAAAGAAGACAACTTAAAATAAAGCAAAATTAGACCCATTATGCATATAAAGAGCAATGAAATAATTTAAATGTATATGTTTTTATTTACAATAACAAAAACCTATGTATTATTGATGCATACAACTTTTACTGTATGAATAATTATCTTCGCTTTTAACTCCCTATATATATAGAAATGAAAAACAAAAAAAATAACTCAATAATTTTTGCTTCTAAAATAAATTAAGTGTTTGTAAATAAAATTATTTTTGATAGTTTAAATTAACGCTAAATCATATAATAATTGTTATTTTAACATTTTTCATTTGAGTATTCCTTACACCAGGTGAGAGATTAACTTAGAATTTTGATAAATATTTAATATTATTTGTAATGAAATTCTTATCTTAGTCCATTTATTTTAGAACTGGGAAATTTCACTCAAATATGAAGTTTATTAACTAAGATATATAATTATAAATTAACCTCTTCAATGGACGCGAATTTGATTCGTACCCTTATTTACAACCTATATCCCAATAAAGTTGAAATATCCGTTACAACATAAAAATCCCCTAATAAAATCCCTATTGCAAACAAATTCCCTGATAATAACCGACTTGCTACTAAATTTATCCCATGATATAAATCAAGCTGGTAAATCATATTAACTTCGTCAAATAATCTAATGGAATAACCTTACTTCTCTTCAAAGATCAAAGAAAAATGAAATGATGTGAGCGAAAGTGTATTTGTCCGAAATGACGAATCTTCGACAGCTATTTGTAACCGTAACTCTAGCTTAGAAGCTCCAGTTTGACAACTGCTGCTTAATCATCTTTCAGGACCCATGTATAAGATGTTATTCTTGGTATTATCTAACAATTCATCAACAAAAGAAATTTCAAACAATCGACCATTTTTCTCTGATGAAACAAAAAGAAATAAGCACTCGAAGACATTTCTTTATCAATCATGTGATTATCAACATTTTCAAAGTAAATACGAAACATAGGAAAAAGATAATTCTTTTATATTCAGATACAAAATTCAATAAATTCAACTTTCTACCAACAATTTAAATCAACAGAGAGAATTTCAAAAACAATTTTAAGTTATTAATTCTCATTTAGATAATTTACCACGTTTAAGTATCCAATAATTAACCCTTTTACTGCGATTAAAAGTTACGCGAATCACTCCTCAGCACCACCGTTTTCACATAGACAGGCGCGCGTATTTGATGTATTGAGGGGGGAGGCACAAATAAGCAAATTTTTCTCTGTGAAAAAAGTAAATTCTTCGCAAACACTGTCTTGGTCATTTTATGGTATTCCAAAGCCTTCGGAATAGCTTTAATGAGAGCTTCGCAAAAAAAGAATTGTATTTCGAAAAGACGTGTATACACGTTCGGAACATCGGTTGAGCGAAACTGATATATACGCCGGCGACAGTTAAGGGGTTAAATTAGTGTTAAATTAATAGTTCCATCACAAAATCAGTTCAATAACTTCTAGAATATTTTTTCACTTCCTACTATTACAGCTCATACTCTCTACATATTTATTTATTTATATTGGTGGAATTTTCAATCGTTAATAAAATACATTTTAAAGCGCTCAATTGAGCTGAAATTTTATGTACGTGATTATTTTTGATGACAATACAGTAATTTAATTATAATTAATAAAAATTAATTAATCAAAACTAATTATTCAAAGAATTACAAATACTGTCACGTTGCATCATTTTAGGCGACTTAGCGACTATTTTGGCTACTTGTATCAAAACTTGAAAAAGTTTTTTTCTCACATTTTAAAGCACTCATTTGAACTGAAATTTTCTATACACAATTGTTTAGGGTAAAAATACGATAATTTAATTATAATTAATTAAAATTAATAGACTGAAACTAATTATTTAAAGATATACAAATACGGCCAAGTTGGTTTCATTTTTAGCGACTTGAGTTAAAACTTTAAAATAATTTTTTCTTAAGTTTTAAAGCATTCAATTGAACTGAAATTTTATGTACATGATTGATTTGGATGACAATACGATACTTTAATGATAATTAATAAAAGTTAATTACCACTTAATGTTGCGATTCTGTCATATGTATATGCATATTTATATGAATTGTAACTATATGCAAAATAAAACGTTTCTTTGTTGATCTAAGTAGGAATTGACTTTAAAAAAAATTATGTTACTTGTTTTAGAAAACAATTGCTATATTACAGAATGATGGGCAAAAAATATTTCTTGTTATATTCCGTGCATCTTGTTTAATTGCCACATTACTTTTAAGATTTAAATTACATTTTTCTTCAAAGTATCTCAACTTTTGTTCTATCGGAAATAAGTCAGATTAACCTATTTGTCAAAACTTTAATTTCTTACAAAGACTTTCTTTTTGTGGAGCACAGAAATATCTTTTAAAAAATGTGTAACAATCGTTAAACAAATATGAATGTCAAGTATCAAATTGCAGCTAATTTCACTAAGCGGGAAAGAAAGAAAAAATACGAAAATTTTTCTCCCGCAGAAGGCGTGGCTGCAGGTACTCTTAAGTGGTTGCGATTTGGTATCTAATTTTGACACAGTGCTCTTTTCCGTCAGACATCAAAAGTTACCAATAGGTATGCAATATTTACTTTTTAAAAGGGCAAAGAGCTTTCCTTACCGATTTCATAATTTAAGTGTTAATTTGGTATGAACTTCAAATAATATATTAAATAATATCGGAACAAGTTTGTGTTACTTTAAAAAGAGATAAATATTAAGTATAGAAATAAAGTTCTTCGATGGTCCGTATTTTGAGAAATTTTAATTCGTACTTCTAAAACCGTAATTGATTTAAATGAAGTAATCTTTAGAAGAAGTTTAAATGAAGAAACTCTTTTTTAATAATCTTTAAATAAGCTTTTAAGTCTTTGGTTCAAAACGAATGCCCAAATCTTAATCGTAATCAAATAGTAATATTACATCAGAAATCTCTTTCCCGTCCGCTTTAAGGTATCCGACTACGTTCGGAACCGGGATTTTGCAAAAGCGCATAAATGAATAATTTTCAGGGTATTTACTGTCACTTAGATTAGAATATATGCATAAAATTATTTTAAGGACATTTTGACAAAAAAAATTTTATTTAAATACAATATTTTGGCAAAAAATTAACTTAGAATAATCTTTTTCCAAATGTCCTTCTTTTGTGAAGAATGTTTCTATTATAATAATACTTTGCCTGTATATAGCTCAAACCTCTCTACGGAGGCTCAACTAGAATTTTTGAAATATATAACCTAGGAGTGGGTTTATTCATATTTTACGATAACAGAGGGGAGCAATTTTAAGAAAAAAACACCAATAATTATTTCAATTGGTGGTAACTCAGAAAATAATGTGAATTTTTCAAAAATTCTAGTTTAGCCTCTGTAGAGAGGTCTGAGCTATATAAAGGCAAAATATTATTATTATAGAACCATTTTTTACAAAAGGAGTACATTTGGAAAAAAGATTATTCTAAGTTAATTTTTTGCCAAAATATTATATTTAAATAAATGTTTTTGTCAAAATGTCCTTAAAACAATTTTATGCATGTATTCTAATCTAAGTGACACTAAATATTATAAAATTTATCCATTTATGCGCTTTGCAAAATCACAGTTTCGAACGTAGTCGAATACCTTAACTCATCACAGCTCTTGTTACAAAGGAGTCACTCAACCTTCAGGGCCGGTATAAAAGCGAAAGTTTTTTTTGTGCTCTCTCTATCTCTCTCTCTTGTCTCTGCCACGATGTTATAAATATGTGTAAATAGCTTCAGCTTTTTGTATGTGATCGTCAATGCTGTTTCGTATTTTATCCGTGTGAGTGTTCGTCCCTGTATAGTTATAAAGTACCAACTAAATGTAAGCGAATGATGTGTGTGTCAAAATAAAAAGAATTAACGTCCATTCGGAAGATGTTTCCTGAAGCCATGATTAAACCAACCCTAGGTCAACGCTACATATATATATGTGTATTATATATATATATATATATATATATATATATATATATATATATATATATATATATATATATATAATATATATATATATATATATAATCAGTTTCATTATCCTATCTTCAGTATTTGAACGCAAAGCTGGAAGTTACATTAGTCTAGTAATCCGCACATCCCAACCTCAAGTTTTTCATTGATTAATAAACACATTCTATTATCCAAGCATTTATTCCTTTTAGCTGTTTTGATTTTGAATTTTACCAAGTAGTCTAGAAAAACATCTCGAAAGACTTCGTAATGAGCGAATGAATGAAGAATGGATATCCATGCTTGGGCTTGCAAAACACTCCCTCCAATAAATTAAAAACCCACACGCCCGTGTACGTTAACATAATCAATACTCAAAAGCTACATCTTTGTTTGGAATCATTAATGTTATCTTTCATTTGGCATTTTTCAAGAAAATTGACTAAATATGTAAATTTTCTTACTTTTGACCACCGATATACAGGTTTGTTGCTCAGAGATTCAAGGTTTTGCAAGGCTGGGTTTGCATTTAAAATACTCCTAATGTACACATAGCTAAAACCGTTCATGCGAACATAATCATAACGTAAAATATGTAAAATAAAGTTGAACATACTTATTAAAACCAGAATCCACATGGATTTTTTGTGATTTATAGAAAAGTCACTGAAAATTGGTAAGAGTTTATTCGTAACTTTATAATATGAGTAAGAAAGGAAGATGATGACAAATAAAAAAAAAGAGTTCGAATAAATGCAAAACTTTAATCATTCTTAGTTAGATGTTTCAAAAACTCAAAATGCATTTATTTGAAATTTTAATTGTTCAAACTATACCTTCTTTCATTCGTTAAATGTAAGCAGTAGCAATAACTGAAAATAGTTGACATAGATTTTTTTTTACCGCAAATTGTTAATGCACTTGATCTATTGACTATACATGATTTTTTAGCCTACACACCAATAGATATGGAACAAAGCATCTTTAAGGAGTTCATTTAATAGTTCTTGAGACTTTTTTATGTCGAGGAATTCAATCGTTTTAAAAAGTTACTTTCAATTAAGTAGAAACCAAAAATTCGATAAATAACTCTAAAATGTTTTTTTTTATTTTTAAATCCACTACAAGTTTTAAAAAATGTATTTCTAGCCAATAAAAAATTCGTTAGAAAACCTTACTGCCGGAATTTGTTGCAGATAATTCTAAATTCGACAAAAATAACGCAAAATAAATTTAAAATTCAAAAATAAAATTCAATTATTGAATTAATGTTTGAAAAAAATTGTTTTAACGTCAAGTTTCATCCACTGTAAGTTTTAAAAAATGTATTTGAACTTCAATTTATGAACAAAAAATAATTTTTATTAACGATTGAAAATTTGAACAAGATATATATACCGTAAAATCCGGCGTATAACGCGCACTTATAATACAAAAAGTAAGATCGATATTTAGGAGTGCGTGTTATGCGTCGTGTATAAAAATGAGAGCTTTAAAAATAAAAAGGGATGGGGGCATAGAAAAAAATTAGACTGCTACTAGCATCTAAATACTATATATTTTAAAGAAATGACATTCCTCTTATGCACTTAAAGGATTGTAGTTCTAGAAATGTAGTACTTTTTTCTAAAGCTTGGGGTAATACAGCAAATTAAGAGCTACAGAACATAAGAGCATTACGTGCGCACATAGCAGGTTTCTGTGAAAAAGGGGGTGCGTGTTATACGGCGAATATACCTAGAAATTGATAATTGCAGCTTAAAAGTATAGATGCACGTTATACGCAGGATTTAACGGTATATATATAGAGAGAGAGAATGAACTATAGTAGGAAATGAAAAAGCTCTGGTATTTTCATTTATATTTAAAGAAGATAAGCCCTATTGTCAGTTTTCCCATTCTTTCTAAATATTAGTCGTATTTATAATATAATGAATGTTTCTGCAGAGATGTAACACTTTTCTTCTCGTTTTCCAGATTGACTGCGTTGAGTAGTGCGGGTGAAGAGGAGGCCGGCAGCAAGAGTCCAGCCGTCACAACCGCCCAGCCCAGCCCGTCTGTCCCAGCTCCGACGTCCAGTGGCCCGCTGCACCCTCCCATCTACGACTATGAAAGGGTGAGGCACGTTCCCGGGATGGCCAAGAAAAAGGGGCACACTGCCCCCGTGGGGAAGGGACCCTCCTCGCTCTTCCTCTTCAGCGAGAGAAACATCGTGAGACGTATCACGAGGTTCATCATCGAGTGGCCATATCCTTTTTATATGTGTCGTCATCGCAGATAAGTACATCTTCATTCTTTTATGTTGAGGCATTGCTCACGGAAATTGTCTGGTTGAAAGACAAAAGGGGGGGGGTTGTTCGTTGTTCTTCTGAAATGTTATTGATTGGTAGGGTTGATTTCCTAAGCAACATCTTTGGAGGAAATTCCCTTTTAGGAACTTTTGAGGTATTCCATTACCCTAAAATTGTGAATTTTGCCAAAAATTTATAAATTTCTTTTACGGTTTTGTATTATAGGTCATCTTATTAGCTTTATAAAAATACCAAGTTTATTATTTTCTACTCGCTAGAACAAATGTTAGAAGTGTTTAAGTAAAAACCGATGCCACTACTTTATGCTAGATGTCATACTTTAAAATGCATTTTACTCGATTTTTTTTTTTTTTTTGAAAATGTTCAAACGGAGACAGAGATTTCTCAAAAGTTTTTGAAAATAATTAACTGGAAATTTTTGTGTATGTTCAGCATAAAAGTAGAAGTGTTTTAAACTTCGTATTTACAAATCACTGTTTTATTCAAAATTTTATGATCCCTTAGATGAATAAAATCACTGTTATTTTAAGCAATTTCGTATAATAACTAAGATAAAGTTATCTTGTTTTTGTCAAAATAAAAATATCTCTTATCCCGAAGGTCATTTCAAATAAATCAAAATTGAATATTTGTTCATACACTTTTTGTACAGAACGGGCATCGTTTACGTAATTTTTTGTAAATTTTTACCAATATAATAATTTATTTTTCTTAAAATGTACTAAATAAATCTAAAAACCACAAAAAAAACTCCATATCTCCCTTTTTTTTCCAAAAAAAGTGGTCGCACACACACACAAGTAGTCGGATACCTATACTTTAATAGAATAAGGCGCTACTGTGTGTTTATGAAAACATTGATGAATATAAATTAAAATACAGAATGAGAGCGAGAAAAAATTTTCATAAATCATTATAATACAGTTTTAAATACTTAAATTTAAATAATAAGATATTAAAATTAGGATCCTGAATGTTCCAGGACATTTCTTTCAAAATTCAAGTCCTTCTAATTCAGAACTGTTAACATTGATTGAAAGGAAGCAACCGCGCGCGCGTAGTGAAACGCGTTCAACCCAATCCTTTCAGTGTAAGATGCTTAAGAACATGCTCAATCAATTGAGAATATTCTCCTCTTAAATGTTATCTACTCCCCCGAGAACATTTCAGAGAGCGGTATTATATATTGAAATATCATAATGAGAAAATTTGGTAATAAATATACCGTAACATTAATTTAACTGTTTTCAATTCATTCAGTGAAATGGCGTAGTATATACAGGGTGGTCCCGAATTGTTGCAACAATCATTTATTGTATAGGAATATATAGGCGCAAGTGTCGCGGGGAGGCACAAACACAAAAAATAAGAGACGAAAGGAAAGACAAAGTGCTTATTGATAGCGTTGTTGACAAGTGTTAAGGTTTAAAACAACTGTTCGTAACTATTTAGCACATGAGCTATGAAGTCCAGCTACAGCGCACATTGCTGTGCCATCCATTGGTAGTCGGAGAAGATAGTCTGCCGGATTCGAAGCTTGTACTCGCTGAAAATGGAAATGGTGTAAGCGATTTTCGTTTAACATAGTACAAACGCTCTGATGATTCACTCTTACGTGACGAGCAACAGCTCTTGTATTTGACTCGGGTCTATAAGCCACAACGTTCAAGATGCTTTCTTTCAGGACTTCGAACAGCTCTTCATCGACGAGCATCATGTCTTGTGACGTGGAACGAACCTATTATACGAAGTTGACGATGTAACCACCGAAATTCTGGCATTCGTCGACACTGCGCGTGATACATTCGTAGCGCAGCTCTGCCGTTACTATTTCCACGGCTGTACATGTAATGCATGTTTGCATTTTCGACATACGTCTCCCATTGTAGAGTTATCCCAATTGCGAATGGAGCTTTCCTCTCCTGAAATGCATCATTTTAAACGGCGGCTAGACATCTTCTGCTCCCTACAGGCAACGCAACCAACCGATATATAACTCCATTTCACTTTTCTTTTATTTTCTTTTTTGTGACTCACCTCACCACTTGCGCCCATACATTCCTGATAAATAAATGATTGCTACACACAATGTCCTGTATCTATCCTTAAACTTTGTGCCGTGAATTTGGGACCACCCTGTATGTATAAATACACTGGCCTCAAAAAGTTAAGGTACAACATGTTTTTCGAAGCTCGCCATAAAAAAAAATGGCAGTAACAATAAAATGCATAGTTTACATGAATGATAATAACGAACTTTAAAAACATTAATGCAAAAACGATTGCTAACACTTTTATTTTATAGAAAAGAACGTATATTTATGAGTGAGAGAAAAATATGCAAATATCAAGCTTTCGTACTTTTGTGTGTAAGTTGTGTTGATTTTCAGCAGTTGTTGGCAGTTTCGGTGACAATAGTCAATAGAATTTAGAAAATGTCTCAAAGACGTCGTTTACCCAATTCGTTAAGGTGGCGGGCAGTTGGATGGATGGAAATGGGATTGTCGCAGGCTGATGCTGCTAGACGTCTCAATGTGTCTCGTAGTGTTGTTCAGCGACTTTGGGATCAATACCAATCCGAAGATTCTGTGTCCAGAAGACCTGTTCCAGGCCGACCACGAGCTACAACACCTGCAGAATACCGTTTTCTAGCTCTTTCGGCACGAAGGAGAAGAACCACTACTGTGCCGCAGCTCGTTGCAGACCACTTTCAAGCATCAGGAAAAAGAATCTCCGCTACTACGGTGCGAAATCGTCTTCACAATGCAGGTCTGTATGCAAGAAGACCAGTTGTGTGCGTTCCCCTCAACGGACGACAGCGAAGGAACCGTTTATGCTGGGCAAGAGAACATGTTTCTTGGACGCAGCAACAATGGGCTTCTGTGCTGTTCACAGACGAGTCCAGATTTACAATGGAGAGTGATTCAGGGCGTCTACTGATCTGGAGGGAACAGCGCATTAGATACCATCAATCCAACACTGTTGAAAGACACAATTATAGAGGTGGTGGAATCCTGGTTTGGGCAGGGATCTCGCTCGGTGGCCACACTGACCTGCATGTGTTCCATGGAGGAACCGTAACTGGTCTTAGATATCGGGATGAGATCCTTGATCCATATGTCCGCCCATATGCTGCTGCTACTGGTAACGACTTCATTCTGATGGATGATAATGCACGACCTCACCGAGCTCGGATTGTTGAGGAGTATCTGGAGGATCACGGTTTGGAACGAATGGAAAGGCCAGCTCAATCTCCAGACCTGAATCCGATAGAACATCTTTGGGACTATCTTGGCAGAGAGGTTACTGCTTTAAATCCTCCTCCAAGGTCGTTACATGAGCTGAAACAAGGCTTACTCTGTGTCTGGTCTTCGCTTCCTATTCCGGTGTCCGACAACTTAATAAACACCATGGGAAATCGATGCCGCCAATGCATTCAAGTTAGGGGTGGACACATTCCTTATTAGAACCCATTTTTGTATTGTTTTTATGCCATTTTACCACATAACACTGTGATGTGCTGTTTTCTCCAAGAATGGACTTTTCCGCAGAGATTGCTTTTTTTGGTATAAATCGTTTTTGCAATACACTTATACAAATTTCTATGACGCATTCAATAAAAAACTATTTAATGCACATATCCTCCAAATTTTTTGTTTCTACATTCATTCATTTGCAAATTAGACACAAAAACCCGGTTGTACCTTAACTTTTTGAGGCCAGTGTATATATATATATATATATATATATATATATATATATATATATATATATATATATATATATATATATATATATATATATATATATATATATATATATAAAGGGTTTTTTACAGGTATAGAACTTTAAATTGCAATAAAACAACGATGTATTATTCGATTGACATGAATTTTTGTTTATTCTAAAGATAATCTTGTGACACTACATTTTAAATATGATTTCTGGCATATGACTGCCACGGCTGGCTCGGATGTAGTCCAATCTGGACGTCCAATTTTCGATGACTTTTTCCAACATTTGTGGCCGTATATCGGCAATAACACGGCGAATGTTTTCTTCCAAATGGTCAAGCGTTTGTGGCTTATCCGCATAGACCAATGACTTTACATAGCCCCACAGAAAATAGTCCAGCGGTGTTAAATCACAAGATCTTGGAGGCCAATTCACAGGTCCAAAACGTGAAATTAGGCGGTCACCAAACGTGTCTTTCAATAAATCGATTGTGGCACGAGCTGTGTGACATGTTGCGCCGTCTTGTTGGAACCACAGCTCCTGGACATCATGATTGTTCAATTTAGGAATGAAAAAGTTAGTAATCATGGCTCTATACCGATCACCATTGACTGTAACGTTGTGGCCTTCATCGTTTTTGAAGAAGGATTCCACCAGCCCATAAAGCGCACCAAACAGTCAGTTTTTCTGGATGTAACGGTGTTTCGACATACACTTGTGGATTAGCTTCACTCCAAATGCGGCAGTTTTGTTTGTTGACGTAGCCATTCAACCAGAAGTGCGCTTCATCGCTAAACAAAATTCGCTTATGAAAATCGGGAACAACGGCAATCTCGTTTTGGGCCCATTCAACGAATCTACGCCTTACTTGATCATATTTAAAATGTAATGCCACAAGATTATCTTTCGAATAAAAAAATTCATGGCAATCGAATAATACATCGTTGTTTTATTGCAATTTAAAGTTTTATACCTCTAAAAAACACCCTTTATATATATATATATATATATATATATATATATAGGGAGGGAGAGAGAGAGGGGGCACAAAAAACTTCTTTATTTGTTTATACATAACTATGTACAAACTGGGAGGGAAGAGTAACGAATACCATTTATTGTGGAAATAATTAAGCTGTATTACTTTATAAGGTATTGCTTAGTCTCAATTATTTATAAATATTTTCATGACCTCATAAAATTCAGAAAGTAAATTACTAAATCATTAAATAGCTTATTAATTGCAATTATCTAATTTATTCAGATTATAAATAATTGTAGATCCTCGTTAAAAAGTTTTGCAAGGTTAATTAGCTTTGTGGGACTTACAGGTGGCCAAATTTTAATATACAAGACGATCTAATAAATATTTGATGCGAAACACTTATCTTTATTATATGTTACTAATCAAATTATTCCATAAATGACTGGCATTTTTCTTATAATTTATTGTTCCTTTCCCATTTTTAAACAAAGTTATGTCTCTCCATTTAAAATTTCTACGACCTTGTTATTTTTGTTCACCCCATTTCTTTGTTCTTGGTATTTAATTGCTAATTATTTCAAAAGAAATGGAATTTGATTAATAAATTTGTAATCAATATGTAATATTCTTCGATCAATAATCGTGTTTTTCATTGTTTTGTACAAGTTTTAGGATTTAATTAAATCTTTTTTGTCTCTAGAGGTTGTATTATTTTTGCAAAGTACTTAATAAAATATAACTAAGAAATAAATAAAATTAAAACCAAAAGAGGAAACGCTTTCCAAACAAAAAAGAGTAAGAATTGCGTCATGTTTCAGAAAATGAAATTGCTACAAGCCCTACGGCTGAGCCTAATTGGATTTTAAAAAGAAAAGGATTAAATTCTGTTAATTTATTACATAAAACATAATATCAAATATGTATATGTTCGATTAAGTACTGGAGAAAATAAAAATAGTTCCATGCATTATGTTATATGATTTAACTAATTTTACTAAAATTGCATTCACATGGTGAAACAAATCTTGTAAATCAAGGTACATCTCTTACAAGCTTAATTTTGTAAAAAAAAAACCACTCAACAAAAAATATATTTCCAAAATACTCTCTCTCACTTCAGGTGTAAAAGCGAAATAAATAAAATTTCCCCATTAAAAACTAATTTATTTATTACTATACTGTGCGTATTAATATCAAAATAATATTTGAAAACGTTAATTTTTTATATTCAATGGTATTCCAAAAAGTAACTAAAATTTTTTAACAAATAAATATAAGTGTAAAAACAGCTAAAAATTTACAAATGTAGAATGATTTTAAAGAAATGTTTTCAAATATTTGTTGTAAGAAATAATGATAAATTCATTTTCTAAAGCAGAATACATTCTGACTGGGTTCGGAGACCAATTTTTCAAAAATCGATTTACGGAAGAATTTTATTGTTTGAAGAACATTAATAAGCTTAAAGCATCATAACTATTAAATAAGTAATTTGGTTTTGAAAAAACATATTTTTCTTAATGAAATGTTTTCAAAATTTATACACAAAGTTAAGAAAAACGTGATAGATAAAAATGCATTGGTCATAGTGATATTGTAATTTCTTTGATATACTTCTTGATCCATCTGAAGTGTCACAAACCGCAGGGTAAGAAATATATATTTTATAAGCATTTAAATTTCATTTTAATGACTTTTCGTCAAAATTACAGTATGTTCTAAGCTAAAATAGGCTTTAAAATATGATTAAATGCAATTATCTTAAAACCTGTGGTTTGCGACAATCTAAAGGGCTCATAACACACACACACATACGTTAAAAATATCATTGAATTTGATTGGATTGTTTTGGAGATTTCCTATTTGGGGGGCACAAATTATCGCGAAAATTTCATTCCTCAAAGAAACACATTAAGAAATATTCATACAAATTAGGTAAAGTAAATGCTATAAAAACAAGTTTAAAAACTCTCTAGTTTTATATGTTATTCCTTTTCATCAATATTTATATATTGCTTTTTTCCTACTGGCACTAACAACACAAACACCTAAAAATCACTCTTTCAACCTAGTTGGATACCTTAATAGAATAAAACATAAAGAATCATTAAAAAGTACCAAAATGTTCTGGTGAACCTAAATAAAATTATGAAACATTTTCCGTATTTTATACTAAATGTTCATTTAAAAGTTGGTTTTATTAATATATTTTTCCATATTTTGCATCTTTATTGCTATGTCAATTATTTTAATGCTTTAGTTTGACTTTGTGATAAATAAATCATGAATTGGTTTGATTTTAAAGGCACAAACCTTTAATTTATACTTACTCAATGCACTAGTAGCTTCGTTATACGAGTAGTCACGATCGTAAGCTTCTAGCCAGGGTTGCCGAGTACAGGGTTCTAGTCCTAGTACGTTATATCTATAGGGGCTTAGTACTCTTACTTTAGTGCGATGTAGATCAGTGCTCTTCAAATGTGTTCAAATCACGAAACCCGTAGATCTAGAAGGGGTTTTCGTCGAACCCCTAGAACACAGAAAGTATTTTTCTGGAACCCTATTCCATATACACATTTAGAAGAATATTTTTTAAAATAATATTTAAAGCAGATCAACAACTTATAGATACTTTTTGTAAAGACAATTAAAAAAAGTATTGCATCTATTATTAAAAATTTTAATCTACTTTTAATATAATGTACTCATTAATAATATTAATCTGTGGTCCAAGTGTCAGTTACTCATGCATTATGTTTAGTAACTGGGATATGTGCTTGTGACTTTTTCACACAAACTGTCGAAGTTTAGGTCTAGTGAAATTAATTGCAATCTCATTGCATATTCTGAGTTTAATTTATTTCTATACTTTGGTTCTGTAGCCACTTATGGTGAAAAATATTTTTCACTTATACGCATTGTTATGAATGGCATTAAAACGTTTAGAGGAATATTGCGTATTTTGAATTAATTTGCAGCATAAGATTCAGGAGCTGTTCTTGCTTAAATTTAGAGTTTTGACATCGAGTATGTTGATAGGTCCATAAGTTGTTCCCTCCTCTTTATTGTGTTTTTTCAAAAAGTGCATTTTTCATTGTAAAACTATTTAGTTTTGCAAGACATTATATTAACGAGTATACAATTATCTCGTAGAACTCGGGACAGCAAACAATAAAATATTTAGAGCCTAGTAGGAAATACATAAAAATAAAACACACATTTTAATATTCTTTTATTTTATTATAATAAAAGTTTAAAACACATTGCAAAACAAAGTTATTATGTAGAAATAAAGTTTTCAGTTTCTTAACGACAGGGATGAACTTTAAATTTTAGTGGGTATACAAACTTCATAGAAAACGTGAATCCATCTTGCATACACATTTATAATTTTCATTTCGATTGTTTTTATTGTAACTCGCGGACACCCTGGGTATGCCTCGTGGTGACCCAGTGTTTGAAGACCACTGGTGTAGATGTTTAGATATGGATTGGCCGTTGAGGTATCCAGTTGACCAAAGCTGAAAAGGGGAAGAAGTTCGCAGCCAATAGGCATAGCGTAGCTTCAAAGGGCGAAGGTAATAAATATCAAATCATATTCTCAAAGTATTAAAAATTGAAGCAACATTAAATACTTTTTGTAGGGAAAAACTAAATGCCATGGTTACAAAATATGTCGTAAAACCACTCATTTCTGTGAAATAAAAAAAAGGTTTTATATAATTTTAATTCTAAGAAAAAGGCTTCTATTATAATTGTATACTTTCGTAGAATAATCGAACTTTACGACAATAGCCCTTCTTCAAAATAATACATATTAGAATTAACGTCATCGATTTCCTAATTAAAATCGATGAAAATATTCAACTCACAAAAGAAAGAGACATTTTCTTTTTTCGATTCTTCATTTTTTTTGTTCTTTTTCCCTCAAAGCTTCCTAGATCAAGATGAAACATGCATTAGTCAATATCTGTCCTTTTTCTCCACAATTCTTTTTTCTTATCCTTTAGTAGATATGAAACATGCATTACACGATCCCGCTCTAACCTGAACGCACCACGCATGCTCAGTACCAACCGGGACGATCTATGCGTTCGATACATTGCAGCCAGATTCATAATTTCGATGCACGCATTTTTAATTCTATTTAGTGATGAAAAGAAAATTGTTTGGTGGGGTCGTAAGGGAAACTATGAATTTTTCAAAATTGTAATAATGAAGCTTTCAAGAATTATTCGTGAAATATAGTTTTTAAAGGGCGTTTATTTCTTTTTTTTTCAGTATTACATTAGATTAAAAAGGCATACATTGGTTTTGATGAATGAAGACTGGGGCTTAGTAATCATATTTAATTGATTACTAAGCTATATCAAATCATTATAATTAGATTCTGCAGCATTTAGTTGTTTGATTTGAAATTTATGTCAAAATAAGTTAATACACAATTTTTAAGTTCAGATTCTAACTATTCATGACATTTTTACATTATTGGGTAGATGTAATTTATCATTTTTTCTTAAGACATTTTTTTAATAATTATTTTTTAATGGATATACTTTTTGACACGCTTTTATTAGCTTCACTTGTATATAACGGAATCTTTGAACTCGATTTTTACCCACTTTAAAAGGTCAGATTAATTCCAAATTTTGCACACTTGTCTAAGTCCGATGACAATACAACAATTTAAAATTCTTTTTTCATTGTTTTGAATTAACGATTTTCCATTTCCATATTTGGCGACTAATTCTAGGATCATATTTCCAGATTTGGCGACTAATTCTAAATCCTATTTCCAGATTTGACGACTAATTCCAGGTGTCGGGGCTAAAATATAATGTTACAACCCTAAAGGTAATTACAAATTATACAAACACAATAAATAATAGTCTAAAAACTTTTAAAAGAAACTACTTTTAATGTAGATCGAACTAAAAAACAAAAATTAATTTAAACAAACGTGCTTTTATAGTTAATCGAGCTGAAAAGTAAAAACAAATATTTAATGTAAGAATAAAATGATAAACGGGAAAATTAATGTCATAGTGGTAAAAGCGTGGGGTGCTCAATATCAATTGTTGTAATTTCTTACTAGTTCTATTCCAAAATGCAGAGTTAGTGTAAAAATATAATACTAAGCACTTCGCGCTTTTACTATAATGATATTAATTTTCTCTCGTTAATCATTTCATTCATATATTAAGAATTATAATTACAGGGATAAAATGAATTATTCGAGAGGTTTTAGCTATATATGATCAATTAATTTATGAAATAGCTTTGAAGTTATTTATTTTTTACTTCAACGGTCTATCATTAGTTATTTTATTAAATAACTGGTTACTTCATCGAATAAATATATAAAGTATTTAATTTTTCATCTATTGTTAATTTTAACTGGCTTTTCTAGTTATTTCTTGAAATACATAGTTATTATATGAAATAACTAAATTATATACTTTCACGGTAACACATATACTTCCTCTCATACGAGGAGATCAAAATTTATATTCTTCAGAAAATATCCTCTGTCAGTCTTCATTTGAAAACTTTTGAGAGGTCTTATTTATATCTTAAGTGGTTTCTTTGTACGATATTGTGAAGAGAAATTCTTATTAAAATGTTCTTACTTATATTCAACTTTTTCTCAAATCATTTTAAGCGGATATAAAAACCAAGTGTTTAAGGGGAAAACATGTATTAAGTAAGGAATGGAATTATATAATCTGGGTTTTTTTCCATTTCTTATCTTCACATTAATACCTGTTATTTTCTATTTGTTTAACTTTACTTTGACTGACTTGAACGCAGTTTTGTTCAGTGAAGTTATGTCCATACTTATTTTTGTACTGTATGTTGTACAGTCTTTTCTTTTTTTCCTCTTGTATATTTTTTCTATAACATAATTGCTTCAAAGGGATGCTGCGTTCCCTGTTTCAATTGAACTATTTTATTTAGAGATTTTGACATGCTGATTTTAAAAAAAAGTAGTGATGACAACCGCAATACCAAAAGGCGTCCCAAGGCAATTCATCTGCAAAATTCATCAATTTTGATGCATTCAAAAAATTTTTCCCTGTATAATTAATAAATTAGTTTTTGTTAAAAAAAACTAAAAATACGCTTTTTGTATGCTTTAGTAAAATTTTTTTTTTATTTTTTTCTTATCTTCCTCATTGTAAAAAACTCCGTCTGTATGTGAGCATTCTTGAAATTCTTAATAACTAAAAAGTAAAAAATAATTCTTAATGTAGGATTAAAATGATAAACGAAAAAACCTTAATTTGTCATTTGACTGGTAAAACGCTTTTGTTCAGTGAAGCTCCATATTAATTGTTATAATTTTTTCTTAACATACTAGTGCTCGTTCACTGTTTCAATTGAAATTTTAAGAGTTTTGACATGCTGATTTTTAAAAAAGTAGTTATGACAACCGCAATACCCCGTCCCAAGCTTTTACCACAATGACATTAATCTTCTCGTTAATCATTTTTTTTAAAAACTAAAAAATACGCTATATTGAGAATTATATTTAATTTTTGTAGTTAAAATGATAAACGAAAAAATTAATGTCAAAAAGTGCGATTTTTTTTAAACTATAATTTATTTTTCATTTTTTAGTTCGATCTACAATAAAAGCGGGATTTTTAGTTTTTTAAACATTCATATATTCATTGATGAATTAATCTTAAATGCGCCATTCCATTAGAATCTGGAATACCCATTGACGTTTTCGTTTTTGAGTTGTAACAATCTATTAGTCACCAAATCTGGAATTAGATGCCAAATATGGAATTAGTTGCCAAATATGGAAATGGGATCTGGAATTAGTCGCCAAATCTAGAAATGGTATATCGTTGATCCTGATCAAAATAATGGAACAAAATTTTTGAATTATTGTATGGTCATCAGTCATTGACAAGTGTGTAAAATTTCGATTTAATCTGACATTTTCAAGTGGGTAAAAATCGAGTTCAAAGATTCCATTACATACAAGTGAAGCTAATAAAAACGTGTCAAAATTTGAAAAACATTATTGATTCTTAAATATACAGTATAGTTATATATGAAATAGCACATCACAAATAAATAAATCCCAGAAGTTTGCTGTCCCATACTCACCCTTCTTGAAACTTTCCATGAATATTTTGCATAAATGTGGATTAATCTCGTTGATACAGCACTCAGTTTCCTTAGTTTCCTTATTTAAGGCTGAGATGATCATGGGCTTACTGGGCTTCAAAAAAACTTCAAAGAAAAAAGTTCAATAATGCCAAATTGTATGATTTGGCCGCCCAATTCCTATCGCCAAATAGGAAAATTACAGGACCAGGAAAGGACTCATGGTGTAATTGAGCTGTTTCTATGGTCGTATAATATGTGGCATCGCCTTGTTGAAACCACATACCACCCAGTTCCAACTTAGGCTAAAAAACTGGAATTTCATATCACGATAATCGGGACTTGTTCATTTTTGAAATATTGCTCAATAATGAAAACGCGTCGTTCTTTCGCGTTCCGGTTTTAATAACCTAAAATGTCATAGTCAAGCTGTCTTTTATTTTCTTTTCAGCTTGTTACCGCATAATTTGTCCATTGGCACCCCTTTACCGATTTTCTGGACCCATTATATACTGCTTGATGAAGTAATTTTCACTTCTTGTCTCTCATTTCTTTCAGAAACAGAGAATTTCCAAATTTGAAATAATATTGCTTTTGTTACACATGCATTTTTTTAAATTTTGTCTTAAAATGAGTAACTTTTTCATTTAAATGTATTTATTCTTTTCGATATAAAATTATCAGATCGCTAACAAAAACTATTTTGATAATCAGTTTAAAAAGCCATAACTTTTCAACAAGTTGTATTCTTATAAATTAACTATCATGCCCTATATTAAATGGAAAATTCCATAAAAATTTTGAAAGAAACGAAGAAGTTCAAATTTCTTTTATGATTTGGATAAGTAACTACAATTCAAGCGATAAATTTATGGGAAAAAGAAATTTCAATTCCATTTCAGGTAAAAAAATATTTTTTTTTTAATTTAACCAACAGTAAATATATTTTATAATGCTTTTAAAAATCAACACTACTTTTCAGAAATTAAAATATAAATCTTTATTTAGCAGCAGAAAAGGGAACAGAAAAATAAAAATTCAATTAGAAACAACATAATTCAATTAAAGCATTACATAAGTAGGTGCTAGTATTTGGTAAGTTCACAATAAAAAAATTAAATTATTGAGCTAAAGAAAGCGATAAATTTTAACAAAACAGAGTACACTTTTTAACAAAAAGAAAGCTTCACATACTTTAACCAAATGTAAATAACAAAACTTAAAAGTTATAAATAAACCAAAACTACAAAATAATACGTTGAGCACCTAAAGCCGATCTAACAATTAAACTAAATTTTTTCGACCTAAAAGAATAAAAGATAACAACCACAGCAGACCTAACATCAACGGAACCGGTGGTTGATATTTCAACCAAAAGGAATAGCTTCTTAAATGCGTTCTCAGTTAAATAATCAACCAGCGAATTTCTTTCACAATCACGTGGCGGACACGGTAGCCTAGTGGTCTAGGTCACGTATTATGAGTTCGAGCCTATTACCACTGAAGACCCGCCGAGGAGAGGGAATGATGTAAGTTAAATCTATTGAGGCTCAATGTCCTCCCATTGGAGTTGTGTGGCTGGTGGCTTGGAGGGGGAGGTGCCAGCTGAGGTGTCATCCTCAACACTTGACCACGTTTCAAAATTGTTAGATCGTCTACAATAGCCATCGTGCAGCTTATTAATGCGACATAAATATAATTCTCACTCCCAATCAAGTGATTGCAATCTTTTGTTTTTTGAAAAAAGTGGCAAGGAATATAAATTTCCCTCCCCCATTTAGAATTCCGCAAATCACAAAGATCCTTTTTGCCCAGAAAGACAACAGAGTGTTATCTTGTTACCATTGTCTGATAACACGCAGTATTGTCAAATACTTATAAACAAAAAGAGGTAAAGATCATGGCTGAAAGCCCCATGAATTAAATATTTGCCTTCGCAAAGCAATAATAGAATACTTATTAATTTTCAAAAAAAGTATATCCTAGTTATAAAGCATCCTCTGATTTTAGCAACTATTCTTAAGAATCTCTTACCTCCTAGAAATCCGCACAGAAGAATCTCTAAAATAGCAGCAAAAATCATTGTAACAGTGTGTTGGTATAAGGGAAAAATAGAAACTTTTCTTACCAAAATAAACGGAAGATAGTATTCTTTTTCAATTCCTACTATTAATTCACAATCTCCATGTATATATATATATATATATATATATATATATATATATATATATATATATATATATATATATATATATATATTGTTCAAATTTCCAATCTTTAATAAAATACATTTTAAAGAGCTGAAATTTTAAATACAAGATTATTTTGGATGACAATATGATAATTTCATTATAATTAATATAAATTAATTCATTAACCCTAATTATTCAAAAAATTTCAGACACAGCCACGTTGGCATCATTTTTGGAGACTTAGTGACTATTTTAGCGACATGTATCAAAACTTAACCCTTAAATTCGCACTATTGCATTTCTACAACATATCATTTATTTTAATTTCACACAGACTCAATATTTTTTAATTACCTACAAATCACTTATCTGAGAAAAAAAGATTACTGCAACGAAATAATACTAATTTTGTCATTAGATGGAAGTACATTTTTTCCAGAAATCACAACAATTATAAAAATCTCTGATGCCTCAAGAACTTTGTTTTTCCTATGAAAAGAATCTCTTATATTTTATGCTTTCTCTTGTTTATTGACGAAATAAATTACCTGGTAAGAAATTTAAACATTTTATGATAAATATAAATGAATCATATAAAAAAGAGTTTTGTAATTTACAGCACTACTGCGCAATATTGGACTTCTTTAACAAACAAAAAGATAACTGAAATTCAATTTAAACCTGCTTAATTTTTTCTTCATATTTTTCCCTTTTATTATTACTTGAGAACTAGCTGATTATAATTTTTTCATAGAAATTTAAAAAATTGCGAAGTTAAGGGTTAAAAAGGTTTTTTTTCTCACATTTTAAAGCGCTCGTTTGAGGTAAAATTTTCTATACACCATTGTTTTGGGTGACAATACGATACTTTATGGGGACATGGTACGATTTAAGCAAAAATTTTTAATTTAAGGATTTTCAAAACATTTTTGTTTGCGTACTATGTGTGTATACTATGTAAAACAGATTTTATGCTCAAAATATCATAAAAAGTTAGCCATCTAATTTTTTAAGGAAAAAACTTAAAATTTGTGAAGTGATTTTAAAATGCTACTCCTCCTATAATAATTTACGTACACGCATGAAATTTGATTTACAAGTACGTCCAACTATGTATAGCAAAAGTAGGTATGGGTTTTGCGATAACACGATTGGTATTTGTACAATACTTCTTTTTATGAATCCTTATTGAAAATTCCTTAAAAAATTCGCAAATTCGAACTTCAATTATTTTTTCAAAAATAAGAATTGCTTTGATTCAAAAATGCATACTAACTTTTGTTACATGTACTATTAACAACAAGTAAAAAAAATTCAAAGCACTAGGCACAATAGAAAAAAAGCCTTAGTATTTTAAATGAAGACAAACTAATTATTTTACCTTTCTGAGATAAGTAAGTTTAAAATTTTGATTTGCCGTAGGGATGTGAATAAAAATGAATGTAAAAGCTATCATAATTCTGCGTTGTTTAATTTTAGAGTTTTCAAATTTTGTGAGGTTATAGAAAAAAATACAAAGAATAATTTAGGCTAGAAAAAAGAGATTTGATTTTTTGACCGATTTTTGTCAATTGAATCGTACTGTGTCGCCTTAAAGATAATTAATAAAAACTAATTACCACTTATTATTGTGATACTGCCATATGTATAAGCATATTTATATTAATTATAATTATTTGATAAAAAGTAACTAAAATAAAAAAAATTTTTATTGACCTAAGTAGGAATTGACTTCAAAGAAAATTGATAATACTTGTGTTTATTCTTTTTTTTTAAATATATTTCATAATATTCAAATAAAAACGAGATAGTCTGTATTTAAGGAGGTAAATAGTCAAATTTCATAACATTAACACAGCAATCATGGTTTCCAAAAAATTGACATTCGACAGAAATTTTTAACTGGAGAATTCTATTTTGCAACCATTCCGGAAACGAGGAACAACAGGCGTTAATTCCATAAAAGGGAGTAGAAGGTGATTAATAAATAGCAAGTTTGTGTCTTTCATCCACACTGAACGTGAAGGACATTAACATCTCTTCGCAGGGGAAGCCGTCAATGTGATGGATCGTGTAATGCTGGTTGATCATAAGCTATTCTACTCGAAACCACGTCATCGCTGCGGATCTTTTGAATGATGAGTTGTTTAGAGATGAGGGCTTTGATCTCATTGGCTTTACAGGTGGACCATTGGCTTCTAGTAAACTTCCGGATTACATCATAAACTTTTTTCTATAAAATCATGTTCAACCGTTTCTAAGGCCGGGGTAAGTATACTTACCACCAATTGCATTGATTTTTAAATGACCGTAGTAAGCTATTTAATCATTTTTCTCTCATGTGTGCTGTTATCCATTAATAACTTCAGAAGATTAAGAAAATTATAAACTCTTACGCACTTTGTTACCAGCCCCTCCCCCACATAGTAACAGGATTAAAAACTTCCTCATTGATCTGGCAATTTCATGAAAAATAATACTGTAATGGTCCTCTATGAATAAAAACAGCTTTGTATAACGTACAATTATTTTTCCACTTTGTAGTGTTTACCAAATGTAGTTTATAAATATAAAACAAAAATAAATAAAAAGCATTAATTTCCAACTCTAATAGGCCCCAATGGGCAGTGCTAAATATACTTACTACCAAAAAGGTGATGTGTTAAAAATCAAATTAATTTTATCTAATAAGCTAAATGAGTTTCTCTTCTTAAATCAATATCAATTCCACAAATATTTTAATACACCTTTACTAGAAATAAATGACCCGTTAAAGGGGAATCTAATTCCCCTCTTTCCTGATATTATTCTAATCTGATTCTTAATATATTTAAGTGGCAAGGTTGAAACTTTTGAAATGAAACAGTTTTTTTTTCATAGATCATAAAATTTCTCCAAAACCTTTCATGCTATTGTTTGTTAATTTATCAATGTGTTTTGCAGAATAATTTGGGTGAAATTTACATAAGTTCCTATAATTGCTAAGGTAATCCAGGAAGTAAGTTCCGATTGGCAACGCATAAAAGGAAACAATAATTTGCAATTCATTGTTATGTTGTTGTTGTTACTACTCAATAGACGGTGTCGAATCGAAGCCCACGAAATTCATCGCGGCATCGTCTTTCGACCGCCACAGCTTTAAGCACCATACAGGTGACAAAACAATTTGGCTCTAATTTTGAGGGAAAACACCCTAGGAACCTCCACCGTTCCACTAACTTCGCGAGACGACTTGCAGCTCGACGAATAATTAGAATACCTCTGCCACCCATGCACTCTACATTTACAAATATCCGTCTCCGGGATTCGAACCCAGACCCTACGGCACAGAAATCAGCGTCACTAACACCTTTATCAGATATTGATAAAATACTTTCTATTCATCCATTCAAGTAGTTTTTTAAAAAACTTGTTAAGATGACACTCGGTGTTAATACAGTTTTTCAAATATTAATTAATTAATTCAATTTAATTAATTACTGGTTTTCGACGCCATCTTAAATTCGTCTTTATTATTGTAGCAATGTAACTGTTAAAATAATGACAAAAGTTGTCTTTGAAAACCGCTTTTTCAGCCAAACCGGGTGTGCATTGTTACAACAATTCAGACAAATCATGCTCTTTTTTCAATTCCTACTATTTTAGTTCATTCTCTCCCTATATATAGGAATTGACTTAAAAAATTTTTTATATCACTTGTTCTACATTCGTAGCACCATTTAGGCATTTATTTCAGCGAGGCACAATTGTCTGGAAGCCCTCGTCAAAAAACAATTCCACCAGTGGTTTTAACCATTAGATAGTAACAGATCTGACCTCGTTGACGCCTCTAAAGTCTGTCTGCCAGCAAGAAAGGACTTAAGCTCGAGAGCAGATGAAAATCACCCAATGCGAAATCCAGTTTGTGGGTGTAAGGGTCAAAACTTCCCTTTGCAAATCCGTAGCTTCATTTGCTCTCATGCACACCTTCACGTCCTTCATAGAGTTGCCGCAGCAACCTTCAGGTAATGTAATTGCTCTTTGTACTGTATCCATTTACTTCCCAAACTTGTGTGGGAATTTCGCAACTTTGGTGTTCCTCGCACTGAGACATCGGATGATCGATCGTATATCGCGTGTTTTAAACTTTCCCCAAGCAAGTGCCGTTTTAGACAGCGATTCTAAAACGTCTTTCCTCGCTTGCCAATAACTCAGCAGAAAGCACGCTGTAACGTTTTCTCACCCCGCAGCTTCTCTGTACAGATAGCATTACACCGTTCATATTCACACGTGCATCCCTAAAATATTGCGGGTCCTGTCTTATGACAACCCGCTGACAACCGAAGGCTGTGAGAAAACCAATGACTGGATTCCACCTGTGAGCCGGAACCTCGACTGAAATTCGAGGTATAAGAAGGGACCACTGCCACCCCAAAAGAGTGAAGAGACTGTCCATTTGAAACACTCGATAAGATACGTAATGAGTTTTGCCTCCTCCATCAACAATAACATATTCTGTACTATTGAAATAATCCATAGTTTGAATTACTCGTACTTATATCTCAATGTGTATATTGTTTTTAATAGCTGGTCACGTAATAAATCAATAATTTATTTTTTAAGTCTCGTGCTACCCATCAATTTCCTTTAATTGTCATAACGCGTATGTTTCAACTAACGAACGCAGCTGTTCTTCGGTGAAAATGCAGAACGGAGTTTCAACTCTGGATTACTCCAATATATAATGTCCTATTCAATAAAAATTATGTGCAGTGATAGTCCGAAGATCATGAGCGCCAACTAGTGCCGACTTTATTTGAACAGAGTTATGGGTATACTAAAGTCCCGACGTGTGGAGATGATGACGTTAAATCTGTCTATACTAAAAGTTCTCAAAGCTTAGAGAGTGAAGTCTCAGCTGAGGTGACTGTGGCTCAAACTTATGAGTTCCATTGCCAAAACCCTCGTGTAGAACTTATTTAAGACATAAATATACAATCATCACAAGAGGCTATATTTCATCATTCAAATCATTTAGGGCAAAGGTTCTTAAACTGTGGTCCATGCACCCCTGGGGGTCCGAAGCGCTTTTCTAGGTGGTATGCGGAGTCTCTTAAATGATGTTAAGATTTTCCTCTTTTACGAACTCTGAAAGTCTTCGCAGAAAATTGAAAGATTTGCCATACTAAATTCCGTCCTTCTTTCTCTAGTGGCTCGATAGCCCAGAAGTCTTGGCCTTCTAAAGAAGCTTTCTCCAGGCCAGCCTTCTTCCTGCTAGTGTTCTCCAATCCGTAATTCTCAAAACTAGGAGATCTTTTCATAGGCTATCAATCCATCTAAGATTTGGCCTGCTCTTTCTTCGTGTGCCAGTTGGTTAGACATTGAAGACTTTTTTCGTGGTGAGGTCTTCGTTCATTCTGATAATGTGACCTGCCCATTTAATTCGATGTAATTTGATGAAGTTACCAAAGTCAGATTCTTTATATGATTGATAAAGATCGAAATTCGATCTTCTTCGCCACGTTCTATTTTCCTAAATTTCTCCAGAAATAAATCTTAAAATCTTCCTTTCGCAGATACTTAATCATGTTCTCATCTGTTCGAGACATGGATTAAGTTTCACATGCATAAGTTCATATTGATCTTAAAAGACTTTTATACAACAGAATCTTTGCTTTTCTTTTGATTAAATCCCATTTGATATATTTTCGTATTTCATCAATACATCTATTAGCCATAGTAGTTCTCTTTTACATTTCAGTAGTACAATTGTTTCTATTTTAATTTCTGAACCTAAATAAGTGAAAAACTGTCAACAAAACTTCAAAATTATACTCGTCAGTTTTAAAGTGGCAATTCATACTAGATTAGATCATTAAATTGTCCCCAATGAAAAAGCTCTGCTAGAACTTAGATTATGATGAAGAATACTAAATCGAGGAGGGTTGTTAACAATCTTGGGGATCCATGACGTCACGCTGATGCATAAAAGGGGGTGCGGGGATTAAAAGTTTAAGAACCGCTGGTTTTTAGGGTTTTGTATTCAATGAATCATTGAATGAGTGGTTATATACGCCACACTGCAAAGTAACACGAGGGTTATTGGTGACGGACCTCGTAATTTTGAACCTCATTCAAGTGACCTGACGACACTTGATCTGTCATCGTTCTTCCCTAACTACCACACCATTCCAATCGGAGGACTTTCAGCTACGAGAGATTTCATGTGCATCATCCTCTATTCACGGCGAGTCTTCCGTGGTACTAAGACTCTAACTCAGGGGTTGGCAGTCTTTTAGCTGTGGGGTACCAAACCAATCTAGCCATAGGATTGAGCATGTCACACAGTCAGACATTTTTGAAACTATTCCATGATAATGCATGCAGAATTAAAGAATAGAGGTCAACAATTACGTAACTTTACAGTTTTATTATGTATTAATTTGCATCATTTAAAAATATTTCTTATCATACATTTTATGTTGTTTATTTCTAACTATTTCTTCATCAAAAATAATAAAATTGCTTACAACATATTTATTAAAATAAGAAACAGACAACATGTAAGTGTTTCCCTTCATTATAGTTAAATAAATAAAAAATTTAATGCGTACTCAGTCCTTGCACCGTTCTTCTTTCGTATCGCAAAATTAAGGGTAAAATGTGTGACTTTCAGTTTGACACGATTCTGAGCATTCAGTTGTTAAACAATTTCTTTTGGGGGACTCGAAATATTTTTTATATGAAGAAGGAACTTTTAGTTAGATACGTAGAACCAAAAGCAAAGTATATGCAATTTTGTCTTTTCAAATAATTATATGTCTCCAGCAACGACATTCAATAATTTACGAAGTAGTTTTAGATTTACCTTTAGACTTATCTTTCAGATTTTTTCGTAATTCCGCATATGTTCATAATTTTGAAGATGTTTGTAAAATAAGGTCCATTAGAAATTTATCAACTTCCATCCACTCAAAAGTTGATAAATTTGTGAATTAGTGCAGAGTGCCACTGAGATTGTAACGTGTGCCACAGGTTGCCGACCTCTGCTCAAACTCATGACACACCGGCCATGAATTTGTGACCATGACCACTCACGGCCGGTTATTGGTGAAAATTTATCAAAAGTTACACTTTTACATCCCAACTGAGATAGGAGAAAAATTACCTAAAATCATACTCGCTTTTCGTTCCGCAGAAGCGTTATGCATATAGCTAAAGATGATAAGTTCATGTCGGCCTGTATATTGATTCCGCGTTATTGCAACTGGGGTAGCGCTATTTCCAAAGCAAAAAAATCGCCCACCCAAAATATAAAATATACGGCACTTCTATTTAATCGCTTATCAAATAAATGATTTTCTGATAATCACGCGATGGCGAGGGCCTTAAAACTTTAATATCGATTGATTAAAGCCATAAAAGCTTTGTCTTGAGGCGAAATAGAATATTCAATAAGCTTTCGATAACTATCCCATTCCCAGTTAAACATAAATTCTAGAATTACAGAAATAAAAGAATGTTTGAATAATCCCTTTCTCTCTCTCTTTTTCCGATAAATTTTATTGGAGTTTAGACCTTAATAGCTCTCGACTTCCAATCTGCTCCACGTTTTCTTTAAAACAGAGCATCCGCAACATCCGGTTGCCATGACAACCATGGCTCACCCCTCGCCCCTCTCCCTCATCGGATCCAGACGACGCCTTGGAAAGGGTTTTCACTGCTTTGTAGGTCATAGGCCAAACTAACCGTTCCACATATTTGAAAGAAGGGAATATATATTCAGGTTTTTTTCTTCCCTTCCCATCTACTACCTTCGAAAACTTATAAATGATCAGAGGAATTCGTTGTGTTTTATTTGCAGCCTCAAACGCATTTTTCTCTTTATTAAAAAGTTTAACGATCCGAGTTCCAATGCGGATGTAATACAAATTAACATTATAAGAATTCTTAAGATATCGTTTAATATCAGTTGACTAATACGACATGCATTAGACAATTGGTTGTCGATTAATGTATTGTAATTACACAATATTTAGTTTTCAGCCACAAATGCCATTTTTTCCCTTCATTAAAAAGTTTATATATATACCACTTTTGCTGGTAATATGATATAAATCAACAATTTACCTCTTAAAATTAAAATATAAATTAACATCACGCTTTAAAATTGCAAGACGGTCATGCTTGTGATTATGTATGTTTGCGTGATTTGTGAACTCTACAATATTTATCACTCAATAAAAATTTTAACTATTTATGTTTATTTAGGATACGATACAAATTAATGTATGCCAAATGAAATCTGAAAGATATGCTTAAATTCAACTAGAAAACATAACGTAAATTTAAAAGTAATTTACCTTATTTTGAAAAACAAACATATCGAATTGGCCTTGTGTCTTGCATCTTTATTATTATCTAAACTTAAGTTTTTATATTTTAACGAGTTTAATCTATTTCGTAGTATAGAAAAACATACAAATCAATATATGCTTGTTTTATTGTCTGTAATTTCTGAAATGAATTCAAAATTTAGAATTATTTATATGGCATTTTAAGCTCTTAACTTTCCTCAACAGTCAATTTATTTTCATTTTTCAATAAAACAATTCTGATATTATTGCGTTAACCTTAGTTTCAAAATTTCAACAATATTGTTACGAATTTTGTGTAATGAAAGCTTAAGATAGTGTAATTAATTTATATCAGGACGTGTAATACGTTAGTATTACTTTTCGTTGTATTTATTTTGTGCTAAAATTGTTATACTCGCAATCAATGTCGTTCCTTACGTTATAATGGCGATTCAATGGAAACTTGAAGAAATGTTGGCGATAGAGCTCCGTGGGCATCATTTTTGGCGATCGTGTTGGAAGTTTAGTGACCATTTTTAGCGCCGACCATGCTGACGACCATATGGATACTTCTGGAAATTACTGGAGAAATCTATTAATATCACGATCTATAATGTTGGAGGATCTTTCTCGAAAACTGTTCAGATTGTAAATAGGAGCATCTCGCTGGAGATGGGTTAGCATTGTTTTGACCGTTGAAGAGTCGACTAGCGATTAGTTGCTTGACAAGAGAGGGTTTGCGAATAATCTTAAACCTTACATGTTTGTATTTTTAAACACTGATAGTTGTGTCTGAGCACCGCAGAAAGTGTGAAGACCTTCGGGGATTTATTAAGTGAATTCCAGGGTTGCATCCTGTATTTCAAGGATTTCTTTTCTATAATAAATTTTTATCACTCCTGAAGAACTGTCTTGCTCTTTGAGACTGATAGCATAAAATCTTTGAACCCCGATCTTCCTAATAATACTTTTCAGAGTGCATTTTGGAGCTGAAATCGGCTTTTGGGCCAATGAACCCTATACTCACTCACTCACTCCTCGAAATCTCTTAGGATATACTTCTTTCAGGCATTTCAAATTACCAATGCATTTTAAAGACACAGTAAATTCAAGAATGCATTTTAGAACTCTATTGTTTATAAATCCTCACACTTCATTTCCCTCTCGCATCGACGGGGTGGGGAAGTTTGAAGAGCGAGGTGCCAGCTCAGGTTATCGTGACTCAAAATCACGAAGTTCGTCGCTAGGAATCCTTGTGTAGCTTCACAGTGCAACATAAATTAAAGTCCATTCAAATCTTACTTTATTTCCCGTAAATCAAACTTTAACCTGTTCAGGACCATGATTACATACATGTGATCCCTTAAGAAAACACCGTGCCATAAGTGAGATTGTGTTTTACCCGTTTTCTGGCCCGCGATCACACCCATGGGATCTTAAGAGGACTTTGTACCCTTTGAACTACTTTCTTTCTTTATGTATTTAAAAATTATATTTCAGCATTTTATAAAATGCTTCCATTCAAGAAAGTGATACGAGATGAAATGTTTCACATACTATCCGCACAATTTTAAAAATTTTAATTTTTTGAAGAAAATTTGGAAATCCTACTCCTTTTGTAATTATTAATTTCTTGACCTGAAATTTTTTGTAATATTCTTATGTGAATGTTATAAACAACTTTTACAATAACGTAATTTGTTTATGGGGGGAAAAAATAAAATGTTGATATGCACGCTAAAAATCAACGAAAAGGCCAATGCGTCTTAAGGCCGTATCACACGTATACGTTTCAAGCAATTTTTGTCCAATTCGAGCAATTTTTACTCAGTTGCCATAGCAACCGCTTTAGAGCAATTTCTTGCTAGTGAGCTCAAGAAATTGCCCGGAATAAAAAATTGCTTGGAATTCCAGCCAATAGGAATCCTGTAAGCTCGAGCGGTATAAAAAAATAATGTATGGTTGGTTCCGAAGGAGAAAAATCGGCGAGTAACATTTCAATGTGGTGAAAGTGCGCGGTTGACGTCAGAGCATGTCGTTTTGTTTACGGCAACCCTTCACCCTCAGTAGGAGGAAAAATTGCTTGAAATAAGTCTGCGTGTGATACGGCCTTTACATTTTAATTTTTTTTTAAAAAAAAAAGTATTCAGTTTACAGCAAAATGGATCGCTAATTTTGTTACATGTTTTATATGCAACACACAAGAAAGAAATGGAAGTGATTCGTAAATAGTTGTGGAAGAAGTAGCATTTATAGAATGCACTAATTTTTCAAAAAACACAAACTGAGAAAAACCACTTTAAAGTTTATAATTCTGAAAAAAAATTATAAAAAGCTTAAATAAACTTAAAATACCACTTAAAGATATTATTTATATATTTTTCTTCAAAATAATTGCACTTTCCTATTTTTCAACCCATATATTTTTATAAATGATCAATTTTAAGAAGGTATTAATTGCATAAGAAAATTCAAGAAAAATATTAAAAGAAATTTTTTTTTCTTTCACGACAGAAATCTTAGCTTTTTTCTTCACATAATATTGAAGTATTACATTTGTATGAAAAACATATCAGGAACAAGAAATGAAATTATGAAATTTTTAATATAAAATGCTTTAATTCAAAAATTTTACATGCAAACATTTCACTAAGAAGAAAAAATTACATTAATGTATTGCTTCGGAAATATTCTGCTTTATATATTACACATTCTTTTTTATAGCTATTATTTCTGTTTAAAAAGCTTTTTTTGCTTTTTTTTTCAAAAAAGGGGACATGGCCGAAATGCATAATTTGTTTTTAAATGAAGTTTTATTCAATTTCTAACTTTCCGATTTGCACAAGCAATATATCAATCGAAAAATAATAATGCAAAGAATAAGATTAAATAAAAATTTTAAAAAACGATAGGTCGGTCATTTTTGGGGAACCAAGTCCTCTTAATTTGGAGCTTATGAAATTTGGAATGATTATAAACAAAAAAAATTTTTGGTGCATGTTATTAAAATAAATATTTTATATGAATTTTTAAATGAAGTTTGGCTTAACAGAAAAAAAATCGTCTGTTGCTGAACTGGTTAGTGGTTACAATATAAATAAATAGTATACGGTGAGAAATGTTTGAAAAAGGCAATAGCTTCATAAGTTAAAATTATTTCTATATTCTAGCACACATAAGCTCTTTTTTAAAAAATATGAATCTAAAATTTGGAAAAATATGATAGCAAAATTAAATGAGTTAACAATACAGAAAATAATCGACTCGGTGGCTGTGAGGTAGAGTGCCCAACTCATAAGGTTGAGGGCTTGTTCCCGGCTGGAGTTGATAGATTTCCTGGATGTAAAAATCGTAGGCACGCATTTCTTATGATTATGTGGCATGTAAAAGATCCTTTGAGTATCAATTTGGTTCTGGTACACTCCCGACAAAATTAAATAACGGCAAAATTTCTAATCTGTGCGATGACAATTTGAATTGAATAAAACTCAAACATCCGAATATGGTAGTGGAAGCCGCCGCTAGATGGTGCCACCACTGAAGTGGTTTCTACCATTGGGAACTTGCCGTGTTTCCAAATGGCTTAGCTGCCAAAATGCCATCCACTTGAAACAAACAACTTAATAAAGAATACTTTATAATTGACATAAGTTATATACGTATATATATATATATATATATATATATATATATATAATACGCAAGTACAGTTTAGCAATAAATATTGTTCTTTGTACCTTTAACATAAAACAAATCTAACGTAGAATTGAAAAGTCTCTGTTCGGTATACGGCAACAATTTATTTTTTCCGTGCAAACCGCCCTTTCGTATTAATGCTCAATGTATCAGCAAATATAAGCCGTTAATTCTTAACTGGATTTTTCCATATTTCATTAAAAAACTAATGTTTTTTATAAGTAAATAAATTTTAACTTAATTAATTTTTTAAGTTCATTAACCTCTTATAACACAATATTTAAGGAAATTAGTTTTTTCCCCCAATTTCTGCCGGTAATCTGTTTAACAACACATATTTAAAAAGTCAAAGGCTTAATATATATACACCCCCAAAATTATTTTAACTGATTATGAGATTTCGTTTACTTCTAAGCCTTTTCTTTTCGCCCCAGGAATGAAATCTAATATTTAATACGCTCGGTATATTTAAATTAAACTTATTTAAGGAGTGTTCACGTTATACCTATAATCCTATAAGCTTTTTTTGAGAATAATAAAAATAATCCAAAGCACACATCATTGCTTTCATAACTGGAAAAGAAAATACTTAAACTTTCATAGCTATTTTAAAAAAAATTCATTTTTAATTCTTTTTTATTTTATTGGTTTTCTATGTTGGATAAAAACCAATTATCTGAACTTAGTTATCCACTTTATCATGTAGCCAACAAAGATAGCATGTTTTTATAAGCTATTATGTCTCACAAATCCTATTTAAAAACAAAGACAAAAATAATTTTAAATGCCTTGTCTTAACATTTAAGTGATTTAAATGGATTATATTTATAAAACAAGTAATATATATATATATATAAAGCTTTTTCAGTCAATTCCTACTTAGGTTAAGAAAGAAAATTTTATTTTAGTTACTTCTTATTAAATAGTTGCAATAAATTAAATATGTATATACAATATGTATATACAAATATGTATATACATATGTATATACATATGATAGAATCATTATATTAAGTGGCAAAATAGAAAGAAAATTTCCTTGACATTTTCCATAGATACTCAATGGATGCTCAATTTTTTTGGATACTTAATGGATACTGTCACCATCTATTGTCTTTATTCGGATCAAATTTAATTTTTCTCCTGTATAAAACTAAAATGAAATAATTAAATTAAACTAATGAATTAATATTAAAAAACTGTATTAACATCAAGTGTCATCCATTACAAATTTTAAAAAATGTATTTGAACTTGAGTGGATGAATAAAAAAGTATTTTACCAACGATTGAAAATTTATATAAACAACACATATATAGAGAGAGAGATACAGAGAGTTAGTCTATAATTAATTATTGAATTATTATTGTAAACTGTGTATATAAAGTATTCCGTTTACACTTTTTACTCTTCTAATTATGCTAAAAATGAAATTTTATATAACGAAGCATTTTTCATTAATCAATGTCTTATAATTGTAAATAAATTTTTATGAGTATTAAATAAAAAAACAAAATATTTAAAATAAATTTCATACATTTCATTCTTAAGCTATCCACTTGTTTGGAACCGTGATTTTGCAAAAGTGTACAAACGATTTTTTTTAATATTAGGTTGGGGAAAAAGAAATCCATTATTTTTTTAGTAGATGACTGTAGTGTCGATATCTTGTGAAATTTCGATCAAAGAATTTCAAATTTATGCTCGTTATCAAGGCGACATTTCACACTAAAAAAATTATTTTGCTTTTTTTTCCCATTCAGTTGTGAGTTACAGGATGTTAAAAATAGAAGTCAATAAAAAGAAAATTCGGTACATTTTACAGTTTTTCATTGAGAAAGGCAAAAATGCAAGCCAGGTGGCTGAAATTGTGAATGGTGTTTATGGTGCCGATACTGTAACAGCTAAGGACGTGCAATTTTGGTTTCGTAGATTCCGTTTAGGCATTTTTGATGTTAAAGATGCACCTCGCACAGGCAGGCCCGTCGTCGAAAATGTCGATAAAACCACAGAAGTAATCGAAGTTGACCGACATGTTGGTAGTCGTAGCATCACCCAGGGGCTAAAGATCGACCATAAAACAGTTTTAAACCATTTGCGCAAAGTTGGATTCAAATAGAAGCTCGATGTTTGGGTGTCACACCAATTAACACCAAAAAACATGATGGATTGAATTTCCATCTGCGAAGTCTTTGTGAAACGGAATGCAATCGACCCATTTCTTAAACAGATGGTGACTGGGGATGAGAAATGGGTTACGTACGACAATATTGTGCGAAAACGATCGTGATCAAAGTGCGATGAAGCAGCTGAAACAGTGGACAAACCAGGACTATCGGCCAGGAAGGTCCTACTGCGTATTTGGTGGGACTAGAAAGGAATCATTTATTATGAGTTGCTTCCGTATGTCCAAACACTAAATTTGGATTTGTACTGTCAAAAACTGGACCGTTGGAAGCTAGCGATTGACCAGAAACGGCCATAATTGGCCAAAAGAAGAGGTGTTATGTTCTATCAGGACAAAGTCAGGCCACACACGTCTGTAGTGACTCGCCAAAAACTCTGGGTGTTTGGATGGGAAGTTTTAATGCATCCACCATATAGTCCGGACCTGGCACCAAGCGATTACCACCTTTTTCTCGCGTTGCAAAACTTCCTGAGTGATAAGAAATCGGGATCAAGAGAATATTGTGAAAATCTATCACTAGAATTTTTTGCCATTAAAGACCAAGACTTCTATGAGAGAGGCATTATGAAACTACCTTTAAAATGGCAACAAATTATACAACAAAACGGGGCATATTTGACCCAAATCAGACATTCCGAAACATGTTAAATAAAGTCTTGAATTTGATGCAAAAATAATGGATTTCTTTTTCCCTAACCTAATATTTAGCGTCACTTAGATTGGAATACACGTATAAAATAGTTTTAAGAATATTACTAAAACAAAAATTAATTTAAAGGCAGTATTTGGACAAAAAAAGAACATAGAATTACCTACTTTCAAAACATTCTCCTTTCATGAAAAATACTTCTGAAATAGTAATATTTTGCTTATATATAGCAAAGACTTTTCCAGAGAGCCTGAACTAGGATTTTTGAAAAATTCCCATTATTTTCAGTGATTGATGAGTTATTGAATATTAACGTCGCACAGTTCAGCTACACGAGGGCTTTTGGCGACGGACCACGTAATTTTAAACCATGGTCAAGTAACGTGGACGATGCCTGAGCTGGCATCCCCCCCCACACACCCTCCTATCTACCACACCACACCAACAGAAGGACGTTTCAGCTCTCGACAGATTTAACGTGCAGCGCTGCCCTACACGGCGGGTCTTTACTGGGCTCGAACTCATGATATACCTGTCATGATCCGATACCTTGACCACTGGGCTACCACAGCCCCCCCTTATTTTCAGAGTTACTACCAATTAAAATAATAATCGGGGTTTTTTTTAAATTTTCACACTGATGTATTAAAATATGGTTCACTTCTAAGTTATGTATTTCAAAAATCTTAGTTCCGGCTCTGTACAGAGGTCTGAGATAAAACATTATTATCGAAGCATTTTTCAGAAGAATGTTTCGAAAATATATCATTTTTTCTTGTTTTTTACCAAAAAATTGCATTTAAATAATTTTTTATTGTAATAATATTATTAAAACATATACGTGTATTATTATATACGTGTATACATTTATTTATACGTGTATTCTAAGTGAAATTAAATATTAAAAAAATATTCGTTTGTACGTTTTTGCAAAATCACGGTTCCGAACGTCTTCGGATACCTTAGTAAGAGCTAACTTGGAAGTTTACAAACTTTTGAAAAAGGTAGATATTATTAAATTTATAACCTTATAGAGAATTAAATGGGCAGGAGCATTTAAGATGGGATAACAATCGAGTCACTAAAAACATCTTCTTGGATAAACCATTCTCGAAAAAGAAGGAAGACTTAAACTTAGGTGGATTGACTTCCCGGTAAAATACTTGAAAACTATTAAGGTGACAAATTGAAAGGTTTTAGCCAAGAACGGGGCAGCATAAAATTGAATTCTGAAGAAAGCCTGAGCCCAACAGGGGTTGTTGTACCAGTAAAGAAGCATATATATTTTACTTTTTTTATATTATTATAAAAACTCCTATTGAAATTTTGATGTTACAGAATAATAGACACAAAAGTATTCAACTAAAAAAAATTAAAACTCTAAGTTAACAACGTACTGAGGAAACGAAAAAAATCCCCAATTTAAATAATAGTCGTAGTGAACGTTTTCTAATACTTACGTAGTAGGATTCAAAAGTTCCCGGACTGAGTCAAAAACTTAAGAAATATTACCAATTAAATTACTGAAACACATCCACTTTCGAGATACGACCCTTGAGTAACAGCACACTTTTTCTAAGGCTTGTGAAGATCATCGAAACATTTCTGGAATCCATTTTTAGCCATGTCTTTTAATTCAAACTGCGATGAAATTTTATCTTCATCTGCAGAACCTTATGCATGTTGAGATCCTCAATCAGTATCCATTGACATGAGGCCGAGGATATCCCAACTGATTCTGCTACAGTTCTTATGTATCACCGCAGAAACCTTTTCGATGTTTTCAGTGGTGGGGGAAGTCTACGAACGACCTGAGCGTTTGTTGTCTTCGGCACTTTCTCTGCCTTGTCTGAAACGTCTATACCCCTCAAAATCTTGTGATTGTGATAATGTATAACAGCCTTAGACTTGCTTCAAAATTTCGAAAGTCTTTATAGCACTTTTTCCCAACCAAACAGAAAATTTAATATTAAGTATCTGCTCAACAAACGCAAGTTCTTTCAATCACCGATGACTAAATGTATCCGCCTACAAAATACGACTCCGGGGAGAGTCACCGACCACGTGATTTGAAAAAAACCTTTTTAGAAAAAGAGAAGAATGCAATAACACAGAAATGTTGTCATATTTGCTCTACTGCAAACATTTTCCACAATATAGGCTCAGTCCCGGAACGTTTGTGAATCCTACATCATATTAATAATAATTTTTATAATTTAGAATCGCTAACGATACATAAATAAATCCATATACTGTAGAAATAATAATAATAATCTATTTTATTACATAGGCCACTTAAAGTAAAATTTCCTTTACTAAAATAAATCAAGAGGAGCAGAGAAATGATAGAACTTTGATATATATTTAAATAATTATAAATAATGAATTACCTACATTTATAAAAAATAAAATGTAATTTATAATTAATTATCAATGAAAATAAAGATAATAAGATAATTTTTTCCAATAAATACCCAAAATTAATAAATATCTACTTAAGAACCTTTATCTGGTAAAATCTTTATTTCTTTTACTAAATATTTATTTTCATCACTAGAAATGTTTGAAAAAATGTGTTATACATCATAAAAACAAAATAGTTCCAAAGGATTCTAGTGAAAAGAAAGATTATAATCCATAAAAGTTACTGAAATAGGATGAAAAATTTAAGTCACACCATGCTTAACCCTCTGACCGGAACATCATTTTTTTGCCGCTCTGAGAAGCATCCGTCTGACAGATGGGTACGTAAATATTTTTGAATTTTATTACCTTAAGGACTTTTTCAAATGTCCTTAATGCTCATGACATTGAGTAGGGTTCAAATAAGATGTGTGGGGTTAAATCAAGCGCAACAATATATGTTTATCATTAGAATTGTAATTAGTATTTTTATAAAAACTTATTTAAAATTATTTATATTAATGTAAAAGTTATTAAAACCATAGGAATATTCGTTCTGATAGACTATGATAGATAAGAAAAAACCGCACATATCGTGAGTTGAAAAAAAATCGCCTTCTACCACCACGTGATCCTCTCGCTGGGTCGAGTCCAACTGAAAATGTAAAGGCAGCCGACCCCAAAAATCACACCACAACGTTATCTACAGGCATCAAAGCAAATTATCCCCGTCTGAGAGACGGATGCTCCGGTCAAAGGGTTAATTTTAAAATTTATGTTTGCCTAAAATTTCCACTCACTCAAATAGCCTGCTTCAGTTTTTTCTCTCTCTGGCATAACATCTCTAGACTTTAACAGAAATAAAACATCATAATCCTGGATATTTACAAATGTAATAAAAAATTGCCTTTAAATTTCTGAATATAGTTCGAAAGCAAACATTTCCGAGCTTTCTGTAGATAAAATTTTAATAACTACAGAATTCTATTTTTCTATCTACTTCAGTTGCTATCGATCTCTTCATGTAGCTACGTCGCATGAATTTATTTTGAAACTGAAGAAAAGGTCACTATACTACAGACGCTCTTTAAGATTCTCTTTTCTTGACGTCAAGACTTCGAGAAGATTTGTTTTTATGTTACATTTCTTTTTCCATTTTCAGTCCATTAAATTCGTAATCGCGACACATTAGGCAGGGAAGATCTTTCAAATGAATTGAAGGGTCCATTGAGAAATACTATAGCTTAGCTTTTTCTGTAATGTCAATACTGCTTGTCGAATGAATTGCGCAAATGTAAAAATAGATTTGGTATGCTTAGATGGGAAGTGAGAGTTATGAGCAATATACTCAAATAACCATTCACACACACAGTGTTTGGTTATTTTTTAAATATTTATGCAGCTTTTTCAATTCCTAATATTAGTTCACCTCCTGTTTATATATATATATATATATATATATATATATATATATATATATATATATATATATATATATATATATATATATATATGTCATGATTTTAAGACAGAATCAGATTAAAGTTAGAAAAGTGAAAAGACGACCTTTATTCTTTCATTTGTACATCTGTTCTGACTCTGAGATCAGGGAGGAAAAAGCACGCCATGGTTGTGGTTTCAAGTGGATAACACTTGAAAAACATATGGTAAGTATCGCTGCTTTGAAGAGAGTGCTTGCAAGTTAATGCTGACATATGTTGACTATTAAATCTAACGATCTGGAATTAGACATGTTTATTGGCTAGGCCATATGTTCGGAAGAAATAAATGGGTGATTAGTTTGATACTTGAAACGACCTGAGCTTTTGTCGTCTTCGGCACTTTCTCTACCTTGTCTGAAACGTCTATACCCCTCAAAATCTTGTGATTGTGATAATGTATAACAGCCTTAGACTTGCTTCAAAATTTCGAAAGTCTCTATAGCACTTTTTTCCCAACCAAACAGAAAATTTAATATTAAAGTATCTGCTCAACACACAAACGCAAGTTCTTTCAATCACCGATGACTAAATGTATCCGCCTACAAAATACGACTCCGGGGAGAGTCACCGACCACGTGATTTGAAAAAAAACCTTTTTTTAGAAAAAGAGAAGAATGCAATAACACAGAAATGTTGTCATATTTGCTCTACTGCAAACATTTTCCACAATATAGGCTCGTCCCGGAACGTTTGTGAATCCTACATCATATTAATAATAATTTTTATAATTTAGAATCGCTAACGATACATAAATAAATCCATATACTGTAGAAATAATAATAATAATCTATTTTATTACATAGGCCACTTAAAGTAAAATTTCCTTTACTAAAATAAATCAAGAGGAGCAGAGAAATGATAGAACTTTGATATATATTTAAATAATTATAAATAATGAATTACCTACATTTATAAAAAATAAAATAAAATTTATAATTAATTATCAATGAAAATAAAGATAATAAAATAATTTTTTCCAATAAATACCCAAAATAAATAAATATCTACTTAAGAACCTTTATCTGGTAAAATCTTTATTTCTTTTACTAAATATTTATTTTCATCACTAGAAATGTTTGAAAAAATGTGTTATACATCATAAAAACAAAATAGTTCCAAAGGATTCTAGTGAAAAGAAAGATTATAACCCATAAAAGTTACTGAAATAGGATGAAAAATTTAAGTCACACCATGCTTAACCCTCTGACCGAACATCATTTTTTTTTGCCGCTCTGAGAAGCATCCGTCTGACAGATGGGTACGTAAATATTTTTTGAATTTTATTACCTTAAGGACTTTTTCAAATGTCCTTAATGCTCATGACATTGAGTAGGGTTCAAATAAGATGTGTGGGGTTAAATCAAGCGCAACAATATATGTTTATCATTAGAATTGTAATTAGTATTTTTATAAAAACTTATTTAAAATTATTTATATTAATGTAAAAGTTATTAAAACCATAGGAATATTCGTTCCTGATAGACTATGATAGATAAGAAAAAAACCGCACATATCGTGAGTTGAAAAAAATCGCCTTCTACCACCACGTGATCCTCTCGCTGGGTCGAGTCCAACTGAAAATGTAAAGGCAGCCGACCCCAAAAATCACACCACAACGTTATCTACAGGCATCAAAGCAAATTATCCCCGTCTGAGAGACGGATGCTCCGGTCAAAGGGTTAATTTTAAAATTTATGTTTGCCTAAAATTTCCACTCACTCAAATAGCCTGCTTGAGTTTTTTCTCTCTCTGGCATAACATCTCTAGACTTTAACAGAAATAAAACATCATAATCCTGGATATTTACAAATGTAATAAAAAATTGCCTTTAAATTTCTGAATATAGTTCATAAAGCAAACATTTCCGAGCTTTCTGTAGATAAAATTTTTAATAACTACAGAATTCTATTTTTCTATCTACTTCAGTTGCTATCGATCTCTTCATGTAGCTACGTCGCATGAATTTATTTTTCAAAACTGAAGAAAAGGTCACTTTACTACAGACGCTGTTTAAGATTCTCTTTTCTTGACGTCAAGACTTCGAGAAGATTTGTTTTTATGTTACATTTCTTTTCCATTTTCAGTCCATTAAATTCGTAATCGCGACACATTAGGCAGGGAAGATCTTTCAAATGAATTGAAGGGTCCATTGAGAAATACTATAGCTTAGCTTTTTCTGTAATGTCAATACTGCTTGTCGAATGAATTGCGCATATGTAAAAATAGATTTGGTATGCTTAGATGGGGAAGTGAGAGTTATGAGCAATATACTCAAATAACCATTCACACACACAGTGTTTGGTTATTTTTTAAATATTTATGCAGCTTTTTCAATTCCTAATATTAGTTCACCTCCTGTTTATATATATATATATATATATATATATATATATATATATATTATATATATATATATATATATATATATATGTCATGATTTTTAAGACAGAATCAGATTAAAGTTAGAAAAGTGAAAAGACGACCTTTATTTTTTCATTTGTACATCTGTTCTGACTCTGAGAGCAGGGAGGAAAAAGCACGCCATGGTTGTGGTTTCAAGTGGATAACACTTGAAAAACATATGGTAAGTATCGCTGCTTTGAAGAGAGTGCTTGCAAGTTAATGCTGACATATGTTGACTATTAAATCTAACGATCTGGAATTAGACATGTTTATTGGCTAGGCCATATGTTCGGAAGAAATAAATGGGTGATTAGTTTGATACTTGAAGATGGGAACTGAGAAAGATGAGTCAAGTGCTAGATAGGGAATTTAAATTTTAATCTAATTTAATTATCCTTACATTTGCCCCCCAATTTTAAAAGGGAGTCATGGCGTGGTTTTTTTCTCTCTTTACAAACTTAATTAATTTTCAATGAACACAAAACAATACATAACATTATTTAGAAAGACATATTACACACAGTAGAAATATTTAAGCAATAGGAATACTAAAATCAAAATGCAATATAATAAACGAAACTATAACAACAAACACAGTAATGACAATTAATTGATAAAAATGTGAATTTCCATACATATAATTGAAGATTAGCTTGTTTAAATCTATTCGACATCCAGAAAAAGAGCTCGCGTTTCCTCCTATTCCTTCATAATAATAGATTCGTATTATAGCTGGTAGATATTTTCAAAAAATTATGTTGGAAAATAATATATCAAACAATAAGATAGTAAATATAAAAATAAATGAAATCATACAAATGTTAAAATAATAATTTTGTATAAAAATCTACTCTGGCGCCATCGTAGTAATACTTTATATTGTTACACACATTTTGCATATATGAAATACATTTTTTAAAAAGATAAAAATATATAGACACTAATAAAATGAAATTATTAATAATATGAAAACGGTGTATAACACACAACTTCTATGCACTATCCAACACAATAAACAATATTTTATTTCATATGCGTTATAAAATATAAAAATCATAAGAATATAGGAATAAAAGAATATAAGAGCACTTTTTTATTATTTTTGAGTCGGAAAAGTGGACTCACTTCAATAATAACTTTTAGTATGTATGAAAATTTTCTCAATATTCACTGTAACTTAACAATATCGCATACAATATTTTGAATCTTTCCGTAACCTTCTAAAAATTCGTTTCATAGACAAAAATTCTTGAGTTTCTTTTGCATCACACATTCACTAATAAAACTGTATCACCTTACTTAATTTTGAACACATCTCTCTGAGAAATCTGCGTCATCAACTCACAGATGTTCAGGGATGCTGATAAGAAACAATGAGAGGTGTACATATCAAACTAAACAAGTTTGTCCTCTTAATGTTTCGAGACATATACAAAATTATAATGATTGTATTCTCGCTTATCCATTGTGTAATATCCAAAAATAAGCTTCAAGTTATTAAATTAATTTTAATTTTAGATAAGGAAAATTTCGAGAAATAGTGAATCCTGATATATGGCCGGTATATCAAAACACACAATTTCAAAATAAAAATAATTAAATGACATGCAATAAGATTACTACTGAATAAAATAATTAACAAAACAATTGAATTCAACGGAGAAAAAAGAATACAACTTTACTTTACTTTTGTTTCTTATAAAAATCAATATCTCTAGTATTAGTTCCCTCATTAGTCCTTTTTCTAAAAACTTAATTTATATCTTTCACTTTAAAACACCAATTTCTATCATAACTCTTAACTCATTCGACATCTTAAGATAAAATTAGAGAAGTATATTAAAATTTCTCAAAATTTTGTATGACTAAACCTATATACTTTGTTTTCTCAATTAAAATAAAAAGAAAATATCTCATTTATAACACAAATATATTATAAAAATTAAATACCATATCATATCATATATTATTCCTTTTCGTAAAGTTCTGTTCAGCAAAACTCAGTTCTTCAATGTTACTAAAATTGGAAATATACAATTTAACTGACCTCCACTTTGCAACGCCAGAAACCCTTGGTGAACGGTAATCCAGATGCTGTTGTCACGTTATTTCACTAGTAAAATTTTATTTTTTTTTTCAATGTTGTTGCTTCACTATTTCACAGTATTACCGTGCAGACTTTCCGGCGAAAAAGATTTTTTTTCTGGCACTATTGGTCCTTCCATCATTGTATCACTGGAACTAAATCACAATACCATTCGGAGAAAAACATATTTTTTATCTATTCTGGCAGAAGGGATTGACATCTTTCATCATGGAGTTTAGGGGATTCACGCTTTCCCATTTTTTTTCTTTTTCTCTCCGTTAGAATGTTTCTTCCATTCACGGTAAACTGGATGGCCTCTTCAGCAAAAACAGAATATCGTTTGGCTGTAAACACTGCATTCTTCTCTGTGTTAAGAGCGATGTTCTTTCGGGGATCTCTCTCTCACTAGCGCGTTTCTTTTTCCGTACCATAGATTAATTCTCGTAACCCAACGTCCTCAGCTAACAAATGTAGAGTGCCGTCAGTCTTCCATAAAATTCTTCATATCAGTTATTACTGCAGTTGGCTTTCGTTTTTATATTAAAATATTGTATAAAAAAGATTAGTTTTTTACATTAAGATCGCAGACAAAGTTCCTGCCTGCTTTAATTCTGTCATGATTTTTAAGACAGAATCAGATTAAAGTTAGAAAAGTGAAAAGACGACCTTTATTCTTTCATTTGTACATCTGTTCTGACTCTGAGAGCAGGGAGGAAAAAGCACGCCATGGTTGTGGTTTCAAGTGGATAACACTTGAAAAACATATGGTAAGTATCGCTGCTTTGAAGAGGTTGCTTGCAAGTTAATGCTGACATATGTTGACTATTAAATCTAACGATCTGGAATTAGACATGTTTATTGACTAGGCCATATGTTCGGAAGAAATAAATGGGTGATTAGTTTGATACTTGAAGATGGGAACTGAGAAAGATGAGTCAAGTGCTAGATAGGGAATTTAATTTTTAATCTAATGTAATTATCCTTATATATATATATATATATATATATATATATATATATATATATATCTTGTTCAGATTTTCAATCGTTAGTAAAATAATTTTTGTTCCTCCACCAAATTCGAATATTTTTTTTTTTTCACTTGTAGGAGATGACACTTGATGTTAATACAGTTTTTCAAGTATTAATTCATTAATTAAATTTAATTAAAGAATAAATGGTAACAAATAAAGTAATAGTTCAGCACGATATATAAAAAGGAAAATCGCTCGTTGTGTCCGTATAGCGAAATGGATAGCGCTTCGATCTTCTAATCTAAAGGTCGTTGTTTCGAATCCCACTTAGGATGGCCCAATTTCTGAGAATGTGATTTCTTTTTACTACACTATTTTATTGGAATAATTAAATTTACTTAAGGAACAAATAGTAACAAGCAAAAATAATAGTCCAACACCCTATATAGAAAGGAAATTCGCTTTCGATTTTTCCACTTAATAGTGATTATGTCACATGTATATACATATATAAAATAATTGTAATTATTTAATAAAAAATAACTAAAATAGAAATTTTCTTTGTTGATCTAAGTAGGAATTAACTTAATTTTTTTTGCATTACTTGTTTTTAATTTGGAAGGAAATTAGTTGTTGATTATCAGAAAACAATTTAAGTTGTCTTATAATTGTAATATTTATTACAATTTTATGACTTTAGTTTTAAAAATTGTAACGAAAATCCAAAATTTAAGACGGTTATGGTAGCTTAAAAGTTAAGGTTACGAGCACGTGGCCGTCGTGTCATGAGTTCGAGCCTAATGCCAATCTAAAGGGGAACGATGCACGTTAAATATGTGGAAGCTCAATGTCCTCCCATAGGTGTAGTAGTAAGAAGAGGGACGTGTCATCTCCAGATTTTGTCTTCGTCACTTGACCAAGATTCATAATTACGACCGCGTCACTAACAGCCCTCATGTTGTTTTATTTAGCCTTGTGTTGCTATTTAACTCTAGAACTTCCGGGATTTAGAACGTCCGCCGATGTCGTTTCAACATCGCCATATAAAATATATAAAATAACTGTAATAACTAAATAATTGCAGAAATACTTTTCAGTAGGGTTTAGTTTTAAGATTTTTTTAATACTATCTCATGTAATTATTACATAGTGTATGACCTTTTAAATCATAAAAAACTCTTAACAAATTCACTGAAATTATGTTTCGCGAAGCTTGTTGGACCACTGCTTTGTCGCAAAACATTTCTAGTCGCAAATGTGCCAGGAACATTACCATTATACGGTATCCCTTCTGGGTCATCCCTAACAACATATATATCAGGATTTACTGGGATATGATCATTTTCATATGTACTACGTTCTTCTTGTATTACTACCAATCTTATGTCTTCTTCGAAATCTAAAATTTATAAATGGGAGATCAGTTCACAAACCATCCAATTCAATCTCAGAAAGCTCTTACAACAAAGTAGCAATTTCATCAGGGCTTAGACCTCTTCTACCAGCCATTGTCTGCTCTGCACAAGGTGCGAAAATCGAATTTTTTTATGAGCAGGTAAGCAAATGCTATGCAACGAAAAACTCGACTTGCACAACAATTTTTTATTATATTGATTCATTTCATTGGCTAATAATTTCCCATTCGACGTAAAAATGAACAAATACAACTTTTGAGAGTTTGTTTTATCTATAGTTATTTTACCCAGTAAACTATATTTTGTTGAACGGCAGCTATTTATAATGATAAATTGCCTTGGTGTCGAAACGACACAAACGGACGTTCTAGGTATATTTAGTTGTAAAATCTCTCCTAATTAACTTATAATCACACTTTTCTTTGTAATCACCAAGAAAAATTATTAAAAGTCACGAAAACTTTTCGAATTCCCTGCAAAAATGCGGAAAGGAGAACAAACTAAACAGCCTCCAGTGTCCAATCAACACCGGCGAACGTTCTAGTGTTAATACAACACTCAGTTGAAACTTGGTATGTTAACTTTGCGAAGGAAGCGTTCTTGCGAAATCTTTGTCGCGGTTGAAGATGTCGGGGCTATAACAAATCACAAACATAAGACTGAATTAATCTTAATTTATTAATCACGTTGTATATCAATTTCATTTATGGGGGAAGACTTCTTCTTGCCATTAATTATAATAAAAAAGAACTCATTATCTCAGAGAAACAGAGTCTTAGATGGAACTGTATAATAGATTAGGGGCGGGGAGTGGCTTTAGCTCGAGAGCCATATTATGGAATTGGAAGATACCAGAGGGCAGAACCTTTTTAGAATGTTTGCATTCATTAGCTAACTTTGCAGCTTCGAAAAGACTTAAATTGTACCATAAAAATTAAACAAGTAGTATAAAAAAAAAATTTTACGTTAATTCCTACTTTGTTAGAAAAAACGTACAGGCGCCATCTGTTGAAGCTAATTGTAACTACAAGGGAAATAACGCAGAATAAATTTAAAAGTAAAAAGTAAAATTTAATTAATGAATTAATATTTGAAAAACCGTATTAACATCAAGTGTCATCCACTACAAGTTTAAAAAAATTATTTGAACTTGATTGGATGAATAGAAATTATTTTATTAACTATTGAAAATTCCAACCCGATAAATAAACATATAGAGAGTGTGAACTAATAGTAAGAATTGAAAAATATAAGTTAAATAAAATAGTTCCAGTTATTCAATTTATTTATTCTGCTAGTTTTATATCTATAGTTGCA